>JANUWF010001569.1:4250000-5462500 GCA_026120185.1 Voacanga thouarsii
TTTGGTGTTAGCCGACTTGCAAGCACCCAAGCAGATTCTTCTGAGCAGGCAACCAGCTATCGGCTCCTTCGGGTCCCCACCAATTCTGCCTCCGCCGAAACCATTGTCTCGTACCTCTACCGATGTCGAGACTTTCATGGCGCCATTTTCTTCCCGTACTCTACTCACCAAGAGGGCCCTCTTTGGTTGAGAAACCTATCGGAAAGCCCCGAGGCCACACAAGACACTTTATGGGCCCGCATTCTGTGCTCTCGGGAAATTCTTTTGGGTGCCAAACCTGGAGTGTGGAGCGCTAAGACCTCCTGCGAGCGGTATAATCCTCATTGTTTCTCCCGCCAATTCGGGCTGATACAGGACATTCCCGCCGATCCCGGGCATGTTTCCTCTTTCACTGTAAAACCGGTGTTATCGGCTGAAGACGTACACACTTTAGCCGAACGCACTCAGGTCATTCTAAGGTCCTTTGAGTTTAAACCATTCCACGTGGTATTGGAGACCTCCCCAAACTTTGATTTATAGTGGAGGCTACTGAGTGGGGCCCTATTTTCTGCCCCCATAGGCGTCTGGCTTCTGCGGCTCCCTGGATCGACTGCCTCTTTGCTTGAACCACCTTCATCGGCTAAGAAAGGGAAACAGGTAAAAAACCCTGTTAGTCCTGTGAAAATGCCGAGCTTACAAACTCCCTTGGCGCAGAGAACCGCTGCTGCTGCTCCTGTAATTCCAGAGGAGGAAGAAGAAGAGTTCGAGGGTCCGTCCTTGCTCCGTCGATCCAAAAGGAGGCATGACACGCTGACTCCTCTCGTGTCCAAGGTTTGCCTTTATCGATCCTTCATTTTCTCCCTCTTTTTTGGCTTCCTTGATGTTCAAAAATTGTTTGTCTGATTATCAACACAACCCTTTCTTTTTGCAGAGGCGCAAACAAAGGATAAGTCATCCGGTAGTCATCGACACTTCTTCTGACTCAGAGGAAAACATTCCGCTCAGCTCCTTAGCCGAAAAGCCAGTCGAGAGAGTTGTCCCGCCAACGGCAGATACCCCCAGGATGGAGGCTACTACGGCACATCCCTCAATGGCTAGCACATCGGCTCCCCCATCAGTAGCAGACCTTTCATCGGCTGAACTGCCGACTCCAACAAGTCCACCCCCTGCTCCGCTAAGGCCCAAAAAGCAATCAGTGGCCGCAGATGTTGAGACAATGGTGCCTCTTCCCAGCCAAGAAGCTGGAACAACTACTGCTTCTCTACCAATGCATACATTGGCTTCGGCGTTGGATTTCCTTGACAGCCTTATCGGGACTTCCTTGCCCACTGAGCGGGCCACCCTGGACAATGTAAGTCGTGCCCTTCTACGGATTGTCCAGTCAAACGACCCCGGCATGGCCCCTATGCTCCAGGACCTAGCAATTGGGTGTCTGGGACAGATGCGTTTCACGGGTCGCTTCTTATCCGATACACAACGCCGTCGGGATGAAGCGCACCATCAACTAGAACTCTTGAAACTGCATTGAGAGAATGCCGCATTTGCCGAGAGAGATCGCCAGGAATCCTTAGATCATCTTTCATTTCTGCGAGCCGACATTGCTGAAGGAATTGGTAAAATTGAGCGGCTCGAACATCAACTGTCAGAGATCCAGAAAGAGCTTGCCTCTGAAAAAAGAACTCTGAAGCAGCGACTTGCGTCAGAAAAAGGATTCCAGGAGACGGTCAAAACCATTGAAGACTCCCTTCTTAAGCATCACGACGAACGCCTAATGCTGGAGGCGGAAGAGGAACTGCTTGAAACAGAACTATCAAACTCAACCACCTTGCTAGAAGAGATGAAGTCCGAGTGGGACCGCTTCACAGCCAAGCTGAACAAAGCTCTACACCCCTCGGCTACTGACGAGGCCGGTCCTTCCGGTACCCAACCTGAAGAAGCTGCCCCTTTGCCAGCCGATCCAGGAGCTCCGAGGATAGATGCTGATGAGGTGGCCCTACCCCCCGAGGGTGGTACTGAACCTGAGGCTGAAATGGCCAGGACAGAGCTCCCAGTTCTGGGTCCGCAACCAACGGGAACTGCCCTGGCTAGCCCAGCACCCCCTGAATCGGAAGACCCCAATCGGCTAGCGATTATTCCGTATCGGCCACTGTTGTTGCCCAATGCCTCTTCTGATAGTAGCTGATTTCTTTTTTGTACTGACATCTATGGCCATCTGGTCGATCTCTTGTGATCAGCTCAATATATGGAAACCAAAGTCTCTGTTTAAGAAGATGCCCCTTCTCTTCTTTTTTTTTTTTATTCGCTAGCCCCTTCCTAAAACGTCGGGTAGTATTTCTTCAAAAACTTACCATTAATTGCTCAACCTGCCTCCTTCCCATCGGGTGTCATCAGGCGGTAAGCTCTTCCATAAAAAACTTGCGTTACTAAGAATGGGCCTTCCCAGTATGCGGACCACTTACCATACTTCGGATCTTTTGGAACAGCAGAGAGAATAGTCTTCCAAACCATGTCTCCTTCCTGAAAACGTCTTTCAAGAACCTTCCGATTGGACGCCCTTGCCACCTTCTCCTTGTGTTATTTTATGTTCTCCAAGGCCACCCAGCGGTCGAACTCAACTTGGTCTAGGCTTAATGCCAAAGCCATCTGATAGTCTTCCGCCGTTAGACCACGCTGGTAAGCTATTCGTGCTGACTGCAACGATATCTCAACAGGTAGCACAGCATCCTGCCCATAGGTTAGTTTAAACGGGGTGAACCCAGTAGCAGTTTTAGCGTCATTCCGATGGGCCCACAATACCTCCTGAATGTTTCATGCCATCTCCTTGGATTGTCTTCTACTGCCTTATGGATTAAGTCGATTAGGGTCTTGTTTGTTGCCTCTGCTTGTCCATTGGCATGTGCGTAGTAAGAAGAAGAGTGAAGCAACTTAACCTTAAATTGAGTTAGAAAATTACGTACTTAATCCCCTGTAAACACCGTTCCTTGATCCGTTGTGATTGTCTCTGAGATTCCAAAATGGAATAGAATGCTTTGTCGGAGAAAGTTGATGACCGCTGCTTATGTCACGTTGATCAGTGGTTGCGGCTTCACCCACTTGGTGAAGTAATCTGTTGCCACCAATATGAATGAATGCCTTTTTGCTGAAGGTGGATAGATTTTTCCGATGATGTCTAGGGCCCATCCGCAGAAAGGCCACGGTTTAATAATCGGATGAAGTTCCGTGGAAGGTGTGTGCAGCAACGAGCCATGCCTTTGGCAAGCTTTACAGCCATTCGCATAAGCATTGCAATCTGTAGTCATTGACGGCCAAAAGAAACCATGACGTTGGAGTGTCCATTTCAGTTTTGGGCCTGCTTGATGTGCTCCACATAAGCCTTCGTGTACTTCCGCCATTGCCCGTAGGGCTTCTTTCTTGGAAAGACACTTCAAGAGAATCCCAGTGTGACTCTGTCGGAACAGAACATTGCCTATAACTGTAAAGCTGAGGGCCTTTCATTTCACCTCTCAGGATATTTGCCCGGTCGGGTTTCTTAAATAATCAACGATCTCCTGTCGCCAATCTTCCTGATGCTCTATCTCCGCTATTTGTTAGCACATCATAGCTTTCCTGAAACCTGAAGCTAGCTGAGCTAAATCATTAGCATTTCGATTTTCTGTCCTGGGAACATGAACTAGAATAACCTCCTGGAAGTGCTGCAATAGTCCTTTTACCTCCTGTAACTTACCCAGCAACAATGGGGCAGTGCATTTATAATCTCCTACTATTTGTCGGACAACCACTTGAGAATCTCCTATAATTCTGACTACTCAAGCTTCCAGTACCTTCAAAATCCGTAACCCTAACAACAGGGCGTCGTACTCCGCCTGATTGTTAGTTGTCCACTTCTTTAATTCAAAGTGAACCTGGCTCTACTGTCCACTCGGAGATTCCAGAACCAGGCCAATACCAGCCTTCCGTTGGGTGCTTGAGCCATCAAACTATAAAACCCATGGTTTCAAAGAAACGTACATTTGTGGCTTGTTTTCATCCGTTTGCGGTATCTCCAGTGAAGGATGTTCAGCTAAAGAATCTGCAATAGCTTGTCCCTTTACTGCCTTCAGTGGCACATACGTTAGAGAAAAAGCATGTGTCCATTCAGTAAAGGGCGATTCAACAAGAATTTGACTAGATCTATCTTACAGAGTACATGTACTTCCCTAAATAACAAGTAATGCTCCAGCTTTGTGCATGCATAATGGAGAGATAAGCATAGATTTTCAATAAGAGTGTACCTGGTCTCCGTATCTAATAAATTCCGGCTAAGGTAGTATACTGCCATTTCTATTCCTTGTTGGTCATCCTGAGCCAGCAAACTGCCGACAGACTCATCCGCAGCTGAGATATATAACTTCATGGGCGATCGGTTATGTGGAGGTGCTAACACTGGTGGATGTGATAGAGTTACCTTTATTTGATCAAACGCTGCCTGATGCTCAGGTTGCCAGATAAATTCCTGCGATGACTTCAATCGCAGCAACGGCGAAAATATCTTTTGTTTACCTGCGGCGTTTGTCAAAAACCGCTGTAAAAAATTTATCTTCCGTAGGAAACTTTGTAGCTCTTTCTTCGTTTGAGGTGGTCTTGCTTGTAGAATATCCCGAGCCTTGTTCTGATCTATCTCAATCCCCTTCTGGTGTACTAAGAACCCAAGGAAATTTCCGGCCGTAACTCCAAAAGCACACTTAGTCGGATTGATCTTCAAATGGTGCCGATGCATCCGGAGGAAAGCTTGCTCCAAGTCGACCAAGTGTTGAAGGAACCTGGGGGATTTCACGACCAAATCATCTATGTAGACTTCCATGATGCTGCCGATAAGGTCGTGGAAGATGAGGTTTATGGCCTGTTGAAAGGTGGCCCCAGCGTTCTTCAAACCGAATGGCATGACCACCCATTCGAACAAACTAATAGACCCTGGGCAGCGGAAAGCCGTTTTGTGCGTATCCTTTTCAGCTATAAATATCTAGTTATACCCTGAATAGCCATCCATAAAGTTTAGAAACTGGTTACCCGCAGCGGAATCTACCAACATGTCAGCTATCGGCATAGCATACTCATCCTTCGGAGTGGCCAAGTTTACATTTCTGAAATCTGTGCAAACACGCAGCTAACCGTTCTTCTTAATAACCGGCACGATGTTAGATACCCACTCTGCATATCGGCACATACGGATGAATCCGCACCGAAGTAATCTCTCCACCTCTTTCTTGATCCTGGGTAGCAATGCAGGATTAAATCGTCTTGCTGGCTGTTTATGGGGTCTAAAGCCTTCTTTCACAAGTAAGCGATGTTCCACAATGCCTCAATCCAATCCTGGCATCTCATGATAGTCCCATGCAAAACAGTCTTTGTACCTGCGGATTAGACAGGTTATCTTATCCCTTTGCTCCATAGTCAAATGTAAACTTACCTTGGCTGTTCTGTTCTCCCCTGTTTCTCCTATATCTACTTCTATCAATGGATCTTGAGCAATGAAGCCGGGAGCTCGTCGGACTTCTGGATCTTCCAGTCGTAAGCCGCTTAGTTCCTCAGTAGTGATCAGGTTATGGGCCATTGTCAGCTTGGCGTATTGGCTTGGATCAAATGTCGGATGATAGAACAGAGCCTCATTCATGTGGATTTCAGCTGAAAACGGGTTAGGATCGGCTGGGATTTGCTCCACCTGCTCCCCATCCCAGATCAACATCATCTAGTGTAAAGTGGACGGTACGCAACGGTTTGCATGAATCCAATCCCTGCCCAACAAAACGGAATAGGCTGGCTTTACATCAATTATAAAAAAGACCGTTTTACTGGTTTTGGACCCTACTGTGACTTCCCAAGTGATCACTCCTTCTGCCGCAGCCACTTCTCCAGTGAAATTGACCGTCTGCATATCAGTAGGGGACAAATCCAACTTGTCTTTCTCCAGCTGTTTCAAGGTGGAGAAAGGTATTACGTTTAGAATGGCTCCACCATCAACAAAAACCCGAGTAAGTGGCTTGCCATTGACATGGGCTTTGATGTACAGGGGCCTGAGATGGTTAGTATTCTGGGTTGTCGGAATGGGAAAAAGCATCCCCTCTGGAGGAATCTGAACATCTACCAGCTCCACGACGGCTTTTTCTTCAGTATGAAAATCCTCTTCCATGGACTTCTGATAAGAAGTAGCTCGGAAGCTTGACGGCAAGATGCTAAGCATATTTTGGCCATTATCTGGGCCCAGTTGCTCTTCAACCCAGGTATCCAACAGTCGCCTTTCTTGCGCCCGCTTCCGCTGCTCTCTCCTCTTTTGGGTCTTTGTTGGTCGGGAATAGCGGCTATGCAGAAACGTTTCCTTTTGGGGTACCTACACTGTTAGTTTCCCTTCCTTGCTATGGAAGTGTGCCGCAAAAGTAGGAGGAGATAAACAGGTGAAAACCGATGGTTTACCGTCCAATCTCTGCATTGCTTCCCTTGTTTCCCCATGCTTGTTGTTCCCTACATGTTCTTCCTGTTTCCCATACATTATTTGCAACATGTGCGTATCGGTTAATGGAAAGGGGTCGGTATCTACCAGAGTCTCTTCCTTTTTGTCTGCAAACCTCAATCTCCTATCCTGGATAGCCTTCTGAATGATGTTCCTGAAGACAATGCAACCGTTAGTACTGTGAGAGAAAGAGTTATGCCATTTACAATACCTTTTCCTTTTCAATTCCTCCGGATTGGGAATCTTGTGTCCATAAGCCAAGCGAATTTGTTTGTCTGTCACCAATTGGTCGAAGATTTGTTCTGCTTTTGAAACGTCAAAAGAATAGGTGGTTCCTGATGTGGCCATTTCCTCCTTTCTCTTGCCGGGTTTCAAGTGAGGACACATATAGGCTGCGCCCTTTACCAACTCTGCTGCCATCACCTCGCCAGCCTGCTCTTCTTCCTCCTCGTTAATATCATCTATGACGGATATCATTGTCTGGCCATGAGAGAACTTGACAGAACATCTCTTCTCTTTCTCTTTGATCATCTCTTCTATTCAGACAGCATGAGACAATAATCGAGATAAATCCGAGAAGTCTTGGAGAATGAATCGTTCTTTAAGCTGCGGATGCATCCTACTAATGGCGATTCGTGCACACTCTGTTTCAGGCAATTGGGTTGTACATTTGGACTTGGTTTGTCAGAAACGTTTGATAAAATCCGCCACATCTTCTGATCCTTTTTGCTTGATGGCCAAAAGGTCTGCAATGGAAACTTCCGGTATAGGCTTAAAGAAACGTTGGTGGAATATTCTTTCCATGTCCGCCCAGGAATATACGGAATTAGGCATTAGATTGGCATACCATGTGAACGCTGCTCCTGTCAATGATAATGAGAACAGTTGTAACTTATGTCAGTCATTGTTTCCCAACTCACCACATTGTGCTGTAAATCTTCCGATATGTTCTATGGTGGACTTATTGTCTTTGCCGAAAAATGTTGAAAACTCCGGCAACTTGTACCCTCGGGGGAGCACAGCCATGGAATCCACCCATTCGGGGTAAGGCTTTTGGTATATGAGCTGATCTCGTGTCTGCCGCATTACCATATCCATCGGCTGGTACGTCTGTTGAAACTGAGGCGAGGGGCTTTGCATGACAGGCCGGGGACCTTGCCCTATGGAGGGCTCGGTGCTGCCGGTGCCCTGCCCTGGGTTAGCCGCTGTGACTGACGGATATACAGGAAGGTACGGCGCAGGGTAATGTGATTGCCCCCCGAAAGGTGGCATGTTTCCCCTAGCATAGGTGGGAAACGCTTCATATGCCATTGGTAACCCTGTTGTTAGGCCCAGACTTCTGCCAGGAAATGCTTCGGCTGGGAACGTGTTTTGACTCACCATTCCTGGAGCTTGGTGCCCCACAATGGCTGGAAGGATGTGTCTCTTCGCAAGAGGTGTACTGAGCCATAAGTAGGTGCAACATCAGCCGACGGCATGGGGTATGCTGGTGCCATGTTGGTCCCTGGTACAGGGTACCCCGAGGGCTGAGTGAAAGGTTTTATACTTTATCTCTGCGCAAACTGTTGCAGCTCATTCTGAAGCAAAGGTCGGAAAATAGTAGCAAACTGTGGAATAAGCCCCTGTAAGAGTTCACCAGTACACTGTTCCATAGTATGTCGAATGACAGTTAGTGAGGTGGACGTCGACTGAGACGCCAGGGGTGAGGACTGCCCCCCTTGCTCCCCAGTAGTACCTTGAGTACCACCGGTAACCGCAGGATCAAAGACTCCCCGGAGGGCACGGACTGGGGGTCGCTCAGATATCTCCGGTGCCTGTGGTTGTTGTGGATTGCTCGCCATTATGCGTCCTGACCGCAATAGCATACGAATACTGGGCGTGCCAATCTGTGTTGCTGTCAAAATAAGGAACCGATGCAAACAGGAATCGGCTTCGTATCCGACAAACACAAACGATCTGACAGGGAGTAACAACAAATGGTATCAAACCTTTTTTTGAATCAGGGACTGGGTTCCTTGAACTTACTAAAGAAAAGGCTCAAGAAGGTCAATTGAGAAGGCTAAACGGAAGGACTTTTCTGGAACATGGAATGATATTTATACTGATCATCTCAATGGAAAGTACAGAAAAAGCTGATATCGAAAGTATGAACCGAAAACTGTAAAAAAAAAAAGACTGTAAACAAAGCTGGTAAAGGGAAATTAGAACAAAGTAGTAAGAAAGCTGTAAAGAAACAAAATCCTAGACTAGAAAGCTGGAAATGATGATGAGGAAAAAGAAAATGAAATTGAACTTTGCTGATTTGATGGTTTGATGCCCCTTCCTTGTGGGCGATACTCCTCTTTTTATACTTGCTGCAAATGAACCACGAACAGATCGTGGAGTTTCTTCAGGCCCAAGAATGTTCCCAACGATCGTACAGAGTCCCTTGCGTCGAAAGATCAGGATTCTGTTTGTTCTTTCTTATCGGCTCTGCGGTGCCGATGTTGACCATGGCTATCGGCTGTTCGAAAAGGTTAACTTTATCGGCTCGTCCTCATTTATCAAATCGACATCGACTCGAAGTAACTGTTGTGTCGGCTCGGCAAAGTTGACGTCAACCGTATGATATCCTTTTCCAACAATAATAAACACTATGAGATCCAATGTTTTTACGTAGTTTTTTGCCATGAACAAGATCAAGAAGATGAGCATAATCCTAGTTAGGCTTCTGTCTGTAGGTGCAACTGTTTCTGCAGCAATAATTGTGATGGCAACCAGCCATGAAAACACTACCGTTCTTTCTATTTCAGCTGAAGCTAAGTACAGCCAGACACCAGGATTCAAGTAATAAGCTCATGTTATCGATGAATTTGACTGTTTTTTGTTCAGAATTGTCAGTGATAAACGTTGTATATTTATGCTGCTGTCTTGGATAGGTACTTTCTGATTGCAAATATCATCGGAAGTGTGTATGGAATCATGGTTTGTTTCCTTCCTCCGGAGAGATCACTCTTGCGACTGGCTCTTGTTTCAGATGTGGTAAAGTGCAAGTTTTTTCACTTCAACCCTATAGAGAAATAAATTAATACAAAATAATTAAACAACACTAGTACCAAGTTTACGATGTAAAAATTTATATGATATTTTATTTGTCAACTTAAAAGTTAATGTAAACTATTCAAGTATATGTATCACTGATAGTCAGAGACGGAACTAGAGAGGACAGAGCGCCCAAAATATTTAAAAATAATAAATTTGTATTACAAAAATTAAATTTTTTTTAAAAAAAGTTTTCTTGGAATTTTATGTTTTGTTCCTGTTTCCGTCCCTTCTTGTAGTTTTGATGAATTGATCTAAATGATATATTTTAGGTGATGAGTGCGATGCTCACTTCAAGCTTATCAGCAGCCATGGCAGTTGCAGAGTTGGAGAAGAAAGGAAATTCTTATGCATGTTGGCAATCAATATGTGGCCAGTTTCATAACTTCTGTAACCATGTAGATGGAGCTCTTGCTGCTGCCTTCATTGGACTCATTTTATATACCCTGCTCATATTCCATTCCATCCACACTCTTCTTTATCCTCTTTCTCTCATGTAATGATTAGAAATTTCTTTACCAGTTTTAAGAGTGTGTGTGTGTTTCCTTGGAAGTTTTCTTTAAATATATCTATTTTCTGTTGGAATATGGGGGCCTTGAGGTAATATTTTTATTGATTCTCAATGTAGCATTCTTGGAATTTTTTTATATATATTATCAGGAACAGAATCAAGAATTTATGATTGATGAGGCAAATTATGTGAAAAGAAATGTAAGAGGATAAATGAAAATTTCAAAGACTTTTTCAAAAAAAAAAAGTTTATTAAATCAAAACTAAAATTTTTAAAAATTTTGAAAGAGCAAGGTCGTCTCTATATATTATTTTAACCATAATATCATTTCCTCTAAATTTTTGTGTTTTCTTTTTTTTTTCTCTCTCATCTACACCATAATTTCAAGTGAGACTCATTATTTATGAGTAGCCAATGAAATAAATTTTCCTCCATATATATATATATATATATATATATATATATATATATATATATTATTTATTTATTTGTTTATATAATGGTACCTCCAATAAATTTTGCTCTAGAATATTATTGTTTTGTGATGGTACCTCTATTTTGTTAAATTGATCACTGTCATCCATAAATTTTAAAATTTGTAATTATAGTTGATTAACAATCAATTTAATTTTTAATCGTCTGAGTTAACTTAATTACAATTATAAAATATTTTTAAAATAATAAATTCATAATCTCAATATCATATCATTTGAGTTAATTTCAATATGCACGTGTCTTTAAACAGACAAAAATTAAGTTAAAATTATAAATGTAGCCCTTTTAAAATTTTCAATTAGTGCATTTGAGTATATTTAAACGATAAAAATCTAATTGACAGATAGTCAAATGAGAAATTGATACATTATAAAATTTCAAATTTAAAAAATGTGACATTAATTAATTTAACAAAGAATAATATAATTGAAAATTCGTAAATATAATACTTTGTACGTGGGAAGAAAAAGTCCATTTTACCGGCCCCTCTAAGCCCACATTTTCATAATACTTTGATCACATTAGACCGCTCGACCAGAAACCTTGAGAAAGTATAATACTAGTAAGTCCAAAGCGAGTTTGACGGGACTTTTGCATCCTTATGGCAATCGTGTCATGTTCGCGTTGGCGGATCGTATCAATTTAAGATAATTACATTCAACAGACTAACTCGAATATGACTTGATTAATAAACGTGTCGTGTCATGTCAACCTATTTATTTTCGTATCGTGTTCGTATTATAAAACGGGTTGACACGACATGACACAAAAATTAAATAGATAATTACTAAATTTGTCAACCCGAATACCTACTAAACTCGCCAATCTGTACACCATTACACAAAAAAATTTTAAAAATCATATAAAATTAAAAAAACTAATAAAAAAACTCATAAAGTCATAAATAACCAATAAAATAACAAACTATCCCGCTAAATATCTAGAGATCTCAATAAATTCATATGATTTAATCTGAAAAATCTAAACAAATGTAGTTTTGTAATAAAATTTGATTGTTCAAGAAATTATTTTCTTTAGCTAAAAGTCATTGTAATAATATTATTATTATAGATACTAAATAATAATCAATTAAGAATTATTCATTTACAATATATCAAGCAAATAACCACATTAATATCATTTATTTTCTTTAAGATGTCTCATATAATTAAATAAAATAGACACACAAATAATTCAATTAATTCATATAATAAAAGTTAATTCAATTAATTCATATAAAAATTAAATTATCTAATTTTCTATAGTAAAATTTGTAAGGTATTACAAAAAGTATTAAATATAAATATTAAAAAAAGTTAAACGGGTTCGCGGGTTAAAATGGGTTGAACCTGTTTATGACCTGTACACGTTTAAAGTTAAACGGCTCGACCTGTTTCGACCCGAACCTGCGAAATCTCAACCCTAACTCACTATAACTGTGTCATTTTCGTGTCGTGTTGGTGTATCGTGTTCAATATTGTCACTCCTAATCCTCCAGAAAACGACTGCAACTCAATTGTTACTTCCTCGAAAGCTTAAGGGTTCAACAACCAAAATTATTTTAATAATTTGTCTTTTTTTAAATGCAATTGTACTTCTAATTAAACTATTTAGGAAATCAAAAATGAAAATAACAGTTGTCGGTTTGATAATGATTGATAAACCAAAGTCATGATACACTGTGAGATAGCTACATTAATCTTACCAAACAACAATTGATAGACTTGAAATAAGACAGAACTTACATATTTACAAAGGAGATGAGACTTCTTTTTTTTTTTCCCCCTCTCCCCTTATTGCTAATTGCAAAAGTCAGTTCGAGTAAAGTTGCTACGTAGTATTTCTTTAATCTCTAACCCTATGTTTAGTTCACAAAGTAGGGGAGAGGAAAAAAAGAATAGGAGGAAGAGAATCTTTACTTCTATTAGAGAAAATAAATATAATTTATTTTTATTTTATTAAGTTGAAATAAATAAAAATAAATGATAAATACTATCTTAATTTATGTCTCAATATCAGCTATTTTCATGACTTGAACTCCTTCTTATAATTTGGTTGATGATATTGCCGGGCAATTTCCCTCTTGCTAGGGCAATTTGTACTTAAATGACATGTTTATCTTTTCTTTTTTCAACTCAAATATATACATAAGATATTCCTTCTCTCCAACATCTCACGCCTCTTAATTTGTTCTCTTCCCTCGGGGTTTTGACCAAAATGGGTCAAAACCCATTTTCAACGTATTAATGGAGGCGAAATTCGTAGTAGCGACGCGGGGTGCTCCCTCTGACTCTCTCTAACATGAGCCGTTGAAAAGCGGTCGAAAAAGTAATACCTCGCGTACATTGTACCAGGTTTTTTTTATATAATTTCTTTTTATTCTATTAAGCATTTTATTTTTTTGTAACTTTTTGTTCTCATTTTTTATGAAGTTCCAAATTTTTATAAGAAGGAATTAATATTTTTTAAATAACACAAAATTATATATAAATTTAAATAATACACAATTAAAATTTACTAGTTTAAATTTGACCATAATATTTAATATACGTATTTTTATCACAATTAATTTTATTTATAAGATGTTGAAAAAAATATTTTTTATAGTTAATTTTATTTATAATGATGTTGGAAAAAAAATATATTTTTTACAGTTAATTTTATTTATATTAAAATTTGAAATAAAATTTTATTTTTAATTTAAAATTGAATTAATTTATAGTTAATTTAAATATTTAATTAAATATTTTTATTAAATACCATTAAATATTTAGTTAATTTAAATAGTTAATTTATAATATTTAATTGTTGAGGAAAATTATAAAAATATAAATTCTCAACTATTTAAATACACTAAAATTACAGTGTCAACTATTTAAATAGTATTTAAATTTAAATCTCAATTATCTAAATTTTATAATCCCCTTACATTTCATAATTCAAATAATTTATAATTTAACTGAATTTGAATAATGTGTGAAATGTTACAGTTTTTAAAAAATTATTTAAAAAATTTATATTATATTTGTCTTTAAAATTCTATTATTATTTTTATTCAATGGCCAAAATAAATCAAACTTATTGTTCTCTCTATAATTTTTAAATATAAATTATGTAGCACAGATGCACTACCTTTTTATGAGGTCTCTTTTTTTTTTTAATTTCTTTTTTCTTCTATTATGCATTTTATCATTTTGTGACTTTTTCTTCTCATTTTTTATGAAGTTCCAAATTTTTATTAAAAGGAATTAATATTTTTTAAATAACACAAAATTATATATAAATTTAAATAATGGACAATTAAAATTTTTTAATTTAAATTTGACCATAACATTTAATGTACATATTTTTACCATAGTTAAGTTTATTTATAATGATTTTGGAAAAAAAATTTATTTTTATAGTTAATTTTATTTATATTGGAATTTGAATAAAAAATATTTATATTTAAATATTAAATAACGATAATATTTATAAATTTATATTTAATTTAACTATAAGTTTTAAGGATATTTTATTTAATTGAAATATTGAATTAACGATATTTTAAATATTTAACTAAATCGAATTTTTTGTTCTCTCTATAATTTTTAAATATAGATTATTTAGAAAATTAGATAACGATATTTTATTAAAGCTATTTTAACTTTAAATTTGAATGTAAGTATGGCTATTAATGGAATGTAATTCATAATTTCATTCACATTTCATTATCTTACTTGAGGTATTTGGTATTTGCAAATTTATTAGTATATATACTTTAATATTGGTTGAGTTGAGTTTTTAACATTGTTTCCAAACCTTTTGTGGCTTTATGACATTAATAGGTTATCATGCATGATTGGGAAGACATGAACTTTAAAACGCGATACAATTAATAAATAATAAACTTTATTATACATTTAAATAATCTAAAAAAATAATGAAAACTAATCTCACAATGAAATTCTCGACAGTTCCTTCGAGGATGAACTCGTCTCCAAGGTTATTCTTGTTGTAATTCTTTGGGTGGTTCTTCTATTTGTATTGCATCTTCCTCCTCATAACGGTGGGATGGACCGAGAATATCTATAGAATGCCTGTGCGGTATCCGAGACCGTCCAGTCGATGGGCCGGCAGCAAATTCATCAGTTGAAGATAGGTATCTAGTATCGAAACGTAGGTGCTGCGAAGTAATAAAATCAGTTTGTCTATCTTCAACTGCTGCAGGATCACCATGTTCATAATTGTATTCTTCGCCATGTACTGGTGAGTGGTGATCCTACATAGGAATATCAAGTACAGCACATCTGCGCACCCATCTACCCCCTCTCCGTACCGGTGATACTTCGCAATTGACTTCTTGTAGGATCGGAGGTATCAGATCAGCAGTGTAGCTTTGTCTGGCTGGCTCGTAGGGTAGGTGGTTCAAATGACTTGCCTTATCAGCGGCAGTCAACGAACGAGTAGCGAGATCTGTTATTGATGCAAACACTCATCTACTCATAGCATCCGCATTTTGATATCCTTCATTGCCAAGGTACAATATCCGATGCATCGAATCAGCCTATATATATTTCGAAATGTCAACAAATTATTTGAGTGTAAATTTTATATTTTTTAATAATATGTAAAAAAAAATTACATACCAATATTTCTGCCGCCTCACTGCTCAATTGGTAGCCCGAATGATTAGGTTGCGTTATAGTTGGATTACCAATCAGTCGCCTAGTGTGAGTCCAATACATGCTGCATAGTCAAGCGAAATTATATTCTGATTGTAACTGAATTGTCCAACCATTACTGTTGAATGCCTACCAACCCACTTCGCGTGATGGATTGAATCAATCTCGGACCACCCTGCACTAGTAGTTCTTATGTCACGAGCATGCAAATTATCACCGGTGTCAACTACAATAGGTATTATCTGCACCAATCTAAATTGTTCCATAACTCTATCTGGGCGATGCACTTCTATTGTTTCCCAACAAATTAGGGATATGATAGACGCCCAGATGCATCGTCCATGAGTGCAATACGGGGGTAAGATAGCCAACATGTGCTCATCATAAGGCTGCCAAATAAACTGCATAAACGTAAACTGTCAGTATTAATAATAAATAACGAACTTGTAATTAGTGTTAAAAGTAAAGTGGTTGAAGTAATACTTATATGATCATGTTGCATCCTATCCAACTGATCCCTATAAGTAAGAAGCACATATGTCGGGGTGCGGGAAAGATCTAATGGTCCCTCCTATGCTAATCCTCTCGCGGCCTGTGGATCAATATCCTCAACCGAACGAACTCTAGAAGGTCTGATAGTAAGGATACACTCACAAACCCACAACTATTTCAACATTAATAACCAACGCTTAGGAAAATACTATATTTATTATATTATAAAAATACTAATGCTATTTTGACTTTAAAAAAAAATATGCGTTTCATACCTGAACCAACAATAACGGGCCACTGATAGTATATGCTCTGTAGGATGTAACATTGCACAAACAACGATACATATGAGCCAATACTATACTTCCCCAATAAGAGTGTCGAATACCTTTAAATCACAAATGTATTTTAAAAAACGCAGATGTACTCTGCTACCAAACTTGTTCGAGAATAGAAAGCCACTAATGAGTTGCATAATACGACAACGTGTATTCTGGCCTATCATTTCTGGCGTCGCATCTACAAGTAGTGGCTGACTCAAGGCTCTTTCGAGTGAAATGATCTTCAATCTATATCCATCAAACTCTGTCGGGGTTGGTCAAAATCCTAATAGCTTGTCGCACATGTCAATCAACTCTAAAGGTGTATGTATGAATCGACTGTTACAGATTGGATCACCATTTACATGTAATCCGAAGAGAACCTCTATGTCTTGTAGGGTGATAGCAGCCTCTCCAACTGTAAAGTGAAACATATGCATCTCCTGACACCATCTTTCCATTAATGTTGTAATCAGTGGATGGTCGATCCTCATGTAACATAAACAGTGCAATTCGCCAAAACCAGCCATGTCCATGAGCTGCTCAATACGGTGATAGAATGGTCAAGCTTCCCAAAATATACTATCATTCCTCTTCACAGTAATAACATCACTGTATAACTGTCCCGCCCCAAATGTGTGATGACCTATGTTTGTGCTGCAATCTTAATACGTCTGGTATAATAGGACCTAGATCCACTATGTGGGAAGTAGGCTCATACATTTTGTCCTAATTAATAGAACCGATATGTAGAAGTTAAAAATAATTTAAAGATATATAATTAACATACCAATTAAGTGTAGAAAAAAATTAAGCACAAAATTAAAGATAAATAATTCGAATCACGGGTACGCACTATTAAAAATTTAGGTAATAGATAAACATTGCATCTAAATAAATTTAGCTAATATAATACATAATTAATCCATGATTGCGTCATTCTACAGTGCCGTGAGTACAATTTCTCCTATTGTGTCCACTGCGATGACATAAGCCGCAACGAGGTGGTGAATCGGGATTGCATTCGTCCATCTCATTTCGAATACGCACCGTCCGTAATCTGCCCTTCTGATGGTTCTTGAATCGGTAAGCAAATAGTGCCAAGCTAAAGTTAGAATTATGCCAATAATTTTCATGCGGAAGGGCTTGAACTGTACTACATAAGTCATTCTATATGCTAGTGTTGTATTTTCTGATGACACTAAATTCCTAAGATTCAACCCCAGTTACTGACATGCCGCAAACGCGTGCGAACAAGGTATTCCATATATTTTTCATTTGCAACAGTTGCACTTTCTGGCCCCAATATTAACCTCATATAAATTATTTTCCTTCTCACGCTCATGATGTGGTGACATAATATTAAAAATGACTCAATCCTGATTAAAAGCCAATACATGGTGTGTTATTCCTTTCGTCTCATTCTTCACAAATTTGCCCCATATCCTAGAAGGGAAATGATAACGCCCATGATTAGCCTCCTACCTATAGTCGTTGAAATATTTAACTGTTTTTTTAAACGAAGACTCCACAATCACCTTGATGGGTAGGACACATATCCCTTTGACGACACTGTTGAAAGATTCCGCCAAATTAATTGTCATGTTACCACACCGATATCCACCGTCATAAGCAAGCATCCATTGCTCTTTTGGAATCAAATCCAACCATGCCTTTGCTTGGAGACTTAACAAATTAATTTCTTTCATAATTTTCAAAAATTTTCATTTTTTACTTTGATCACTAACTGCGTACATCAACTTCTTTAACTCATGCATTCTGAACTTGCTATTGAAGTTATTCCGAATATGTCTAAGACAAAATCTATGCACTGTCATTAGCTCCTGCCGGAGGGGTAGTCGATGAACTGCATTTACAATCACAATATGTCTGTCAGATATTAAACAAACTTTTCGATCCTTTAACACATGTTTTCTTAGTAAGGACAAAAACCATCCCAAACTGTCATTAGTTTCTTCGTCAACGACTGCAAATGCTAGGGGCAATATATGGTTATTGGTATCTTGACCCACTACTGTTAAAAATTTTCCCTTGTATATACCTCTCAAAAATGTCTCGTCAACGCTAACTACCGGTTTCATGTGAACAAATGTATCAATACAGGGTCCGAACCCCCAAAAATATATCCAAAAGTCTTGGCTCCATTGCTATCCATAGGCAAGAAGTGCCACGCCACGACGGTACCAGGATTCGCATATTGTAAGGCTTGCATATATTGCAGTAGCTACGCGAACGAAGAAGGCCAATCCCCATAGATCATCTCAATAGCATGCCTGCATGCATTCCATCATTTCCTATATGACGAGGTAAAGTGCAATATGTTGTGAATATAACTACTTATTTCACTGACTTTTATCTCTAGATTATCGTGAATCATTGACATGATGTGTTTCGCTATGAATTTCGCACTCATATTTCGATAGTTCTCGTCGACTGTCCGGACTAAACAAATGTACTCTCCATGCCATCAGTAATTTGTCACAAGCCACAACCTTTCTTTTTCCGTGCACAGATCCGCCAATAACATGGATGTTGTGGAGTTGAATTTTTACACTCGGCAAACCAATATGAATTCTTGCTCTCTACCACCATAAACTCACGACCGAGCCTAATAGACGACAATCGAACAGCCCATAGTAACTCATTCGTATCCCCGAATCACATGCCAATTCTTAAGTCATTATTAGATTCTGATCATAAATCCATCCCCCAACCTAGATCCATGCCATTAGCTTCATTTTTCATCTCTTGTGAAGTATCTAACCGGTCAAGATAGATTGAATATGGTGGATTGTACAAACAAATCAGTTCAGATGATCTATTTGCAGGTTGTTGCAATACAGAAGGACCAGGAATATCTTATTCGGGATTGCCATCCCCCTCATCCTCATCAGATGAATCATCCGCGGTAGGCCCATCAATGTCTGACGTAGGTCCTAACCCGTCCACAATCGCCTCCAAAGTACCTACCCAATTACACTCTCAAGCTACTCAATCATCAACTGGGGTTACATCCAATGGAATACCGATTTTAGTTGTTGAAAATAATTGCTGGCTCGTCTGTACTTGAACGGATTGAATCCGGTCATGAAGTTGAGGCATACCAAACCCAGTAGAAGCCGACATGATGTATTGATTGCTAGGTCCAACGACTGGGGCATCCAAAATTGATGTACTGAAAAGTGATTAGAAAGTCTCATTTCGAATATGTGGAGCATCATTGGCTGCTGGAAAATTTAAATCGAAGTTAGGCATGTTGACAGGAACACTTAAGTTAAGCAATGCAGTGAATGATTCAGTGATAGGAGTTGGGATATTATACTCAAAAAGATTTGTTGCTGTTGCATTCGGAATCGGACGATCTCATGATGAACATACAGATCAATTGGTTGTCCTTTCACGGTAGATGCATAGTACCACAAATTTTTCATATCATCGTCATCTGTTATAGCAGCAGTTGTAGACCTCGTCACTGTACTAAAAATAGTATCTTACCTCATTGTGATTTGCAACTTCATAGTAGACATGTCCAATATTCGAATAGCACATATTTTGCTGACTAAACCTTCAAAACTAACTCAATTTGGAAGAATCAATGCCTTGCGATAGGGACCATTAAAAAAATCACCGTGTGGGGTGCATATAATTTCACAATCCTAATATAACCGTAGTCTTACAGGTTCTTCTAATGACATTGTGTCTAAATAAATGATGCAAGATTTTTCTATTCAAAAATAGAGTATGTTACAACTTTGAATTAATATATAAAACAATTATTATAATCAGTATAAATCTATCTCAAATAACTAAAATATTTGATATATGCAAAAAATGAGTATTTAATATATTCCACACTAATTATTACTTATTATAAAACTTATTAAGATAATTAAGATTAATTATTCAAGAAGTTAACATATATTTAATTTAAAATCCCTAAAGCTCAAGGTTTTCTTATTCTAGAAAACCTTTTCAAATCTCAGTGATAAGTGAAAAATTAAAGAAAATATGAAGGATCATTACTAAGTTAATAACTAAAAAAATATATAAATAATAATTTTCATACTATATGAATGTATTTAAAAAATATATTAAATAGACTATTCAAATGATATGTAAATTTTCGTGTTAAAAAAATATGAAAATAATAATTTTCATGTTATACGAATGTATTTTAAAAATATATTAAATAGCCTATTCAAATGATATGTAAATTTTCATGCTAAAAAATATGTAAAATTTCATGCTAAAAAAATATGTAAATAATAATTTTCATGCTATACGAATGTATTTAAAAAATATATTAAATAGATTACTCAAATGAAATGTAAATTTTCATGCTAAAAAATATGTAAATAATAATTTTCATGATATACAAATGTATTTAAAAAATATATATATAATAGACTATTCAAATTATATGTAAATTTTTATGCTAAAAAAAATATGTAAATTTTTATGCTAAAAAAATATGTAAATAATAATTTTCATGCTATATGAATGTATTTAAAATATATATATTAAATAGACTATTCAAATAAGATATAAATTTTCATGCTAAAAAAATGTAAATTTTTATGCTAAAAAAATATGTAAATAATTACTATTCAGATAGACATATTAAATTATATTTAAAAATTAGATTAATTTTCAAATGTATGCATTACTTATGGAATTCTATATAAAATGACTAGTGATTCATACTGTTAATAACGAAAGATTTTCAAGCTTAATATTGGCTAAATCTTAATTGAAATCAACTATATTACAGGATTATATTTGATGAATTAGCCGCATTTTTTATTAAGGGTAATATATTAAAATTTTAAACTAAAAAATTATAATAATTAATTTTATTTAAAAAAATTAGAAGACAAATTAAGAAATTAGCCGCATAATTTTTTTTTTTTACAATTTGAGGAAATTAATTTTATTATTTTAATTATTAAAAGTATAAAAACAATATATTTTATTTAATTTAAGATTATCTTATTCGTCTAACACACTGCAAATGTCACAATATACAATCAATATATTTACAAAGTATAATTAAAATACACAGTTTATACATGTTTCAAACAATTAAATTAAATAACTAATTCAACTACACAATTTAATTATAAATACATAATTCAACATATATCACATCATTATAAAAAAATAAACTACACAAAAATATACGTCAATGTATATGTGCTCCTGCGAACACTTTCTCCGATTGAAATTCTTCTTGGCTCCCTCTCGTGCGATGACTGATCTCTTCAGAGCCTTAGTAAAATTTTTAAAATATGCAACGAAATGGAAAAAAGAAAGCAGAGAATAGAGAACGAGAAGAAGCAGATAGGAGAATGAAAATGCGAGAGATATCAGCAAATGACAAATGTTGTATGTATATATAGGCGAAGGAAATGTGAAATGGGTCAAAAGCCCATGATGCCCGTGCAAAAAAATCACATGGGTTGTCTGAAAAGTGCTGAAAAGCTGAGGACCTCGCGTTTGTGGCTGCTGTTGGTTGCTATCAGAGGTGTACCTCGCATTTGCAAAACATGAGGTTCCAGTGTACCTCGTGTTTTGCAAACGTGAGGTATTACTTTTTCGGCCGCTTTTCAACGGCTCATGTCAGAGAGAGTCAGAGGGAGCACCTCACGTTTTGCAAACGCAAGGTACCCCCTCTGCGTCGCAATTATGAATTTCGCCCCCATTAATGCGTTCAAAATGGGTTTTGACCCATTTTGGTCAAAACCCTCGACTTGGATGGAAATTGCAAAACAACTATATACAACTAAGCGATAAATTTTTTTTTTTTTATTTTTTGCTTGCTAGTAGCACTTCTTAAAAAGTGAGTGTAAGGGAGGAGAGTTACAATATAGTTATCCTAAACAGAGGTTGCAAGGTGGCCATGGCGGCGTAGCAAGGCTGTGACTTTAATGCGAGCAAAGAAAGACAAAAATTCAAGAGGGAAGGAACAATTTTCTTTGCCCAAAAAAATAATTTTGTCTTGAAAAGTTGCAAGAAAATGAAGTCTTATAAAAAACACACTGCGAACAAAACCCATGATACACACTGCGAACAAAACCTATGATAAACATTGGAAATATATATTTACAATTAAAAGTAGAACAACCCACCACCAACACCACTCGCAACTCTAAACATCATTAATGTTTATATCCCTTTTGCTATGGATTCTCTCTCAAATTTGAGGTTAAAGCTGTCAATGTTATGCCCTAGAGACAATCACTTGTACCTTGTACATAATACATTTTATTTTAATAAAATGCATCATTTATCTTACAGTTTCTTTTGTTTACTTCTGTGTAAAATAACTGTGAGATAAAGTCCCTAGTATAACACTGTGTTAAGAAAATCATGATATGAGATTTCTACTACACTGTATAGTGTTAATACTTAAATAGTCCCTAGTCGTAGTATTAATGAGATAGAACATCATTAATACGTTAAGACTAGCATATATTAGACTTCCTAATTTGATCAGACAGTGATTCTCATATCCGTGAATATTGAAATATTCAAAGTTAACACATGGATGCTTCTTAGTAGAACAAGTTTATTAGATGACCTAGTTATGAGATAATTACATGGATAACTATTTAGTGCTAGTGATATAATCTCAACATAGTAAACGTACAAGTATCATTAAATTTGATATCTCAAAGGTACTTTATTTGCTGAGCATTGTATTTTGATTCCAATTTCTGGAGCTCGATTGAGGGCCGCCTATGGAATGGATATTGGGTATATTGTGAGATAAACTAAAGTAGTTGAGAGGGTCAATAAAGGATTCACCACTCCTAATAGTAGGGGCGAATATCTCACGGCCATTTGTAGAAATTACTACTCGAAAAATCCTTGGCCAAGGCGATTGTGTATTGAAAATAGTTCCAATTGATACACATCTAGAGTAGTGGGTTCCTGGTGTAAGTACTATTGTATTCGGGCCAGAATTAATTCTGGAGGGAGTTGGCACTAATTCCGTACTCCAAACCGAATGAGATATTGTATGGTGAAATGAGTTAATTGAACTATAATTTGTTATTAAAGGGTTCATGTCAAGCCACTTGACTTCCTGAACTCTTGAGTGGTTATGATGTGCTGTTAGATACCGCTCATGATCTGAAATATGGGTTTATTAATTAATAAATTAATAAACCAATCCTGATTAGAATTAATATGATAAATTCTAATTAATTAAGGATTATTAATCTCAAAGACGTTTGGATTAATTCATATTCGCTACCAATTGACTAGGAAACCTAATAGGTCACACACAATAGAGGATTATATACTCAATATGTTATTTGGTAACATAGTGGGGTTTATTGTGAGAAAGAGAAGTTGATGTAGTCAAATTATAATTAGTTATAATTTATAGGTTAATTTGTAATTCTGTGAACTTGAGGGGTTCCAATTACAAATTAGAGAATTCTAATTGTTTAGAATTTTCAGATGTGGTTTTTTGTTGAGATTTTCGGGTGCTTCAAGGGTCATACGAAATACCCCAAAAACATGAAAACCAAAGGTCACATGAAACAACTCTACAAAACCAACGCGCAAACAAAAGAGAAGTATATGATCTTTTGTTCTCTTCACTCTCTCTCTTTTGCGTGGTTCTCAAGATGAACACCAAGACTCTTCTTCTTCTTCTTTCTCTATTTTTGTGAAACAAGAAGAACAAGAAAAACCCCAACCACCATTGTTGTTTTCTGTTAGCACAAAAAATCTTGGTGCTTGAGTGTGATTCTCCATGTGGATTTCTGTAAGAAATAATCACACACTGTGATTATAGTGGTTGGACATACAACTCTCGTGGTAATCTTCAAGAGGATTGTTGGATCGCGCCACAATTATCATACTTGAAAAAGGAAAGTTTTGTTTTCCACACAAACAAAGAAAGGTAAAAACTGTTATATTTGTTTCTTTGTTTTCTATTTATATGTCATGTTTTCCACACATATGCGAATCCTGGGATGGTATCTCATTTTAATTCTTCCGCTGTGCTATATATAATACACGTGAAATACCCAACAAAAGCTAGCCTCTAGAATTAGAAATGTCTAGGTTAATATTCCCCCCGGGCAGTAAAGAGCAAGAACTAGAGGTAGACACTACAATTTGCATCAACAAAGGCTACAACACCATGGATTTCTCAGTGGATGCCAGTTGGAGAATCCAGTGGTAGTGATAATCTTGGTAATTGTTCATAATAAGGAGAGGGAAAATCCAAGAGGGGAGACTGAGATGTGATTAAGAAAGATGGGAAGATTTCCAAAGGGGAGAGGATAGAGATAGATAAGAGAGGGTGGATTTCTGATGGGGAGGAGAGAGAGAGAAGTGATAAAATTAGGAAGATAAGATTTAGGGAAAGAAAGAATATTTGATGAATATGTTTATATTAATCAAGAAGGATAAATATGTCATTTAAGTAAAAATTGCTCTGGCAATATCACCAGATTCCCACCCTTATAATTTACTTCTTCTCTATCTTTCCTTTCTAACAAAATAACATAAACCACCTATATATTTTTAAATTTACATCATTTTCTCTTTTCTTTCCTATTTTTACCCAAACAAAACATATCGTAAAAGAGTTTGTTGAGACAAATTTTAAGTGTAACTCTACCAATACACATGAGTACACCAATCGATTAAGTCATAGTCTCAGGCTCATTTGATAAAATTAAAATATAAAGACTAAAATTTAAATATTTAAGTATTAAAATTTAAAATTTGAAGTTTAAGACTGAATTGTAAAGTTTGAAGTTTCAAAAAATTATAATTCATTTTTATACTATATTTTATTATAATTTATATTAAATATAAAAATATTAATAATTAGATGAATATTTAACATGTTCAAACTTCAAACTTAAATAATATTTATTTCAATTAAAATTTATAACAAGATTTCAATTTGTCTTAATCAATTAAGTGATAACAAAAATCTATTATAAAATGTATTTAATTAATTAAATACTTAATATTATATGTTATCAAAGCGCATTTAATGAAATAAGTATTTAATAAATTAATTTAAAATGCTTAATTTAATTACTAAATAAATCCTCACTTGGCCAACTATTATATCTAATCATTACTATTATTTTATATACAATCTAAATTATAATAAAATATAGTGAAAATATATTATAATTATTCAAAAAATAGATTCAAATTTTATAATTCAATTTTCAAAATTCAATTTTTAAATTTCAAATTTTAATTTTATCAAGTAAGTCCATAGTTAATATCTTAAATTATCAAACCCTCGTGTAAACCAATAAAACCAATATGTAAGCATTGATTTTTGTGACAAGAAATAAAAAAGAAAAGAGATATATGTATAAGTATGCAGATTGATTTTTATAATATGTAATTATTGATTTTTATAGCAAGAAAGAAAAAGGAAACGAGACAATATTTATAAATATTTAGATTAATTTTTATGGAGAGAGAGAGAGAGAGAGAGAGCAAAGGGAGGGAAGTGAAGGATTTTGGTTTTAGTTTCCATGCACACAAGGAAACCCATACCAAACTTTATTGAATGGTTTTCTAACGTTTTAAATACTTTTTATTTTAAATTATTTATACTCATCTTATAACACAAATAAAAAAATATATCTACTTCTTCCTTTTTATTTAATCACCTCTCTCCACCTACTCTCCTTTTCATGGAATTGGAAATGCGTAATTTGTAGTACCAAATGGTGGAACAATTAGAAAAACATCCTCACTAGAATTAAAATTCATCTTAGATCTTAATTTATATTCATTATTTATTTATTATCGGATAAATGGTGGTGTACAAATGGTACACTTCTAAATTCTTTTTTCGTCAATCCAAATAAAAATACTTTTATTCTTATTGTTGGCCCACAATAAAAATTGAATAAAGATAGAGAAAATATTTTATTTCCATAAATTAGTGGTGCTGAATTTATCAGTTTCTCCTACTACAAATTAAAATTAAATTATAAGTGAACAATTTCTCATTTTAAATTAAAATTTTAATTTAATTTAATACTATAATAATTATTTAAATAAATTTCGTTTATAAAAAATTATCATATATTAATAATACATTATATTTTCTCTCTTTAATCTTATATATATCTTACAAATTTAATATTTTTTTATTATATTCAAATAAATTTATTTTTAATTAATTATTTTCTAAATATTACTTAAAATCAAATCAATTAATAGGTATAATAAACAAAACGCTCACCTCGGCCACGTCAGCAAATCATCATGGTCGGTGGCTCCCTTATGTTATCCTGATCCATTTCCATTTTTTATTACCTAAAAGTCCAACCCCCGACCCACGATTTTCAGCCCGAAAACGTTTTCTTCCGGTCTCCACTGTCACGCCCCCTGCGACCCACGGATTCACGCAGATTTCAATACACACTGAAGCTTCCTTCTTCTCTTCCTCAACTTTGCGCACAAGCAAAGCAATCCATCGATAGATTCAGATAAATTGGTGTTTCTGTCTACTTTTTACTTTGTGTTTCTGGAAACCCTAGATTGATTTTTTGTATTTTTTGTCAATGGCATCTGGATCGGTCGGAAGAGGCAATACACCGGGCTCCAAGGGGTTCGATTTTGCTTCGGATGATATCTTATGTTCTTACGAGGATTATGTTAACCAGGATGGTTCTAATGGGAGTGCCCATTCTGAGCCCGGTATTGGGACAACTTCTGCTAAGGTATACTGGTTTGGATTTTCTTTTGGGGCTTGTTGAGTGTTGGGTGATGTAATTTGCTGATTTTGAATGTTTTGGAGGCGCTGTATTTTGATTATGATTATGTTAATGTTTTTTAGGGTTTTGGAATTTTGGATTGGGATTAAAAATTGACTTCTAGTTTGGGAAAAGATTCGTTTTTCTTTTTTTCTTTTTTTGGGTGTTTAAGAATTGCCTACCAATCCACAATCTGTGGCTTAGCCGCTATTTTTAGGAGGTAGGGTGCATTTTCATTTTCCTTTCTAAAATTGAAAACTGAAATTTTTTTTCTTTGTTACTGTTTTGAGTTTTCTTTTTGAATTTTCAGTTCTTCAAATGCGCTTCAGATTTTTTCAGCACCATATACTAGATTATTTTTTTTTTTATTTTTATTATTATTATTATTTATAGTGATCAATCAGCTGAATATCAATTGAATTTACACCACCACAAGAGAGCCCAGCTGGTTCATCTTCATGGGATTGAGTTCAGTGCAGCTGATCTTTTATTTGCTGATTGACCTCTTTGAAACCTCAATAATGGAGAGTGGATTAGTGGTCCAATTGATGAACCTTTAAGATGAAATTGTTTTTCCAAAATCCTTGATGTTCAAAATTACTCCATGAAAGTGTAGTGTTACTTTCTGTTTGATGATTGGATAAAGGAAGCATTGAACTGGAATTCCTTGCCAAAATCAGTGTTTTGATGCTTCTAAATTGCACGATGACTCTCTCTCTCTCTCTCTGTGGTTGGCAGTTCTGTACAAGAGCTGCTGATTTTATGGAATTTGTTGAATCTTGGTTGATTTTCATGCACGGATGTTTGAGTCCATTTGGTATTCTCTTTAATTTGTTTAGTAAACTTGATAATTTGCGTATGTTTTCTTTGCCATATTTCAGTTCAATATCACCATAATATTAATGGGATTTTGTATGTAAATGTATAATCCCTAACTGATTATTACCTGAAAATTTATATACAAAGTTTCCAAAAATCATTCTTTTCCATGAAGCTGATTAAAGAATTGTCGAGTGGCTGTTTTATTGTACTAAACCATCAGTTTGCTTTTGAACTCATTATATACAATTTAGTTCTTTGTGGAGATTTAAGATGAATGTAAGATTATATGAATGTGTCTCGACTGAATTATTGATGGATGCCACAGCAATGGGTACATTCTTACTTCTTTTTTAGCATAGGAGTCTGTTTTATTATGTTTTTCATGTGTTGTCTCACTGTGTAATTTTAATCTGGTTGTAATCTCTGTGTATGTGCGCGTGCGCGCGTGCGCCCATGTGTGTATCTGAAGCAGAGGTGAACAAGACTAGGCTGAGTTTTTGATTGAGATATCAGAATTAAGATACTACACTCTTTTTCTTTTATATTTACTTAGCTTATACTTTTCCTTTGCTTTGTTTGCCAAAGGTCTCATTTTGTTTCTTCCCACGTTGATCTTACCATGGATAAACTCTAATTGATTCCTATCTGCCAATTGTAAGTTGTCATAATTTAAATAAACTAAAGCATCCTAACATAGGTTCACTTTTGTTTTGAGCAGGAGTTTCATAAAAGCAGAATGGCAAGGCCTTCAGTGTTTCCTGCTGCTTCATACAGTCCACCGGAAGAATCTTCATATAATCAAGATGTAATATCTACTGTAGAGAAGACCATGAAGAAATATGCTGACAATCTCATGCGTTTTCTTGAAGGAATTAGTTCTCGTCTGTCCCAATTGGAGTTGTATTGCTACAATCTTGATAAAACAATTGGAGAGATGCGTTCTGAATTAGTTCGTGATCATGGAGAGGCAGAGTCAAGACTTAAATCTGTTGAAAAGCATCTTCAAGAGGTGTGTATGAAAATCTTTTTACATGTTGACATTGTAGTTCTGTAGTGAACTAAACTGTGTTTTCTTATTTGTTTTCCCCTTTCTTGTGGGGGTGGTCAGAGATGCTGTTAAAAATATATATTTGCTTCTTTTTGGTGTGTGGAATCATGGCATTTAAATTTTCCTTGTAGTGTGTGGAATTATGGCAAATTAGGCATTCTTTGTATATTATGTTCTTTTGCTTTGCTTTAAATGTTTAAATGAAGAAATTTATGAAGTACAGATGTGAGCATGGTAGTACACAGTGGACATTTGTCACTCTGCCTGTGGCATGGTTCAAATATTTCCTAAGGAATGAATGAACTGCCTAAAACAACATGATAGTACAGTACATACTCTGTCATCCTTTTACTTGATTGTTCCATATGCTGACTTAACGTATTTGTAATAGTCTCTTGTTTTTGGGTAATGTTGTTGTATGACATCAGCATGTCATGCCTTGATCCGAGTGCTCAATGCTTGTTAAAGATTTACTTGAGAAAGTGTTGAACGACTCTATGTGAACTATGCATGATAATTACTTAGATGCTGAGGACATGATGTCGTACATTCAGCAATTTCTATTGCTAGGTTTTCATCTGCTCTATTTTCACTTTCCTTTCTTCATTGTGCACTTGTTTGTAATCTTTCTTGTTTTTTAATCCCATGGCCATGTTTCTTGTGTTTGTTGGTCGTAGTTGAGGTGTGGATTCTTCAAATGAAATAATACCATATCAAACCACTTTGTACTTATATTTCTTGCAGGTCCACAGGTCAGTTCAGATCCTAAGAGATAAGCAGGAACTTGCTGACACTCAGAAGGAACTTGCCAAACTCCAGCTTGCGCAAAAGGAAACTTCTTCTGGAAGCAATTCCCAACAGAATCAGGACAGAGCTGCAGCAGCTGTTTCTGATTCCCAAAAGAGTGATAACACATCTGATACACATGGTCAGCAATTAGCACTTGCACTACCGCATCAGGTTCGCCCCCAGCCATCAATTCCTGGCCATCCTATTGAGCAGCCACAGCCTCAGCAACTACCGCATTTGGCTCCAGCACCACCAATGCCATCTCAGACGATGACACAACAACAAGCTTTTTATTTACCTCATTCTCAGATCTCAACTGCCTCCTCTTCAGCCCAACCATCTCACGGTCAATATCTGACACCTGATCCCCAATACAGAGCTCCTCAAATGCAGGATCTGTCTAGGGTGGCACCACAGCCAGCACAGCCTCAAGTAAATCAGTCACCACATGTTCAGCAATTGCCACCTTACCCACCACAGTGGCAGCAGCAGGTGCCTCAACAGGTTCAACAACAACAACAACAACAACAACCACAGCCACAGCCACAGCCACAGCCACAGATTAGGCCATCATCCCCTCCTGTTTATGCATCCTATGTGCCTACCCAACCAACTCCTCCTCCTCCTCCTGAGGTTGTGCCTATCAGCATGCCAATGCAAGTACAATTTTCTGGAATTTCTCAACCCATTGCTAGCCGTCCCGAAGCAACTGCTTATGGGTATGGTGGGGCAAGCAGACCGGTTCAACCACAGCCTCCACCCCAGCATCTAAAGGCTCCATATACCTCTCCAGGTGATGGATATGTTGCTGCACCACATCCTACAATTTCCCCAGGGAATGCATATGTGATGTACGATGAAGGTGGCAGAGTACACCATCCCGCCCCACCACCTCACTTCCCACCAAGTGCTTATCCTCCAGCAAGTATGCCTTCCCAAAATTTGCAGCCTCCTGCAGGGTCCAATATGGTTATTCGTCCTCCCCCGTTTGTTCGCAGCACTCCTTACAGTGATTTAATTGAGAAACTGGTGAGCATGGGTTATAGAGGTGATCATGTTGTTAGTGTAATTCAAAGGCTAGAGGAGAGTGGTCAGCCTGTCGATTTCAATACCGTGCTTGATAGGTTGAACGGACACTCATCGGGAGGTTCTCAGAGGGGTTGGTCTGGGTAAGCAACTAACCCGGATCATCCAAATCACAGCAGATACGTTGCACATGTTTCTATCATGCTTTGAATAATGAAATCTTCCAATTCAGGTGCTATCTGGTATTGTATAGGAATCAGAGAGATGCGTCCTATTATTTGTCATCTCTTGCTCTTTCTGACTTTTATGGTTCTATGTATCACGATTTGTTTTTTTACTGTGGAAATAACTGTGTAGCTCGCTCTCTCTCTCTCTCTCTCTCTCTCTCTCTCTCTCTCTCTCTCTCTCTCTATGCTTGTGTGTGTTTGCGGTCGTCTCGTTTCTGTTATTACTCAGGAACAATACATGCAAATGAACTTGCGTAGTAGAGGATTAGGTGAAGAATCTCGTGCAATATAGAGTTTCCCAGTTGTGACTTGTGAGGAACAATATTGTTCTAAATTCTTTAGAGAAACAGAAATTTGTAGCTACAATGAAAGGGAAGACAGCCAAAGGTTTTCTCATGGATAGAGTTTGTAATAGTGTTGTTCCACGGGCAAATTTTGTCCTCTCTTACTTCAGGTCGTGTGGTTATAGTGCCATGGATCTTTTGTTACTACCAGAAAGAAATCTTTGACGACGCAGACCTTGATTTCTTGTTTGTTCCAGGCATTTGCTAAAAATATTGAGTGGGATTCCCTTTTGTCATGGTATCGGAGGTTCAAAGGTGAAAGTTCGCCAGTTTCAATTCCCACTAACATATTTCAAAATGACTCATCAAGTGATAAGTATCTTTCAATTTCTGAATTCCCTGGTCTCAAGATTTAACACCAGGTACCCACCGAAATAATCTAGTAGTTCCGTGTTTAATTAACTATGATAAATTAGAGATTATTTATTTGTTTAATAAATTAATTATTTATTTATCAAATACATTAGTATTTAATTAATTATTGATCATGTATTATTATTATTGAATTATTTAAAATATATTATATTTTATTATAAAATATACTAAATTAAATTATTTAAAAGATTAATTATTAGTAATTTTATATTTAATTAAATTATAATAAAATATAATATAAAAATATAAAATTTGTTATGAATTATTGGAATCTCCATTAATTAGTGGAGGCTCCACTAATTATGGATTTATGTGAATTATTAGAAGATTTTTATGGATGTCCACCATTTAGTGGAGACACCCCTAATTGAGATTAGTTGAAGATGATGTATGCTATGATGTATTCCACTAATTAGAGCTCTATAAATAGAGTTATGCTCTAAGCTTGTAATACATCATCATTTTGTGAAAGAAAGATTAGTGAAAGAAAAATTAGAGAAAGAATTGTGAGAAAAAGAAAGAGAGAAGTTTGAAGAGAAATTTTTGTGCAAAGAATAGTTAGAATTTTCTTAGTGTGTAGTGTGTAGATTTTATTCTAACACTACCCTAATTTTATAACACGTTATCAGCACGAGTCTCTGCCGTTATTAAAGCCAAAAGACAGGTACGCATTTATTGATCTCGCTAAATTCGAATTTGTAGCCCTTGATATTTCTGGAAAAAAAAAATTATATGTCATACAAAAATGCATCTAAATGCTAAAAAAAATGAGATACATATGTCATGTGGATAAAAAGAAAGATTTGACCACCTGAAGATGGTCATACTACCCACTGTACGGTATGAATTGTTGCACCTGAAGTTGCAAGATTGTAAAACCGTGAACTACGTGATGTATAAAACTACATCTTAGTTAAAAATTTTACGGAGAAAAAATTACTGATGAAGTTATATTGGAGAAGACATTCTCCACTTTTCATGTTCTACAGTAACAATATCGAGAAAAAAGGTATCCAAAATTGACAGCTTTAACATGAGTTATTATTGAGAAATCATGAAGTCAGATGAACTGGCTCAACAGCACTCCCAGAAGTGAATGCTGTTGGCTCCAATAGAAGCCATCGTTATAGTCGTAGTTGTGGCAGTGGCCGTGATTATGGTCATGGACACACTCGATATTTTCCTTATCACAGAGAAATACGGCCACTGAAGTGAAACGAGAAAGATAATAAGGGAAAAAGATATTTCCATTAATAATAAGCATCACATCTTTTATTCATATCACTAGTGTTCATATGAACTTGAGGATACATGCTTATAGTTGCTCTTTTGTAATTGAGTCGACAAATGTAAGATGAAGGTTTGTAATTGTTCTTTTTCAATATTTACATTAGAGGAAGACAAACAATTAGTAATTATGGACTTCGACTCCTCTTTTTCGACATCCTCCTCCTTTTCTTTCCCCTTTGAGCCGACATCGAGACTAGCAGCAGAATTAGCCGTAAAATTACTGCGAAATGAGTCTTGAGATTTTATGATCTCCTTAAGTTTATTATAATTAAATTTCTTATTATATTTGGCCTTGAAGCATGCTTGTCTCAATTTCTGTGTTTGGTCCTCTAACTGCGTATTAGGACTTTCTTCCACCAACTGTTTTTCACATTCCAATATTGCAATGGCTTCTTTCAACTTCTTCTCAGCCATATGTCCTCCTTCTTCTTTATTTTGCATCTCCTATAAATCGAAGTGATATCATCGGTTATTTACTTATAAATCTTTCATAGTTTCATACTTGTAAATTATAAGTATTTATGAGAGAGAACCTGAACATTCTTGATTATGGTCTCCAAGCTCACCAATTTCCTGTGAGGCCATCGACGAATTCCTAACTCCCTACATCTTTTCTTGAGACGGGTTATGTCAATATTCAATTCTTTGGCTGCGCTCTTGATTGGTAGGTAAAAGTACTGTGAAATTGTTTCTCTTGATAGTGTATGGGAGTTATTGCCCTTCTTCTCTCTCTGCCTCTTAATCATCTTCTTCTCCCCAGGAATTTTGTCTGCAATAATATCTTGAATTTCGATATTATGCATTTCATGAGTACTTACTCCGACTTCGTTGCCAAGACCACTCATTATTTCTCCTAGAAAAAGAAAATAATATCAGTAAAGGTAATACCATTCAAAATCCATGTTTAAATGTATAATAACCTGGAAACATATTCTGGCTTTGTTCAAAATCCATTAGAGAGTAGAAAGGATCATGCACAAGCATATCCTCATTCAAATGAATAGCATCAAGAGGAACAGTATCAAAAGCAGTCTCTTGTATGGGCAGATCAACTTGGTCCAAAGCAGTATGTTCAAAACTTCCACTGATTTACATCAAAAACGAACCAAAAGAGAGTTTAATTTCATTATCAAGCATACTAAAAACAAATGGAAGCCCTCAAAGGTATCTCACCTGAAATTAGGAGGAAGCGGTTGGTTTGGAAAGGAAAACATATCAAAATCTTCTGTGTTCGAATTAGGCAGAAGCGGATGGTTTGGAAAGAAAAATACATCAAAATCTGCTGCAGAAACCGAGTCAAAATTTGACCATGTCTCAAATGAATTGCGAGTCTCCATATTTGCTTTGTGATTTTTGTTTTTGATGTTTACTAATGACTGATGACTGAGATATATATCGATACATATATATATATATATATATATATATATATATATATCTATATGAGGAAGAAGAAGAGGTAGATGGTAGGTAGAGGGAAGAGGAAAAGAAAAGACAAGAGAGGAAGAGGAAAAGTCGGTATCGGGAAGAGTGAAAAAAAAAAGGAGATATTTTTCTTGGCATTTCCTGCTTATCATCATTTTTTTATATTTCTTTTCTTATTCTCTTGTGAAATCATTATTCCCTAAATTAGGGGGAGAACAGAAACAGTACAAGAAAGATTGTGATTGGACAACATCAGTAAATTATCTTGATCCGCATACAAGCGCGTGTGAACTTGAAGTTCAAAAGATAATTCATTTGTAAAGCATTGCAAATCAAATGCCAGCCGCTTTTGTTGACTCTAGAAGAGTAATAAAATCTCATATGCCAGCTATAAATGCTCTTATTCTAATTGAAATTCCAACAGAACAAAAGATTTTACATATAGCTGCTGAGCCAAAAGCATGCCAGAAGCATGGCCGACCTCTTGGTTCTAAAGATAAAAATCCTCGAAAGAAGAGAGGATTAATGGTCCAGATGATCATATTAAAGCAAAGAATGATAAAGACCAAGAGAAAACTTATGACAAAGAACCAAACATAAATGAAAGTAACACTGAAATTTCTATCCATTATACCACTTCCGGTAGAAGTTGGAATCGGATAGAAACAATTATTGATCATATGTTTGCATATAATATCTCTTGATGTTATACAGGATAATGATGATCTCGAACCAATATCGATTGATGAATGTCGGCATAGAAAAGATTGGCTGCAATGGAAAGATGTGATTCAATCGGAGTTAAATGGACTGACAAAACGTGAAGTCTTCGGACCTGCAGTCCGAACACCAGAAGGTGTAAAACCTGTTGGCTACAAATGGATATTTGTGCGAAAGCGCAATGAAAAGAGTGAAATCGTTCGATATAAAGCGCGATTAGTAGCCCAAGGTTTTTCACAAAGATCAGATATTGATTATGATGAAACTTATTCTCCTGTTGTTGATGCTATTACACTCCGATATCTTATCAGTTTGGTAGTACATGAAAAGATAGATATGCGCCTATTAGATGTTGTCACTACTTACTTGTATGGAAATTTAGAAAATGATGTTTACATGAAAATCCCCGAAAGATTTCATATGCCTGAAGCATATAAACATTATCCTCGTGAAAATTACTCCATCAAGTTGCGAAATCATTATATGGCACTGAAGCAATCCGGGCGCATGTGGTTCACACGTCTTAGTGAATATTTATTGAAAGCGGGATTTAAAAATGACCAGGTATGTCCATGTGTTTTTATTAAGAAATCTGGTTCTAAATTTGTGATATTAGATATATATGTTGATAATATTAATCTTATTGGAACTCCTGAAGAGCTCCAAGAAACAATTGATTATTTAAAAAGAGAATTCGACATCAAGGATGGTCGTAAAAGTATACTTTGCCTTGGTTTACAAATTGAACATTTGGCAAGTAGAACATTTATTCATCAATCAACATATACAGCAAAAGTGTTAAAAAGATTTTACATGGACAAAGCACATCCATTGAGTATTCCAATGATCGTCTGATCATTAAATGTGGATAAAGATCCTTTCCGACCTCAAGAATGATGAAGAACTCCTTGGTCCTGAAGTACCATATCTCAGTGCAATTGGTGCATTGATGTATCTTGCTAATAATACACGACCTGATATTGCTTTTGCTGTCAATTTATTAGCAAGATTTAGTTCTTCACCAACACGACGACATTGTAATGGAATTAAACAAGTCCTTCGATATCTCCAAGGTATAATTGATCTCGGATTATTTTATTCAAATAAAACCAGTCCAACATTGATAGGTTATGCGAGATCTTTGGTTATTTATCTGATCCACATAAAACACGTTTTCAAACGGGCTATCTATTTACATGTGGAAATACTGCTATATCATGGCGTTCTACGAAACAATCTATAGCAGCTACTTCTTCAAATCATGCTGAAATTATAGCCATTCATGAAGCAAGTCGAGAATGTGTATGGCTAAGATCCATGATTCATTATATCCGAGAAAGTTGTGGATTATCATCAATCAAAGATATTCCAACTCCTCTTTATGAAGACAATGCAGCTTGCATAGCTCAATTACGAGCAGGATATATTAAAGGAGATCGGACAAAACATATTTCACCAAAATTCTTCTTTACTCATGAACTTCAGAAGAAATGTGAAATTGATTTACTACAAATTCGGTCATGTGACAACCTCGCAGATATTTTCACGAAGATTTTACTGACTGCAACATTTGAGAAGTTGAGATATAAAATCGGTATGCGTCGGTTTAAAGATTTAAATGAATCATCTCATCAGGGAGAGTAATAAACAGACATATAGAATAGTGTACTCTTTTTCCTTCACTAGATTTTTTTTTTCCCACTGGATTTTTATTTAGTAAGGTTTTAACGAGACATATTCTTTATGTAATGGATGGACATCCAAGGGGGAATGTTATGAATTATTGGAATCTCCATTAATTAGTGGAGGCTCCACTAATTATGGATTTATGTGAATTATTAGAAGATTTTTATGGATGTCCACCATTTAGTGGAGACACCACTAATTGAGATTAGTTGAAGATGATGTATGCCATGATGTATTCCACTAATTAGAGCTCTATAAATAGAGTTATACTCTAAGCTTGTAATACACCATCATTTTGTGAAAGAAAGATTAGCGAAAGAAATATTAGAGAAAGAATTGTGAGAGAAAGAAAGAGAGAAGTTTGAAGAGAAATTTTTGTGCAAATAATAGTTAGAATTTTCTTAGTGTGTAGTGTGTAGATTTTATTCTAACACTACCCTAATTTTATAACAAAATTTTATTAAATTAGTCCTAATCTAGAAGGCAAGAAAATGATATAAAAACTTTCAAAAGTAATGACAAATAAATTTAAACTGTCTAAAAAGACCAACCTAAAATATACGCGCATTAGCAGAGTCACAAGCAAACTATACCGTCAGCAAAACCTCCTTATTGGTGGCGGCGGGTGGGGAAGTGGCCAAAAACGGAAAGGTTGTCACACGACATTCTTATCGGACGACCCCAAAATATGGCTATTTTGGATGGTTCCAAAGTGTCGTTCGCGGGTTTCGCACGACTTTTCTCACTTGCCTAAAAACGTTAAGTTGAAAGAGTCGCCAATTCATTATATTGAAATTATTCCACCTCATATATGGAAGAAAAATTGCAGGAGAGAAAGTGGGTGGGGTGGGTCACTCTTGTTTCCGTTGTTAAAGGAAGGAACTGAAACCTGGAAATAGTCAAAAACAGCAATTAATTATACGTGTCAAACGGCTATATTTTTTTTTTACTGTTTTTCCAATTTTATCATTTGGAAGTGTGTAATTATATTTATACTAGTAGTCTCTTTAAAAATTTTCTATTTTATCACCCAGAAATTGATTTCGATTTCAAGTATATCTCTCTCTTTTCTGGCAAGGGTGGGCAGATTCGGGTAGATTGTTACCTAATGGTTAGTTAAAAATACAGGGATGATGATGATAAATTAAAATATTTTGTTTACTTAAAAAAATAATAAAATTAAGGGGCTGAATTCGAATTCATATAACATAACATAAATTATAATTATCTTGTGTAGTCATTATTATCTTTTGATCTTTTTTTTTTTTCATTACTACTCTTTAATTTTTTGGACAAATATCTCTAAACTTTTTTAAATTTTAATTTTTACTTTCGAATATTTAAAATACCTAAAAAATAACCATTTTAACAATATAAATCCAAGTACAATACAAAGCCACGAGACTTAGCCCTCATTTCCTTATTTTCTATTTTTAAAATATTATTTTTTAACTTTAATCTTACTAATTTTCTCTTCGAATTTTTTTGTATTATCAACAATAATTTTAAGATCTAACTCATGTCTCTTGTGCGGTTCAATAACCTTGAAATTATTCTTTCACACTTTTTTGAATATAACCATACAACAAAAATTACAAATTTTATCATTTAATAAATAAACCCCAGATATAAAAATAAAAGAAAACAAGAAAGAAACTATATACATTTCTCAATGGATGGCAAAGAAATTCAAAGTTAATTATCGATTTATATAAATTTTCTTGACATATCTACATAAAGGAATAATAGATTTGAATCGAGAAGTAAATTAAAAAAAAAAAGATTAAAAAAGAGAAGTAAGAGACGTATGAGTCGTCGCAATCTTTTTTTATTATATATAAAAGTTATTTTGTAAGAATTAGAGGAAATTTTGATGTTACATTGTAAAGGTTATGAGTTGACAAATATACTCATAAAATAAGTTATGTCGCGAGTATTTAACAGTTCCCCCATATTTTACTCCATACCTTTGCCGCCTTCTTCATCATCGTGTTCGTGTTCATCCTTCAGGGATGTTGGGTAGGTGTCCGAGCCTCCTAAAAAATCCTTCCGACAAGAAATGCTGCTTGAACATTGTAAGACATGGAATCGTCTCGCTCTTGCGAACACGGACCATAAGTGGCAAAAGCCGCCGGAATGCTCATTTTTTGTCCACCATTACGGCCTCGACGTGAGGGTTATTTATTAAATATTTTAAATATTTAAAAGTTAAAATAATATATTTTAAAATTTTATTATAAAAATAAAAATTTATAAAAATTTAAGGATGATTGATATATCTTATCTTAATTGTTTTAATTCATAAACTATTTTTTTAATAATAAAAAAAAGTATCTAGCATGAAAATGTATAGTATTTTAATATTTTTTTTTATTTATCTACTGTCTTATTTCATTTGTCTCGTTTTTTTTACATAGACATTATGTCACCTAAGTTTTTAAATAGTTGTGAGATTTGAAAAGATTTAAATGATTTTACCTCTACATATTATTTTTCTATGATTTGATAAGTTGCAGAGTTTGAAGGATGTTAGATCAATGGATGAAAGATTTCAAGAACTAAGAAATGTAAGAATTAATATATTTTTTATTTAAAAAGGCAGCTTATGAATTAAAAAATTAATAATTTGATAATGAAAGAGTTAAAAGGTAGTATGACCACACATGATAATTAATTTAGAAGTGTACATTTAAATTTAAGGAATAGAAATTTAGCTTCTCCTATAATAAAATTGTACAATTAAAAAAAAAAACATAATCACAACTGGTCATTCATATTTATTATTATAAAAAATTTATTGTTGAAACCTCATATTTTGCTTGAGATGTTACTATGCTTGTTATTTCAATATTTTTATTTATGCTTCTAAAAAGAGAAAATTGAATTGGAGGATGAAACTTGTTTTTCTTTTCAGAATTATCTTTTCTCATCAACGAGGTTATAAATAAAAAATAAGTATTATATTAATTTGTTAAACCCATTATTTGTAGGCGGTGGTTTTTGTTACTTGATGAAAATTACCAAAAAAGAAAAAAAAAAAAAGAAGAAGTTTGGAGCAAAGTTTCTTGCTAAAATAATTAAAAAGGATACATATGTTCCTGGTCAGTTTAGAACTAAACCTATTAAAAAAATAACTACTAATAAAATTAATAGCACAATATAAATATTATTTCACTCCGTTCATATTTATCTGTCACAATTAACTACTTCACACAGTTTAAAAAAAATTAGTTAATCTCTTAAATTCATACAATTTTATTTCTACATTCCAAAAGTACCATTGAATTTAATGTTCTTCACAACTATTTTCTTACTTTGTTTGTTCAACTTTCTCTCTCTAAAGTTATTACACTTTCATTTTTCAAAACTATTTAATATAAGGGTATATCAGTAAAATTAATATTAATGATATTTAAATTTCTTCAATGCGACAAATAAAAAGAAACATTAAATTTTTTCAATTATAATAGATAAATAAGAACGGTGAGAGTATTACCTCATTCACATCTCAAATTTATGAACCAAAAACTTGTTCGTAAATTGCAACACTATCAACCTTTCCTTTGCTCAATAGTTATACATCTAGATTCATTCCACATTTCAAATATACTAGAGGGCATACTTTTGGAAATTTCTTCCCTTTTTTTTTTTTGGGGGGGGGGGAGGAGAAGGGCTGGTTTGACTTTACTTGCTTTTCCATTTGATATGGTCAAAATGGCTTCTTGAAAGGACTATTGAGGTTGGTGACAAGCAAAAACAGGCCAAAAAAGAGGTAGAAAACGGGTACAGCTATCAAGAAATTAAGCAAAGCTCAAATTCATATTTTACCATGAAAAGTCTAATGTGTTTGACAGGTAGCATATGAAGATGGCCCTTTAATTTAATTAATGACTAATGGATCCATCTAACTTAACTTCTTGAAATTTGCAAGAATAAAAATATGAATTCACATTAAGATGGCATAGACTTGCAAAGCCATCTGCTATAAGGCAGGAAATTCTTTTTTTTTTAATTATTTTTATGGAGAGGGACAGGAAATTTATTATAGTCCTAATTGTAATAATAAAAACTACTACTATGACTTTTGTAGGTTTGTCATTGAATGGCAATCCAATTTTATTACTTTTTTTTTATAGAAAAAAGGTAATCATTTGCCCCCTTGTGGGAGTGGAGTCCATTTATTAATTTTCCTTCTTTAATGTATCCGTCCTAGAAGATTAAATAAATATATATATATATATATATATATATATATATTTGAATTATGAGTTTTAAAAATCAAAATGTGTAAGATTAAAAATTTGATATATAAATATAATATTACATTTTCCCCGATTCAATTTTTTTGTAACATTTGAACATTTTTTGTGTTTAATTGTATGCTATGTTAAAGGTTTATAGAAATATTTATTGTGAATTTTAATTCTATTATTGTTAGTATTATCTTTCGAAATTTTAATTATTTTACACCTTATTTGATAAAAGAAGTTAATTTAGTCATTTTTCTTTAAAAATACATAAAATTCAAAATTTTTCTTTATTTGTATATTTTCTTCAAATATGAAAATTAATTGAATTAAATAATATAACTTACAAAACTCATCTCGTTGTATTAATTGTATGTAGATTTACAGGCACGAAAGTTTTAATGTTGACTTAGATTGGTATTATTTTTTATTTTGACGAAAAACATTGATCTAATACAAATAAAGTTCAATTGTAAAATAGTGATAATTTTATTATTCAGTTTAAATATATTAAATTTTAAATTTATAAAATTAAAATTAAAATTTACTTTTTAAAAAAATTTAAATAAAATTCCAATACAATTACTCTCCTTGTCACAACTAAATTAACCGCAGTTAACTTAATACGAAATTTTATATAAAAATAAAAATTATAATAATATAATAAAAGGAAAAAATATATAAATTTTAAAATATTTTATATCAAATTTAAATATATAATATGTATTTTTATTATTTTATAATATATAATATATTAAAATTTTAAATTAATTTTATTAAAACGGGTATAATATAATTTAAAAAAATAAAAAAACGATGTTGCTTTAAGCAAGAAACGCGGAAGGAGTGGAAGTGACAAGATTTAATTAATTTAATTAGTGGAGAAGAAAAAGAAATATGGGAGGATGTGTCCAAATAAAAAAAAACAAAAGAAAGATCTACCTTTTCATTGACCAAGTTAATGAATGAGACGCGACGCCCTCTGCTTCCACGCGTTGCCGTAGCAAGCACCCAACCAACCAAGAGGATTTGGATTTGGAACTCCTTCTCTCTTTCTATGGCTACGTTTCTTTGCTTTATCTCTTTGGCCGTCGTTTTGCGCAGGCTACCGTTCTCACAGTCACAGCCCTAAGAGTAAGAGCTGTTTGGTTTGAATTTTTGAACGATAAAGATTGTATTTTGAGTATATCAACATTCCAGAGAGTTATAAAAACCGTGTAAAATTTTTTATTTTCGTCAAAGAAATATTTATTATTTAAAAAAGATAAAAATAAAAATTATTACGTAATATATTTTTCATAATAATGAACATCTTACAATCATATCATTTTAAATATTAAATATATAAAATATTCTGTTAAATTATTAACAAAATTATATAATATTTAGAAGGATTTAAATTTAAGAACAATATTATAATTGAATTTTAAATATGTAAGGTATAATTACAAAAAATATATACTTTTGAAAGGTATTTTTATCTTTAATTCTTAATAATATAATAATAAAATTTTGAAAGATAAGGATTATTTTTTTAATATATCAAAACAAAATATAAAATTTCACTTGTGAGAAAAATTATTCTCTTCAAGCAATGAAGAGAAAATTGAAGTTTCGGACATTTTCTTTTGCTTAGTGGAGAATATTTATGTCTACATGAATTATTACGAATACTACAAAAGAAATAAAAGCAAAAAGTCATATTTATTCCGTTCCTTTCCAGCTATTTGATTCCAATTTTTTAGTGCCACATCCTTCTTTGTTTATTTTTTAAAAGGCTATTTCGATTATTGAATATAAAAAGTTGAAAGGAGTATTTTATTTAGAAAAAGTCTTCATAATAATACACACAAACCAAGCATCCTTTTTTATTTTTACTTTTTTTTCTTTATAGTATTTACATAGTAGAACCTTAAATACTTTTAATTGTAAATTATAATTTATTAGCTCAGTGCATCTCGATAATTAAACAACATTATTTTCTATATATCATATTTAAAATTTGTTTGTTTAAATTATATGTCATTTTATGACATAAAATATATTTATTATTTTATTAAATAATATCATTGATTATTTATATTATTGAATAAAATATTTCTTACTAGATTGAAAAAAACAGATCTAGTTGAATGCTCAACGTGACTTTATGTACCAAATTTTTTAAAATTTCTTTATATAATAGTATAAGTACTCTTAGAAAATTGTAAAAATTAATGGGTTTATATGTATCCTATTTATCAACTAAAATTTCTGTCTCGAATTTGATCCATACATGAAATCCACTGGTAATGTATAAATATTAAAAAAAAAAATTATAAAAGAAATAAAAAACTACTCTGGAAAAAAAAAAAAGAAAAAAAGTTACGTTAACAGTAAAAGCTCCGTTACCTCGTTTTGAGGATTTCGTGGTTGACTGTTAACAGAAATCGGACAAAAGGGCCTCAGGGCACAGACAACTCATAGCCCCTCCGCCCAAGTTTAATCCCAGAATTAAATTTTCCTATTGCCAGACCTACATACAACAATAGCTGCACAAAGTACATCTGGATCGTTAAAATCTCTTACACAACTTAGCGATTCCTCCCCTGACAACACAAAAGGCTTCGCAACTAAGTTTCAAACCTATACTAGATTTCAGAAAAAATATACTAAAAACCCCCGAAAGGGTCCCACTCCCATTCTCAGCCAAAAGCCCCCATCGCAGCCCCTCACGCGCGTACGCGCTTCCCACACGTTTCTTCCCCTAGCCCAGCACTAGCCTCCCCCGGCATCGCATCCCCGCCCCACACCACCAACACCATCACCTTTGTGTCCCCTCAAATCTCAATCATTTTCTTCTCTGCTCTGCTAGTTAACCCATTTCTTCTTCTCAATATGTCTCTTCATCCAAAACCCTTTTAAAAAATCACTGCCAAGAGAAGGAAGAGGAAAGGGAAGAAACATCTCAACTCAGATCTCTGTAATCTTGATTTTATATATGGTGCAATGAGCCACCGTCAACGGCCTCCAGTGCAAGGTGGTCCGCCACCACCTTACAGACCAACCCAGCCGCAGCAATACCAGGTTCAGCTAGCTGAATATAACCAGCCACCGCCACCACCACAGCAACCCCGACAACAACAGCAGCAAGAACGTGAGGACGAGACTTACAATATAATTCCTGTTCATAATCTGTTAGCCGACCACCCATCTCTCAGATTTCCTGAAGTGCGAGCCGCTGCAGCAGCCTTAAGAGCTGTTGGGGATCTTCGGAGACCTCCATTTTCTCCATGGCTTCCTCACTACGACCTCCTAGATTGGCTCGCTCTGTTCTTTGGGTTCCAAACTTCGAACGTGAAAAACCAGCGGGAACACATTGTCTTACATCTTTCCAATGCTCAGATGCGCCTATCTCCGCCACCTGATAATATTGACTCCCTGGACCCCTCTGTTCTCCGCCGTTTCCGCCGCCAGCTTTTGAAAAACTACTCTAATTGGTGCTCTTTTCTCCGGCTGAAACCCAACGTCTGGCTTGCTGATTCCTCTCACCACTCCTCGGATCACCGCCGTGAGCTCCTCTATGTTTCGCTGTACTTGTTGATATGGGGCGAGTCTGCAAATTTACGTTTTGTTCCAGAGTGTCTCTGTTATATTTTTCATAATATGGCTATGGAATTGAATAAGATATTGGAGGATTACATTGATGAGAACACAGGGAGGCCATTTCTACCTTCTATATCGGGAGAATATGCGTTTCTGAATAGGGTTGTGAAGCCCATTTACCAGACAATTAAAGCCGAGGTGGGGAATAGTAGAAATGGGACTGCCCCACACTCTGCCTGGCGGAATTATGATGATATAAATGAGTATTTTTGGAGTAGGAGGTGTCTTGAGAAGTTGAAATGGCCTGTTGATATTGGGAGTACATTTTTCGTGACAACAAATAAGGGCAAGAAAGTGGGGAAGACGGGGTTTGTGGAACAGAGATCATTTTGGAATCTATTCCGGAGCTTTGATAAGCTATGGATTATGTTGATTTTATTTCTTCAGGCTGCTGTTATTGTGGCTTGGGTGGGGACAGAATACCCATGGCAGGCATTGGAGAGGAGGGAGGTGCAGGTGAGGGTGTTGACTATTTTCTTCACATGGAGTGGGTTAAGGTTCTTGCAGTCGTTGCTTGATGCTGGAATGCAGTATAGATTGGTTTCAAGGGAGACTAAGATTCTTGGTGTGAGGATGGTATTGAAGACTGTGGTGGCTGCTGGCTGGATTATTGTTTTTGGGGTGTTTTATAAGAGGATTTGGTCACAAAGAAATACTGATAGGAGGTGGTCAGGAGAGGCAAATAAAAGAGTTGTGAATTTTCTTGAGGTTGCTTTGGCGTTTATTGTACCAGAGTTGTTGGCTTTGGCTCTGTTTATTGTTCCCTGGATCCGAAATTTCCTTGAGAATACAAACTGGAGGATCTTTTATTTGCTCTCCTGGTGGTTTCAGAGCCGGACATTTGTTGGTAGAGGACTAAGAGAAGGACTGGTTGATAACATAAAGTATACTCTCTTCTGGATTGTGGTGCTTGCCACAAAGTTTGCCTTTAGTTACTTCATGCAAATCAAACCAATGGTTGCTCCAACAAAGACTTTGTTGCGCCTGAAAAATGTGAACTACGAGTGGCATGAGTTCTTCAGCGGAAGCAACAGGTTTGCTGTTGGACTGCTCTGGGCTCCAGTTGTTTTGATTTACCTAATGGATATTCAAATATGGTATTCAATCTATTCCTCCTTTGTCGGTGCGGCAGTTGGGTTATTTCAGCATTTGGGTGAGATTCGGAATATGCAACAGCTAAGGTTAAGGTTTCAGTTTTTTGCCAGTGCAATTCAATTTAATTTGATGCCTGAAGAGCAGCTTCTGAATGCTAGGGGAACACTGAAGAGTAAGCTGAGGGATGCTATTCACCGATTAAAGCTGCGGTATGGTTTTGGTCGACCCTTTAAGAAGCTTGAGTCCAGTCAGATTGAGGCGAACAAATTTGCCTTGATTTGGAATGAGATTATCTTGACATTCAGGGAGGAAGACATTATTAATGATCAGGAGGTTGAATTGTTGGAATTGCCACAGAATACCTGGAATGTTAGGGTGATTCGCTGGCCGTGTTTGCTACTTTGTAATGAGCTACTGCTTGCTCTCAGCCAGGCCAAGGAATTGGTGGATGCCCCTGACAAATGGCTTTGGTATAAGATCTGCAAGTTTGAGTACAGGCGTTGTGCAGTCATTGAAGCTTATGATAGTGCAAGACATTTCCTGCTGGAGATGGTCAAGACAAACACCGAGGAGCATTCGATAATCACAACCTTTTTCCAAGAGATTGATCAATGGATTCAGCTGGAGAAGTTCACAAAGCACTACCAGATGACTGCACTGAAGCAGATCTACGAAAAGTTGGTTAAACTTCTTGATATTGTGCTCAAGCCAAAGAAGGATGTTGACAAGGTCATCAATGCTCTACAAGCTCTTTATGAGACTGCAGTTAGAGATTTTCTTAAAGAGCAGAGAAGCGCTGAACAGCTGAGGGAGGATGGTTTGGCTCCCCGGAGACCAGCATCTAGTTCTGTGCTGCTTTTTGAGAATGCTGTTGAATTACCTGGTCCGGAGAATGAGACCTTCTACCGCCAGGCCCGTCGCTTGCATACTATTCTTACATCTCACGATTCAATGCTGAAAATTCCTAGAAATCTAGAGGCAAGACGCCGTATTGCATTCTTTAGCAACTCACTGTTTATGAATATGCCCCATGCTCCCCAAGTTGAGAAAATGATGGCTTTTAGTGTTTTGACTCCTTACTACAGTGAAGATGTGCTATACAGCAAGGAGCAGCTTCGGACTGAGAATGAAGATGGGATATCTATCCTCTATTATTTGCAGACTATCTATGCTGATGAATGGGAGAATTTCCTAGAGAGGATGCGCAGAGAAGGAATGGTGGATGAGAAAGAACTCTGGAAATCCAGACTAAGAGATCTTCGGCTCTGGGCGTCATATAGAGGCCAGACACTTGCTCGCACTGTGAGGGGAATGATGTATTACTATCGTGCTCTTAAAATGCTGGCCTTTTTGGATTCTGCATCAGAGATGGACATCAGGGAAGGATGGCATGAGCTTGGTTCTAGGAGACATAATGCCAGTATGGATGCTTTCAGCCTGGAAAGATCATCCTCTACAAGAAGTTTGAGTAGAGCTAGTAGCACAGTAAGCTTGTTGTTCAAAGGCCATGAGTATGGGACTGTTTTAATGAAGTTTACTTATGTTGTTGCATGCCAGATATATGGTACACAGAAGGCCAAAAAGGATCCCCATGCTGAGGAAATCTCAATCTTGATGCAAAATAATGAGGCTCTTCGGGTTGCCTATGTGGATGAGGTACCTGTTGGGAGGGATGAGGTGGAATATTACTCTGTTCTTGTGAAGTATGATCAACAGTTGCAGAAGGAAGTTGAGATATATAGAGTCAAGTTGCCTGGTCCTCTGAAGCTTGGGGAGGGGAAGCCAGAAAATCAGAACCATGCCCTTATCTTCACTCGGGGAGATGCAGTTCAGACAATAGACATGAACCAAGACAACTATTTTGAAGAGGCACTGAAAATGCGGAATCTATTAGAGGAATTTAAACACCGATATGGTATCAGGAAGCCGACAATCCTGGGTGTTCGTGAACACATTTTTACAGGTTCTGTTTCGTCACTTGCTTGGTTCATGTCAGCACAGGAGATGAGTTTTGTCACCTTGGGGCAACGTGTTTTGGCTAATCCTCTGAAAATCCGCATGCATTATGGACATCCAGATGTGTTTGATAGGTTCTGGTTTTTGACTCGGGGAGGGATGAGCAAAGCTTCTAGAGTCATCAATATCAGTGAGGATATTTTTGCTGGCTTCAATTGCACATTGCGAGGTGGGAATGTCACTCACCATGAATATATTCAAGTTGGCAAGGGAAGGGATGTGGGTTTAAACCAAATATCCATGTTTGAAGCCAAGGTTGCCAGTGGGAACGGGGAGCAAGTTCTCAGCAGAGATGTTTATAGGTTGGGCCATCGGCTTGACTTCTTTAGGATGCTTTCATTCTTCTACACTACAGTGGGTTTCTTTTTTAATACAATGATGATTGTACTCACTGTTTATGCATTTTTGTGGGGCCGGCTCTACTTGGCACTTAGCGGGATTGAGGGTTCTTCTTTGTCAAGTAACACCACCAGTAATAGAGCACTTGGTGCAATCCTGAACCAACAGTTCATCATCCAACTTGGAATCTTTACTGCCTTACCAATGATTGTTGAGAATTCTCTTGAGCATGGTTTCCTTAATGCTATCTGGGAATTCATAACAATGCAGCTTCAGCTTTCATCTGTGTTCTACACTTTCTCAATGGGAACACGTGCCCATTTCTTTGGTCGAACTATTCTGCATGGTGGTGCAAAATACCGTGCAACAGGTCGTGGTTTTGTTGTACAGCATAAGAGCTTTAGTGAAAACTATCGATTGTATGCTCGTAGCCATTTTGTGAAGGCAATCGAGCTTGGATTAATACTCACAGTGTATGCTTCATACAGCGCTGTGGCAAAGAGAACTTTCACTTACATACTGCTCACTATCTCAAGTTGGTTCCTAGTTGCATCGTGGCTATTGGCTCCATTCGTGTTCAATCCATCTGGCTTTGATTGGTTGAAGACAGTTTATGATTTTGATGAATTTATGAATTGGATTTGGTTCAAAGGCGGTGTATTTGCGAAAGCAGAACAGAGCTGGGAACAGTGGTGGTATGAGGAACAGGATCATTTGAGAACAACTGGCCTTTGGGGGAAGGTGCTAGAAATAATTTTGGACCTGCGTTTCTTCTTTTTCCAGTATGGCATTGTATATCAGCTGGGTATTGCTGCAGGAAGTAAGAGCATTGCTGTTTATTTGCTTTCCTGGATCTATGTGGTGGTAGGCCTTGGACTCTTTCTGATTGTAGCATATGCACGAGACAAATATGCTGCTAAGGAACATATCTACTATCGTCTGGTTCAGTTCCTTGTTATTATTCTTGCCATAATTGTGATTGTTGCACTGCTGGAATTTACAAAGTTCAAAATTCTTGATTTGTTCACAAGTTTGTTGGCCTTTGTGCCAACTGGCTGGGGATTCATTTTAATAGCCCAAGTTCTACGGCCTTTGTTGCAGAATACCGTGGTATGGGAGGTAGTTATTTCTGTTGCACGCTTGTATGAGATCATGTTTGCAGTGATTGTCTTGACTCCCTTGGCAGTGTTGTCATGGCTGCCTGGATTGCAGTCAATGCAAACAAGGATTCTATTCAATGAGGCATTTAGTAGGGGTCTGCAGATATTCCAGATTATATCAGGCAAGAAACCTAAGCAAGAAGTGTAATTTTGAGGTAATTCTTTCTTACCTTTTATTTTTTTTGTGCCTCTTCTTGTTTATCATGTAGATTATTGGTTTGAAGAAAAGTTGATGGTTACAAGTATTGAGATGTTGGCTTTATGATAAAGTTACAAGCAGAAAACTTTTACTAATCTTTAATGTTGCTATCTTTCTATTTGTTCACAATTTGATTCGTTTGCAGATGCTGGCAAGATATCAAATGTATCATTTTGTTGGTGCCTTTTGCCGTTGTATTTGGAGTTTCTATGTTACGCTCCATGTGATGCTGCAGAGTACAGTGTTTCTTGGTATGATATGTTTAATCCTCTTTCTTGGTTTTTGTCCTATTTCTTCTGCCTAAATTATAATATTGTTCCCTAGGCCTTGGTAGACTAGGTTTCCGGCTTGCTTCTTTATGCCTTTTTTCCCTTTTATTTGAGAAAGATGATGGAAATATCATTAGTTAGCATTCCCTAGTAACGTTCATCCAATTATGGAAAAGTGAGAATGATCCTTGCTGGACGCTGTGACTAAAGAGAATATCAAATAGATATCCACGTCTACCTAGTATATTACGTACAACTTATCTTCTTTGATGTGAATTAAAGTGATGGCGCTTCGTAAGATGCACATGGAATGTGTTTGTTTCCATAACACGTGTTATATCTAAACCCAGTGTTGGAGCAGTGAAAGAAGCTCCTCTCTATTTTTTACCCCTTTTTCCTCTTTCTAACGGGAGTGGAAGCAATTTATTATGAACTAGTGTTGGCCGCATTGCTAGGTATCTCATCATGCTTAGTGTCGCAGGTGCTTGCTTATTCCAGAAGAGACAGACACACGCTAGAAAGAGGCTTTTCTTTTGAGTAAAACTTAAAGTCAATGGAAAAACCTTAGTCATATGTTAGTAGATGAATAACAAACTCTATTCATCATAGATTTGTCCTTCAAGTTGAGAGCTACTGTTTCTTGTAATTACCTGCTTCAAATTTGCTATTGGTCTCTCTCACCTTCCCTTGTAGTCTGGTCATATTTCCGGCTCAATGCATCTACTATCCATTTCTGGATACCATTGAACTGGGCCTTATTCCATCTTATATAGGTGGTACCTTAATGTCTCATGTTTGTAGCCTTCCCTTTTTCCTTAGTTATGTTTCTATGTCTTCTGCACTTCTGCCATAGATCCAACTAAATATCCCAATTAAGTGGTTCCTTTTGTTAACCTGTTGTTCCTGAGTTGCCAACATCTACAAGCGTACAGCTTGGTTGATGTTTGTGAAATATTGATTCATGGAGTGTATTCGTTTTTCATGATTTACAGCGATTTTTAACTGCAAGAAGCTAAAGATTCCTTACTATAGTTGTGCTTCCTCAGAAATAGTTGGCATTCTTGATTTGTTAATCCTGTCTCTTGAATTCTCTCACTGCCAGAACTTTGAAAATATAATTCACCTGCAATTCTGAAGAATATGTCTTGTAGGTCTGGGATATTGGGGAAGGTCACGGATAAATCACGTGTTAACAGCATCTCTCAAAACCTAGTGCTCTGAATTGGGTGGGCAGAGGCATGTTTATGTGAGCGATAAATTGTTTTACCCCCAGCCCAACCAGGACTTTCTGGAATTTTATACACTTGATTGTATCTTTAATTCCTTCACTGTATTAATCAGTCCAGGCAGTAACACCTCCCTCTCCATGGCCCGACAGACAAGCATTTCTGTTTACTCTCTCTGAAGCATGATCTTTGAACTCAAAAAGGGAATAAATCCTTTGAACCCAAAATGTGCTTTGAATCATACCCTTAAGATGGGTGAAACTCACATATGCATACAGTAAAACAGAGTTTCTAAAATATGCAGTTTGGATTGAAAGGGCAGTTTTAACTTTTCTCCTTTTACCTATCTGTTTGTCCTTGCTGAGTTTTATTTGTAAACAATGACTTAGTAAATGATGCAATTCCTAGGTTATTTACGTGTTTTATCTCTGGCAGGTTTGGAGTCAGGCTGGGCAGTAGAGTACAGGACTTCGAGATCATAGCACTCCTTTTCTTATTTGTAGAGCCTCTTGTGTGAATCATAACAGCAACATTGTTTTGCTTCCATTAATTATCAGTGGAAAGAAGAAGTTCTGACTGAGTTCTTCATCATGGCTTCATCTTCCCCCGACTGTTGTAATTAGTCAACTTTTCGCTCTCACAATATTAGTGTGTTCAACTGAGGAGGAACTCATTGTTTGTTTTCTTAACCCTCTGAGTCATAGCGTAAATCTCTCTGTTTCATTCATGTCTGCTCTGAGTAAAGTATTATTTGGTAGTTTCCACAGCGATTCATTTGTTCTTATACAACTTTCCTGATGCCATTATAATTCATTATCAGCTTGAAATCTTGTTCTGTATAAAGTAAATGAGATTTCTTTTTGTGAGTTGATAAGTGTAAAATGTCCTTTCTCTTCTTGTGCTTGATGGAGGAGGGGAGGTCTTGCAGGCTCCAAGCTGCTACTTCTTTTTTTTTGTTGTATTTTTTCTGCTTCTGTTATAAAATTTGGATAGTGTTACAATAAAATCTACACATTACGCACTAAGAAAACTCTAATTATTCTTTACACAAGAATTTCTTCAAACTTCTCTCTTTTTTTTATCACAATTCTTTCACAAAATTATGGTATATTTCAAGCTTATAGAATAGCTCTATTTATAGAGCTCTTAGTTAGTGGAATATATAATTTTTCACTAATATAAATTAGTGGTGTCTTCACTAAATGATGGACATTTATAAAAATTCATAATTAATGGAACTTTCACTAATTCTCTAATAATTCATAATATATTTATAACACTCCTTTCGGATGTTCATCAATTATATAAAGAATATATCTCGTTAAAATCTCATTAGATGAAAACTCAATGGGAAAAAAAATCTAGTAAAGAAAAAAAAGTACACTATTTGATATGTCTATTTATTACTTCCCTTGATGAGATGAGTCTTTTAAATCTTTGAACCGACACATACTAATTTTATATCTCAACTTCTCAAATGTTGCAGTCAATAAAGTCTTTGTGAAAATATTTACGAGGTTGTCATATGACTGAATTTGTAGCGCATCAATTTCACATTTCTTTTGGAGTTTGTGAGTAAAGAAAAATTTTGGTGAAATATATTTTATTTGATATCCTTTAATATATCTTCCTCGTAATTGAGTTATGCAAGTTGCATTGTCTTCATAAAGAGGAGTTGAAATATCTCTGATAGATGATAATCCACAACTTTATCGAATATAATGAATCATTGATCTTAACTATACACATTCTCGACTTGCTTCATGAATGGCTATACTTTCAGCATGATTTAAAGAAGTAGCTGCTTGGAGATATCAAAAGATTTATTTAATTCCATTCCAATGTCGTCGTGTTGGTGAAGAATTAAATATTGCTAATAAATTGACAGCAAAGGCAATATCAGGTCGTTTATTGTTAGCAAGATATATCAATGCACCAATTGTACTGAGATATGATACTTCAGGATCAAGAAGTTCTCCATCCTCTTCATGAGGTTGGAAAATATCTTTATTCACATCTAATGACCGGACGATCATTGGAATACTTAATGAATGTACTATGTCCATGAAAATCCTTTTTAAAACTTTTGTTGTATATGTTGATTGATGAATAAATGTTTTACTTGCCAAATATTCAATTTGTAAGTCAAGGTAAAATGTAATTTTACTAACATCCTTGATGTTGAATAATCAATTGTTTCTTGGAGCTCTTCAAGAGTTCCAATAAGATTAATATCATCAACATATATAACTAACATCACAAATTTAGAACCAGATTTCTTAATAAAAATACATGGACATACGTGGTCATTTTTAAATCTCACTTTCAATAAATATTCACTAAGACGATTGAACCACATGCGTCCAGATTGCTTCAGGTCATATAATGATTTCTGTAATTTGATGGAGTAATTTTCACGAGGATAATATTTATATGCTTCGGGTATGCGAAATCCTTCGGGGATTTTCATGCAAATATCATTTTCTAAAGTTCCATACAAGTAAGCAGTGACAACATCTAATAGGCGCATATCTATCTTTTCATGCACTGCAAAACTAATAAGATATCACAGTATAATAGCATTAATAATAGGAGAATAAGTTTCATCATAATCCATACCTGGTCTTTGTGAAAAACCTTGAGCTATTAATCGTGTTTTATATTGTACGATTTCATTATTTTTATTGCGCTTTCGCACAAATATCCATTTATAATCAACATGTTTTACATCTTCTGGTGTTTGGACTGTAGGTCCAAAGACTTCACGTTGTGTCAATGCATTTAACTCCAATTGAATCGCATCTTTCCATTGTGGCTAATCTTTTCTATACCGACATTCATCAACTGATATTGGTTCGGGATTATCATTATCCTGTATAACATCAAGAGATATATTATATGCAAATATATTATCAATCATTGTTTCTATCCGATTCTAACTTCTACCGGAAGTGGTATAATTGATAGAAATTTCAGTATTATTTCATCAACTTCTGATTTTTTTTTTTATCTTTATCATTCTTTTCTTCAATATGATCATCTGGATCATTTAATCTTCTCTTCTTTCGATGATTTTTATCTTTAGAACCAAGAGGTTGGCCATACTTCTAGTATGCTTTTGGCTCAGCAGCTATAAGTATAATCTTTTATTCTGCGGGAACTTCAATTCGAATAGGAACATTTATAGTTGGAATATGCGATTTTATTACTCTTCTAGAGTCAACAAAAGCGTCTGGCATTTGATTTGTAATTCTTTACAAATGAATTATCTTTTAAACTTCAAATTCACATGCGCTTGTACGTGAATCAATATAATTTAATGATATTGTCTAATCAAAATCTTTCTTATACTGTTTCTATTCTCCCCATAATTTAGGGAATACTGATTTCACAAGAGAATAATGGAAATGTAAGAACATTATGAGTAATACTACATACATAACAAGTAGGAAATGCCAAGAAATATATTAAAACAAAAAAAAATCTCTATATTATTATTTTCTCACTCTTTCCGGTACCATCTTTTCCTTTTTCTCTTTATCTTTTCTTTTCCTCAATCCCTCCACCTATCATCTACCTCTTCTTCTTCCTCGTACATTGATATATATATCAGTCATCAGTCATTAGTAAACTTCAAAAACAAAAATCACAAAGCAGATATGGGAACTCGTAATTTATTTGAGACATTGTCAAATTTTGACTTGGTTTCTAATGTAGAAGATTTTGATGTGTTTTCTTTTCCAAGCCAACTGCTTCTGTCTAATTTCAGGTCTAATGCAGAAGATTTTGATGTGCTTTCATTTCCAAGCCAATCGCTTCAGCTTAATTTCAGGTAAGATACCTTTGAGGGCTTCCTTTTTTTTTTTTTTAGTGTGCTTGATAATGAAATTAAACTCTCTTTTGGTTTGTTGTGATGTAAATCAGTGGAAGTTCTGGACATGCTATTTTGGATTTTCAATTTGATCTACTCATTCAAGAGATTACTTTTGATACTGTTCCTCTGAATGAGGATATGCTTGTGCATGATCCTTTCTACTCTCTAATAAATTTTGAACAAAGCCATAATATGGTTCAAGATTATCATACATTCAAACATGGATTTTGAATGGTATTACCCTTACTGATATTGTTTTTCTTTTTTTAGGAGAAATAATGAGTGATCTTGGTAACGAATTTGGAGTGAGGACCCATGAAATGCATAATATCGAAGTTCAAGATATTATTTCAGACGAAATTTCTATGGAGAAGAAGAGGATTATGAGGCAAAAAGAGGAGAAAGGCAATAGTTCCAAGACACTATCAATAATTTTACCTGCCAATCAAGAGCGCGGCCAAAGAAATGAATATTTGCTTAACCCATCTCAAGAACAGATGTAGGGAGTTGGGAATTCGTTGATGACTTCACAGGAAGTTGATGAGCTTGGAGACCCTAATCAAGAATGTTCAGGTTCTCTCACACACACACTTGTAATTTGCAAGTATGAAACTATGAAAGATTTATAAGTAAATAAGTAAATAATGATCGGAATGAATGTATCTCCACCGATAATATCACTTCGATTTACAGGAGATGCAAATAAAGACGAAAGAGGACATATGGCTGAGAAGAAGTTAAGAGAAGCCATTGAGATACTAGAACGTGAGAAGAAGTTGTGAAAGAAAGTCCTGATACGCGGTTGGAGGACCAAACACAGAAACTAAGACAAGCATGTTTCAAAGCCAACTATAATAAGAAACTTAAGGGGATGATAAAATCTCAAGACTCATTTCGCAGTAACTTCACGGCTAATTCTGCTACTAATCTAGATGCTGGCCCAAGGAATAATGAAGAGGAGGAGGATGTCGAAGAACAGGATTTGAAATTCATAATTGCTACTTGTTTGTCTTCCTCTAATACAAACATGGAAAAGGAACAATTACAAACATTCATCCTAAATTTGTCAGCTCTATTGTAAAAATGCAACTACAAGCATGCATCCTCAAGTTCACGTGAACAGCAAACTTATGATTTTTTTCTGAACTGTTAGTAGTAATGTAGTATAATGTGTTATATTGACATCCAAATGTAACCTCTCAAAGATGTGATGCTTATTGTTAATGGAAATATCATTTTCTCTTATTATCTTTTCTATTCCACTTCAGGTGGCCAGTATTTCTTGTGATAAGGGAAATATCGAGTGTGTTCATGACCATAACCACTGCCACTGCCACAACTACAACTATAACGATGACTTCTATTGGAGCTAACATCATTCACTTCTGGGAGTATTGTTGAGCCAGTTCATCTGGCTTCATGATTTCTCAATAATAACTCATGTTAAATCTGTATACTTTGGATACCCTTTTTCTCGATATTGTTGTTGTAGGACAATATTCGAATCTTCTCCAATAGATCTTCATCAGTAATTTTTTCTCCGTATAATTTTAATTGAGATATAATTTTATACATCGCGGAGTTCATGGTTTTAAAATTTTGCAACTTTATGTGCAGTCATTCATACTGTGCAGTTGGTAGTACGATCATCTTCAGGTGGTCAAATCTTTCTTTTCAGTATCTAGATGCATTTCTGTATCGAGAACTCATGATATATAATTTTTCAGAAATATCAAGGGTTACAAATTTGAGTTTAGTAAGGTTAGCTATAGGGATCAATAAATGCGTACCTGTCTTTTGGCTTGTGTAACGGCAGAGACTCGTGCTAATAACGTGTTATAAAATTTGAGTAGTGTTAGAATAAAATTTCCACACTACACATTAAGAAAACTCTAACTATTCTTTGCGCAAGAATTTCTTCAAACTTCTCTCTTTCTTTCTCTCACCATTTTCTCTAGCAATTCTTTCACAAAATTATGGTATCTTCCAAATTTATAGAGCTCTTAATTAGTGGAATACATAATTTTCCACTAATATAAATTAGTGATGTCTTCACTAAATGATGGACATCCATAAAATTTTAAAATTAGTGGAGCCTTCACTAATTCTCTAATAATTCACAATATATTCATAACAGCTTCAAAATTTTTATTCTTAATTGTTTCCAGAAATAGAAAACTATGGACTTTCTATATTTGATTGGCATGCTATTTTTTATCTTCTCTTGTTTTTCTTGCAAAAAGATTCGCAGAATCTCTTTTCAAATTATCAAAAAAGGGGTAGTTTTCAGTACCTACTCTTCAGAATTTTTCTTCAGGCAATTTATCATACATGGCCGAAAGATTGGTTGAACATTAATTGCAACCAGTGGCTAGTGATTGGGATATATGTGGATATAAAAAATTTCTTAACTTAGTTGGAAAGAATTTCAATCTCTAATTCTCAACGACAGTCTCTAATTTTTTAGAATTATCATTTGTTTACAGAACATTACATTTTCACCCTTTGGTCTTATATGGCTTAACATCTTTTTTTTTTTTTTTAAATGTTTCAAATTTTTAATTCAAAATTTGATTTTTTTTTAAGTGGGTTATTGCCCAATTACATCCGGGATTGTTCATTCTGGATTATATCTTGACTGGACCAATCATAGTTTGCTTTGAAGACAAGATGATCTCCTCAGCGTATAAAAAAAATTATTAAAATTACTAATGATTGATTTGATACAAAAGTAAAAATTAAAATATAATAATAATAGAATATAGTAAGTATAATAAAAATAAGAAATATATATCATAATATTTTATATTAAATTTAAATATATAAAAATAATATATAGATTATTTTATAATAAATTATATTATAAAAATTTTTCTTTTAAATAAAGTGTTAAAATTTTTGAGACAGCTTAGATAATATAAATACTTACACTTGAAAAAAAATTAATTATGAGCTGGGGGGTTTTTGTTTAGAAATTTTTTATTTTTATTAAAAAAAGTATAACATATCTATGTCACATATAGTTAAAGAATTTAGGATAAAGGGGATAATAATTAGAGTGATAATTGGAACAATAGCATATTGTGACGGCCAATCGATGACGTGAGAGAGTATTTTAGTGGATGACTATTGGATTAGAGACTAACAGAATCAAGTTCGAGTGCATAAGAAAGCCATTAAGGAGTTTAACAATGAAGGAAACGAACGTGCACAAACCTTGTTTTAATTATATTTTTTAGTATATAAAAATAAATATTTATTTTTATAAAATAAATATATTTTCTTTCTTAATTTTTATAAAATCATATTTAATCTCATCAATTAAAAGAATATAAATTCTAGCATCTCATGATATTTACTACTAAACCCTATAATTAATAACGGTAAGACAATAATTTATTCATAATTAAATGTATTTCTAATATATATTAATTTTAAACTATTTAATTTAATAAGACTATCGAAATTTGAGGTTTTTTTTTTAACTAGATTGAATCCTTATGGGCATGGACTACATGCTCTAATTAATTTCTCTTTGTTTTTAAAAAATTCAAAATTATTACACACTCAGTCTCGAAGAAATTAATAGTAATATTGTTTTGACACAAAATTATATATACAAATTAAAATTATAATATAATAATATAGTAGAATGAAATATAATAATATATGGGTCAAATGATATTATATATATATATATATATATATATATATGAATATTAATTATTTGTAATATATAATATATTTAAAGTTTTGTTTTTAGAGGAGTATAAATTTTAAAAAATGGTTAAAATAGTATGTATGTCAATTTCTTCATAATGAGAGGGATTGAAAAAAATAATTAATTTCTGTTCAATTAATTTTTAAACCTATCTTATAAAAATTAACAACAATTTTTTACGTAAATTACTGTCATCACCCCAATTTCCTGTAACAGATATTACAAATTGGATATCAAGTTTTTATTGGAAAGAATATTATTATTTTCTTATTTTGATGAAAAATAAATTTAATTATAAAATATTGATACTTTCATTATTTAGTGCAAGTAAATTAGAATATTAATTTTATATTTTTAGAAAAAGTTATATATAATTTTAATTTAAGTATAATATAACTGAAAAAGGATCTTTTCAAAAATAATAATACTTTAAAAGTATAAGTAGATAATAATTGTTATAAAATTTGGGTAGTGTTAGAATAAAATATTCACAGTACACACTAATAAAACTCTAACTATTCTTTGCACATGAATTTTTTTCTTTCTTTTCTCTCACAATTTTCTCTAATCTTTCTTTCACAAAATGATGGTGTATTACAAACTTAGAGAATAACTCTATTTATAGAACTCTAATTAGTGGAATACATCATGGCATACATCATCTTCCACTAATCTTAATTAGTGGTGTCTCCACTAAATGGTGGACATCCATAAAAATCTTCTCTAATAACTCACATAATGTTATGAATTATTGGAATCTCCATTAATTAGTGGAGGCTCCACTAATTATGGATTTATGTGAATTATTAGAAGATTTTTATGGATGTCCACCATTTAGTGGAGACACCATTAATTGAGATTAGTGGAAGATGATGTATGCCATGATGTATTCTACTAATTAGAGCTCTATAAATAGAGCTATTCTCTAAACTTGTAATACACCATCATTTTGTGAAAGAAAGATTAGTGAAAAAAAGATTAGAGAAAGAATTGTGAGAGAAAGAAAGAGAGAAGTTTGAAGAGAAATTTTTGTGCAAAGAATAGTTAGAATTTTCTTAGTGTGTAGTGTGTAGATTTTATTCTAACACTACCCTAATTTTATAACACGTTATCAGCACGAGTCTCTGCCGTTATTAAAGCCAGAAGACAGGTACGCATTTATTGATCTCGCTAAATTCGAATTTGTAGCCCTTAATATTTCTGGAAAAAAAAATTATATGTCATACAAAAATGTATCTAAATGCTAAAAAAAAGGAGATCCATATGTCATGTGGATAAAAAGAAAGATTTGACCACCTGAAGATGGTCGTACTACCCACTGTACGGTATGAATGGTTGTACCTAAAGTTGCAAGATTGTAAAACCGTGAACTCCGTGATGTATAAAACTACATCTTAGTTAAAAATTTTGCGGAGAAAAAGTTACTGATGAAGTTATATTGGAGAAGACATTCTCCACTTTTCATACCTCGAATATTGTCCTGCAGTAACAATATCGAGAAAAATGGTATCCCAAATTGACAAATTTAACATGAGTTATTATTGAGAAATCATAAAGCCAGATGAACTGGCTCAACAGCACTCCCAGAAGTGAATGCTGTTGGCTCCAACAGAAGCCATCGTTATAGTCGTAGTTGTGGCAGTGGCCGTGGTTATGGTCATGGACACACTCAATATTTCCCTTATCACAGAGAAATACTGGCCACCTGAAGTGGAACAGAAAAGATAATAAGGGAAAAAGATATTTCTATTAATAATAAGCATCACATCTTTTATTCATATCACTAGTGTTCATATGAACTTGAGGATACATGCTTATAGTTGCTCTTTTATAATTGAGCATTTGATTGGTGATGGAAGTGTTCAAAATAATTAAAAGTTTACTTTTAATATGTTTCTTTTATATTTTATATTTTTGGCATTGTAATAGTACTTATCGTTTAAGGTTTTTATTATTTGAGTATTTACATTTATAAATGTTTTGTTATGCCCAAATGGCTATTATTCCGCTTACCGGATACACAAATGGTATTGAAGATATATGCCTAATTGATAGTGGTACAACACACACCATATTGAAAGATAAAAAATATTTCTCTTACCTGCAGATGGGAGAAACAAATGTTAATACTATAGGTGGTAGTGTAAAGTTGATTGAAGGCTCTGGAAGAGCTAATATTGTATTACCCGAAGGAACAAATGTTGTTATTTTCTTCAAAATCTCGAAGAAATTTATTAAGCTTTAAAGATATTCGCCGAAATGGATATCACATTGAAACAATGGAAGAAAATAGTTTTGAGTATCTCTGTATTACTCAAATAATGTCGGGTAAGAAATCTTTATTAGAAAAGTTACCATCTCTTTCTTCTGGCCTATATAGCACAAAAATCCATGCAATTGAAATGCATCATTCAGTAAATCAGAAATTTACTGATCCTATTACTTTTAGTATTTGGCATGACCGGTTGGGTCATCCGGGATCTACCATGATGAGAAGAATCATTGAGAATACACATGGTCATCCTTTAAAAAATAAAAAGATATTAACATCAGAAAAATTCGCATGTACTGCATGTTCCCTAGGAAAATTAATTGTTAAACCATCACCAGTAAAAGTAGGAGCTGAAAGTCCTACATTTCTCGAACGGATTCATGGAAATATTTGTGGACCTATTGATCCACCATGTGGACCGTTCAAATATTTTATGGTCTTAATTGATGCATCATCCCGATGGTCACATGTATGTTTATTATCTACTCGCAACCTGGCGTTTGCGAGATTACTTGCTCAAATAATTAAATTACGAGCACAATTTCCGGACCATCACATTAAAAATATCCGTTTGGATAATGCTGGTGAATTTTCATCACATGCTTTTGATGCATATTGCATGTCAATTGGGATTAATGTTGAACATCATGTAGCTTATGTTCACACACAAAATGGTCTTGCTGAATCTTTGATTAAACGATTACAATTAATTGCTAGACCATTATTAATGAAAACAAATCTCCCAACATCTCGCTCGGGGACATGCTATTCTACATGCTCGCAACACTTGTACGTATAAGACCAGTTAGTTATCATAAATTCTCTCATTTGCAATTGGCTTTTGGGTCGAACCAAATATTGCTCATTTAAGAATTTTTGGGTGTCTTGTATATATTCCAATTGCACCAAACCAACGTACAAAGATGGGTCCTCAAAGAAGAAAGGGGATATACGTTGGATATGATTCTCCCTCTATTATCAAGCATGTTGAACCCCTGACAGGAGATGTATTCACAGCAAGATTTGCTAATTGTCATTTTGATGAATCATTATTCCCTAAATTAGGGGGAGAACCAAAACAACATAAAAAGGATCTTGCTTGGACAACATCATTAAATTATCTTGATTCGCGCACAAGCGCATGTGAACTTGAAGTTCAAAAGATAATTCATTAGCAAAGCAGTGCAAATCAAATGCCAGACGCTTTTGTTTACTCCAGAAGAATTACAAAATCGCATATTCCAACTATAAATGCTCCTATTCGAATTAAAGTTCCAGCAGAACAAAATATTATACCTATAGTCGCTGAGTCAAAAACACGCCGAAGCGTGGCCGACCTCTTGGTTCTAAAGATAAAAATCCTTGAAAGAAAAGAGGATTAAATGATCCGGAAGATCATATTGAAGAAAAGAATGATAGAGACCAAGAGAGAACTGATGACAAAGAACCGGAAGTTGATGAAAGTAACACTGAAATTTCTATCAATTATACCACTTCAGGTAGAAGTTGGAATCGGATAGAAAGCTGTTATTGATAATATATTTGCATACAATATATCTCTTGATGTTACACAGGATAATGATGATCCCGAACCAATATCGATTGATGAATGTCGGCATAGAAAAGATTGGCTGCAATGGAAAGATGCGATTCAATCGGAGTTAAATGCACCGACAAAACGTGAAGTCTTCGGACTTGCAGTCCGAACACCGAAGGTGTAAAACCTGTTGGCTACAAATGGATATTTGTGCGAAAGCGCAATGAAAAGAGTGAAATCGTTCGATATGAAGCGCGATTAGTAGTCCAAGGTTTTTCACAAAGACCAGGTATTGATTATGATGAAACTTATTCTCCTGTTGTTGATGCTATTACACTCCGATATCTTATCAGTTTGGCAGTACATGAAAAGATAGATATGTGCCTATTAGATGTTGTCACTGCTTACTTGTATGGAAATTTAGAAAATGATGTTTACATGAAAATCCCCGAAGGATTTCATATACCTTAAGCATATAAACATTATCCTCGTGAAAATTACTCCATCAAGTTGCAGAAATCATTATATGGCCTGAAGCAATCTGGGCGCATGTGGTTCACACGTCTTAGTGAATATTTATTGAAAGCGGGATTTAAAAATGACCAGGTATGTCCATGTGTTTTTATTAAGAAATCTGGTTCTAAATTTGTGATATTAGATATATATGTTGATGATATTAATCTTATTGGAACTCCTGAAGAGCTCCAAGAAACAATTGATTATTTAAAAAGAGAATTCGACATCAAGGATGGTCGTAAAAGTATACTTTGCCTTGGTTTACAAATTGAACATTTGGCAAGTAGAACATTTATTCATCAATCAACATATACAGCAAAAGTGTTAAAAAGATTTTACATGGACAAAGCACATCCATTGAGTATTCCAATGATCGTCCGATCATTAAATATGGATAAAGATCCTTTCCGACTTCAAGAATGATGAAGAACTCCTTGGTCCTGAAGTACCATATCTCAGTGCAATTGGTGCATTGATGTATCTTGCTAATAATACACGACCTGATATTGCTTTTGCTGTCAATTTATTAGCAAGATTTAGTTCTTCACCAACACGACGACATTGTAATGGAATTAAACAAGTCCTTCGATATCTCCAAGGTATAATTGATCTCGGATTATTTTATTCAAATAAAACCAGTCCAACATTGATAGGTTATGCGAGATCTTTGGTTATTTATCTGATCCACATAAAACACGTTCTCAAACGGGCTATCTATTTACATGTGAAAATACTTGCTATATCATGGCGTTCTACGAAACAATCTATAGCAGCTACTTCTTCAAATCATGCTGAAATTATAGCCATTCATGAAGCAAGTCGAGAATGTGTATGGCTAAGATCCATGATTCATTATATCCGAGAAAGTTGTGGATTATCATCAATCAAAGATATTCCAACTCCTCTTTATGAAGACAATGCAGCTTACATAGCTCAATTACGAGGAGGATATATTAAAGGAGATCGGACAAAACATATTTCACCAAAATTCTTCTTTACTCATGAACTCCAGAAGAAATGTGAAATTGATGTGCTACAAATTCGGTCATGTGATAACCTCGCAGATATTTTCACGAAGACTTTACCGATTGCAATATTTGAGAAGTTGAGATATAAAATCGGTATGCATCGGTTTAAAGATTTAAAGGAATCATCTCATCAGGGAGAGTAATAAACAAACATATAGAATAGTGTACTCTTTTTCCTTTACTAGATTTTTTTTCCCACTGGGTTTTTATCTAGTAAGGTTTTAACGAGACATATTCTTTATGTATGGATGGACATCCAAGGGGGAGTGTTATGAATTATTGGAATCTCCATTAATTAGTGGAGGCTCCACTAATTATGGATTTATGTGAATTATTAGAAGATTTTTATGGATGTCCACCATTTAGTGGAGACACCATTAATTGAGATTAGTTGAAGATGATGTATGCCATGATGTATTCCACTAATTAGAGCTCTATAAATAGAGCTATTCTCTAAGCTTGTAATACACCATCATTTTGTGAAAGAAAGATTAGTGAAAGAAAGATTAGAGAAAGAATTGTGAGAGAAAGAAAGAGAGAAGTTTGAAGAGAAATTTTTGTGCAAAGAATAGTTAGAATTTTCTTAGTGTGTAGTGTGTAGATTTTATTCTAACACTACCCTATTTTTATAACACATAAATCTATAATTAGTGGAGCCTCCACTAATTAATAGAACTTCCAATAATTTTAAGATATTCATAATACTCCCCATTTGATGTCCATCAATTACATAAAGAATATGCCTCGTTAAAATCTTATTATATGAAAATCTAGTGGGAAAAAAAATCTAGTGAAGGAAAATGAGTACACTATTCTATATATCTGTTTATTACTCCCCCTGATGAGATGATTCATTTAAATCTTTAAACCGACGCATATCGATTTTATATCTCAACTTCTTAAATGTTGCAGTCGGTAAAGTTTTTATGAAAAAATCTGCAAGGTTGTCACATGACCGAATTTGTAACACATCAATTTCACCTTTCTTCTGAAGTTCATGAGTAAAGAAGAATTTTGGTGAAATATGTTTTGTCCGATCTCCTTTAATATATCTTCCTCATAATTGAGTTATGCAAGCTGCATTATCTTCATAAAAAAGAGTTGGAATATCTTTGATCAATGATAATCCACAACTTTCTCGGATATAATGAATCATGGATCTTAGCCATACACATTATCGACTTGCTTCATGAATGACTATAATTTCAGCATGATTTGAAGAAGTAGCTGCTATAGATTGTTTTGTCGAATGCCATGATATAATAGTATTTCCACACGTAAATAGATAACTCATTTGAGAACGTGCTTTATGTGGATCAGATAAATAACCAGCATCTGTATAACCTATCAATGTTAGGCTAGTTTTATTTGAATAAAATAATCCGAGATCAATTGTACCTTGGAGATATTGAATGACTTGTTTAATTCCATTCCAATGTCGTCGTGTTGGTGAAGAACTAAATATTGCTAATAAATTGACAGCAAAAGCAATATTAGGTCGTGTATTATTAGCAAGATATATCAATGCACCAATTGCGCTGAAATATGGTACTTCAGGACTAAGGAGTTCTTCATCATCTTCTTGAGGTCGGAAAAGATCTTTATTCACATTTAATGACCGGGCGATCAATGGAATACTCAATGGATGTGCTTTGTCCATATAAAATCTTTTTAACACTTTTGTTGTATATGTTAATTGATGAATAAATGTTCCACTTTTCAAATGTTCAATTTGTAAACCAAGGCAAAATTTGGTTTTACCAAAATCCTTGATTTCGAATTCTCTTTTTAAATAATCAATTGTTTCTTGAAGCTCTTCAGGAGTTCCAATAAGATTAATATCATCAACATATATAGCTAATATTACAAATTTAGAACCAGATTTTTTAATAAAAAACACATGGACATACCTAGTCATTTTTAAATCCCGCTTTTAATAAATATTTACTAATACGAGTGAATCACATGCGCCCAAATTGTTTCAAGCCATATAATAATTTCTGCAACTTGATGGAGTAATTTTCTCGAGGATAATGTTTATATGCTTCAGGCATATGAAATTCTTTGAGAATTTTCATGTAAATATCACTTTTTAAATTTTCATACAAGTAAGCAGTGACAACATCTAATAGGCGCATATCTATCTTTTCATGTACTGCCAAACTGATAAGATATCGGAGTGTAATAGCATCAACAACAGGAGAATAAGTTTCATTATAATCAATACCTGATTTTTGTGAAAAACCTTAGGTTACTAATCGCGCTTTATATCGTTTGATTTCACTCTTTTTATTGCGCTTTCGCACAAATATCCATTTGTAGTCAACAGGTTTTACACCTTCTGGTGTTCGGACTGCGGATCCAAAAACTTCACGTTTTGTCAGTGCATTTAACTCCGATTGAGTCGTATCTTTCCATTGTAGCCAATCTTTTCTATGCCGACATTCATCAACTGATATTGGTTTAGGATCATCACTATCCTGTGTAACATCAAGAGATATATTGTATGCAAATATATTATCAATAACAGTTTCTATCCGATTCCAACTTTTACCGAAAGTAGTATAATTGATAGAAATTTCAGTATTACTTTCATCAACTTCTGGTTCTTTGTCATCAGTTTTCTCTTGGTCTTTATCATTCTCTTCTTCAATATGATCTTCTGGATCAGTTAATCCTCTTTTCTTTCGAGAATTTTTATCTTTGGACCCAAGAGGTCGGCTACGCTTCTGGCATACTTTTGACTCTGCAACTATAGGTATAATATTTTGTTCTACTGGAACTTCAATTCAAATAGGAGCATTTATAGTTGGAATATGCGATTTTGTAACTCTTCTAGAGTCAACAAAAGCGTCTGGTATTTGATTTGCAATGCTTTGCTAATGAATTATCTTTTGAACTTCAAGTTCACATGTACTTGTGCGTGAATCAAGATAATTTAATGATGTTGTCCAAGCAAGATCATTTTTATGCTGTTTTTATTCTCCCCCTAATTTAGGGAATAATGATTCATCCAAATGACAATTAGCAAATCTTGCTGTGAATACATCTCCTGTCAGGGGTTCAACATACCTGATAATAGAAGGAGAATCATATCCAACACATATCTCCTTTCTTCTTTGAGGACCCATCTTTGTACGTTGGTTTGGTGCAATTGGAACATATACAGCACACCCAAAAATTCTTAAATGAGCAATATTTAGTTCTGACCCAAAAGTCAATTGCAAAGGAGAGAATTTATAATAACTAGCTGACCTTATGCATCAAGTATTGCAGCATGTAAAATAACATGTCCCCAGACAGATGTTGGGAGATTTGTTTTTATTAATAATGGTCTAGCAATTAATTGTAATCGTTTAATAAAAGATTTAGCAAGACCATTTTGTGTATGAACATGAGCTACAGGATATTCAACATTAATCCCAATTGACATGCAATATGCATTAAAAGTATGTGATGAAAATTCACCAGCATTATCCAAAAGGATATTTTTAATGTGATGGTCAGGAAATTGTGCTCGTAATTTAATTATTTGAGCAAGTAATTTCGCAAACGCCAGGTTGCGAGTAGATAATAAATATACATGTGACCATCAGGATGATGCATCAATCAAGACCATAAAATATTTGAATGGTCCACATGGTGGATCAATAGGTCTACAAATATCTCCGTGAATCCGTTCGAGAAATGTAGGACTTTCAGCTCCTACTTTTACTAGTGATGGTTTAACAATTAATTTTCCTAAGGAACATGCAATACATGCAAATTTTTCTGATGTCAATATCCTTTTATTTTTTAATGGATGAGCATGTGTATTTTCAATGATTCTTCTCATCATGGTAGATCCCGGATGATCCAACCGGTCATGCCAAATGGTAAAAGTAATAGGATCAGTAAACTTCTGGTTTACAAGATGATAAATTTTAATTATATGTATTTTTGCAAAATATAGGCCAGTAGAAAAAGACAGTAGTTTTTCTAATACAGATTTCTTATCCAAATGAATTTGAGTAATATAAAGATGCTCAATCCCATTTTCCTTATTTGTTTCAATATGATACCCATTTCTACGGATATCTTTAAAACTCAATAAATTTCTGCTGAATTTGGAGGAAAATAGTGCCTTATCAATAATAAGTATTGTTCCTTTAGGCAACAATATACTAGCTCTTCCGGAGCCTTTAATCACATTTGTACTACCGTTTATCATATAAATATTTATTTCTTTCATTTTGATATCAGAAAAATATTTCTCATTTTTTAGTATGGTGTGTGTAGTTCCATTATCAATAATGCATACATCATCATTAATAACAGCCATCTGAATACAAATATATATATATATATATATATATGTATGTAAACGTAAATATTATTAGAATATAATGAAAATATAAAAATATCAGGGTGAGGCTTTAGTTCTTTTGGATACTGCCATCACCAATTAAATGGTCTATCCTACTGTTTGAGTGTTCAAAAAAAATCTGATACATCCATATGTGTAATATTGATATTAAGATCTTCAGGATCAATATCATCATCTGCAGCATCATTTACTGGATGTTAAGAAAAATTTGTTTCCACATTTTTATTTTTCAATGAAGCTTGATACAATTTAACTAAATACTTAGCCGTACGACAGGTACGTAACCAATTACCTTTCATGTCACATCTATAACATGTATCCTCATAATTTTCTTTCATTTCTTTTTCTTTTTCTTTTCCCTTATGATCTTTTCTGTTCTACTTCAAGTGGCCAGTATTTCTCACAGTTTGATTATAATTGTGATAAGGGAAATATCGAGCATGTCCACGACCATAACCACGACTACGGCCACGGCCACGACCACGACTATAACGATGGCTTCTGTTGGAGTCAACAGCATTCACTTTTGAGAGTGCTATTGAGCCAGTTAGTCTGACTTCATGATTTCTCAATAATAACTCATTATTTTTCTTTACAATGAGGAGGGCAGTAATTAAATCTATAAATTTGGTATATCATTTTTCTCGATATTGTTGTTGCAGGACAATATTCGAAGCATGAAAGGTGGAGAATGTCTTCTTCAACATACCTTCATCAGTTACTTTTTCTCCGTATAATATTAACTGAGAAGTAATTTTATACATTGTGAAGTTATATTTATTCACGGTTTTAAAATCTTGCAACCTCAAGTGCAACCATTCATACCGTGCAGTGAGTAGTACGACCATCTTCAGGTGGTCAAATTTTTCTTTTAAATTTATCCACAGGACATATGGATCTTTTTCGGTAAGATATTCTATTTTCAAATTTTCATCGAGATGACGACGAATAAAAATCAAAACTTTAGCCTTGTGTTGTGCAGATGCATTATTATTTGCTTGAATAGTTTCACTAAGGCCTTCAACATTTAGATGCATTTCTGTATCGAGAACCCATGACATATAATTTTTTCCAGAAATATTAAAGGCTACAAATTCGAGTTTAGCTAGGTTAGCCATAAAGATTAATAAACGCGTACCTGTCTTCTGGCTTGTGTAACGGTAGAGACTCGTGCTTAGTCTTCTGGCTTTTGTAACGATAGAGACTCGTATCGTACTGATAACGTGTTATAAAATTTGGGTAGTGTTAGAATAAAATCTTCACACTACATACTAATAAAACTCTAACTATTCTTTGCACAAGAATTTCTCTCTTTCTTTTCTCTCACAATTTTTCCTAATCTTTCTTTCACTAATCTTTCTTTCACAATGATAGTGTATTACAAACTTAGAGAATAGCTCTATTTATAGAGCTCTAATTAGTGGAATACATCATGGCATATATCATCTTCCACTAATCTTAATTAGTGGTGTCTCCACTAAATAGTAGACATTCATAAAAATCTTCTCTAATAATTCATATAAATCCATAATTAGTGGAGCCTCCACTAATTAATGGAACTTTCAATAATTTTAAGATATTCATAACAAAAATTAGTTTGATATAAATTTTATAAAAAATATTAAAGATGTAAAGATTTAGTGAAAGAATGTAATTGGTTGTGAATATAATTTTTTTTAAAAACAAAAATTAAATAAAATAATAATATATTTTTTAATTAAAATGAAATTTTAATTTAAAGTGAGATCAGTGATCAGTTCTATGCCAAATAAAGCCTAAATCGATTAATGGAATTTGCTCGAATCCATCGTTCTTTTCTTTCCATGACAACTGCACATCAACAATGGTATGCCGACACCATTCTCCGTACCCCACTTGAGAACTAATCCGTTGCGAAGCGTCAAAGTCCCAGAATGATCCAACATTATGACAACAACTCCTGCTGCTCACACGTATACTTGAACGGAGTGCACCCCACTAGTAATTACTACACTGCTTATTGTGTGGCAGTTTGGTTTCTTTCTTTTCCCATCTGCTTCCAGTGTGCTGTAATGATCACTTCTTCTTCTGTTATCAAGAAATCCAACAGTCTCTATTACTGTTCAAAGAATTTCGCTTTATGTTTCTTGTATGCAAACCATACACAATAGTGGAGAGGACAGGAAGATAACACAGATATAGTACAACCTATTTCTCAGTTTTCTGGGAAGATGGAGACGGCTTTTTTGGGAGGAGAAAGTAGTGGAACTAATAATTCACGTCGGGATCGGAAGGGCTTTGCTAGAAGATCAGATGCGATTGCCTATGGATCAACTTATCAGAAGGCTGCCGCTTTGGTTGATCTTGTATGTCACAGTTTACTTTTCTTTCAAGAATTTTTGAATTTGGAATTCTGAAGGGCGTTGTTTTACGTCTACTGGATTTTGTGAATGTGAGTTGTAATAAATATTTGTTAACTTCTCACAAAAGGCTCTATATTAAGCTATAAAGTAAGATATGGCAATGCTACGATCCTGTTCACAAGCTTACGGGGGTTTGTATCCCATATTGGAAGTATGGGATCTGATATGTTCCCCTTTTAAGCTAGATTTTAAGGTTGAGTTCCCCTGGACATGACAAGTATAATCTTGGCATTTCTAGAGTGAAAGGATGCGGGTTCCAAGGAAGAGGTTTCAATTGTGATGCAAAACAACATTACTCAGTTTAAGTGTGAAGATGGAGGGACATGGAAAAATTAATGAGTTTGGCCCTAAAATTGGGTAGTTATACATCCATAAAGAGTTCAAAGGTTCAAACTTTGTGATGTGTATCTGGAATACTCCCTTTTCATCCTAAGTGTGGTAAGTCATGAGTGTCGAAGTTTAGGCAAGGTCTGGACTACTGATGACAGAGTTTGAAATTGTACTTTATGCTTTTCTTGAGAGGAAGGGTGTGCATCACATCTTGTTGTAGTAGATCCTTGTGAAGAAACAAAGATCCATCTTACTGTGATATTATTTGCCTATGGAAGTTCCTAAGTGAAAAGTAGGAGACTGTAATTGCATTTTTGGGTAATTTGAGACTGCTTAAATAATTCTCTCTCCGATTATTGTGTCTTTCCTTCATTTTTCTATGGTAACTCACCGATTTAGGCAAGAAATGAAAATTGTGATAATTTCGCACATCTTCGGTTGCTTTACAGCGAGAACCACCCTCTTTTTCTTTATAGCAATTCAAAAAAAAAAAAAGAAAAAAGATATGATATTAATCTGAGATTTCTTTCACCCTTGTTGGTCTATCTCTAGTGTTTTTGTTTTTTCCTTCTCATTTTTGAAATTGATAATGTATTCTGGTTCCTAGTGAACTGATCAGAAGCAAGTCAATATTAGTCAAATGTGTTCCTTCGTTCTTGCAAATAAATGAACATTTTAGAACATTTTTTTGTTTAATACATTTGGAAATAACGATTTACTTTGTGGGAAAAGAAGGTGCAAACTTTTTAGCACAACAGTCAAGGAGCAAGAGATATGATTTGTTTCCTTTACACAGGAAAGTGATAAATAGAGTAAAATTTTAAAATTTAAAATATGAAGGACTTAAAGAGGAATGAAGATAAAAATTGATGCATTACAAAATCATATGCTTCAATTCAGTTAAATTCTTCAGAATTGCAAATAGCCATTTTTCTGATTCAAAACTTGGTTAATTGGCAGCCCTGAATTTGCTGCATCTTGATGCTATATATACATATGTTTGAATTACCTTGAGCTTGGTTGTGTTGATGTGTTAAGAGTTTCCTATTATACTTACATGGGAGATGGTCTATCTTGTTGCTCGTGGAAGTTTTCAACAGAAATTGTCTAGAATTCTTTATCGTTCATGAATTTCAATCCATTGCCTTTATCTTTCCTTGACAGTTTACACTAATGGTTGGATTTGTAGGCTGAAGATGGTATTGGAATACCTGAGGAAATTCTTGATCAATCAAGCTTCGGAAATGCAGCAAAGTTTTACCTCATATTTATACAATTTGATTTTCTTTGGTCTCTCAACTATTTTGCCTTGATTGTTCTGAACTTCTTTGAGGTTTGTACGGTCTCCTAGGTGGCAGTCTCTTCTCCTTCACATTGATATACTTTTTGCTCGTCTTCTAAAGAAATATTCAAACATGCCATCTCTATTTTCTTTTCCCTATCCCTTGTTGGCTGATTCACATTTCTCTTTCTGCTCTTGGATCTGCTCAGAAACCGCTGTGGTGTTCCAAGTATTCTGTGCATTCTTGCAGTGATAGAAGCTACTACTTTCTAGGACAGCTTCCCTACTTAACCGGTACTCAGTCTCTTATATATGAGGTAAACCCCAATTATGTGGCTATCTTTGTCTTTGACCGACTTCTTCATCAGTATTTCTTACGCACATGTTATGTTTCTTTTATGCATTTTCTGGAAGCCTAAAGATAATTGTGTTATTTGAAACAACCTTCACGAATTAGTTTAAACCTTTACTTTCATCCAAGTGAAAGGATAAATCAACAACTCAATTTGATATGTCTTTGGTGTCACTGATGAGGTCTTTAATATTTCTCCCATGGTTTCTTGCTGACATGGAGATTGACCCCATTCTGTGGGCTGTGTTAGTATTTCAAGCTCCAATATGTTCCCTTCTGAGTATTTGTGTACATTTCCTTACAAATATGATGTGCTTTAGATTTTCTGGAATAGATTTATATCTTTTTGAATTACAAAGTGTTGATGTAATTTTTTTATGAATTTTCTCAAACTCGTGCTGGATTTATTGTGTGTTAGATAGTGATGGTATTTGCTAATAGACCTTTTCTTACCCTGGGGTTATCCAATTTTCTTTTGAACATCAGGATCTTTTGATTTGATTTCCTATTCTTGCTTACCCATGTGATTCCTGATAATTGACTTCTTTTCTTTTGCAGGTTGTAACTCTTGTAATTCTCATGGTGCATACCTTATTTCCAATATCATATGAAGGCCTCTCTATCTATTGGAAAAGTTTGCTTAACAGACTGAAGGTTGGTCCTATAAGTTGGGTTATGAATCCCTCATCTCCAAATTTCTTTTGACTCCTTTCTTCTTGTTTGACAAGAATGGCTCTTTATTGTTGTTACTAATACAGAAGTGAATGATGGTGATGCTGATTTTTTCAAATTTGATTTTGTCATAACTTGAATCAGTTGCCCTAGATTGATGTCTGAACTAACCTTCCATGTTGAATAAGAAATTAATTTTTTGGTCTTGAAAAGAGTATATCGTCAACCATAACTGTCCTTTTTTTTCCCCCTTCTTGATGTACTTTTTATTTTGTTTTCTTGAGGATGCTTCATCGTCTCTATTGTATATCTTTTTTCATCATTAATAAAATCCTTCTTTTATCCATACATACCCCCCCAAAAAAAAGGGAAGACATACTTCCTTTTCTCTTCTTCAATAAGTCCAAAAGATTATCTTTCTTATGCAGACACTCATTGTTATCAAGAAGGAACTCATGTATCCTTGAAGCAAAGATTTTACCTATGTGATGGGGAAGGTAGGCATTGACCTTAGTAGGATCCTGTGGCCGAAGATGTTGTAATGGTCTAGTTTTTATGCTGAAAGATGCTAAATAAGGTTAAATATGTAGTCTCATCCAATGAAAATGAATGTGACCTGGATGCTAGTGCAATAAAAAGCACTGTTTTGCTGAATTCTTCAGTTAGAGCCTTGCATGCTATGTCTTCCTGAGATCTAACTTTCATCATCCCTGCAGTGTTGCTCGGTCCCCCATCACCATTTGACTCTCATTCTTTGTCTCTTTGTTATGTTAACACCCATCTTCCTCCAAGATTTGGCTTTTAGTTCCACATCCACATTCTTAAACTAGGTTTTCTGGCCACTCCAAACGACTGCCTGATATGAACTTAATGAATGTGAAGAACCTAAACTCAGTTTCAATTCTGCTATCAAGAGTACTTTTGGGACTAATTCTTGTGGCCCATTTATCCCTTTGGCACCATTGGCTGCTTGTTAGAGTGTCTTTAAACACTTGCTAGATTCTTTGCATGACTATACTGATCCGAAATTATAATTCTGAGACTTTGGCAGCATTCTGGTGTGGATTTCACAACTTTTTGTGCATAAGACAAGTTGGTTCTGAGATTGCATAGTGTATGAAAATTTAAGAAATGCAAGTCTTCTTCGATCTTGATTGCTAATAGAAATCATAAATGCCAGTTTAAGTCATAACTTCTTCTTTTGTTCCTAATTGGCAGGTCCTTCTGTTGTTAATCCTGATTGCAGATCTAGTAGTCTATGCTCTCTATCTCTCTCCCGTGGCCTTGTATTCTCTTCCATTCAGGATTGCACCCTATATTAGGGTTGTGTTTTTTATTCTGAATATTAGGTATCATGTGCTAACTTTCTTGTTGTTCCTTTCCAACTTTTATTATCATCCTATATTCATTTATTTTTTGGAGCAAAGTTAAGAATTTATTTTATGTGAAGATATTATATTTCTTGCAATGCGGCAAGTGTCCTGTTAGATGAATTAGGACTTCGCGATATTGATTTTTCAAAAGTAGGACTTAGTGGTCCATAAAAAAGTCAGGACGAATTTAAAGATACAAAAGGGAAATAAGCAGGGTTCATAATTTTTGTTGTGATCTTATGTTTTATTTGTTGGACGTGGTTCCAGACCATAACCCCCCCCCCCCACAACAACAAAATATCACAGATGGTTGCCTTAGAAAAAGTAAGATAAATTGGAAGTGAAACTATATTAGATAATCCAATGGAAAAGGGTATTCCATTTCTGTGGCCGTCTTCTCTGGAGAAAATCCAAATATAACATTGGGATTCAAAGATGGCATGGTAGAGTAATTCCTTTTTGAAATTTTCCTTTTGGAAGTTTTTTTCTTTGAGGTAAATATGCTAATGCTTAAGTCAATTTTCTCTGTTGACTAATTTGTGGAGTCAATTTGAGATGCTGAATTGGTTCTTTCTTTTGTTTTTGACACAAGTGACTTACGAGACAGCATAGTTGTATTGGCTGGAATGCTCGGCACATATCTCAATGTCGTGGTGCGTCTAATTTATTTGTGCATGTAACGTTTATGCTCTTCGTTAGAATATTTACCTTTCCCTTATCTGTACTCCGATTACTCATGCAACACATGCAGTTGATTGTGGTTGTTATAGTACAAGCTTCTAACCTTTACTTTTCCTCCCACTAAAACTAAATTGCTCTCTTTTCTCTCTCTTCCTTTTCCAACAATAAATAATTTGGTTATCTTTCAGGCTCTGTTGCTTTTGTTTCTGTTGTTCTCTAGTTGGTTAGCATTTGTCATCTTTGAAGACACTGAACAAGGGAAGACTATATTTACTTCCTATGGTGCGACATTGTACCAAATGTTTGTTTTGTTCACCACGTCCAACAATCCAGATGTTTGGATTCCAGCTTACAAGTAAGTGGCTTTAGTAGAAATTCTTTGAATAGATATTTGATCCTTACTCTGTTAGAAGTTTAATCTTATAATTATTCTTTGATGTTCATATCTGGTCAAGCTCTTCTTGCCAAAACCTGATACACGCAAGTCGTTTACTCAGGGCATTCTGGATTGTTCATAAATGTTTAAATATGTACATGAACTCCTAGTAACAGAAGTTTTAGTTGAAGTGGGATGAAGTGTAACTTTACATGTTAAAAGAAGGGGGGAAGCACAATCATAAGTGTTCAGCCCATGCATAAGCGGGCACATTAAAGGTGTGTAAATGTAAATGTTGCACTCCTCTTTATAGTTAAGGTTTTAGAAATGTGGCAATTTAGCATAGGTTGATCAATCTCATTCCCCAATATTTTACTAAGGACATGCATATAAAGGCACAAACTTAAATCTCTATCTTGAGTTTTGTGAGGAACTATGAAGAACCAATACCTGGATGGAAAGGAGGGTAAATTCCAAAAAGTTGTGGCACTGTGCATATGCACTGTAGGAGAGGATGTGCATTTTTGGCCATATATATTCAATTAAAACTTTCTCACCTTATTGACTTTTAAATCACTCCCTTTGTTCAAATTTGAATGTCCTATTTTGACTAAAATTATAATAGAAAATGTGGACATTCAAATCCAGACGGGGAAAATTTGTTTTTGTTTTTTCCACAGCTCTGCTGAGACTTCTGTGTTTTACCCTTTCTTTCAGGGCTTCACGATGGTATTCCCTATTTTTTGTTCTTTATGTGCTTCTAGGTGTTTACTTCGTCACCAATTTGATTCTTGCCGTTGTTTATGATAGCTTCAAAAGTGAGGTATAGGTTTCTTTCCTCATTCTAATCTATCCTTCGTAACAAATGATACAGTCCTCCGCATAATTTAACCGCTCTTCAAAAAGTTTGCTGGGTGTAAAATCTGTACTGATATATAACTGTTTGTAGCCAATCAGATGCAGTCACTTCCTAGTCTTATTGGTGTTTCTTGGCTTTGTTGCAAAATCAGTAGTAGGATCCACAAACTTATACCTTCTCCTTTGTTCTATGATGACGGTTTGTAGCTTGTAAAACAAGTAGCAGGGAAGGATCACATGAGGAGAAGAATACTCAGCAAGGCATTTAATTTGATTGACACCTATGTGAGTATGGTTGTCCCATGTTATTGATTTTTGCATTTATCATCTGTTTCCTGATCTTTCATTTATGCAAAATAATTGTTTCTGGCTTTGCAGCCTGCCAATTCATTTCAGAAGTTCCAACCATGAATTATTGTTGCCTCCTTTTTTCATGCTTCTTCTATGCCTTCACTTATTAAGCACACAGTGTGCCTGTGTATCAACTCTACTTGGGACCATCAACTGCAATATCCTGTTGCAAATTGGCATTCTCCACATGGTATACTGTGCCAGAAACATCTTAACTAGGGCTGCTAACGAACCAAGCTTCTTGCGAGCTACTCGGTTAAAGCTCGGCTCGAACTCAGCATTGACCAAGCTCGAGCTTAGCAGAGTTTGACTCGAAACTCGTTTAAAATTCGGCTCGAATGCTCGATTCGTGAACTCAAATTTGAGTTCGAATAAATAAAGGTATAAATAATATATATATATATATATATCTTGTTATAATATATGAAAGCATATTTATAAATTTTATTACACAAATATATTCTATATCTCTATGAATATGTGTTTTATTATAATTTTACCAAAAAGTAATTATACAACTGATAATAAAAATTATTGTACCTTACAATCTTTTTTTGACTATATATGTATATATATATATATATATTAATATATCTTGTTATAATATATGAAAGCATATTTATAAATTTTATTACTCAAATGTATTCTATATCTATATAAATATGTATTTTATTATAATTTTACTAAAAAGTAATTATACAATGGATAATAAAAATTATTGTACCTTGCAATTATACTAGTAATATCACATCATTGTAACTCTAGAATACAAAAGTCAATCATTATTCATTATGAAATTTTAGTAGATATTTGGTCTAATTTTTATCCTTATTTTCATTCCCACCTTGAATCTCCTATAGTTGGGCAAAAAAATTATAAACAATTGTGTTTCTTTTTATCTAGTAACTTTTCTATCAATGAATTTATTTAGAGTAAATTTATTATTTTTTTATCAAAATTAATTTATGTCACTTTTTCCAACCAAAAAAAAAAAGAGATTTAATATTAAATTGTTCATAATAATTAAATACTTAATTGTAACCTGTGTTTAAATGAATAGATGAACAAAGTTTAAAACCACAAAACATAGAGTAAAATTTTAACAAAAAAATAAAAAAAAATCTAATAAACACAAGAAGAAGAAGACATTGATCATCTATTTTTTAAAAATTAATCTGATCATCTATTTCATCTATTTTGGATTTGCATTATAATATTTTATAAAATTGAAGTTGAAAGGATTAAAAATTCAATTGTGTTAAGTTTTTAGTAACAATTAAAGGGATTAGTTTAACTAAAAATATCAAATTTAATTTATAATTCGAGTTCAGATCAGCTCGAGAAATCTTGAACAGTGTTCGACCATATCCTAGCCAAGTTTGAGTAATCCTAAAAGTGAATCGAGTTGAAATTGAATATAAAATTTTTTGTTCGAACGAGCTCGAGCCGAGTTCGAGCCTTTACAAATTTTATACTAGCTCGATCTCGATAAGTCATAACTCGACTCTACTTGGCACGTTTGCAGCCCTAATCTTGACTGGTCTTTTCAGTTATGAACATATGGGACTTAAGTCATTTTGTGACTAACAGGAAGCGTATTTGCAAGTAGGAAAACTTTTGCCCCTTGGACTATAAAACTCAATATGCATTCTCTAAAGTTTCAAAGAGTTTTTAGCTATATGTTTGATGGAAGTAAGAATATTGTAGGACTGGGAAATTCTAATATACGAAGATTCAGTCTAAGAATCTTTTGGTTTTCCTTGTGGATATATCATTCATTGCAGCGCTTCTGACAGCAGCTGCCAGGATGATAATAACAAAGACCCTGTTACTAGTGATGTCCTTCTTTCCATCATTTTCTCCTTTCAGAAGCACATTACAGAAATGGTCACGATTATCTTGTGAAACTCCCATCATGGAACCATTCTATCACTATGGAGACTTGATCAATTTTCGACTTGATATCTTGCTTTTGTCTCCCTTGGAATGCTTAGATATTATTGTGAACTTGAAGTCTGTCTTTGGCTGTTTCATTTCTTTAAATATATAGACATGGTGATACTATGAACACCATTTCCATCCCTTTTTAAATTTACCCATCTAAGCACTATGCCTCATGCACTTTGGTTTTGTGATAATTATTCTTTCAACGAATGGAGAGAGAAGGTCTGGTTCCCAGTCTTCAACTGGTTTTTGTTACTACTTTCTTTTCATAGGAACTAATATTTCCTTTTTGGGTGTGTATAGAATTGGGGATTCCTCAACAAAGATCAGTGCATCCGACTTTTTGAAGAACTGAACAAGTACAGGTATATTCTGATTTACGTTCTTCCACCCATTGAATGTCAATGTTGAGAAAGCATAAATTATAGGTTGAGGGAACAGCATAAGGGCACATGCTTAAAGTGGCCCATTTCTAAGGAATTGCTTTGAAATTTGGTTGTGTTTTGTTGTTTGATGAGTCAATGTGAAGTAACATAATAAGTTAACTGTATCTAGTGGAAGAGAGCTCGGAGCGGGAGGATTTTCTGTTTAAGGTTTCGTCTATGTTCATGAACTTAAAACTAAAAGGAAAATAAACTGAAGGCTATGTCTTTACAAGATTCAAGATTTTGACTTGGTCGTGAACATGGGAAAGCACTTCTGATATTCTGTAATCCCACTCTGTGCCCCAACACCATTAAACAAGGAACCAGGGACAAAAAAGGACTTCATATTACTGAGTTTTTACTAATAGGAATTGCCGATTTCATGTTAGTTCACTGTCTGAAATGGATGGTAATATTCCGTGGTTGGATGTGGTTCCTGTTTAGAAAGCATATGATGAATTTATATTGTGATATCAACTTTTTATTCTGATTATATGCTAACATGCGAAAACCTACTCTAAGTTTGGGTCATACATCTCTTATTATGTCTTTAGGACATTGCCAAAAATATCCAGAGAGGATTTTGAGCTAATATTTGATGAATTGGACGATACCCATGACTTCAAGGTACCTTTTTAGTTTCAGGGCAGAGTTTTCTTTCTGTTTTCATCTTCTGTTCTTCTGGGTGACATAGAAAAGCTAATTATGTCTTTCTCTTCATAGTTGAAATTTTCTCATCTCATGAATTGAGCTTCACTAGAATGATCTTTTTTTTTTAATTATTGTTTTAAATTTATTTTGTACCACATTTGATGGCTCTAACTGTCCTTCATTATCTGTTCTAAATAAGGGTGAAACTTGGACACAATGGCCATGGCTGTAGCTATTGGAAGTTGAGAATGAAAAGCTATTTTGCACTGCTAACTTCAGATGTCATCTCTATGCCAACATTTTGGTCTGGAAAGTAATTGTTTGTGAATTTCACTTGCTGTTCTGTCAAAAATGGGGTTTCTTGTTCAATGTCTACCTGTCTCCCTAAAAGATGAATTTGGCTGTGCAATATCATATCACTAAGACCAGAGAAGATTTTTTTCACAATGTACAATCACCTCTTAGGATGGAAAAGTGTTACCTCTGGTGTGAAGCTTTTCACGTTGCAATTTTTTCAAAGGAACCATTCATTGGTCACATTTCTAATAGTTTGCAGTGCTTAATTTATCTCTCAGATCTCTAGTATTTCTCATACAACTAGCTCCTTTAAATTGCTTTTTGTTCTGACCTGCATGACAATATTGATTCAGTACACATCTGACTTTTCTGCTATGATTTTTGACCTGCAGATTAATTTGGATGAATTTGCTGAAATTTGCAACACTATAGCACTAAGATTTCAGAAGGAGGACTCGGTCAATTCAATTTCTTTTGCTAATGCTACAACACATCTTGTGCTGGCTTCAAGGGATTTCCTCTGACTTTCTTTATGCTTTCTGCTTGTAGGAGCCTATTTTTGAAAGATTTCCATCAATTTACCATTCTCCATTTTCTGAAAAGCTGAAGGAATTTGTTCGAAGCCCTACCTTTGGAAACATTGTAGCTTTCGTTCTCTTCCTGAATCTTGTTGCTGTCGTTATTGAGACAACGGTGAGGCTCAAACATGTGTGCTTTCCAGAATTATGTTTCAAGAAAGGAAGAAAGTGTATTTTCTGGTTGAGTTGGTTTTAACCAACCTGAAAATAGTATTGTGTGCTAGGAAGAAATCATTCTACTACTGAATGATGTTTGTATATGATTAATACATGCTATTGGAAACAAAAGTTCTGGCACACTAAGCAACGCCAAAACTCTTATTCATGGGTATAATTTAAGTAAAAAAGAATTGAGTAGAAAAAGAACGGGAAAGATTCGCAGTTTATTACTTGAGTTTCTTTGTCTTCCAATGCAAGTCATCCACTTGAGTTATTGTTTACTGGTTTCCAGTAAGAATTAATTGAGAGCCAGCTAACAACTGTATGATTTACTGTCTGTTTGTAGAGTATAAAATGCTGAAAAGGATGCTGTGTGTCTTTCATCCCTGGAATACCTAAGTTGTATTAGGTTTATCTTTAATTTTATTCATTACTCTGGCTCTGGGGATTCAATGAAAGTTAATGGGGAGCTGGTCCACTTGAAGCAACCACCCGCCCCCCTTCCCCCCGCCGCCCCCCAAAGACATTCTTTCAGCACACACACATACACAGCGCTCTGAATAGCCTATGTTCTTGAAATAATGGGGGAAGTTCATTGACTTTTGTGGATATTCATAATTGTTGCCAATTATGATATGAACTATGTGTTTTAGAGTAGTGGGCAGAAGTATGTGGTTCTTCTCTTTATTCTCTTGAACCAACTAGACTACTAGATTCTCCATATCTGACATGTATAGACTATTTACTGCTTCTAAGCACTAAGGGGACTTAAGTTTTCAGTTTCATGATTTTCATATATCTTACCATGTGGCCTTTCTCTTGAGAGAAAAATTTCTTTGCAATCTTGCTGATTAATTTTTCATTTCAGCTTGACATAGCAAACAATTCCGCTCAAAAGTCTTGGCAGAAGGTAGAATTTGTTTTCGGTAAGTTGATAATTGATCTATTGACTCTGGTTATTCAGAAGAATATTTCTGATTATGTGCCATATCCTTCAGAGATTATTTTCATGTCATGCGCTGGTGCTTTTCTCTCTCAAAGTGTATGAGTTCTTTTTGCCACAAGTGATGATTCATGTAGCCGACCCCAAGTTACTTGGGATTAAGGCTTAGTTTGTTGTTGTTGATGAACTACTGTATTCCACAAAGTTTTACTGGAATGGTGTAGAAGTAGGGGAATAAAAAATACCAGTTTGCTTACTGTCTTATTCTTGTGCTTTCTGGACATGTCAGCATGCTAGTACCTTGTTGAATTGTTCTGTGACAATTCCTTGTGTTTATAGCAACTCAGAATCATAAAAAGGTTGTTCCCCAATTAATGGCAATACCGTATCTCATAGGAGGAGCCAATGAGAAATATATGTTCATTCACCAATAACATCCCATAAAGCAGAATTTTGGTGCCCTTGAAGCTACTTGGTCAATGATTATTATCATTTAGAGCTAGTTTGAAAACCCAGCATGATTCATAGTGATGGATGTTCTTTTAGGAAACAAGGGTGGTACTAAAAAAGTTTTAGCTGGTAGTTAACAGAAACTTTGAATGGTCAAACAGAGTCAAGTCATGATTCTGTAGAAGATGCAGTATCATCCTGCTATCAGAATTTGGAAACATCATAAAGGAAGTAAGCTTAATAATTCTTGCCAAAACAGCTTGACTCTCTACCTGCTATGCATATATTTCCTGTGTTACTCAACAGTGATTTTAGTCTTCATGTGGTGAATGAAGCCTTTGTATTGTAGATGAATTCCTTTTTATGACAGCCCACACTAGGTTGCTTCCATATTTTTCTTCATACTTCTGAATAGATCCAATCAGGTTGCCTGCAGCTTTTTCCTTCTCTGCTTCTTGCTTGCATACTCTTAGGAAACATGGTTCATCCACCGGATTATTATAGATTTTCATTGGTGAAATAATCATTGACTAGATGGTGCAAATATAACTGAGCTGATGTTATTTGTTGTTGGGAAGAACTTACCAGCTGGCATGGGGCAGGGGGTGCACTCTCAATGACTTCCCAAAAGACATCGGAAATATCTGAAGAAAACATATTCTTTTTGCTTGGCAAACTATAGTGGATGTATTCTGTTAGTGTAGACTAGTATCTTGTTTTGTGGTTGGCATTTTTGAGTTAATGTGTGCTTGGTACAAAATCTAGCTCCATGCTTGAAAAGGCACGTAAATGAAAATCCAACTAGTTTTCTCTCTCTCTCTCTCTCTCTCTCTCTCTGTGTTTATGATTGAACTATACATGTTTCTTTTCTCAATCAATGATGGATAATTTGTTCATATGTTATTGAATCCAAGAAGTTGCATGCTTTTTACAGGGTGGCTTTATGTCCTGGAGATGGCACTGAAAGTCTATGCATATGGTTTTGTAAATTATTGGAGGGATGGTCAAAATTGCTTCGACTTTATCGTTACTTTGGTCATAGGTTAGTTCAATGAATAACTTTTAATTTCATTCTTTTCCACTGAAATTTTCTTTATTCACTAGCATTGCATCCAGATACATTTTTATATTCTAAGTTATAATGAGTACTATAGTTGGAAATTTTATTTTCTAGATATTTGCTAGCAGAACTACTCTCGTATAGGCTTGTTTGCTATTTTTTGTAACATAAGACTTTTGTGAGGTTCTGCCAGTTCTCCTTTCATTATGCCTTTTTCTTATAGCTGTTAGCATTGCCTCATTTTGATGTTTTTAGGATTACCGAAGCCCTTCATTCATAGATATGTCTGATAATTGGACTTTGTATCATCTGCATCATGGATACCTTGCAAATATACAGTATTGTTCAGTTACAGTGTGTACTTTTCTTTTCTTCACATTTTTTTTTACGAGTTATAAACTTGTATCATTCCCCTATGTTGTGTTTTTGTTCCTTTCTATTTGTTCATTTCTTCGGGAGCATTGACTACCTATTTCAAACATAGACATTAACATAATTTAAGAATCATTTTAAGTTTACAAATTGCATTTTCTATACTGTCTTTTGTTTTTCCCTGTTATGATCCTTCATTCAGTTCGATTCTGCAATCTAGTGGATTGCAATATATAGTTGAATAGAAATCTGATCTTGTTTTGTTTCAAAATGCTTTATGAAAATATTAGTGGAGGCTGATTGGGGGTCATTACTCTAGTCTGTGGGCTTTGCCAGTAAAACATCAATTTTATGGAGATACCTTATTTGTCATTAATGATTGCTTGTGTGCCTAGCTTATCATCCACAGAAAGTTTATTTCGAAGATTTGTGTCTTATAATTTGTTAATGAAGGCATAGTTTGGTTTATAGAAGGGAAGGAAGGGGGGGGGGGGGGTGACAAATACTTGACATAGGGAAAGTGTTTCCTTTTGCCTTCTAGTCTTTTGGTATGAGGTGATAGGAGCTGAAAGGGGGTTGATTATTTTATATTTTTATTTCTATCTCTCTTATTTAAACTCAAAATAAGGCTAAATTTTATCTTTGTTGTGATTCACCTATTCCCAACTCCTCCATTTTGGGAGGGGAGGAAATGTTGATGTAGAAGGGAGGGGTTAGTACCCTTGATTTACTTCCCATCCTCTCTACTTTTCCTCCATTTTAAACCCCAACCAAGCTAGTTACTCTTCATATTTTTTGGTAAATGATGGTGTTATTTACTTTTGTTCTGGTGCAGTAATTGGAGAAACAACAACTTTCATTGCTCCCAATGGGCTGACATTTCTTTCAAATGGAGAATGGTAGGAATATTTCACTTCATTGTTTCTTCACTGATACTGAGTCATACACGCTGCCTTTGAAACTTTATTCTTCTTGCAGTTTTCAAAGATCTGATGTACCTGTACAAAAGCTAGCTTTTTGGCTGATAGACACAATGTGCAAGTTTGCATGAAATAATAACCTGGTAATTGTGAATTGAGAATCCTATGCGAACCTATAGAAACTTGACCTGAAGTCAAAATATTTCAAACTGTTTTCAAGCTTAATCAGACCCAGTTTGTTGAAGAAATGGAAGTCTGCTTTGTGGTTTTTAATATAAAGCACAAAAGACTTAGTCATGCTCATTGTACTAACAGAGTTAGAACCTTGAAGCTACTGCATGACATTAATGCAGTAAAATTACTACACCTTTTAGCATGCCCTAATTTTGATATTGGATCATTTCTACAATCAGGTTTTTTAAGGAAAAGTTAGGATTGTATTGTGACTTATTTTTAAAGAAAAATTTTTAACTTTTCATGCATGGTTTTTCCTTTTAAGACAATTGCTGTCTGGCAATATGATTGTATTCACTAGGTCCTCATCAGGAGTCAAATGTGTAATAAAATTTCGGAATGTCTTATGTCCGGGAAAAACATGTTTTGTAGAAGTTTGATGACAAACAACGTTTTCAGGGTTTTTCTGGCACCCAGAGCTAAATTTGATAATTATGGGTTGAGAATTGTTCTTCTCTCTTCAAAATTTTTTAAATGAACTGCCAGAACTAAACAGGTCTGAGTGTTTAGAGCAAAGAGTATTACTGAACCCCCCATCCTTTGCTAAAATCTTCTATTTAGAGAGCTTCATTCTTCAAGTCTTAGAATGGTTACAGCAAAGCTTGATCCAGAACATAGCCCCTTCCAATTCCTTTTTCAATTACCACCTTGCCTGAGAGTTCAAACTGTTTGAAAAGGAGTAACTTATCTATTGCATCTACTTTTATTCTAGCACTAAAGTAACCAAAAGACTACAACCATTTGAAAATATGTTACATGTGGTTAATTCATAAGTTTGTTACATGTTGGAAAATATGGAACATCTTGTTTATATGATTATGTGCTTGTTTGTTTTAATGTGGATTGATAAGCTGTATAAATGTGTTCTAAATGGGTCTTAATGATTACAGGATCCGTTATCTTCTTATTGCAAGAATGTTAAGATTGATAAGGCTTCTGATGCATGTTCGACAATATCGGGCTTTTGTTGCCACTTTTTTAACCCTCATCCCAAGCCTAATGCCATATTTGGGGACCATATTCTGTGTTCTATGCATTTACTGCTCCCTTGGTTTGCAGGTAGACCAATTCTTTTTTATGTTTTTTGGTCCTTATTGACATTTAACTCGTTTGGCTGGTTACTCTTAGATTAAATATTTCGACAATTTTTTCTAGTATAAATTTCATTTACTTTCTCTTAAATTCCATACCTCCACAGTTGTTTATGCCTAATTACTTGCAAATATTTACTTTTGTCAGCTAATCATCTATAGTTGTTTAATAGGATGTTCTATTGGATTAGCTATCTTGTCACGTGAGAAGACAGAAACTTTTCTTTGGCTTTTTTCTAATTGCTGTTGTGTTACTTTGCAGATATTTGGTGGCATTGTCAATGCTGGGAATCTGAAGTTGGAAGGGACTGATCTTGCAGACAATGAGTATCCTCTGGTGAAAAGAAATATGAGAAAAGGATTCTGAATTTCTATGCTTATGAATTCACTTTACATGGTATTATATACTAGATTACAAGAGGAAAAGATTACTCCTAAATCTAGATAGCTAATCTAATCATATCCTTTCATTTAAGGTATTTGAAATTGATCTTCCTAATCTATTTACAACTCATTATCCTAATCAATTTACAACTCATATACATCTTGACACTCCCCCTTAAGCTGAGGAATAGATGTCTTCCATTCCCAGCTTGAAAACAAGATCATGGAAACTCGAACTGTTCTGCCTCTTTGTTAGAACATCAGCTTATTGGTGTTTTGATGGAATATAGGACATACATACCAACCCTTCCTCCAATTTTCTTTAATGAAATGTCTATCAATTTCAATATGTTCTGTCCTATCGTGTTGTATAGGATTGTGAGCAATATTGATAGCTGACTTCTTGTCACAATAAAGCCTCATAGGACCTTCCTATTTGACTCTCAAATAATCTAGAATAATCTTCAGCCAGAGTAGTTCACACAATCCTTGAGCAATAGCCCTGAATTTTTATTCTGCAGATAACCTTGCTACCACATTCTGTTTCCTGCTTCTCCATGTCACCAGATTACCTCCAAGAAAAGTACAATATCCCGTGACTAATCTTCTATCTACTAGGGAACTTGCATAATCAGTATCAGTGTAAGCTTCTAGAGCAAGAGTATTATTCTTTTTGAACAAAATCCCTTTTCCTGGATTGCCTTTCAAGTAATGTAGCACCCATGAAGATGAGCTTCTTTTGGATCATGCATGAATTAACTGATTATGCCCATTGAGTATGCTATGTTTGGCCGAGTGTGAGTAAGGTATATGAGTCGACCAACCAACCTCTGATACATTCTTCTATCACCAACTGGTTCTTCTTTTGCTTCTCCCAATTTATGGTTTGGATCCATTGGGGTAGAGACTGGCTTACACCCAATCTTTCCTGTTTTTGTCAATAAATCAGTCGGGTGCCTTGGGGCTAATGCATGGGGCAATGGAACTTAGGCCTTCTAGCCCTTCTATTATGGCCTTCGTTTATTCCTGCTTTAAGCTTAAGTGTGCTGACTTAGGGGATGAAGAATCAGTTGAACTCACTCGACTAAGAATCCTAGAAAGCGTTGCCCTTGGTTTCTGTTGAGATATGAAGATCCCATGTCTAGAATATGCCACTTCAATACCAAGGAAGTACTTTAGTTTCCTTAATTCCTTTATCTCAAACTCTTCATGAGTCTCTGCCTCAGCTTGTGTTTCTCACCCTCATCATTTCCAGTTACTATGATGTCATCCACATAGACTAGAAGAGCTGTCAACCCCACCCGCGCAACCAAATGCTTAATGAAGAGGGCATGGTCACCTTGGCTTTGTTTATACGTAGAATCTTGTAACTTTTGCAAATCTCCCAAACCATGCTTTAGGAGACTCTTTTAACCCATAAAGAGCGTTTCTCAGCTTACACACCTTGTTACTTACGTTCACAGCGAATCCTGTGGGATGTTCATGGAGATTTCTTCATCTAGGTCACCATGGAGAAATACATTCTTAACGTCATAATGTGAAAGTTGCCAATTGAAGCGAGCAGCCAATGATAACAGAATTCTCACAGTATGCATTTTTGCAACTGGAGCAAACTTCTCCTGATAATCAACACCATAGGTTTAAGTGTATGCTTTGGCCACCAATCGTGCTTTATATCTCTCAAGGGATCCATCAGCCTTGTATTTCAGTGTGAAAATCCATTTGCAATCAACAGTGTTTTCCCCTTTTGGTTTGTCAACAATATCCCATGTTCTATTCTTTTCCAGTTGCACTCATTTCCTCTCTCATAGCATCCCTCCATGGTTTCCCCACTCTCGACTTGATGGTTTACCATTTAGCCTCCAGCACTTGTTTAAGCAATTCGAACAAAGACCAGTGCTCTTCTCGATCTGCTCGAATCAATGAAATTGTGTCTTCTAGAGTTGGTGTATCCTTGCCAAGAATTTGAACCCCAACCTGATCGAATTCAGGATTCAATCCAGCCAAAAAATCATAGACACAATCTCTTTCAATGAAGTTCTTCAAGATGGCAGCATCCTCAGGGCATTTCATCTCAAACACTCGGTAATGATCAAGTTCTTGCGACAGATTCTGCAGCATGTTTGCATACTCTGTGACTGACTTGTCTCCTTGTAGTGGCTGCAGCGAAGTCATCCTTTGCCTATGAGATATGTGCAGATAAATTGAGACCATTTGAGATAGTTCTTCCCATTGAGCCTATTAAAGGGCCTAATATTCTGCAATGATATTCCATATTCTTCAGATGGATGGGAATCGCTAGTGATGGTAGTTGACATGGTGAATGAAAGAGATTTGCAGCTGCCCGAACAGGAAGTGGATAAGGGAAAAATAAGGAGCAATGAAGGCTGAACAATGCAGCAATGAAGGCTGCTCAAAAGAGAAGACTGCAGCAATGAATGCTGCTAAATAGAGAAGAAGAAGCCCTAGAGCTCTGATACCATGAAAAGAAATATGAGAAAAGGATTCTGAATTTCTACGCTTATAAATTCACTTTATACGGTAGATTACAAGAGGAAAAGATTACTCCTAAATCCCTTCATTTAAGGTATTTGAAATTGATCTTCCTAATCTATTTACAACTCATTATCCTAATCAATTTACAGCTCATATACATCTTGACATCTAGTGTTGTGAAGCTTTTATTCATATATTTGGAGATAAAATCCTAATGGTCATTCACCGCCAATGTAAATATCCCTGTTAGGATTTTGATATGTATTTCTCTCTTTCTTTCATGCCTTTGTTTGACCAAGTCTTGCCAAAATCATTATCCACGCCACCTCTGTAAGTTTGTTTTGCCCTTTCCTTTCTTTTTCTTTCTTTTGTTTTGTTTTGTTTGTTTTTCTTTTTTTTCCTCTCTCCTTTTATTGGGTTCTTTTGTGGTGAGAAATATGTTGTTCAGTTGAACTCGAGTATCCAAGTTTTCTTAACTGATCAGTTATTTACTTTTCAATTTCAATGACTACCCGAATGGAATGGTCACCCTTTTCAATTTATTGGTGATGGGAAATTGGCAAGTATGGATGCAGGTAAAAAAATTTCTCCTGATTACCGGAATTTGCCTCTTTCATGAGATACTCTCTTTTTTTTTCTCCCCTCTCTCTGGGTGGGGTGGGGGCAGGGGCATCCCTTTGCATTTTATTTCTGGTTTCATTGAGGTTTTACCTGGCTTTGTTACTTCTGGGTGACAGGATTATTAACCTGGCAGCTTAAGGCTTAAGTCTTTGCCTCCATTTCTTGTCATTTAGGTTTGCCATGGTCTTCTTTTTTATCTTAAAAGAGAATTTTGGAAGTGGTGCCTTTTTAGGCATTGCTGGCCAAGTGGTCAAGATGGTGAACCTTGGAACTGGCCACCTTAACATTTCCTTCAATTATTTTGTAAACTAGACCTCATGAATAATGGAGGTGAGTCAGTTGAATTCTTTTGGGTATTTCTTACTGTAGAGGCCATACGTCAGCAGGATTGTTGCATTTGATGTGTGCCTTGATAGGAGACATCTAGATTAATGTACTAAATGTATTCTGCAATTGTGTTTCTTGGGGTATCCTTTTGGGTGTTGGGGAAGGGAGCTAAGGGCAAAGTGTTGGCCAATCGTTATACTCCAAATAAACGCGGGAAGCACTAAAATTTTGGTTAATGACTTGTCCCTTCCCTTTTTGGGTTTCTGTATGAGCTTCCTCCTCCTCCAGTGAACAGAAAATTATGAGATGAGAGCATTACAAAAGCTGTAAAGCAAAGGAAAATGAGTGATGTCACTGAGTTGATCCTAACAGCATTAATAGAATATAGTGGATGTATATGCCATCCTCCAACTCTAAAATATAAACAAACATATATAACATGAAGATTCATTTTCATCTGAAACGAAGCATTATCAAATTAGTAACTCACAGATTATAATTTGATAGAATATGCGTGACTATGAACTCTTCTTGCTGCTCGTCCTTCTCTATTGTATAAAAAATGATAGAACCTAATATCACGTGTTTATAACATCATCACAGATTACAAGCTTGATTTGATAAAGAGGCTTATTTACTTGCCCTAGTACAGCATCATGTGGTGGGGGTGGAATGCATTTAAACTCATCTCCATTCATTGCAGTCATTTTCCACCATAATGTTTTTTATCAGAATTGTCTTTTCCCAAGGTGCTGTTGATTGCACATTTAATTCTAATCCATGTTAAAATTTCAGAGCTACAAGGACTTGACAGGAACTTCCTGGGCATATGCCTACTTCATCAGCTTCTATCTTATTTCTGTTTTGCTGCTTTTGAACTTGGTAAGCTTCCATTGCTACATAAGACTTCTATCCGAGTATTTGTTTGGCTATACTTCAGAGCTGAATCTGGAATTTAAATCTGCAAAGTAATACCTGCACAAGTAGATGGCATGTCTTCACAGGTTAAAAGCACTAATGCTACATTCATCTATTTTCTACTCAATAATGCACCTTTCATACTTCAAGCAGTTCAAAGTTAGAGGACTTCCATTTCCGATTTCTGACTCAATAATCTCAAAGTAACTGTTGTTTATTGGAGATATGAGACAAGAAGTGCCCGACATGTTCTCCATTTGTTTCCTTTTCCTTATATTGGTTGAGAAATTAGCATGGAAGAGGGTGATGAAACCTGCTTGGATGCCCTTATTATTTGACTGTTTTACATATTAATATGTTTCTGGCCTTCCTTCATGGATGTATCTTTGTATCAACTCCTAAGTTAAATACTAAGACCTTATTCCTGTTTGGCGTGTTCAGGTTGTAGCATTTGTCTTGGAGGCTTTCTTTGCTGAAATGGAGATTGAAGAATCTGAGAAATGTGAAGATGGAGAAAACAAGGTAGGTTGGTTGGTTGATTTGTATGCATGTATGTATGTATGTATGCGGAGTAAATATTTTTGTTAAAGAAAAAAAAATACTCTTGGAAGTACACCGAACTAACTTCTTCCTCTATGCATTGACAGATATATTTATCATTCCCAGATCCATTTACACCTTTTCTTTGTATACTTTTTGTGCAAATGGAGTTGACCATAACAATCACCTGGGTATATGAGGTCCTTGACGGTTATGCTCTGCATTAGTTCTTATTGTCTTTGTGTTGTTTTCCACACACAAAAAAATTAGCATATCTTCTGATGGCAAGCTGGGCCTAAAAATTCATGACTATATCAAGTTGATGAGCTGTTTTTGACATCGGGCATTTTGAAAAATCTCATGGAAGTTCTCTTGATCAACTATTTTACATAATTATCTCTACCAATATTCAGTTGGTCATCTTAAAGGAATCTCCTATACAAATTTTCCATGCAATTTGTAACACCCCACACCCTAGGTATCTAGATAGAACAGGATGTCGCCCCATCCAAATGACTAGGGGTCTTTATAACGAGGTACAAATAAAAAAAATTGTTAAATAAAATTAAAGGAATAATTTCATTCTATCTGGAAGCAAAACTTATACTAGTCTGAAAAATTAAAACTAACAAACGTCTCTTGAAATAAATTCAAAACATATAAATAAATAAATAACTAGAGTTCATCTCTTAACAATTCACCCTGTTCAGTATAAGCAATTTCCTGAAATCATGATATAAAAAGTATGAGATTGACATTTCAGTAAGTCCTGTGTGTGCAAATGTCAATTATAACCATTTCATGTATGCAGGTTTATCAAAATCACAAAAATCGTGTTTGCAAGTCAATTTTATCAATAACAATTATACAAAAGAGCCTTACTCAATAAATCTAAAACAGTTCACAATAAATCATTGTTTCATCACATTCATAACTCATTAAGTAGGGATTAGCAAATGATTCAACAATATAATAATACAATTTATATCATGGTTACTACCATGATAGCTTCCCAATGTATTCTTTCAACGATGGGCAGTGGAGGATTCACCCACTAGGTGAGATACTCCTCCATCTCTACACTCAACATTCCGGTTGTCCAATCCGAATAAACAATGTCCACATGGACCAACATGCTAGCGCGGACGGCCTGACTAAATAGTACTGTCGCCTCTCCAAGTTGAGTTTATCTTCTGGAGGTGGCCTCTTGCCAGAAGACTCACTCTTGCTCTTCAAGACTAGTACCACTAACCTACCCTCGCTGAGTACTCAACGCTCTCCTATTAGGGGCAGAATCATTTTTTCCTTTTTCGAAAGTCTTTGATTAGTTTGATTTTAAAACGTAATTTTCATAACAGCATTTTCAAAATCGTTTGAGAATAGTGTAAGAAATCACTTTCGAGCTTGAATAAATAAAATTTAGTAGATTCGTTTTGAAAATAAAACATACACGTTTCTAATTCAAATCTCATAACAATCCAGCATAACTCATCATTTTTAGTCAAGGCACAATCCTCGTCGTGTCAAAATATCATATTGACATCAATTTCAAATAACATTGTAAAAATTGCTTGCAAACAAATAACATTTATCAAAACGGTTATGCAGAGACTTACCTGGATATTTTCAATAATCAACCAAAGTGGATGCCTATAATTAGAACCTAAATAGGCATCCACTTATTTTTTCATGCATCATAAATCCCTATGATCATATCATTTAATTCATCCATGGCATCTAAATAGACTAGTTTTATTACCTCATCGCTATAACTTCCCAAGATCATGCATCTCATCATGGCATGCATATAATCGAATCTCATCATCAATACAAGGACCTCTAATGTTTGTCTATCATAAACCTCATATAATAACCCTATTTTCATTCAAAGATCTCACCTTTAATCAACATGCTGCAGATTTAGACTTTCATAGCAATATTCAATTATGATCAAAGACATACATGCCTAGCTCATTCCATTGAACCCTCACACTCATCAATATATTCTATTCATACTTTCATCTAGCCTCCATGCATAACAATACCACCATGAAAGCAACCTTATTTAAGCAAAAAGGGATCGAGACCAAGAATACCTTTGACGACACACACTAAGAGCAAAGGTGGTGCCTTGGTTGCTTAGGTTCACTTGAGGAAGAAAGGTTGATTGTAGTGCTCTTGGCCTTCTTGTTCGAAAATCTCTAATAAAAGGAGACAATGATCAGCCCCTTGATGACCAAGATTGAGGAGGAAAAAAAAAGATTATTTTAATGAAAATTGAAAGGGTTTGAAGGGTTACTCACCTTAGGTTTAGATTTCAAGTTTGGAGATGCTTGGAGGTTGCTAAGGACGAAATCCTTGGAAAGAGTGGCGGCTGGAATTCTTGAGTAGTAGAGGGTGTTTAGGGTTTGAGTGTGGCTGGTTTGATGAAAGGAATAGATTAGATTGAGGTGTTTTAGGGTTTGGAAGAGTCGCACCTTATTTTGGACCCTTGATCACAACTAGGGATAAGAACAACTTTTGGTCTTTCTTGTTGTAGCTGAGATTGTGCAGTTTTTGGGAGAGTTTTATGGCTGTTTTCTGGTTGTTATGGTGGCTGAAAGTAGGAGGGAAAAGAGAATGAAAAAAGCTGATTTTCTAGCTACTCTTGGACGAGATTAGGAAGGGAAAGATTAGGGTATTGTGTAGCTATTTTTGCTGAACTGCTAAAGGGGTTTTTGATGCAGGCTTTGGGCTGGAAATTTCATGAGAGTGTGTGTGAACAGCGATGAAATTCTGGAGGCAATGGAGCTGAAATTCTGGTATTCTTTTGGCTAAATTCAAGTCCTAATTGGTTAGGGTTTTCTTAGCTAACCCTAGCTTGGTTTTGGAGTGTTTTAGGTAAGTTATTCTACCCTATGTGTGGCGGCTGTTATGAGAGAATTTTTCAAAAAACCCTAGTGAGGAATTAGGTCATCTATTTAAGGAATAGATTAATTAATCCCCTACATTAATTTGAGTACTTTTTAAACAGCTATTAAATAGCTATTTGGTAAGAAAAATTCTGGTTTCCTAATCCTTGTAGCTATTGAATTTTCTCTTTCCTTTTCCCCCCAAAATTTCGAAACTCTTGGTTTAATCCAAGAGACAAACATCTCATTTAAATCTAGCTTTTTGCCTTCTATTTTCTAAAAAAAAAAAATTCTTTGAAGAAGATTAAAATATGGAGATTTATTTCCTTGAAAACAATACCTATATAATCTCTTTATCTCCTAATATATTACTTGAATACAGTTTTTAAAAATCTAAACTAATAATCTTTAAAATTATATTACTTGAATACAATTTTTAAAAATCTAAACTAATAATCTTTAAAATTCTTTAAAAGATTATGATAGGATATTAGGAACAAAAATTTAATTTCCAAGATAAAGCACCCCCTAATTTTTTAGGAAATTGGTTAAATGAAAGGATTTGAGATAGTTAGGATTCGAATGCAAGCCCACCAAAGAACACACACCAAGTTCAATCCACTAAACCATATTAATTCTTGGCAATTATTCTCCTAATAAATTCTCTTAATTCTTACTCACTTACCCCATCCCTTTTTCTAATAAATCCCCTTCAATAAAATAAAACTCAACTACCTCAAATACCACAACCACTTCAAGAACAAATTAATTTATGCAGCAACAAATTGATATTTTCATGAAAATAATTCAAATCATCAAATGCGGTATAACTCAATATGACATGCATGACTTTTTTCCACTTACTAAAGGTGGTCTAATATGGGGTATTACACAATTACCATAGAAGAAAGATCTGTTACAATTTTACTGCATCAAATGGTGAAAATGATTTTTTTTTTCCAAACAATTGGATTTTTTTTTTTTTTTTTGGTGGTCCGGGGTGCTGGCGCTCTGTGTGTATGTTTGTATGTGTTTATGAGAAAATAGGGAGGACAGGTGGGGAGCAACAGTAAGCTTTGACTCCACCCTCCACAAGATGAGAGGAAGGGAATAATTCTTAGGGCGTCCTATTGGACTACTCTTAGATTTTTTTGTTGAAAATTTCCTATAAACTTCTGTATATTTTGTGGTCTCACTAATATTACATGTTTATAGAGCATTTCTAAATATGAAAAAATAACTTCATTGGTACATAGGACATAACTTCATTTGATTTCCTATGTTATAATCCAGGAAGAAAGCAGAACGGACCGAAGACGTAATGTGGGGTAGGTCGGGTAATCCTGTGGAAAGTAAATTTATGTATTAGACACAATATGAAGTTATTCAAATTGACTACCTTCTATCATTCTGCAGTGCAAAAACACGGAGTCAGAGAGTTGATATGCTTCTCCATCATATGTTGAGTGCTGAGCTAGACAAGACTGAGCATCCAGCACCCTAAAACACAGTTCATATATGATCCTGGTATTTTTAGTTACTTTTCAAAACTTCAACCACCCCATCCCCCACCTTTTTTTTTTTTTTTTAATCTTTGGGTTATCCCTCGAACGCTGCCAATATCTGTACTTATAAATGTCATTTGTTGACACCAACCACAAGTTTACAAACTTTTCGTGATTTTTAGTGACCATTCCTTTGTTTACTCGATAGCAGTTTTAGCACATGCATGAAAGCTGAGTAAACTGGTTGTCCTAATGTAAGAAGAGAAATCAAAGGTTTATTGAAATGGACCAGAAACATTTCATGAGCTCACTCTGCAACTATTCCACGAACATAGAATGACAGTGTGTGCCAGTAGATTATTTGAATGCAGATTGAGCAAAAATCATATTGATTGATAATCTTGGTTAGCAAGTGGTGGGTCATATCTGTCTGTTGATGTAACAAGGCTTGTTTGTAATATGAACCCACTGCTGTTGATCATTAGTTGCTAATGGATGATTAACATGCCAGCTGATCCGAGATTCATCATATTCCGAGGCCATGAAACTTCAGTAACAATCCAATCAGATTGCAATTTTGCTTTTTTTTTTTCAATTTCTTTTTTAGACTAATTGTTTTTTACTGTAGCAGGATCCTCCTCAGATTGGAAAGAACCACGAAATGAGTTGACGAGAAGACATGGTGTTCCACCCCTTATGTTCTCTCATTTGCACTTGCTGCTTTCATGAAGGAAGAGAAGGCATGGTGTTCCGCGCTTTATTTTCTCTTTTCCCTTTCCTTTTTGGGTTGGCTTCTGCCCTCTCTCCGGCCATCTTGACTTCCTTTTTTTGCCAAATACTTTTGTTTTTACCTTTTAAGGTTCTAATGTTTCAAATGATACTTTCTCTGTTTTATATTATTTTGTCTTTTGACTATTTACACATAAATTAAGAATGTTGAAATCAATAAATATTAGGGTGATGCCCGTACATGTACGGGATAATTTTATTAATTTTTTACATTCAAAAATAATTTAGATAAGAAGATAATTTTAATGTTTTAAAAATTAAAAAATTCAAATAACTTTGTTTTAAAAAAAAATCAATTTATATAACCATAATATTTAAAAAGAAAACTTCAAATTTTTGAAGGGATGGAATGTATAGAGTTATGGAATAATATTTTTGGAATTCTGAAAAAGATAAAAAATAAGAAATTAAAAAGAACAAAAAATGAGAATTTAAATCTATCTTTTTGCCTTTTATTATTGAATTTTCTCATTCTTATTCAGTCAAGGATTTTATCCCTTTTGTTGCCGGTCTAAAACAATTCAACATAAAAGAATTTTTGTTTCAAATTAAACTTGGTTAAGTAATCGCAATGGTAAAAATTTAATAATATAATTTTTACTTAAATGAGGAAAAAAGATTGAAACACACTTTTGTGCGGGTGGAAATATTTCTAATACAATAGTTGGTGTATAACTCTCTCAACCCAGGAAAAAAAAAATAAAGAAGAGCCAGTGGATGGTCATTGAAGTTGTCATTCAAAATTATATTAAGGTATTTTAGATCCAGAAACATTCAAGCATATATCCATTTACCAAACAATTAGTTTAGTATTTGCATGAGTATAGTTTATTTGTCCAAAAGAAAGAACAAATAATTCAAATTTCTTGGAATGTTTCTTCTATTTTTTCTCCACCTTGTAAAAAACTTTTTTAACATTTGTAGAGTATTTGTCTAGAACTACCTTCCTTGCCTTCAACCTTATCATTCATTAAAAATATTAAGAATCACTATTCAATATTAAGAATGCATTTGGATTGATAGTAGGGTTTAAAAAAAATTCAACATGATTCACTATTTTTATTTTTAAAATCATGCAGTGTCTTTACAAAATTTTACATTCAGAATTCTTATATTCTCATAAAATATTTTGTATTACAAAAAGGTTTTTTTTTTTAAAAAAAGTGATGGTATATTTTCACGTGCTAATACTTTTTTTGAGTAATTTTAAAAAAAATTAACTTATTGAATTTCTAAAATTTAAAACTTTAATATTTTCATCTTTAATATTTTTTTACTATTATTCTAGTCTATAATAGAATTAAGAACTGTCATTATAGTTCTTGATGTCTTATATTAAAAAGAAAGTTAAAAAGTATTTAATAAATTATAATTTTATTATTGATGAAAAAATTATAATTTTATTAAGAATTATATTTTATTATAATTTTTGAATATTATTTAAGTAACTTAACTAAAAACATTTTAAGTAAGGTAATGTGATTCAAAAAATATTTATTTTCATAATCCTTAATTATGATCATATATATATTCCTATATTAATATAATTATAATTTTTAAATTAAAACTTGTTTAATAATACAATTAAAATTTTAAGTTAGGATTTCTTCACCCTTATAAAAATTATAAAGAAAATTTATTTATTATATTCACGAATATATACCTATTTTTCTAAATCAATCAATAAAATTTTACCATATATTATCCCTTTGTAATAGCATTAATTTTTATTTTTTAAAAATGGAGTAATATTTAGTGATTACAAAATGGAGTAATATTTTGTAAGTGGAGACATCCCCAACCCTGGTCTCGTTGTATCTGATCCCTAGGTCTCTGGACAAAGAAGTCCCGCCCATCAAATCTGAGCAAGCCAATATTTGAATCCAGACCACCAAATCTTGGGGGTTTGACAACTATTTTGAAATTTAGCATGCCTTCATTGCTGGAATGTGTCCAAGGTTAAGCTCTCCCCTGATAAACATCATTCTTCCGCCTTCGCCGATGGCAAGAACAGCTTCACGGAAGCTCTGATTGAGGAAGAGGAAGGCATCAATGAAGATAGTGTTGTTCAGAAGTTCGCCGAAGCATGCCGGCAATGATTCTCAAAGGCAAAAATGCTTCCAACATCACCCACGCCATCGATTTGCTCCTCCCTATTACACAAACCACCAAGGTTTAGAAATCGGTCTCCTCCACACTCTTCGGTTTAGACTTTGCGCTGAGATTTTCCCTTATTCAGTTAACCTTTGAAAGATGTTCTTAAATAAGAGAAGCAAGCCATTGAATTAAGATAATTTTGATGAGTTGTATCTTATCGAAATTTATTAACATTGATTAATTTTATCTTATCTAAAAGGAAAAAAAATTCTAAATTCATAATACCTTATGTCAATACAGGAAGAGCTCTTATATATATATATATATATATATATATATATATATATATATATATATATTAGTTATGTTTTAAATTTACTTTTAATAAATATAAGAATAAGTAACTATTTACAAGGTTTTTTTATCTTTTAATTAAATATAGTTTGATAAATTTTTAAAAATATGTAAAGAGTTAAATATTATAAAATAAAATATAAAGATTAAATGACTAAATAATATGAAATGGAGGGAATAATTATTTTTTTTAAAACTTTTTTTAGATCAGAAGTGAATTAAGAGGCGTTTAACATGTCTTTTAAAAATTATCTTTGCTTATTAAGGGTGTATTTAGATTGCATTTTTATTTCAATCTAAAATTCACATTAATTTAAAATGTTAATAATTTTATTTTAAAAAAATTATTATATACTTATTATTTTTATTTAATTTTATATATTTGATAAATTTTTATTATATTCAGATAAATTTATTTCAATATAATTATTGTTTACTTAAACTTTAAACTTCATGTCATTTTTTCGGCAGTCTCTTTTTTTAATGTGTTACATCTCTAGTCCCATATAGCCAAAGGCCCGGGGGAAAGAACTGAAAAAGCCAGAATGATGTCTACCATTTTGCTTGGCTGGCAAAGGAAAACCAAATCTTCAACGAGCAGTTCAATTTGTTTACTCTAGCTGAACATTACAGCAAGAGGGAGAGGAGTGGGGGTGGGGATAGCGGCAGAAACGCAGTAAAACTACTGCAAAGCATCCGACGCATAAATCAAATAATGGACCAAGGCTCCGCACACGATCAATTACTGATGCTGGGAAATTGACTATAATCACTAGACACAATCTTCTTTAGCACTAAAGTTAACCAACATATCAACAACTGGTCTGGGAAAGAATGCCCTATGTATGGGAACACTGTGCAACGGCATAAAAACAACCTAGAGTAAGTAGAGCATTTCCAGAAGTCATAGGCCGAAGCCTAGATAGCATCATCTCTTCAGTACTCTATGGTTCTACCATCAAGATACTCAGCGTTGAAGACGAAACTGTTCCAGGTCCTTTGCACCATACCTTGTAAAGTTTGTAACAAGCCCATTCACCATTCTACCTACTGCTTCTTTAAACCCAATAGACTTATTCTGTTCCATGGCTGCACCATCTGGAACTTTTCCATTGACCAAAGAACCCACTGCAGCACCCTCCATGTAAGCTTTACAGGCAGAGAGAATGTCATGCGCGTGAGTACGAAAATGACCAGCAACCAAGTCTTCAAAATGCTGGGAGAAAAGGGAAAATTTTAAACTTAACATGAACGAGAAAGATAGAACCAAACATCCTTCTTAGAAAAATATAATGAGACAGCAACATAACAGTCGAAGGTCCTCAGTGTGCTTGAACCATAAAACTTACTGAGACTTCTTATTGTCATGACACCTGTACTTCCTTATCTATGTCAAAGTTGATTCAATAAAGTCCTATCGGAACAGCACAAATGGCAAAAGCAAAATTCATTAATACTACCTGATTCTGATAATCTAAATTAGGAAGATAATTACATTGTATTCTTAAGATTTTCCTTCCCAACACCACCCCCCACCCCCCAACACACACCAAAAAAAAAAAAAAAAGAAACACTATATATACATACTGCACAGGGCTACTTTATCAACCAAGCCAACCAAGTTCACTAGACAATGTTCAAAAGCCAAATTAAATGTTTCCTGTTTGATGACAAAGTTCCAAAATTAGGTTCATAGGTAGTATGAGGAATGGTCACAACATGCCATCCAAATTGGATCAGGTCTAATCCCCGGTATCAGTTTCATTAGAACAGGTGGTAATAATATCTATCAGACAATAATGGAGATCAACTTTCTAAATCATCATTCAAAAATTGTGTAATTTGCCCAGGATACCAACCTAATGGTATTTCACTGAAACTAACAACATTTTGCAATAATTCAATAACTAGCAACACCAAATTATTGGGTCTAAATAGGATAAAAGGAGAAGGATGGATCAAAAAGATTTCTTTCAAAATCATATAAAACCTCGTTTGTCCATTATTTTTCCCTTTTACTTTTTATATTATGCCAAGTACACCTAAAAGCAAGCTAAGTTGAACTTTATGAAAAGGCCAGCTAATTGTCCTTTAAGGAGATTTTCCAAAGACAAAAACAAATCTAAAGAAATGTGGCATTGATGAAATATACAGAGATGTTGTTGAACCACAATTTGCCATTTGGCATAACAAATAAACAAACAAGAAAATGGAAACTTTTGATCATTTAAGAGGATATTCAGTCGTACCTTTGGAGGCCTCCTCAGTGTATAAATCATTGTTTTCAATGACAGGATAAACACATTTTCATTATATTCATTGGCTCGCCTCTCTCCCTCTGACCCAACATAGTGCGATTCATATCCAGGTTCATTAAAGAAGGGCTTTGCATTCAAAATTAAAGCTTGTATGGAAACTAAAACTTGAAGCATGGTCGACTTCTTTGGTATCCACTTCTCATTCCCTTGGCCAGTCCATGTGTTGAGAAGGCTGAGGCAGACTTTTCCACAATCATACAAGTTTGGGTTTAGACGCAAGCCACCAGAATAGTAGTAAACCATCTAAAAGTTAGGGGAAAGAGAATTAATATTAAACACTAATATATAAATAATAAGAAAAACATTAACACTATGTAGTACCTACCGGTGGTACTTCTGGATAGTTATGAGGGAAGTAGACATCAAAGACAAAAAGGCCATCATGATATGGGGTGCCCTGTGGCCCAATAATGACAGCCCTCAAGAGATCCATCCTCGATTCATAAACTCTTACAAAGATTGTATCTGCACAGTGAGAAAGAAACAGATAAATTGAAGTTATATTCACTTCAGAAGGTGAATGCCAATAAAAAATTATTAAGTTGTAGTCAGGCCCTTCTCATAGCATCACTCTAATCACATCACACAGAAAGAAGGATCTTTCAGAGTTGCAGAACAATTTTAAAAAAATGATGGGGTGGCACAAAGCTTGCTAATGTTTTTGCAAACTCAAGAGTGTCCCAACAACGCAAGAAACTATTGATATGCATTAGTACAGAAGTCCAAGATACCAACAAGCTAAACTACTGTCCCTAGTTCAACATTCTAATTATTGAGGATCACTGGCATTTATTTTGCTAACAAGCTTACACACTAGACCTCATCACTGAACTGACATAAAATTCAGTTTCAAATGTAACTTAAAGAGAAATTCCACCAAACCTGTAACTGATCTGGATACACTAGTAGAGAATATCAGAAAGGAAAAAAGGAATATTAGATCATGAGAAATCAATTACTGTGGCTGGCCAGACTTCTGTATTTTCTTTTTTTCTTTTCCTTTTCCATTTTCCCCTTCTGGAAAAGAACCAAAAAAAAAAAAAAAAAAGACCAGAAATAGTAATAGAACATGAGTCAAGAGTAACTCAACGATGAACCAGGCAAGTCGAACTTCTTTATTCAGACATTCTTCTTATTTTCAAATAGTATATTCATCTGTTAATTTTCTTCCGGATAGGTAGGTTGATTGAGTAATTTCATCTGGGAACACACTCAACTATCAAAACTTTGTTTTGATTTAAAAAATATATACATGAATACAGCATTTTAAACTTCCAAAAGGATCCAACTAGAAGCCGAGAGGAAAAGGCTTGAATCCCAAGGTTCAATCTTTTCCCAATAAATGCACAAATATGGAAAATTACTCACCAGGTAAATCTTTTTCTAAAATTCTCCACTCATCCTGGACCTTCTTTGTCCACGCCTTAGATGGCTACAAAAATAAGCATCAGGAAGATATCAACATTACTATTTGTGCTACACACTAGAGTTGATATGTGGAATTCAAAAATGACCCAAGAAAAGGATTGAAGATGGTTGATAAAAGTCACCTGTTGCCCTTGAAATCCCATGTTTGAATAATGATGGTCAGAAAAATCTTGAACTGTATCGAAACTTTTGAAAAGTTGATACCTTGACATAACCTCATCTTCATTTTCCACTTTTTCTTTCCCATTGGAACTTGATCCTACAGTCACTGCCGAACTGGTTGAAGCAACAGATGCCACCTTTCCTTCCACAGGATGTAGAAGTGAAGTGCCTGCACTTGCAGAGGTGGCTGCAGCATCAAGTTGGACACTATCACTAGATGGAGTTGTCTTGCTAGAACTTGCGTTAGATGTTGGCAACCACGTAACTGAAGCCTCCACTCCCGGAGGCAAATCCACATTATCAAATTGTGCTTGCATACTCGAGTAAACGAAATCATCATCGTCGTCATCATCAAACATGTAGTCATCATCGTTGTCATCATAATCAGAAATATCACCAGGATCATCAAGTTCATCCACCATACCATCCTCATCATTCCCATCATCATGATATGACAAATCTGAGGTTGAACCATTTGGATTGTCCCCACTAAGCGATGCAGAGGTTGATCCAGCAATGCTGGTAGAATTATCGATGTCCTTAGTTATAGCCTCCTGGAAAAGAACACCAGAAATTATTTTCACTAGTGATATTCCTGTATACCATATTTACTACGAGTTGAACATGTTGTACAAGAAGGTAGTATAGAGGTTTTGTACTTCTGGCTTACTAGGTAAGTTTAAGAAGAAAAAACTAAAGAAGAAAAGCCAAAAAATAAAGCAGACAATAACTAAAAATACTGATCATCAGCCACAGCTGAACGATACATAAGTAGGGAAGCAGCAGGACAGTACACCTGCATTGATTAAAAGATTTTCCCTTTTGGAGGAAAATAATGGAGATGAACTACAAATTTATAATGGAGAAACATGAACATCATGCCACACTTTATTCCAGGTCCAAATTGCAAATCAACTTACTGAAGAAGACTGAAAGGCACAAAGTCATGCACTTTTTCCGTTCAGCTACCATGACAAAAGCCCAAAACCCAAAGGAGAAGAAATGTTAATTGTGAAAAACATACAGCAAGAGAATTTCTCTTCCTCCTATTCTTATTGTCAAGTTCAAATCAATTTAAAGCTTTCCCCTGACAATCTGGCCATCACCCCAACACAATAGAAAGGCGAGTTCCCAATAGAAGTTCGGTGACTCTGCTTTTACAATTATTCCGACCAGAACCAAGAAATGAATAAACCCAATCACAACGAACCAAGACCTACTGTGTTTTCTCATCCAGAAATTGGTTTATTTTTCCCAATCGTTTCCTTCTTTTCTCCCAAATTAAACCCAAATTATGACAACGTGACGAATTCTGCTTACTGTTCTACTCATGCAATCTTCTAAGTCTCTTCTTCGTTAGCCAAAATTCCCAAACTTATCGACATTCTTGCCCGCAAAACTAACTACTTTCTTAACGCCCACAAGCACAGAAATACAAGCAGACCTTGACATCAACCAAAACGAAAAAAAAAAAAAAAAGGCGAAGAATTAAGCCCTAACAAACACGATCACGCAGCAAATCAAACAAAACAATCACAAAAACAACAGCGATCATCGAAACAGCAAAATACCAACATTTCTACAATAAAAATTCCCATCAAATTCCAAAATTCCTAACAGAACCAAACACAACCCACACAGAAAAAAACACACTTTACATCGAAAATTGAAAAATTACACGCAACAAATACACTCGTCAGCAAATTTTTGTCGCTACCTCATTAAGCTTAAGCTTCTTGGGTAAGTTACTCTGAGTTTCTTCGATTTCCATCTCCATTGAGTCCCCAATTCTGAATCTTTCCCCCCGATCAAAAACCCTCACACACTCCAATTCTCTCACGACTGTAAACTGTGATTATTATACGGGAAGGAGAATAACATACACATGAATTTCTGTATCTATATCTTAGAGAGAGAAAGTTAGCAAATTAGAGGACTTTTATATAGAAAGAGAGAGCGCTCCGTTCGCGCCTCATTAGGTAAATTTACTATCGTACGCAGGGAGGAGACTACGAGGGTTATGGCTGTGATCTGCTGCGGCAACGTGCATTGTAAGATGAAACGCGGATGAACATGAGTAGATCTTGTTTTAAAAGCAGTGTAGGGCCTACGAGGAAAGGCCGGATTGTGTTGTAGACAATAATTTGTCGGAGGATAATGGGCACAGGGTACCTGACTTGGCTGTGTTATGAAATTACAAAAATGCCCCTAGTCACTGTCTAACTTTTGGAAAAGATCTTTTTGGTGGGTTTGATTTGCGAGTTGGTACAGGGCACGTTATTTTTCGGATACATTATTATTCAATCCAAATTTGTCTCCGTGTCCGTGTGTCTTGTTCTTGCTAATCAAGTAAGTGTTTTTTTTTTTTTCATATTATTTTGAAAGACAATAGTACATTCGTACCATAATTTAAAGTAAAAAATGTTAAAATATTTTATATTTAATGTATAAATAAATTGTTAAATTACTAATATTAGAATGATTTTATTTATGGTAGTAAGGTCGAATTTTGATTCTTGGCACGTCAATTTAGGATATGTTTGAAGCAACCTTGCACCCCATCACCTAGGCAAGTTGGATTTGACTAATTGAATTTCTTTTTTTTTTATTGGTAAAATCACTAAAGCGTAGATGTCAAAAAAGTTATTGATCCATCCATGTATTAAGGTTTGATTTTTGCTCGCCTAATTTGTCAAAATTTTGCAACTAAGCAGTCAAAGACGATTTATATATATATATATTTTCTATTCTAATGATGACTCAAAATAAAATATGTATATAGTCTTCTCAATACCTCTCTTCCTCCATTACAAGAAATTCTTGTGTGCTTGGTGTTATATCCATTCATGACATGAAATATGAAAAATAAATTCCTATATCAACTTATAAAATTCAGATTATAAACTCATATGTTATAGTTGGTTAAAATGATTAGTATTAAAATTTTTATACTGATATTCTAGATTCAAATTTTTTTTAGAATATGAATTCTGTGCGCATTTTTACGTAACGATTATAAGTTTGTAAGTTTTTTAATTAATAATTAAAAAATTCAAATAAAGATTATAAATTCTTATATTAATAAAAAAAATTATAATTCATATGCTATTATATAATTAACTTTATTAGTTTAGCATCAAAATGTGGTTCATTTCACAATGGCTCAACTAGTACTAGAATGATCCAAGACCTCTACAAAACATATGTAAGTGGGATTTGAATTTGATCATCATTACTTGTACTTTGTGAAGGGGAATAATATCTCCTCAACCCTCTATAATTTGTATCGTAGACGGATCTGGGGAGGTGGATTGATATCCGCACTTCTAAAATTTTTAATTTTTATTTTTAAATTTATTTTTCAAAAAAGTCTATATAAAATTTAGATGGGTAAAAGTTTCCTGTTGTGTATACAGATCCATTGAGGTCGGGATTGGCATCCGCATCAATAAAATCTTAGAAAAAAATTTATTTATTAAAAAAAAAACATCTATACAAATTTTACCTTCTATCTTATTAAAAAATTTTTAATTTTTATATTATTATATTATATTTTTTTTTCCGCTTGTCTCGTCAAGTTTAATTTATATAAAATATTTTATGTGCCTTTTTGTGTTTACGTGTGCTCACGCAATGGGACTTTGGAGGTTGACTTGCCAGGAGAAGAAAAAGAGGAAGGAAATTGCCCTCCCACCCCTAATAAAACAAACAGAAAAGAAAAAGAGAGTCCTTACTTGCACAATAATTTTTTATTTTTATTTAAATTAAAATTTAAATATATTATTATTTTATATATTTTTTATTTTTCAAAAATTATCATCTACTCATAACACATTATATTATCTCTTTAGACCCAATCACCCAACTATAAACTTGAAATGCAATAACATTCATCATAATCAATATTTGGGCAGGCTAAAACGTTTGATGCTTAGCAATGAAGCAGTGGATTTAAAATGTTCAAACATACTTTTGAAATCACTTATTTTAATGTCAAAATTACTTTTTGTGAGAATTAACACAAAGATATAACTCTTCAACTTCAATTATTTTGGGACTTTTTTTAAAGAAAAAAATTTGTTAAATTTATTTTTAAAAATGTAATATAAATAAAATTTATTTATAAAATATTGTATATTACAATTATAATTTTTTATAAAAATTCGAAAATCATACTTATCCCCATTGAATTGTGATTGATACTTAACTTTTTTTCTGCCATTTTCACACATAAACCATTTTACTTGATTTGATAATGCAAGTAAAAAGAATTTTAAAAAAGTTCAAAAGTAAATTGGTAAGAAGGCAACAAATTCTAGACACTTTGAAAACACACATTGACTTTGTGATTAAAAGGGTCCCAAAAGCAAATTTCATTGAAGAGTGGTTAGTACTTCTTCCGTCTTTTTATATTTGTTTTTAAAAAAATAAAAATTTTTAGTTAATTAATTAAACTTTTTTATTTTACCTTCAAAAAATTTCTTTCTTCTTTATTAAAAAATAATCAAATTTTAAAACTTTATGTATTATAAATATATTTAATTTATTTTTATTTTTCACTATAAGTGTACAATATTCATTTTATTAAAAAAAGATATTTATGAAATAATAATAATTAAAATAATTTTAATTTATTAATAAGACAAATAAATTAAAATTTACAAAGAGACGGAATGATTAATTTGCTGAATTCCCAAAGTATCGAAACAACATCTTCAAATGATAGTGACATCTGCCAAGTCCTCTACAGTCTATAGAACTGCATGTTATGTGTGTGTGTGTGTGTGTGTGTGTGAGAGAGAGAGAGAGAGAGAGGAGCCATTTGGAGTCTAAAGCATGGTTCAGTGTAAATTGACTCTATAATTTCTGTCTATTAAAGTCCATTTTAATGATTTGAATTATTAGCTCTCTGTTAGTTGGGAATAAATTGCCACATCAGTCCATATTACTAATGTTTTACCATTGCTTCAGAATAAATCAGTATATCCTTTTTATTTACAATATTTTTTTTTGGTTTAGATTTAAAATTTAATATAAATCGAGATATTCAAATTCAAACTAGAAGAGTATATTTTTACTTTTATTCAATAACTGAACTTTTAAAAGTCTCATTTAAAGATAAATTCAACATCAACTTCTTCAAAGCGATACGATTATGAAAAGATACTCTATTTATTGAAATTAAATATTTTTTTCTTTATTTTAAATTGTTCAAAAATAAATATCGACTCTTTTGAAATAAGCATATTTTTTCTCTAAATTTCCATAACTGACCTTATCCATCTAATGGAATAAGTTCATTAATTTATGAATCTTATTATTAGCTTATCTAATTAACAATGATATTGTGGTAAATTTATATATATAGACAAATACTATCCTAAACATTTATATTAAATTAAAATGGCACATTCAAATTCTAACAGATTAAGCATGCACACTTTACTTCAACACATGAGAGCAGCAACAGATATATCCAACTTAGGCAAAGGATTCATGCTTTTCCAATAGAATTCAATATTGTTTCCTTTTCCCATTTTAGGGGTCAAAATTCTCTTTAATTGACTATGACTTGGAAAAATTTTACCTTCTTCCTTTTCAATATTGTACCATAGTATACTTTCCTTGATATAGAAAGTTGATGGATAGGTAAATTGATGTGAAACCTATGACTCTAACTGCCCAATGTGTATGCCTAATCTAAATGAATAGTTGAATTTGAATGTGAGTTATTTTTTTACACGACACAAAGAAAGAGAGAGCTTATAATATTGTAAAAGATGAAAGAACCATACAAGATATATTTATATAATTTATATAAATATTAAAAAAATATTAAAAAGATATATTTATAATATTGTATAGATGAGAGAAAGAATTTATTTATATTTTTTATATTGACACTGAGAGAAATAACTTATAATATTGTAAAGATAAGAGAATCATACAAGATATATTTATACAATTAATATAACTATTAAAAAAGAAAAGAAAAATCATGAAAAATATCATCAAACTATTTATATTTTTTATTTTTTATATCCTTAACAAATTTTATGTACTTTAAAATATCTTTTCACCATTCTAAATAAGAATTTTCAGTGAGAATTGACATTTAAAATATGTTACCAGAAATTCTTATTTAGAATATTGAAAGGGTATTTTTAAAATCCATAAAATTTGTTGATGATATAAAAAAGTACAAAAAAAATATAAAAAGTATAAATCATGAAAATATAAATAGTTTGATGGCATATAATTCTTATTTATCAAAAATTAATTTTTACTAACAAAATATCATATTCTTTATTTTTTTAACTCCATATTAACACCAAATATATTTTTAATTCAAACAAATTATTCTTAAAAAACAACAATCCAAATACATGCATGCATACGATTAGCTGATTTCAACATGGGGCCTTCATGGCCACAAAAATCAGCCCAATCATCAATTCAAGCCCATCAATTCCCCTAGTTATAGCCCGATTCCTTTCTTTGGTAAGTAACCGTCACGGCCTTTGACGTCTGGAGCAGCGCGGCATATTATGTTTATGTTTATGGCGCCAGGTTTCCCGCCAAAAATCCAGCGCCATTTCTGAAATCCTCTCTTTATAACAGTAAAACACATAGACGATGAGCTCAGACACAGAGAAAAATTCTTTCAGATCTGCACGAAATCGAGCATACAAGCAAGAAAAAACTGCAGATCCAGAAATGGTGGTAGCTTTAGGTCCCGGAAAGTTCTATGGCAGCAGCCTCCCAAGGCCAAGGATTTACACAGACGTGAAGCTGAACGAAGAGCGGGTGGATCCACCAGTTCCAGTCTTGGATCCACTAATGTCGTGGGCTGAGGAGGCTCACTGGTCCATGGGTGGCCTTAGTTTCAAGCGCCACCGTCTCCAAGGCAGGATTGAAGGCAACGTCAAGAAACTCCGTGCCGAGCGCGAAAAGATTTTGAAGAAAACCCAGAGAAATCAATCTGCTCAAGGTTCCATTTCAACTCTCCGTCGCATCGGCACAAATGACAACGATGACGGTAAGAGTCCAGTTACTCCGCCTGCTCCAGTGGCTGTGAAGCGGAGGAGAAGGTTGGTGGGCCTTGTTGAAGAGGAGTCCTCGGCGGAAGGGGGAGAGAGGGAAGTTAAGAGAACGGCAAGGAAGTTGGGGGATGATTTTGATAGGGTGGCCAATGATAAAATCGGGAATCCGGTGAAGGGCGCGGCTACTGAAGCCGTGGCGGCGAGGACCAGGAGTCAGAGGACAGAGGAAGAGGAAATGCTGAGTGGGAAGGAAACCAAGAGGAAATCTAAGGGTAAAAAGCTGAAGGGGAAAAGCAATGGGAAGGCAGAGGAAGCTATAGCCGCTAAAGGGACAAGAAGTTCTCCAAGATTGGCCAAACGTGGATGAACTTGATGTTGCTAATTATAGCTATAAACTTAGAGTGTAATCAGTTATTCATGAATTTAGGAATTTCTTTTTTGTTTTTTTTTTAATTTTAGTTTCTTCGGTGGCAGTGAGTTTATGGTACAATGAAAATGGATTTCATTGTAGAGGTTGAAGATGAGTTTGTCTGCTTTTTAGTCCTTTCATCTGTGTATAATGTCTTGATTACAAAGTGAAAAATCAATGAAATCTGGTTTCTAAGGAATTGGTTCATGACCTTGTTGCCTTTGAGATTGTAACCTTGGATGCTTTAACTATGTTGTTCCTCAAGAAGATGGGATCTTGAATTGTTGGTCTCATAAATGTTAGCATGTATGCCTAAATTTTGCATATCTAATTGCGAAGATAATGAACAGTTTTGATAAGCCTAATGAGTATTTAAAATTCTGCTAACTATATACATCCATGAGAACATCAGTCTCCATCTCAAAATTGCATGTCCTCTCAAGAAAAATTTGCAGTTTTTGTGCTCCTATGATCTGCTACTTCAAATTCATTAAGTTAAGAGCTTCGCATGAATCATTTTGTCAAGAGTCTAGGAATTACCAACCACGATTGAAGCTAAGGCTAGAGATCTGCTGGCAATATGCTAACTCTGCTCTAAAGGCCCCAGCCGTAGCCTAAAAGCCACCAAGAATGGAACATAAGAATTAAACAGAAATTGGGCTTTAAATTCCACTCATCCTGAACTTAAGAAAAGACTGTTAAATAACCTTTAGAGAAACATGCCTTCTCATCTTATACTTAAAAGACTTTTAGACAACCTTAGATAAACATGCTCTTCACTCTTAGGATCTTTAGACAACCTTAGAAAAACACGTCCGTCAATCTTTGAACTTAGCTAATATCGTCACTCTTAGGACTTTTAGATAAGCAAATGTCGTCACTCTTAGGACTTCCAGCAGAGTTAATAGGAAAACATTTGGGACTTCTAGCTATTCTAGCTAAGCTAATAGAAAAAAATGCCCGTAGAGGTGAATGCAAGATAAAAATATTGGACTGCTTGGAAATTTGAAAGATGCAGAAGACTTATTTGTTGTCGATTAATGAAAGGGAGTCAAGAAAACGTAGTTGAATGAGACAAAATAGTCTCAAACAAATATTTTAGTATCTTAATAAATACTAGAAGTTTAAATTTTAATAAATACAAAAAAAGAAATAAATATTTTGTAACTCATAATTTAATATATTATAATTAGTAAGGATTTAAAAAAAATGGGAGAGACCAATAACACAAATATTTTGTAACTTATATATAATATAAGATAATTAATGAGAATTTCAAAAAAAATTATGGGGTGCCTTGACACCACCCCCCTCCAAACCCCCCATGCACAATATGTGTCTGCTCCTGCATGCCCGTCATTCTTAGTATAACACATAATTTCAATAACATGTAAAGCTTGTACTATTTTAGAGTATTGTCCCATCTATACTTCGGATAAGGAATCTTTATGACAAATTATATCTTGTTATGATAATATCTAATACACATCTAAAAAGAAATACACGTCAAATATATAAAATCATTATGAATTCAACAAAATTCAAATTTAAATCACATATAATGTATAATAAGTCGTCATTAATTCTTCTAGGTACCACCTTTGAGTCTCTAAGCAAAAGGAGCGTTCATTTGGAAGTTACAATGTGTATCCACGCTATCCAGGCCCTAAAATATAAAAATTCAATAAAAGTGTGAGTTAAAACTTAATGAGTTCTGTATGGATTAATATTATTCATTACAAAACAAGTAAATAATATCTTATTATATAAATTAACGCATAACATAAAATATATGTCATTGTTTAATTAAATTCAAGAGTATGTGAGGTGAAATATGTGAAAATTGACGCCATATAATTAAATAAAAGTAGGCACTTCTCTTTGTAGAAGATCAACCTACGTGCAAAGACGAAATAAAAGGCCTTCGCCTTTGACTATTATGGTATTTTTGTGCTAAGTCTTCAATTCGAACACTCAGCCATATCTTGCCGAGTCGGTAGATGTTTTCCACCACCATCTACATCAACTTATAAACTAACTTTTACTTGAAGCAGTATTGGATCTCCACTCTCGTACCTTCCCTCATGTAGAGGTTAATAAGGGTTGATCATAGTCGAGTGTCTCACTCAACAAACATTCAAGGGAATCAACCAACTTACACAAAGCTTAATTTCCAGGGACAATGAGAGCCAGAATATGGCTAATTCCAATGCCTGTCGCACCGTTTAGATAAGATGAATCCAATAACTGATCAGGTCACTTGGTGTTAACTGTTTCTAACATAAACTAGTACAGTGTTTAAAATTTTCGTTAAATATTTAACGTTTTCCCAAATTCACATACTTCTTTCGAACTCTAGAAAAATAATTTCCGGGGTATCATATTCTTTTATAAGACCTTATCAAACTATATATGAAATCATCATTTAGAAAATAAGAGAAGTAACGAAAATTTACTTGAAAATAAACGAGCAACGCCGCCTAGTTTAAGGGAATCGACGCCGCTTGTGTTTAGGATGTAAGGCTGAACTTTTTTAGCTAACAAATAGCGCCTCTTGCTATGAAAATGGCGGCACTGCTTGGTTACTAGTTTCAAATGGTCGTGTATGTTTTGAATTATCACTTGAATGAAAACTAGTTACAAGTATAACAAGTATGCATGGGATTCACAATTGTTCATAAACTTATAAACAATGGTAGTAAATGCTTATGTCTGAACATACAAAAATTTACTTTTTAAACCATTGATTGTAAAATAATGAAACTCTCCTCATTCTTGTTACATTACTTACGTATATTTCTCTCTCAAGTAAAAAAGTCTCACACCTTACATCTATACAGAAACGTTACATTATTTGTGACAAGAATCTATTCAAAGAATACTAACTTTTAAATTACCATTTCAAAATCCATCAACCTACACATGATCGTTTTTCCTACATCCCAAATTATGTCTAGAAACACTAACACTTCAATAAGAACATTGACTACGCATTTTTAAACAGCAAAACAATAGGTTGCTCACATTTTTACTATTTGACCAACTTTTAGTATTTGGTCTATATCCTTTTATATGCTTATTCAATTCATGTTAAATTTATCTCAAAATATTTCTAAAATATGTATCTACAAACTTCAGTTTCTAAGTCTTCACAAACAATTGGTGTTTGGTACAGAATTTAAGTCAAACAGTGAACCAGAATTTATGGTGTAGCATAACAGTTAATAGTTTCTTGACTTTTGTTCTCTACTTGTCATCTTTATGTTATATCCTACCAAACACATTCTAAACTTCTCCAAACATCTAAAACATGTTCATGTTCAAATTCCATCAGCTCAACATGTCTGTAACTGTCCATACAAAATCACCAAAATTCAGTCAACAAAAACTGTTTTTGCACATGCTACATAGCTAATGACCACATCACATGTTTTGCTTCCTTTCTTTAAGAATTCAATCAAGACTCAACGGTACTCTTTCAGCATTTCCTTAAATCTCAAACACAGCACATACTTAGCGCCAACATCTCAAAACAAGTCTCTAAAAATGGAAGATAAACTGAACATAGAAACAGCAAGCTAACCAGAACACATTCTAAACTTCTCCAAACATCTAAAACATGTTCATGTTCAAATTCCATCAGCTCAACATGTCTGTAACTGTCCATACAAAATCACCAAAATTCAGTCAACGGTATCCTACCAAACACATTCTAAACTTCTCCAAACATCTAAAACATGTTCATGTTCAAATTCCATCAGCTCAACATGTCTGTAACTGTCCATACAAAATCACCAAAATTCAGTCAACAAAAACTGTTTTTGCACATGCTACATAGCTAATGACCACATCACATGTTTTGCTTCCTTTCTTTAAGAATTCAATCAAGACTCAACGGTACTCTTTCAGCATTTCCTTAAATCTCAAACACAGCACATACTTAGCGCCAACATCTCAAAACAAGTCTCTAAAAATGGAAGATAAACTGAACATAGAAACAGCAAGCTAACGAGAAAATTCTGCTATGTAATCTTCTTCTTTCTTTGAATGTTGCCATCAAATTTTACATCAAAATGATGGTTAAACTTCCAGAAATCTTTTTTAAACTAAAGATTTTGATCTTACCTAGGTAATTGGTGCAAAACCAAGGCTAGAATCAAGGTGTTCTTCAACTTTCTTCCTTCTCTCTTTCTCTCAGTTTCTCTCTTGGCCGATAGCTTCCTTTCTTCACCAAACGGTGGATACAATGAAATGGATAACTGTAGAAAAGGTAGGCTGCTTGAGCTTTAGCACAACGATGAAAAGTTACGCAGCTTGCAATTTAGCAAAACAGTGGAAAATAGGATAATTGATTGAGGCTTCAACCAAACGATAGAAAGTTAGGTAGCTCAAAATAGGATAAGTTGAGAAAAAATAATAAAGCTTGAGACGGTGGTGAATATAAAGATGGATAGCTAAGGTAAGTTAGGCAGTAAAAGGTGAATGAATATAAAAATGGATATCTATGGAAAAGTTAGGCAGCCAAAAACTGTGGAATTGAGGAGAAATGACAACGCTTGAGTGAATATAAAAACGAAGGAGAGTTAAGTGAAGCTACTCCTTAGCTAATCCGATTTAATTATCTCCAATATAGCTTAATTCATTCCTAAGTTGATTTAATTCATTTACTTAAACTAATTCTTTTTTAAATTCCTTAATCAATAAAGCAATTCTTCCTTTGATTATATTGATGACTATTAACACCTAATTAAACATGCTTAGTAAAATCATTCGTCTTAATTGATCACTAGACTTCTCCTGCAGAGGGTATTACACTTAGTACGTTTACATAAACTATAGCTAATGCCGTCACTCTTAGGCCTTCTAGCTAAGCTAATATTTAGGACTTTCTAGCTAAGCTAATAGATAAGCTAGAGCTAATGTAAGCTAATAGGAAGAATTTTACATAAGTTATAGCTACTAGGACTTCTAGCTAAGTTACTAGATAATCACTGCTATGGCAATAGGAAAGCATGACCGGTCCTTTTAATAGGAAAACATTAGGACTTCTGGCTAAACTAATCGTAGCTTGTTCCTCCAAGCTAATGTTTGAAGGCTCAACGCAGTCAAGAAAACTGGGCAGAAGCCCAAATGAATCCGGGAGCAGAAGCCTTAAACACAAAATTGGAATTCCATTGGTGGGGTGCGCCAGGCCAAGGCAGCAGTGCAAAGCCAAGGCGACGCTCAAGAGCCCTGGCAGCAAGCTGCCATGTTGGGCTCTTCCCCTAAAAAAATTTGAGTTAATATCATGCAAGCCAATGGCTTGCGTATCAGATATTAAACTGATAAGAACAGATACTACACTTGATCTTAGCCAAAAGGCCGAGAAAGGTATGCTTTTACTTTTGCCTAAGGCTCGTCTTTTATTACGTTGATGTCCTAGCACACCTTGTGTCCGTCGATGATGTGGGATAAGAAAGTTCCAAAGCCTACCTAGGCGGCCTTATAGGAAGAGGATTCAATCTCTGCATCCTACCGAGCAGCAAAGTCCCTTCCAGATTCGGCAAAAAACGAGAAAAGCATCTCCTAAACAAAAGATAAAAAGTGTTTCATAGCTAAAAGCCTGATACGTTTTGAGACATAATTTTGATGTTTTTCTTTGCTTTACTAGAGAGGGATGAAAGGGAGATATTCTACTAGAGAAGTTGGCCTATGTTTTATACCTAATTGTGAAGGAAATATACAGTCTTTAAAGGCTTGATCAGTATCCGAGTTTGTATGATCCTGCTAATACTAGAAAAGCAGCAACAAAAGCCGAAAAAACCAAGAACAGAAACATAGAAATGAAAGTTGAAGCTTTCTTTTTCTACTCCATCGCCGAATTATTGTTCTGTATCTATTCCAAAGCAACGTTTTGGGATCACCTATTTTGGACCAGGCAACCCATGTGTTGCAGAAGACTATATCGAGTGCACGGTTCAATACAGAAAACTTGAGAACATTTAATACAGAAAACTTGGAACTGAATTGGTGGGGTGTGCCACGCCAAGGTAGTAGTGCAACACCAAGGCGACGCTTGAGAGCCCTGGCAGCAAGCTACCATGGTGAGCTCTCCCCCTAAAAAAATTAAGTTAATATCATGCAAGCCAATGGCTTGCGTATCAGATATTAAACTGATAAGAACAGATACTACACTTGATCTTAGCCAAAAGGCCGAGAAAGGTATGCTTTTCTTTGTGCTCGTCCTCATCTTTTATCGAGGTGATGTCGTGGCATCTTCTGTGCATAGACGATGTGGGATAACAAAGTGTGGAAGTCTAGACAGGGCATATATAGGAATAGGATTCAATCTCCCCATACCAAAAAGCAGCTATCCTTCTGAGAATTGGCAATACAAGAAAGGAGTCTCATAACCAGAAATTTAAAAATGATTTCATAGGCAGAGATCAGGTTTTTCTCATATGTTTCGAGACATACTTTTGTTTTTGTTTGTTCTACTACAGAAGGCATGTAAGGGGAGATATATTCCTTCCTCAGCATAACTTCAGGCCATTCATGTATCTACTATCATAAGGAATTTGTCTTATGGATTGATCAATTTGATCAATAACCTTCTGCACTTGTTTTGATTTAGTTTATAATCTTGGATTCTTTGCATTTTTACTAGGCAGAAAGCACTAAAAAAGGGAAGATCTTGAATTTTTAGCCTATCAACAGTTGCAGATTTTCCTTAGATTTGTTCACTTGGTTCAGAAAATAATGAACACTTGAACAGTAACTAAAGGCTAATGAGTGCTTGACTTTCTGCTTATTACACATCATGACATCAACTTTACATATCGATCAGTTTTGGGGTATTTGAAGATGAGTCTCCATCTCAAATTTACATTTCCTTTCCCACAAGAATTCACAGGCATTTTGTGTTTTCTGTTAATAAGAATTCAACATTAACACAAGAATGCCTTGAACAAGCCCATGATTCTTTGATCAGCTGATTCAGATTCAACAAGTTCTGCTAACATCAAGGATAATGTTAGGAGCGTATGGATTATTGGCCATGATTGAAGCGAAGCTCACAAATCTGCTAACAATATGCTAATCTTTTGTCTTATTTTTTTCCATAAAAGACAAATTTTTATTATAGATCAAAGCAATCCAATGTGCACCAGTTGAGGAGAACCCCTGCCAATAGAACATCACACCAGCCTTTTCATAGAACTGGAACAAAGAAACCTAACATGCAAACTTAAAAAACAGGATAAGTGATACCCAACTGTGTGGAACTGATTGCATCTATAATCACTTGCATACAAGATTTACAGTATCAGCTGCATCATGGACTGGTGAGGAAAATCCTGCCATTGCACTCCTTCCAAACGTGATAGATGGCCACTGAGAAGGCAAGCTTAAAAGCAGAATAATGAGAAGAAATCAAATCATGGTAAGCTTGGGTCTGAGCTAACTGATAAGTCCAGCAGCCTAGCAGAGATGTACCATCAAAGAGGACTGAATGCCTTTCCAACTACCAGTAGAGATTGGGAAAGCATAAAACAATTGTTCTAAAGATTCACCTTCCACACCACAAAACACATCTATCACTTGAACCGCCAACCATTAGTTCAAATGATCCTAAGGTATATTCCTGAATACCATCCAAAACAAAAATGCAAACCTAGGTATAAGCTGTACAAATCAAACCACGCTGTACAATCAAACATGAGCAGTCGGAGGACTAAATATAGTGAGCAGCCATAATGTCAAATTAACCTGAACTGGAGTTGAGCCAAACTGCATCCGGTTACTCTTGTTGTGGAGCAGAGGATGTTGTATGATGAAGCAATCTGAATTGATTTCCACTATGAAGATAATCACTCTGGAAGTACTACAGTCTGAAAGGCCTCTTTATCATGCAAAAAATTGAACCAAAATAAGGTATTCTTGCCATCTCAAATTCTGTATCTAATACAGTTCGGCAATCTCCAATTCTTGTATTATTCTGTATCTAATACAGTTCTGCATTTCGCTTCTGAACTTCAATAGATTCCTCCATACCCAAGCACAATTAAGAGGACCAAGAAAAGCCCAAAAACAGGAAGGGTTACAAGCCACGATGAAAAGCTTTTCTTCACCGCTTTACATCCCTTTTAGGAACTCTTACGTCATACCACAGCTGTGCTGCAACGCTAAGAGAGCAAACCCTCGGATTCAAAACAAAATATCTTACAACTTAGAATTGGTGGGGTGCGCCGGGCCCAGGCAGTAGTGCAACGCCAAGGCGACAATCAAGAGCCCTGACAGCAAGCTGCCATGCTGAACTCTTCCCCTAAAAAAATTGAGTTAATATCATGCAAGCCGATGGCTTGCGTATCAGATATTAAACTGATAAGAACAGATACTACACTTGATCTTAGCCAAAAGGCCGAGAAAGGTATGCTGTTCATGGTGCTAGGCTTCGTCTTTTATCGAGGTAATGTCATGGCATTTTCTGTGCATAGACAATGTGGGATAACAAGGTGTGAAAGTCTAAAGAGACCACATATAGAGGAACAGGATACAATCTCCGCATACCAAAAAGCAGCACTGCCCCTCTGGGAATTGGCAATGCAAGAAAAGAGTCTTATTATCAAAAAGTTAAAAATGATTTCTTAGTCAGAGATTTGGTTTTTCTCATTTGTTTCAAGAAGACATACTTCTAATGTTTTTTCTTGTTCTACTGCAGAAGGCATGAAAGGGGAGATATTCAGTACCAGATTTCACTGAACTGTTGTGACTTCCAGAAACAATTTTGTGCCTTTCTATTCACTTTTTATTAAAATTTTGTCATAATTGCTTTACAGATTTATAAGGAAACATTCCAATTTGTAATTTCTTTGCACACTTGGCATCAAGCTTCAACTCTTGCTTTTGGAGATATTTTTTTGCAAATGCTGTAATTTTGAAGTCTTAGTACAAACATGTCAAGGTGTGGATTGCTTAATTGCTAGTTCAAGAAATTCAAGGTAAACATGCTAATTTGTAACACTACTCGAAGAAGCACCATATACATTCATTCCTTTTTTAAGCATAATTTCATAAGATTTACTATGAATTTTTCTTACTGATCTTTTTTCATTCCATCCCTGGAAGGGGTATAGAGGGAACAGAGGCTCCAAGGGAAAGACAGAAACTCGAATTAGTAAGCACCTTACCAGAATTGGGAAATATACGAAAGTGATTGAGGCCTTACTAGAACTTCCCACCAGGCTCAGCATGTGTAAGACAGAACATTCGAAGTGAATTAGTGAGGCGCGCCAGGCCAAGGCTATAGTGCAACGCCAAGGCGACGCACAAGAGTCCTGACAGCAAGCTGCCATGCTGGGCTCTTCCCCGGCAGCTCCTCCCCTAAAAAAATTGAGTTAATATCATGCAAGCCATTAGCATGCGTAACTGATAAGAAAAGATACTACACTTGACCTTAGCCAAAAGGCCGAGAAAAGCACGCTTCGCTACGTGTCCAGCCTCGCCTTTTTTTTAGGGTAATATCATGGCATCTCCAGTTCACCTACGATGTGGGATAAGCAAGTGCCAAAATTTAAAGAGGCCATGTAGGAATAGGATTCAATTGCCCCGATTCACAGTCCCTTTCTTCTTTGACCATGCATGAGGAAGTCTCTCTTAATTTTATATCTTCCCAGAAACAATTTCATGACTTTCTTCACACATTTTATTACGGAGAATATTGTATTGGCATGCAATAATTTTGAATTGTGATTGAGAGGATTCCCTAGTGCCAGAATTTTCTTTATAGATTCTGTAATCAAAGAAAAATAATTATTTCTAATCTCTTTGGATTCAAAATATTACTTTCATTGATTTGACCGATATTTTGTGACAAAAGTTGGCATTTCATACATCTCATACAAACCTGAGTGATTAAAATCTTTTTTTATTCGAATCAATAATTTAGTAATCGAGTATCTCACTCGTAATTTACAGATACCTTTCTACCATAGCATATCTTCGTGAAGCTATCAATCAACTCAAAGAAGCTCCATGAATATCATATCTTCCCTTAGGGAAGAATCAGCATGAATAAAATGTTTTGAAGAACTTGTGCAGAGGGAATTGGATTTGGATATCGTTAGGTTAGTAGACAAAGGATCAGTTCTTTAGCAGCAGAAATTTTGAAGTTTTTAAAGAAGCTCCTGATTCTATGTTTTGTTGATTCGAATTGTGCAAATTCAGCTCGGAAGCAGGACATCAAAGATGATGTTAAGAATCAAAGAATTATCGGCTAAGCTCGCAGAATCTGCTAGCAGTGTGCTGTACTTCTATTGCTTTCTTTCCCAACCTTAATGTATCGTTTGATAAAAGTAAAGTGTAAAGATTTAAATTTAAAATATGAATTTGGAGATTAAATTAATTGTAAATTAATTTTATATTATATTTAATTACAATTTAAATTAAATTAAAAATAAAATAATTAAATGAATATTTAATATATTTAAATTTTAAATTTTAAATTTATTTATTTCACTCGATATTTATAATAAGATTTAATAGCGTATTAATTAATTAAGTGATAATAAAATTTTATTACAAAAATATTGAAATAATTAAATATTTAATACTATTTATTATTAAATATACCTAATTAAAAATAATTAATTAATTAATTTTAAATACTTAATTAAGTTATCAAATAAATTCTTAATTACAAATAAAATTTACTTGCTCTATATCTATTTTTCATTAAAAATTTTAAAATAATATTTTTTTGTGATTTTTTAAAACGATGGCACTCTTAGTAATTCAGAATTGAGAAACATTTAATCAAGTTCCAAGGCTTAATTCATATTTAAAAAAAAAAAAACAGAGTTTGTTTACCAAATCAGGTAAAAAACTAATCAATTCGTCAATAATAGAACGCATAGGGTGCTTCACTATTGTCAAGAGGACCTCACGCCAGGGGGATTCAACCAAATTGGGTCAAATTTAGAAAAACACACCGCGAGGGGGACGGGTTCAGGGAACAGCCATGTTCAGGGAGTTCCTCGTTGTTGCTAACAGCGAGGTCATAGTTGACCTCGCTGTTGGCAACAGCGAGGATCTTTCCTGCCCATCCTAAATTTTTTTTTTTTAAATTTTGACCATTCCTCCGACTGCCAGTCTCGAGGCTTTTACTCCCCGCTATTTTTTAATTTGTTTTTTATTTTTTTATTCCTTTTAAATAAATTTAAAAGTCTTTTTAAAATAAAAAATTCTATATAATTTTTAAAAATTATCTATAAAATAAAATATAAAAATATTACTTATAATTTTCTTTTAATAATTTTAAATTTAATTATTCTTAAATGTATAATGTATAGTATTTAATTATAATAATTATTTATTTATAAAAATAAAAAATTTAATCTCAATAATGAATAAAAAATTATATAAATAATAAAAATAATAATTTATATTTTAATGAATAATAACGATGAAATATTTCACGAATTACCAAGCGTTTTTTAATTTCAAACAAAAAATTATGAATTTCAAAATAGAATGCAAAATTTTATAACGATGAAATATTGAGAAAAAAAATTATATATCAAGTAGTCATATTACAATGAAATCATCTAAAAAATGGATGCCAGCTAGTCCCACAATAAAATTCTCGACGGTTCCTCGGGGGCTGAACTCGACTACCTCGCGACTAGCAGTTGCGAGGCTACTTTTGTTTGTTTTAATTTGTTACTCCCCGCTATTTTTTTTTTGTTTTAATTTGTTTTTATTTTTTTATTCATTTTAAATAAGTTTAAAAGTCTTTTTAAAATAAAAAATTCTATATAATTTTTAAAAATTATCTATAAAATAAAATATATGTTATAAAATTAGGGTAGTGTTAGAATAAAATCTACACACTACACACTAAGAAAATTCTAACTATTCTTTTCACAAGAATTTCTCTTCAAACTTCTCTCTTTCTTTCTCTCACAATTCTTTCTCCAATCTTTCTTTCACTAATATTTCTTTCACAAAATGATGGTGTATTACAAGCTTAGAGAATAGCTCTATTTATAGAGCTCTAATTAGTGAAATACATCATGGCATACATCATCTTCAACTAATCTCAATTAATGGTGTCTCCACTAAATGGTGGACATCCATAAAAATCTTCTAATAATTCACATAAATCCATAATTAGTGGAGCCTCCACTAATTAATGGAGATTCCAATAATTCATAACACTCCCCCTTGGATGTCCATCCATACATAAAGAATATGCCTCATTAAAACCTTACTAGATAAAAACCCAGTGGGAAAAAAAAAATCTAGTGAAGGAAAAAGAGTACACTATTCTATATGTCCATTTAATACTCCCCCTGATGAGATGATTCATTTAAATCTTTAAACCGATGCATACCGATTTTATATCTCAACTTTTCAAATGTTGCAGTCGGTAAAGTCTTCGTGAAAATATCTGCGAGGTTATCACATGACCGAATTTGTAGCACATCAATTTCACCTTTCTTCTGGAGTTCATGAGTAAAGAAGAATTTTGGTGAAATATGTTTTGTCCGATCTCCTTTAATATATCCTCCTCGTAATTGAGTTATGCAAGCTGCATTGTCTTCATAAAGAGGAGTTGGAATACCTTTGATTGATGATAATCCACAACTTTCTCGGATATAATAAATCATGGATCTTAGCCATACACATTCTCGACTTGCTTCATGAATGGCTATAATTTCAGCATGATTTGAAGAAGTAGCTGCTATAGATTGTTTCGTAGAACGCCATGATATAGCAAGTATTTCCACATGTAAATAGATAGCCCGTTTGAGAACGTGCTTTATGTGGATCGATAAATAACCAAAGATCTCGCATAACCTATCAATGTTGGACTGGTTTTATTTGAATAAAATAATCCGAGATCAATTGTACCTTGGAGATATCGAATGACTTGTTTAATTCCATTCCAATGTCGTCGTGTTGGTGAAGAACTAAATCTTGCTAATAAATTGACAACGAAAGCAATATCAGGCCGTGTGTTATTAGCAAGATACATCAATGCACCAATTGCACCGAGATATGGTACTTCAGACCAAGGAGTTCTTCATCATTTTCTTGAGGTCTGGAAAGGATCTTTATCCACATTTAATGATCGGACGATCATTGGAATACTCAATGGATGTGCTTTGTCCATGTAAAATCTTTTTAGCACTTTTGTCGTATATGTTGATTGATGAATAAATGTTCCACTCTCCAAATGTTCAATTTGTAAACCAAGGCAAAATTTGGTTTTACCAAAATCCTTGATTTCGAATTCTCTTTTAAATAATCAATTGTTTCTTGGAGCTCTTCAGAGTTCCAATAAGATTAATATCATCAACATATATAGCTAATATCACAAATTTAGAACCAGATTTCTTAATAAAAACGCATGGACATACCTGGTCATTTTTAAATCCCGCTTTCAATAAATATTCACTAAGACGTGTGAACCACATGCGCCTGCATTGCTTCAGGCCATATAATGATTTCGCAACTTGATGGAGTAATTTTCACGAGGATAATGTTTATATGCTTCGTGCATATGAAATCCTTCGGGGATTTTCATGTAAACATCATTTTCTAAATTTCCATACAAGTAAGCAGTGACAACATCTAATAGGCGCATATCTATCTTTTCATGTACTGCCAAACTGATAAGATATCGGAGTGTAATAGCATCAACAACAGGAGAATAAGTTTCATCATAGTCAATACCTGGTCTTTGTGAAAAACCTTGGGCTACTAATCGCGCTTTATATCGAACGATTTCACTCTTTTCATTGCACTTTCACACAAATATCCATTTGTAGCCAACAGGTTTTACACCTTCTGGTATTCGGACTGCAGGTCCGAAGACTTCACGTTTTGTCAGTGCATTTAACTCCGATTGAATCGCATCTTTCCATTGCAGCCAATCTTTTCTATGCCGACATTCATCAACTGATATTGGTTCAGGATCATCATTATCATGTGTAACATCAAGAGATATATTGTATGCAAATATATCATCAATAACAGTTTCTATCCGATTCCAACTTCTACCAGAAGTGGTATAATTGATAGAAATTTCAGTGTTACTTTCATCAACTTCTGGTTCTTTGTCATCAGTTCTCTCTTGGTCTTTATCATTCTTTTCTTCAATATGATCTTCTGGATCATTTAATCCTCTTTTCTTTCGAGGATTTTTATCTTTAGAACCAAGAGGTCGGCCATGCTTCTGGCATGCTTTTGGCTCAGCAGCTATAGGTATAATATTTTGTTCTCACTGGAACTTCAATTCGAATAGGAGCATTTATAGTCGGCATATGCGATTTTGTTACTCTTCTAGAGTCAACAAAAGCGTCTGGCATTTGATTTGCAATGCTTTACAAATGAATTATCTTTTGAACTTCAAGTTCACATGCGCTTGTATGCGGATCAAGATAATTTAATGATGTTGTCCAATCACGATCTTTCTTGTACTCGTTTCTGTTTCTCCCTTAATTTAGGGAATAATGATTTCATAAGAGAATAAGAAAATAAATATAAGAAAATGATGACAAGCAGAAATGCCAAGAAAAATATCTATTTTTTTTTCACTCTTCCCTGCACCGACTTTTCATCTTCCTCTCTTGTCTTTTCTTCTCCTCCGACCCTCTACCTACCATCTACCTCTTCTTCTTCCTCATACGATATATATATATATATATATATATATATATATATGTATCGATATATATCTCGCTTATCGATCATTAGTAAACATCAAAAACAAAAATCACAAAGCGTATATGGAGACTCGTAATTCATTTGAGACATGGTCAAATTTTGACTTAGTTTCTGCAGCAGATGTTGATGTATTTTCATTTCCAAACCAACCGCTTTTGCCTAATTCGAACACAGAAGATTTTGATATGTTTTCCTTTTCAAACCAACCGCTTCTGTCTAATTCGAACGCAGAAGATTTTGATATATTTTCCTTTCCAAACCAACCACTTCCTCCTAATTTCAGGTGAGATACCTTTAATGGCTTCCATTTGTTTTTAGTGTGCTTGATAATGAAATTAAACTCTCTTTTGGTTTGTTTTTGATGTAAATCAGTGGAAGTTTTGAACATACTGCTTTGGACCAAGTTGATCTACCCCTACAAAAGACTGCTTTTGATACTGTTCCTCTTGATGCTATTCCTTTGAATGAGGATATGCTTGTGCATGATCCATTCTATTCTCTAATGGATTTTGAACAAAGTCAGAATATGATTCCAGGTTATTATCTATTTAAACATGGATTTTGAATGGTATTACCTTTACTTATATTATTTTATTTTTCTAGGAGAAATAATGAGTGGTCTTGACAACGAAGTCGGAGTAAGTACTCATGAAATGCATAATATCGAAGTTCAAGATATTATTGCAGACAAAATTCTTGGGGAGAAGAAGATGATTAAGAGGCAGAGAGAGAAGAAGGGCAATAACTCCCAGACACTATCAAGAGAAACAATTTCTCAATACTTTTACCTACCAATCAAGAGCGCAGCCAAAGAATTGAATATTGGCATAACCTGTCTCAAGAAAAGATGTAGGGAGTTAGGAATTCGTCGATGGCCTCACAGGAAGTTGGTGAGCTTGGAAACATAATTAAGAATGTTCAGGGTTCTCTCTCATACATACTTATAATTTGCAAGTATGAAACTATGAAAGATTTATAAGTAAATAACCGATGATATCACTTCGATTTACAGGATATGCAAAATAAAGAAGAAGGAGGACATATGGCTGAGAAGAAATTACAAGAAGCCATTGCGATACTGGAATGTGAAAAACATTTGGTGGAAGAAAGTCCTAATACGCAGCTTAGAGGACCAAACACGTAAATTGAGACAAGCATGCTTCAAGGCCAAATATAATAAGAAATATAATAAACTTAAGGAGATCATAAAATCTCAAGACTCATTTCGCAGTAATTTTACTGGCTAATCCTCGCTACTAGTCTCGATGCCGGCTCAAAGGGGAAAGAAAAGGAGGAGGATGTCGAAAAAGAGGAGTCGAAGTCCATAATTACTAATTGTTTGTCATCCTCTAATGTAAATATTGAAAAAGAACAATTACAAACCTTCATCTTACATTTGTCACTCAATTACAAAAGAGCAACTATAAGCATGTATCATCAAGTTCATATGAACACTATTGATATGAATAAAAGATGTGATGCTTATTATTAATGGAAATATCTTTTTCCCTTATTATCTTTTCTCGTTCCACTTCAGTGGCCGCATTTCTCTCGTGATAAGGGAAATATCGAGTGTGTCCATGACCATAACCACGGCCACCGCCACAACTACGACTATAACGATGGCTTCACTGGAGCCAACAACGATTCACTTCGGGAGTGCCGTTGAGCCGCTTCATCCGGCTTCATGATTTCTCAATAATAACTCATGTTAAATTTGTCAATTTGGGATACCATTTTTCTCGATATTGTTACTGCAGGACAATATTCGAGGTATGAAAAGTGGAGAATGTCTTCTCCAATATAACTTCATCAGTAACTTTTTCTCCGCAAAATTTTTAACTAAGATGTAGTTTTATACATCACGGAGTTCACGGTTTTACAATCTTGCAACTTCAGGTGCAACCATTCATACCGTGCAGTGGGTAGTACGACCATCTTCAGGTGGTCAAATCTTTCTTTTTATCCACATGACATATGGATCTCCTTTTTTTTTAACATTTAAATGCATTTCTGTATAACATATAAATTTTTTTTTCAGAAATATCAAGGGCTACAAATTCGAATTTAGCGAAATCAATAAATGCGTACCTGTCTTCTGGCTTTAATAACGGCAGAGACTCGTGCTGATAACGTGTTATAAAATTAGGGTAGTGTTAGAATAAAATCTACACACTACACACTAAGAAAATTCTAACTATTCTTTTCACAAGAATTTCTCTTCAAACTTCTCTCTTTCTTTCTCTCACAATTCTTTCTCCAATCTTTCTTTCACTAATATTTCTTTCACAAAATGATGGTGTATTACAAGCTTAGAGAATAGCTCTATTTATAGAGCTCTAATTAGTGAAATACATCATGGCATACATCATCTTCAACTAATCTCAATTAATGGTGTCTCCACTAAATGGTGGACATCCATAAAAATCTTCTAATAATTCACATAAATCCATAATTAGTGGAGCCTCCACTAATTAATGGAGATTCCAATAATTCATAACATGTTATAAAATTAGGGTAGTGTTAGAATAAAATCTACACACTACACACTAAGAAAATTCTAACTATTCTTTGCACAAGAATTTCTCTTCAAACTTCTCTCTTTCTTTCTCTCACAATTCTTTCTCTAATCTTTCTTTCACTAATCTTTCTTTCACAAAATGATGGTGTATTACAAGCTTAGAGAATAGCTCTATTTATAGAGCTCTAATTAGTGAAATACATCATGGCGTACATCATCTTCAATTAATGGTGTCTCCACTAAATGGTGGACATCCATAAAAATCTTCTAATAATTCACATAAATCCATAATTAGTGGAGCCTCCACTAATTAATGGAGATTCCAATAATTCATAACACTCCCCTTGGATGTCCATCCATACATAAAGAATATGCCTCGTTAAAACCTTACTAGATAAAAACCCAAGTGGGAAAAAAATCTAGTGAAGGAAAAAGAGTACATTATTCTATATGTATGTTTATTACTCCCCCGATGAGATGATTCCTTTAAATCTTTAAACCGACGCATACCGATTTTATATCTCAACTTTTCAAATGTTGCCGTCGGTAAAGTCTTCGTGAAAATATCTCGCGAGGTTGTCACATGACCGAATTTGTAGCACATCAATTTCACATTTCTTCCGGAGTTCATGAGTAAAGAAGAATTTTGGTGAAATATGTTTTGTCCGATCTCCTTTAATATATCCTCCTCGTAATTGAGCTATGCAAGCTGCATTGTCTTCATAAAGAGGAGTTGGAATACCTTTGATTGATGATAATCCACAACTTTCTCGGATATAATGAATCATGGATCTTAGCCATACACATTCTCGACTTGCTTCATGAATGGCTATAATTTCAAAGATGATTTGAAGAAGTAGTCGCTATAGATTGTTTCGTAGAACGCCATGATATAGCAAGTATTTCCACATGTAAATAGATAGCCCGTTTGAGAACGTGCTTTATGTGGATCGATAAATAACCAAAGATCTCGCATAACCTATCAATGTTGGACTGGTTTTATTTGAATAAAATAATCCGAGATCAATTGTACCTTGGAGATATCGAAGGACTTGTTTAATTCCATTCCAATGTCGTCGTGTTGGTGAAGAACTAAATCTTGCTAATAAATTGACAACGAAAGCAATATCAGTGCCGTGTGTTATTAGCAAGATACATCAATGCACCAATTGCACCGAGATATGGTACTTCAGACCAAGGAGTTCTTCATCATTTTCTTGAGGTCGAAAAGGATCTTTATCCACATTTAATGATCGGACGATCATTGGAATACTCAATGGATGTGCTTTGTCCATGTAAAATCTTTTAGCACTTTTGTCGTATATGTTGATTGATGAATAAATGTTCCACTCTCCAAATGTTCAATTTGTAAACCAAGGCAAAATTTGGTTTTACCAAAATCCTTGATTTCGAATTCTCTTTTTAAATAATCAATTGTTTCTTGGAGCTCTTCAGAGTTCCAATAAGATTAATATCATCAACATATATAGCTAATATCACAAATTTAGAACCAGCATTTCTTAATAAAAACGCATGGACATACCTGGTCATTTTTAAATCCCGCTTTCAATAAATATTCACTAAGACGTGTGAACCACATGCGCCCGCATTGCTTCAGTGCCATATAATGATTTCTGCAACTTGATGGAGTAATTTTCACGAGGATAATGTTTATATGCTTCGTGCATATGAAATCCTTCGTGGATTTTCATGTAAACATCATTTTCTAAATTTCCATACAAGTAAGCAAAGTGACAACATCTAATAGGCGCATATCTATCTTTTCATGTACCGCCAAACCGATAAGATATCGGAGTGTAATAGCATCAACAAAAGGAGAATAAGTTTCATCATAATCAATACCTGGTCTTTGTGAAAAACCTTGGGCTACTAATCGCGCTTTATATCGAACGATTTCACTCTTTTCATTGCGCTTTCGCACAAATATCCATTTGTAGCCAACAGGTTTTATACCTTCTCGGTGTTCGGACCGCAGTCCGAAGACTTCACGTTTTGCCGTTGCATTTAACTCCGATTGAATCGCATCTTTCCATTGCAGCCAATCTTTTCTATGCCGACATTCATCAATCGATATTGGTTCAGGATCATCATTATCCCGTGTAACATCAAGAGATATATTGTATGCAAATATATCATCAATAACAGCTTTCTATCCGATTCCAACTTCTACCGTAAGTGGTATAATTGATAGAAATTTCAGTGTTACTTTCATCAACTTCTCGGTTCTTTGTCATCAGCTCTCTCTTGGTCTTTATCATTCTTTTCTTCAATATGATCTTCTCGGATCATTTAATCCTCTTTTCTTTCGAGGATTTTTATCTTTAGAACCAAGAGGTCGGCCATGCTTCCGGCATGCTTTTGGCTCAGCAGCCTATATGTATAATATTTTGTTCTCACTGGAACTTCAATTCGAATAGGAGCATTTATAGTCGGCATATGCGATTTTGTTACTCTTCTAGAGTCAACAAAAGCGTCTCGGCATTTGATTTGCAATGCTTTACAAATGAATTATCTTTTGAACTTCAAGTTCACATGTACTTGTATGCGGATCAAGATAATTTAATGATGTTGTCCAATCACGATCTTTCTTGTACTCGTTTCTGTTTCTCCCTTAATTTAGGGAATAATGATTTCATAAGAGAATAAGAAAATAAATATAAGAAAATGATGACAAGCAGGAAATGTCAAGAAAAATATCTATTTTTTTTTTCACTCTTCCCTGCACCGACTTTTCATCTTCCTCTCTTGTCTTTTCTTCTCCTCCGACCCTCTACCTACCATCTACCTCTTCTTCTTCCTCATACGATATATATATATATATATATATATATATGTATCGATATATATCTCGCTTATCGATCATTAGTAAACATCAAAAACAAAAATCACAAAGCGTATATGGAGACTCATAATTCATTTGAGACATGGTCAAATTTTGACTCGGTTTCTGCAGCAGATGTTGATGTATTTTTCTTTCCAAACCAACCGCTTCGCCTAATTCGAACGCAGTAAGATTTTGATATGTTTTCCTTTCCAAACCAACCGCTTCCTCCTAATTTCGTGTGAGATACCTTTGAGGGCTTTCATTTGTTTTTAGTATACTTGATAATGAAATTAAACTCTCTTTTGGTTTGTTTTTGATGTAACTCAGTGGAAGTTTTGAACATACTGCTTTGGACCAAGTTGATCCGCCCCTACAAGAGACTCGCTTTTGATACTCGTTCCTCTTGATACTATTTCTTTGAATGAGGATATGCTTGTGCATGATCCTTTCTACTCTCTAATAGATTTTGAACAAAGCCGTAATATGATTCCAGTGTTATTATTCATTTAAACATGGATTTTGAATGGTATTACCTTTACTTATATTATTTTATTTTTCTAGGAGAAATAATGAGTGGTCTTGACAACGAAGTCGGAGTAAGTACTCATGAAATGCATAATATCGAAGTTCAAGATATTATTGCAGTACAAAATTCTTGGGGAGAAGAAGATGATTAAGAGGCAGAGGGAGAAGAAGGGCAATAACTCCCGGACACTATCAAGAGAAACAATTTCGCAAAGATTTTTACCTACCAATCAAGAGCGCAGCCAAAGAATTGAATATTGGCATAACTCCGTCTCAAGAAAAGATGTAGGGAGTTAGGAATTCGCCGATGGCCTCACAGAAGTTGGTGAGCTTGGAGACCATAATTAAGAATGTTCTGTGTTCTCTCTCATACATACTTATAATTTGCAAGTATGAAACTATGAAAGATTTATAAGTAAATAACCGATGCTATCACTTCGATTTACAGGATATGCAAAATAAAGAAGAAGGAGGACATATGGCCGAGAAGAAATTAAAAGAAGCCATTGCGATACTCGGAATGTGAAAAACAGTTGGTAGAAGAAAGTCCTAATACGCAGCTAGAGGACCAAACACGTAAATTGAGACAAGCATGCTTCAAGGCCAAATATAATAAGAAATATAATAAACTTAAGGAGATCATAAAATCTCAAGACTCATTTCGCAGCAATTTTACTGGCTAATTCTGCCGCTAGTCTCGATGCCGGCTCAAAGGGGAAAGAAAAGGAGGAGGATGTCGAAAAAGAGGAGTCGAAGTCCATAATTACTAATTGTTTAGTTTCCTCTAATGTAAATATTGAAAAAGAACAATTACAAACCTTCATCTTACATTTGTCACTCAATTACAAAAGAGCAACTATAAGCATGTATCCTCAAGTTCATATGAACATTAGTGATATGAATAAAAGATATGATGCTTATTATTAATGGAAATATCTTTTTCCCTTATTATCTTTTTCTGTTCCACTTCAGGTGGCCGTATTTCTCTATGATAAGGGAAATATCGAGTGTGTCCATGACCATAACCACGGCCACCGCCACAACTACGACTATAACGATGGCTTTCACTGGAGCCAACAAGCATTCACTTGGGAGTGCCGTTGGAGCCGCTCATCCGGCTTCATGATTTCTCAATAATAACTCATGTAAATTTGTCAATTTGGGATACCATTTTTCTCGATATTGTTACCGCAGGACAATATTCGAGGTATGAAAAGTGGAGAATGTCTTCTCCAATATAACTTCATCGCAACTTTTTCTCCGCAAAATTTTTAACTAAGATGTAGTTTTATACATCACGGAGTTCACGGTTTTACAATCTTGCAACTTCAGGTGCAACCATTCATACCGTACAATGGGTAGTACGACCATCTTCGAGTGGTCAAATCTTTCTTTTTATCCACATGACATATGGATCTCCCTTTTTTTAGCATTTAGATGCATTTTTGTATGACATATAAAATTTTGTTTTCAGAAATATCAAGGGCTACAAATTCGAATTTAGCGAGATCAATAAATGCGTACCTGTCTTCTGGCTTTAATAACGGCAGAGACTCGTGCTGATAACGTGTTATAAAATTAGGGTAGTGTTAGAATAAAATCTACACACTACACACTAAGAAAATTCTAACTATTCTTTGCACAAGAATTTCTCTTCAAACTTCTCTCTTTCTTTCTCTCACAATTCTTTCTCTAATCTTTCTTTCACTAATCTTTCTTTCACAAAATGATGGTGTATTACAAGCTTAGAGAATAGCTCTATTTATAGAGCTCTAATTAGTGAAATACATCATGGCGTACATCATCTTCAATTAATGGTGTCTCCACTAAATGGTGGACATCCATAAAAATCTTCTAATAATTCACATAAATCCATAATTAGTGGAGCCTCCACTAATTAATGGAGATTCCAATAATTCATAACTAAAAACAATAAAAAATATATAGCAACCAAAAATAAAAATTATAAACAAACCAAAGCACAAAAATATATAATATTACTTAGAAATATTACTGAAGAGAAAACAGAAATAATAACAGTATCAAAAAATAAAATATAATTATAATATTACAACTGCATATTATCAACTAATTAAGTAATATATGCTATCAAAGAGGAAAGATAATATGCAGAAATCATATCCACTAAGAAACATAAAATTACTCCACTAATTATTATATCACTAGATTAGTGGAGCCTAATTATAATAAATAGTGTATAAATAATTATTACTTAATTAGTGGATATATGTTATTAGTAGGTAGTTCGCTGTCAATTTATTAGCAAGATTTAGTTCTTCACCAACACGACGACATTGGAATGGAATTAAACAAGTCCTTCGATATCTCCAAGGTACAATTGATCTCGGATTATTTTATTCAAATAAAACCAGTCCAACATTGATAGGTTATGCAGATGCTAACTAAATCCGAGATCATAACCCCTAATTAAGTAGCATAATATCAGTAAGCTGGTCTTCGATATCTTTTGTGTAGTGTGTATATTTCATCAGTTCTCTCTTGGTCTTTATCATTCTTTTCTTCAATATGATCTTCTGGGTCATTTAATCCTCTTTTCTTTCGAGGATTTTTATCTTTAGAACCAAGAGGTCGGCCATGCTTCTGGCATGCTTTTGGCTCAGCAGCTATAGGTATAATATTTTGTTCTGCTGGAACTTCAATTCGAATAGGAGCATTTATAGCTGGCATATGCGATTTTGTTACTCTTCTAGAGTCAACAAAAGCGTCTGGCATTTGATTTGCAATGCTTTACAAATGAATTATCTTTTGAACTTCAAGTTCACATGTGCTTGTATGCGGATCAAGATAATTTAATGATGTTGTCCAATCACGATCTTTCTTGTACTGTTTCTGTTCTCCCCTTAATTTAGGGAATAATGATTTCATAAGAGAATAAGAAAATAAATATAAGAAAATGATGACAAGCAGGAAATGTCAAGAAAAATATCTATTTTTTTTTCACTCTTCCCGATACCGACTTTTCATCTTCCTCTCTTGTCTTTTCTTCTCCTCCGACCCTCTACCTACCATCTACCTCTTCTTCTTCCTCATACAGATATATATATATATATATATATATATATATGTATCGATATATATATCGATTATCGATCATTAGTAAACATCAAAAACAAAAATCACAAAGCAGATATGGAGACTCGTAATTCATTTGAGACATGGTCAAATTTTGACTTAGTTTTTGCAGCAGATGTTGATGTATTTTCATTTCCAAACCAACCGCTTCTGCCTAATTCGAACACAGAAGATTTTGATATGTTTTCCTTTCCAAACCAACCGCTTCTGCCTAATTCGAACGCAGAAGATTTTGATATGTTTTCCTTTTCAAACCAACCGCTTCCTCCTAATTTCAGGTGAGATACCTTTGATGGCTTCCATTTGTTTTTAGTGTGCTTGATAATGAAATTAAACTCTCTTTTGGTTTGTTTTTTATGTAAATCAGTGGAAGTTTTGAACATACTGCTTTGGACCAAGTTGATCTACCCCTACAAGAGACTGCTTTTGATACTGTTCCTCTTGATGCTATTCCTTTGAATGAGGATATGCTTGTGCATGATCCATTCTACTCTCTAATGGATTTTGAACAAAGCCAGAATATGATTCCAGGTTATTATCCATTTAAACATGGATTTTGAATGGTATTACCTTTACTGATATTATTTTATTTTTCTAGGAGAAATAATGAGTGGTCTTGACAACGAAGTTGGAGTAAGTACTCATGAAATGCATAATATCGAAGTTCAAGATATTATTGCAGACAAAATTCTTGGGGAGAAGAAGATGATTAAGAGGCAGAGAGAGAAGAAGGGCAATAACTCCCAGACACTATCAAGAGAAACAATTTCGCAATACTTTTACCTACCAATCAAGAGCGCAACCAAAGAATTGAATATTGGCATAACTCTGTCTCAAGAAAAGATGTAGGGAGTTAGGAATTCGCCGATGGCCTCACAGAAGTTGGTGAGCTTGGAGACCATAATCAAGAATGTCCGTGTTCTCTCTCATACATACTTATAATTTGCAAGTATGAAACTATGAAAGATTTATAAGTACATAATCGATGATATCACTTCGATTTACAGGATATGCAAAATAAAGAAGAAGGAGGACATATGGCCGAGAAGAAATTAAAAGAAGCCATTGCGATATCGGAATGTGAAAAACAGCTTGGTGGAAGAAAGTCCTAATACGCAGCTAGAAGACCAAACACGTAAATTGAGACAAGCATGCTTCAAGGCCAAATATAATAAGAAATATAATAAATTTAAGGAGATCATAAAATCTCAAGACTCATTTCGCAAGTAATTTTACGGCTAATTCTCGCTACTAGTCTCGATGCTCGGCTCAAATGGGAAAGAAAAGAAGGAGGATGTCGAAAAAGAGGAGTCGAAGTCCATAATTACTAATTGTTTGTCATCCTCTAATGTAAATATTGAAAAAGAACAATTACAAACCTTCATCTTACATTTGTCACTCAATTACAAAAGAGCAACTATATGCATGTATCATCAAGTTCATATGAACACTATTGATATGAATAAAAGATGTGATGCTTATTATTAATGGAAATATCTTTTTCCCTTATTATCTTTTCTCGTTCCACTTCAGTGGCCGTATTTCTCCGTGATAAGGGAAATATCGAGTGTGTCCATGACCATAACCACGGCCACCGCCACAACTACGACTATAACGATGGCTTTCGCTGGAGCCAACAGCATTCACTTCGGGAGTGCTCGTTGAGCCGCTTCATCCGGCTTCATGATTTCTCAATAATAACTCATGTTAAAGTCGTCAATTTTGGATACCCTTTTTCTCGATATTGTTACTCGTAGAACATGAAAAGTGGAGAATGTCTTCTCCAATATAACTTCATCGATAACTTTTTCTCCGTAAAATTTTTAACTAAGATGTAGTTTTATAAATCACGGAGTTCACGGTTTTACAATCTTGCAACTTCAGGTGCAACCATTCATACCATGCAGTGGGTAGTACGACCATCTTCAGGTGGTCAAATCTTTCTTTTTATCCACATGACATATGGATCTCCTTTTTTTTAGCATTTAGATGCATTTTTGTATGACATATAATTTTTTTTTCGTAAATATCAATGGCTACAAATTCGAATTTAGCGAGATCAATAAATGCGTACTGTCTTCCGGCTTTAATAACGGCAGAGACTCGTGCTGATAACGTGTTATAAAATTAGGGTAGTGTTAGAATAAAATCTACACACTACACACTAAGAAAATTCTAACTATTCTTTGCACAAGAATTTCTCTTCAAACTTCTCTCTTTCTTTCTCTCACAATTCTTTCTCCAATATTTCTTTCACTAATCTTTCTTTCACAAAATGATGGTGTATTACAAGCTTAGAGAATAGCTCTATTTATAGAGCTCTAATTAGTGAAATACATCATGGCATACATCATCTTCAACTAATCTCAATTAATGGTGTCTCCACTAAATGGTGGACATCCATAAAAATCTTCTAATAATTCACATAAATCCATAATTAGTGGAGCCTCCACTAATTAATGGAGATTCCAATAATTCATAACACTCCCCCTTGGATGTCCATCCATTACATAAAGAATATGCCTCGTTAAAACCTTACTAGATAAAAACCCAAGTGGGAAAAAAATCTAGTGAAGGAAAAAGAGTACACTATTCTATATGTATGTTTATTACTCCCCCGATGAGATGATTCCTTTAAATCTTTAAACCGACGCATACCGATTTTATATCTCAACTTCTCAAATGTTGCGATCAGTAAAGTCTTCGTGAAAATATCTGCGAGGTTATCACATGACCGAATTTGTAGCACATCAATTTCACATTTCTTCTGGAGTTCATGAGTAAAGAAGAATTTTGGTGAAATATGTTTTGTTCGATCTCTTTTAATATATCCTCCTCGTAATTGAGCTATGCAAGCTGCATTGTCTTCATAAAGAGGAGTTGGAATACCTTTGATTGATGATAATCCACAACTTTCTCGGATATAATGAATCATGGATCTTAGCCATACACATTCTCGACTTGCTTCATGAATGGCTATAATTTCAGCATGATTTGAAGAAGTAGCTTGGAGATATCGAAGGACTTGTTTAATTCCATTCCAATGTCGTCGTGTTGGTGAAGAACTAAATCTTGCTAATAAATTGACAGCGAAAGCAATATCAGGACGTGTGTTATTAGCAAGATACATCAATGCACCAATTGCACTGAGATATGGTACTTCAGGACCAAGGAGTTCTTCATCATTTTCTTGAGGTCGGAAAGGATCTTTATCCACATTTAATGATCGGACGATCATTGGAATACTCAATGGATGTGCTTTGGCCATATAATGATTTCTGCAACTTGATGGAGTAATTTTCACGAGGATAATGTTTATATGCTTCAGGCATATGAAATCCTTCGGGGATTTTCATGTAAACATCATTTTCTAAATTTCCATACAAGTAAGCAGTGACAACATCTAATAGGCGCATATCTATCTTTTCATGTACTGCCAAACTGATAAGATATCGGAGTGTAATAGCATCAACAACAGGAGAATAAGTTTCATCATAGTCAATACCTGGTCTTTGTGAAAAACCTTGGGCTACTAATCGCGCTTTATATCGAACGATTTCACTCTTTTCATTGCACTTTCACACAAATATCCATTTGTAGCCAACAGGTTTTACACCTTCCGGTATTCGGATCTGCAGTCCGAAGACTTCACGTTTTGTCGAGTGCATTTAACTCCGATTGAATCGCATCTTTCCATTGCAACCAATCTTTTCTATGCCGACATTCATCAACCGATATTGGTTCAGGATCATCATTATTCGTGTAACATCAAGAGATATATTGTATGCAAATATATTATCAATAACAGCTTCTATCCGATTCCAACATCTACCTGAAGTGGTATAATTGATAGAAATTTCAGTGTTACTTTCATCAACTTCCGGTTCTTTGTCATCGTTCTCTCTTGGTCTTTATCATTCTTTTCTTCAATATGATCTTCTCGGATCATTTAATCCTCTTTTCTTTCGAGGATTTTTATCTTTAGAACCAAGAGGTCGGCCACGCTTCGGCGTGTTTTTGACTCAGTAGCTATAGGTATAATATTTTGTTCTACTGGAACTTCAATTCGAATAGGAGCATTTATAGTCGGAATATGCGATTTTGTAACTCTTCCGGAGTCAACAAAAGCGTGCCTGGCATTTGATTTGCAATGCTTTGCAAATGAATTATCTTTTGAACTTCAAGTTCACATGCGCTTGTGCGCGGATCAAGATAATTTAATGATGTTGTCCAATCAAGATCCTTTTTATACTGTTTGGGTTCTCCCCCTAATTTAGGGAATAATGATTCATCAAAATGACAATCAGCAAATCTTGCTTGTGAATACATCTCCCGTCGGGGGTTCAACATACCCGATAATAGAGGGAGAATCATATCCAACGTATATCCCCTTTCTTCTTTGAGGACCCATCTTTGTACGTTGGTTTGGTGCAATTGGAATATATACAAGCACACCCAAAAATTCTTAAATGAGCAATATTTGGTTCCGACCCAAAAGCCAATTGCAAAGGAGAGAATTTATGATAACTAGCTGGTCTTATACGTACAAGTGTTGCAAGCATGTAGAATAGCATGTCCCTGAGCGAGATGTTGGGAGATTTGTTTTCATTAATAATGGTCTAGCAATTAATTGTAATCGTTTAATCAAAGATTCAGCAAGACCATTCTGTGTGTGAACATGAGCTACAGGATGTTCAACATTAATCCCAATTGACATGCAATATGCATCAAAAGCATGTGATGAAAATTCACCAGCATTATCCAAACGGATATTTTTAATGTGATGGTCCGGAAATTGTGCTCGTAATTTAATTATTTGAGCAAGTAATCTCGCAAATAAACATACATATAGAATAATGTACTCTTTTTCCTTCACTAGATTTTTTTTCCCACTGGGTTTTTATCTAGTAAGGTTTTAACGAGGCATATTCTTTATGTATGGATGGACATCCAAGGGGGAGTGTTATGAATTATTGGAATCTCCATTAATTAGTGGAGGCTCCACTAATTATGGATTTATGTGAATTATTAGAAGATTTTTATGGATGTCCACCATTTAGTGGAGACACCATTAATTGAAGATTAGTTGAAGATGATGTATGCCATGATGTATTTCACTAATTAGAGCTCTATAAATAGAGCTATTCTCTAAGCTTGTAATACACCATCATTTTGTGAAAGAAAGATTAGTGAAAGAAATATTGGAGAAAGAATTGTGAGAGAAAGAAAGAGAGAAGTTTGAAGAGAAATTCTTGTGCAAAGAATAGTTAGAATTTTCTTAGTGTGTAGTGTGTAGATTTTATTCTAACACTACCCTAATTTTATAACACGTTATAACACGTTATCAGGGGGAGTAATAAACATACATATAGAATAATGTACTCTTTTTCCTTCACTAGATTTTTTTTCCCACTGGGTTTTTATCTAGTAAGGTTTTAACGAGGCATATTCTTTATGTATGGATGGACATCCAATGGGGAGTGTTATGAATTATTGGAATCTCCATTAATTAGTGGAGGCTCCACTAATTATGGATTTATGTGAATTATTAGAAGATTTTTATGGATGTCCACCATTTAGTGGAGACACCATTAATTGAAGATGATGTATGCCATGATGTATTTCACTAATTAGAGCTCTATAAATAGAGCTATTCTCTAAGCTTGTAATACACCATCATTTTGTGAAAGAAAGATTAGTGAAAGAAAGATTAGAGAAAGAATTGTGAGAGAAAGAAAGAGAGAAGTTTGAAGAGAAATTCTTGTGCAAAGAATAGTTAGAATTTTCTTAGTGTGTAGTGTGTAGATTTTATTCTAACACTACCCTAATTTTATAACACGTTATCAGCACGAGTCTCTGCCGTTATTAAAGCCAGAAGACAGGTACGCATTTATTGATCTCGCTAAATTCGAATTTGTAGCCCTTGATATTTCTGAAAAAAAAAAAAAATTTATATGTCATACAGAAATGCATCTAAATGCTAAAAAAAAAGGAGATCCATATGTCATGTGGATAAAAAAAAAAAAAAGATTTGACCACCTGAAGATGGTCGTACTACCCACTGCACGGTATGAATGGTTGCACCTGAAGTTGCAAGATTGTAAAACCGTGAACTCCGTGATGTATAAAACTACATCTTAGTTAAAAATTTTACGGAGAAAAAGTTACTGATGAAGTTATATTGGAGAAGACATTCTCCATTTTTCATGTTCTACAGTAACAATATCGATAAAAAGGGTATCCGGAATTGACGGCTTTAACATGAGTTATTATTGAGAAATCATGAAGTCGGATGAACTGGCTCAACGGCACTCCCGAAGTGAATGCTGTTGGCTCCAGCGAAAGCCATCGTTATAGTCGTAGTTGTGGCGGTGGCCGTGGTTATGGTCATGGACACACTCGATATTTCCCTTATCACGAGAGAAATGCGGCCACGAAGTGGAACGAGAAAAGATAATAAGGGAAAAAGATATTTCCATTAATAATAAGCATCACATCTTTTATTCATATCAATAGTGTTCATATGAACTTGATGATACATGCTTATAGTTGCTCTTTTGTAATTGAGTGACAAATGTAAGATGAAGGTTTGTAATTGTTCTTTTTCAATATTTACATTAGAGGATGACAAACAATTAGTAATTATGGACTTCGACTCCTCTTTTTCGACATCCTCCTCCTTTTCTTTCCCCTTTGAGCCGACATCGAGACTAGTAGCGGGATTAGCAGTAAAATTACTTGCGAAATGAGTCTTGAGATTTTATGATCTCCTTAAGTTTATTATATTTCTTATTATATTTGGCCTTGAAGCATGCTTGTCTCAATTTACGTGTTTGGTCCTCTAAGCTGCGTATTAGGACTTTCTTCCACCAAATGTTTTTCACATTCCAGTATCGCAATGGCTTCTTGTAATTTCTTCTCAGCCATATGTCCTCCTTCTTCTTTATTTTGCATATCCTGTAAATCGAAGTGATATCATCGGTTATTTACTTATAAATCTTTCATAGTTTCATACTTGCAAATTATAAGTATGTATGAGAGAGAACCTGAACATTCTTAATTATGGTCTCCAGCTCACCAACTTCCTGTGAGGCCATCGACGAATTCCTAACTCCCTACATCTTTTCTTGAGACAGGTTATGCCAATATTCAATTCTTTGGCTGCGCTCTTGATTGGTAGGTAAAAGTATTGAGAAATTGTTTCTCTTGATAGTGTCTGGGAGTTATTGCCCTTCTTCTCTCTCTGCCTCTTAATCATCTTCTTCTCCCCAAGAATTTTGTCTGCAATAATATCTTGAACTTCGATATTATGCATTTCATGAGTACTTACTCCGACTTCGTTGTCAAGACCACTCATTATTTCTCCTAGAAAAATAAAATAATATAAGTAAAGGTAATACCATTCAAAATCCATGTTTAAATAGATAATAACCTGGAATCATATTCTGACTTTGTTCAAAATCCATTAGAGAATAGAATGGATCATGCACAAGCATATCCTCATTCAAAGGAATAGCATCAAGAGGAACCAGTATCAAAAGCAGTCTTTTGTAGGGGTAGATCAACTTGGTCCAAAGCAGTATGTTCAAAACTTCCACTGATTTACATCAAAAACAAACCAAAAGAGAGTTTAATTTCATTATCAAGCACACTAAAAACAAATGGAAGCCATTAAAGGTATCTCACCTGAAATTAGGAGGAAGTGGTTGGTTTGGAAAGGAAAATATATCAAAATCTTCTGCGTTCGAATTAGACAGAAGCGGTTGGTTTGAAAAGGAAAACATATCAAAATCTTCTGTGTTCGAATTAGGCAAAAGCGGTTGGTTTGGAAATGAAAATACATCAACATCTGCTGCAGAAACTAAGTCAAAATTTGACCATGTCTCAAATGAATTACGAGTCTCCATATCTGCTTTGTGATTTTTGTTTTTGATGTTTACTAATGACTGATAACTGAGATATATATCGATACATATATATATATATATATATATATATCTGTATGAAGAAGAAGAAGAGGTAGATGGTAGGTAGAGGGTCGGAGGAGAAGAAAAGACAAGAGAGGAAGATGAAAAGTCGGTACCGGGAAGAGTGAAAAAAAAATAGATATTTTTCTTGGCATTTCCTGCTTGTCATCATTTTCTTATATTTATTTTCTTATTCTCTTATGGATATGCAAAAATATTACTTATAATTTTCTTTAAAATAATTTTAAATTTAATTATTCTTAAATGTATAATATATAGTATTTAATTATAATTATTATTTATCTGTAAAAAATAAAAAAAATCAATCTCAATAATAAATAAAAAATTACATAAATTACAAAAATAATAATTTATATTTTAATGAATAATAACGATGAAATATTTCGTGAATTACCAAGCGTTTTTTAATTTTAAACAAAAAATTATGAATTTCAAAATAGAATGCAAAATTTTATAACGATGAAATATTGAGAAAAAAAATTATATATCAAGTAGTCATATTACAATGAAATCATCTAAAAAATGGATGCCAGCTAGTCCCACAATAAAATTCTTGACGGTTCCTCGGGGGCTGAACTCGACTACCTCGCGACTGGCAGTCGCGAGGCTACTTTTGTTTGTTTTAATTTGTTACTCCCAGCTATTTTTTTTGTTTTTATTTTTTATTCATTTTAAATAAGTTTAAAATTCTTTTTAAAATAAAAAATTCTGTATAAATTTTAAAAATTATCTATAAAATAAAATATAAAAATATTACTTATAATTTTCTTAAAAATAATTTTAAATTTAATTATTCTTAAATGTATAATGTATAGTATTTAATTATAATTATTATTTATCTGTAAAAAATAAAAAAATCTAATATCAATAATTAATAAAAAATTACATAAATTACAAAAATAATAATTTATATTTTAATGAATAATAACGATGAAATATTTTGCGAATTACCAAGCGTTTTTTAATTTTAAACAAAAAATTATGAATTTCAAAATAGAATGCAAAATTTTATAACGATGAAATATTGAGAAAAAAATTATATATCAAGTAGTCATATTACAATGAAATCATCTAAAAAATGAATGCCAGCTAGTCCCACAATGAAATCCTCGACAGTTCCTCAGGGGCTGAACTCGTCTTGGAGGTTGTTCTTAAGGTTGTTGTTCAGATGGTCCCTCATCGTGTTCTTCTGTAGCGTATGAGGGACCTGCATCCTCTTCAAACTGCATATGCTGTTGAGAAAACCACGCATTTGATGGACCAACATCATACTCGCCAACAGAAGAATGGAGCCTAGTATCGAATACCAGGTGCTGTGGGGTAATAAAATCATCAATCGCTGCAGAATCACCTGCAACATAATCACCTTCATTTGCCGGCACAGGTGAGTAGTGATCCTGTTGCGGAACTTCGTCCGCTGCAGCACGCCGACGTACCCGCCTATTGCCCATTCGAATTGGTACTTCTCGAGGGACTTGTTGCGGAATCTGTGGTATTGGGTCAGAAGAATACGATCGTCTAGATGGCTCATACGGCATGCGATTCAGACGATCCACTTCGCCACCAGCAGTCAATTTACGCCGGACAATATCTGATATTCTTCCATAACCTTGTTGAGAGTACGATGTATCATCAGTTTGGGACGCTTCGTTACTTATTTGCAAGATTCTGTGTAACGCGTCGGCCTACATATGCATTTTTAGAAATGTCATTAAATATATATATATATATATATTATAATTTATATATACAGACATGCACTAGAAAAAAATTTACTTACATATATTTTAACTGTTGAACTAGTAGATTGGTAACCCAGAGGATTCGGTTGTTGTATTGTTGGATTGCCAATCAATCGTCGTGTGTGAGTCCAATACCAAGCAACATAATCAGGTGCAACAACCGCTTGTCCAAAAGTGAACTGCCCTGTCATAATGTATGCATGCCGATTTATCCAGTTAGCAGGGTGTAGCACATCAACCTTATCCCATCCAGCACCAGTAGTACGTAGGTCACGCCGGTGCAAATTCGATCCCGTGTCAACAGCATCAAGAATTAATTGCAACATTCCAAATTGTCGCCTAACTCTATCGGGTAAATACAGCTCTATCGTCTCCCAATATAATAGCGATGTGACAGATGCTCAGATTTGTCGTCCATGCGTGCAATATGGAGGGAGAGATATCAACATGTGCTCATTGTATGGTTGCCAAATAAACTGCACAAATTAACTCGAGTTTAGTAGTTTTATAAATAATGATAATTTATAAAACTTATATGACTGTACATTAAAAAATATAATACTTACATTATTGTTTTGCATTCGATCCAACTGATCTCTGTACGTAATCAAGACATGAGTTGGCATACGAGAAAGTTCTAATGAACCCTGCCATACTGCTCCTCTGGGCGCATGTTGTGCAACATTCTCTATTGGACGTACTCTATCAGGTCTGATCGTAGGAATGCGCTCACATGCCCATATTTATTACAAAAGTAATAATAATTTTATAACAAGAAGATCATAATTATTTTTATAATAAAATACTAATAAGTTTAAAATTAGATCTTGTAATTAACTTTATTACGTACCTGAAGTAATAGTAAGGGACCACTGATTTGATTCACCGTGTATGAAGTAGCGTTGCACATACAACGATATAAATGCGCCAGTGCCGCACTTCCCCAACTAAGGGTACCCGACAATTCTAATTCACGGATATATCTTAGGAAGCGCAAATGAACACGACTTCCGGATTTGTCCGGGAAAAGGAATCCGCCAAGAAGCTGCATGATGCGATACCGTGTCTGCTGGGCAACTATATCTGCAGTTGCGTCTGGTGGGAGTGGTTGAGTTAGGGCTCGCTCGATTGCGCTTAATCTCAACCGAGATTCGTCTAGCTCCGTGCCAGTGGGTCGAAAACCGAGTAGCGCATCGCACAAGGCATACAACTCCTCTTGTGAGCAATTGAACCCACGACCAATAATCGGATCACCGTCAATGCGTAAACCGAATAGAACCTCCACATCTTGGAGTGTAATAGTCGCCTCACCAACCGGTAGATGGAAGGTGTGTGTCTCTTGGCGCCATCTCTCCACCAATGCCGTAATAAACGGATGATCAATTTTTATATACGGAAGACGGATGATTCCACCAAATCCAGCTACATCCATAAGTTGTACTACACGGGGATCGAATGGTATAGCATCCCAAAATGCACTGTCATGACGCCTTGCATACAGTACTTGTTCTTCTAATTGCCCTGCCCAAATATAAGTAGATCGATGTCTACGCTGCTGTGTCAGCACATCCGGGATAATAGGCCCAGGATCGACTCCCTCAGCCGTAGGTTCGGTCATATTATCCTGAAACAACAACATGTTTAGAGGAGTAATAAGTTTATCTCTCAATAAAAGAAAGTACAATATCAGATAAAATCATACAGTAAGCAAAGAAAATATAGACTCAGGATAGAAACTGTATGTAACAATTACTTTAAGACAATACTAAGATACAATAATTTCCAATAATACACCAATAATTAAAGTTGATACATAAATAATTATACATGATACAATAATTTCTAATCATATAATCTACCCTAGAAAACCACCACATCATGAACCACGAAGTGCACTGTTAGGGCAATTTCTCCTATTATGCCCAGTACGATGACAGTTTCTACACCGAGGAGGCGAGTCAGGGTTACGCTCGTCCATCTCATTTCTGATGCGCGACGTCCTCATACGACCGCGATGACGGTTCTTGAATCGCTGAACATTTGGAGCCAACGTAAAAGGAGGATTGCGCCAGTAATCCTCGTGTGGAATGGGCCTAAACTGTCCTGAATAAGTCATCTGGTAACATGTTGTGGTGTTTAAGGGTGATACGAGATCCCTAGCATTCAACCCTATTTGTTGACAAGCTGCAAATGCGTGCGAACAAGGTATTTCGTATATTTGCCATTTACAGCAGCTACAGATCCTTAAACCAAGGTCAATCTGGTATGAATTATTCCCCTTCCCATGCTCACGAAATGGTGATAAAACACTAAAAATGCCCCGACCTTGATCATAAGCTTGCACACGGTGGCTTCTCCCCTTCAGCTCATTCTTCACAAATTTGGACCATATCCGAGAAGGAAAGTGATATCTACCATGATTAGCTTCCTCTCTGTGGTCACTGAAGTATTTAACCGTCTGTTTGAAAGAAGATTCGACAATCACCTTGATGGGCAGAGCACGTATAGCTTTAACAACACTGTTAAATGATTCCGCAAGATTAGTTGTCATATTACCAAACCGATGTCCGCCGTCATAAGCAAGCGTCCACTGCTCCTTCGGGATCAAATCTAGCCAAGCCTTCGCTTGCGGGTTTAGCAAACTTATTTCTTCCATAATCTTCACAAATTTGCGCTATTTGCTTTGAGTCCCAGCTGCATACATCAACTTTTTCAACTGATGATTCTTGAACTTTGCATTGAAGTTGCTCTGGATATGTCTCAGACAAAATCTGTGCACTGCCATTGGCTCCTGCCAGCTAGGTAGTCGATCAATAGCATTCTTTATCCCGATGTGCCTGTCTGATATTAAACAAACTCTTCGATCTTTTATTACATGCTCTCTGAGTAGGGACAAAAACCAACTCCAACTGTCATTCGTTTCTTCATCGACGACTGCAAATGCAAGGGGTAGTATATGATTATTGGCATCTTGACCTACTGCTATTAACAATTTTCCCTTACATATGCCTCGAATAAATATCCCATCAACGCTGACAACCGATTTCATGTGAAGAAACGCATCAATGCATGGTTTGAATGTCTAAAAAACATATCCAAATGTCCTGGCCCCACTCGATCCAGTGGGTAAGAAGTACCACGCCACGACGGAACCAGGATTCGCATCCTGCAATGCTAGCATATACCGCGGTAGCTGATCGAACGAACTAGGCCAATCTCCGTATATCATCTCAATAGCAAACCTCCGAGCGTTCCACCATTTTCTGTAGGACGGAGTAAAATGCAGTGTATTTTGAATATGACTGTTTATCTCGCTGACTTTAATCTCTGGATTATCATGAATCATCGTCATAATATGCTTCGCCATGAATTTTGCGCTCATATTGCGATGGTTCCCGCCCACAATTTGCACTAGACAAATGTGATCTCCATTCCAGCGAGATATCTGCCATAAGCCATGACTCTTCTTCTTTCTTGCACGGATTCTCCAAGGACAAGGATGCTGCTGAGTTGAATTTTTACACTCGGCAATCCATAGTGCACTCTTGCTTTCCACTATCTTAAACTCACGTCCAATCCTAATTGACCATGATCGAACAGCCCAAAGTAACTCATCTTTATCCCTAAACCACATGCCAACTCTCAAATCATTATTCAATTCTGACCAAAAATCCATCACACTGTTGCTTGTTCCAAATCCATCAGCTTCGTTGTCTAATTCCTGGGCAGCATCCAACCTATCAAGGTACACTGCATATGGTGGATTATATAAACGCTCATATTCAGTGGGTCTTCCAGGCTCTTGCTGCATTACGAAGTGATCGGGAATATGTTCTTCAGTATCGCCATCTCCTTCGGGGTCCTCATCCTCATCGGGAGTATCTTCTGCAGTAGGCCCATCAATATCAGAGGTAGGTCCTAAACCATCTACCGCCGCTTCCGATGCACCAATCCAATTGCGCTCTCGAGCAACCCATTCATCAACTGGAGTTACATCTAAGGGTACACCAATTTCCGCAGATGAAAATAGCTGTGTTGTAGCACTTGGTTGGAAGGGTTGATTATTGATGTCAACAGGGGCAGGTAGATTTAAATCAAAATTAGGCATGTTCTCATGAGCAGTTGAGTTCAATAATTCAGTGAAAGTTCCAGTGGCATTTGATTGGCTATTTTTCTCTTGACTTTCTGTTCCTGCTACATTCAGTATCTGGATGATCTCATGACTAATATGCAGATCAATTGGTTGTCCCTGCACGGTAGATGAATAGTACCACAAACTTTCCATATCTTCATCATCATTTATGAAAGTTGTTATAGACCTGATTGTCGTACCAATCGCAATATTTTCCCTCATTGTAATTCGTAACTGAACAGTAGCTGTATCAAATCTTCGAATTACACATATTTTATTGACTAAACCGAGGAAAGTAACTCGATTTCTCACAACTAATGCTTTCCGACAAGGACCATTAAAAAAATTGACGTGTTCTGTGCTTATAATATCGCAATCCCAATACAACCGTAATCTAACAGGCTGTTCTAATGACATTGTACCTATATAAAATTAGAAGTATTTTGTCTATTAAAAATTTAAAAAAATATAAAAAAAGCTATCATAATATATCGATCATCATTATAAAGAAATATATGCCAAGTATAATTAATTATCTAATTTTACTAAAAACTATTTAAGTATAATTAATTAGCTAAATTTACTAAAAATAAATAAATAATTAAAATATCAAGTATTAATTAATTAAAATGCAAACTAAAATAATTTAACATAATTAATTAAAAATATCCGATATTAATTAAACTAATTAAGTATTTTATAATTAATTAAATTACCAAAATATCTAAAATATGTAAATATTTAAAATATAACAACATTTTAATTATCTATTAATTTATAAAATATTTAAAATAATATAATATTTTTAAAATGTGTAAAGTCTAAAAAATATTTAAGTATAATAAATTATCTAAATTTACTAAAAATAATTAATTAATTAAAATATCAAGTATAATTAAAATGTCAAGTATTAATTAATTAAAATATTTAACTAAAATAATTTAAAATAATTAATTAAAAACATATGATATTAATTAAACTAATTAAGTATTTTATAATTAATTAAATTACCAAAATATCTAAAATATGTCAATATTTAAAATATAACAACATTTTAATTATCTATCAATTTATAAAATATTTAAAATAATATAATATTTTTAAAATGTATAAAGTCTAAAAAATATTTAAGTATAATTAATTATCTAAATTTACTAAAAATAATTAATTAATTAAAATATCAAGTATAATTAAAATGTCAAGTATTAATTAATTAAAATGTAAAGTATAATTAATTAAATTATTAACTAAAGTAATAAATTAAAAATATCCACTATTAATTAAATTAAAATATGTAAAGTATTAATTAATTAGTTTGCATAATTAACTAATTATGTAAAGAAAGACTAACACAAAAAATCAAATATATAAAATACCAAAAATCTATCCACAACAATAACTATCAATAAAACTTCATCTACTATTCATTTTATATTATGCTATTTCACATAATTAATCATAAGACAACAAAATACAAATCAAAACATCTAATAAAATATTTAATTTCACATAAATACAAAAAACATATTTATAAATAATTTAGCATGCTCTCAAATACATATTGTTCATAAATTAACAATAAATATTAATATTATATTCAATTCAAATTCAAATAAAAAATAGAATTGAAATAATTTGAATTTTAATATTTAAAAAAAACCTGATACATGTGTAGAACACGGTCACTGAATATGGTAATAGTAATTCTGGCAATAATTCCCTTGTCTTGAACAGTTTCCACGGCAACACTTTACTCCAAAAATATACTTCTTTCGCAGCAACAAACAACAAGGGAAATAATTTTTTTTGCTAAATAAATTAAAGCGAAGAAAAAGAATTAATTTGTTGTGTGCCCAGACAGGAAGAAAAAAGAAAGAACGGTTGTGAGAATGAAGAAGAGGAAGAACAGCAAGCTGAGTGAAGAGAAGATGAAGCTCGGGGTGTAAAATGAATGAGAAGCAGCAGCTCGGTGCATTATATAGAGGCCGAAACTGAAAAATTAAAACGGTCAAAAACAGAATCTCTGAAAAAACAGAGATTTAATTTGCCGGGGTAGCATACCACGCGACTCGCAGTCGCGCGGTATGTACGAACCCGACACGTGTCGGTCCGCAATGAACCGCGCGACTGCCAGTCGCGCGGTACTCAGCCTTTTGCATGCACCGCGCGACTGCCAGTCGCGCGGTGCTCTGAGCAGCACCAGGCTTTTTGACCACGGGTGTTTTTTGACCGTGGGCAGGGATTTTGGCTTGAACCGGGCAGCCCAAAATTCATCGCGACTTCCAATCGCGATGTTGTTCGGTGTTTCGCGACTCTCAATCGCGAAGAACCCTCTGAACATAGTTACCCCTTCCACCCGTCCCCCTCGCAGTGTGTTTTTCTAAATTTGACCCAATTTGGTCAAATCCCCCACGCCAGGCAATAGCAAGAGGACAGCTATTGCCTGTCTGATGCCCAGTTTGCATGAACATGAGGTGATGTGTGGGTGATCATGGCCCGTGATGAAATTTTGTCAATTTATGGGTTTGGTATAAAAAAAAATATTTTCCTCACAATTTCGTTTGTTTTTTTTGTTCGTTTCAATTATTTTCAAGGTAATTAACATTTAAATTGTAAAATACAACAATATAAATTTTCAAAATGCAGCCTATTTAAAATACAACAATATAAATTAAATTTCTAGAAATTTAATTAGAATAAAATCTAAAATCAATATTTTAAAAAAATTAATTGTTAAAATCATATTTTAGGAATTAAATAATAATATATAATCTAAAATTAATATTTTAAAAATATATATTAATTTTTTAAAATATAATTTTACTCAAATCATAAGTCTTAATTAAAAACTAATTATAATTAGATTTAATTCGCAAAACGAGAATTAATAAAATGGGATAAATTTAATTATTAATAAACGAGAGTAAATTAATAAATTTAATTATTAACAATTAATAAAATTTTTAAAATATTGATATTAGATTTTATTCCAATTAAATTTTTAGAAATTTAATTTATATTGTTGTATTTTAAATAGGCTGCATTTTGAAAATTTATATTGTTGTATTTTGTTCTTAATTTATATTGTTGTATTTTAAAATTTAAAATTTAATTTTCTTGAAAATAATTGAAAGGAAAAAAAACAAATGAAATTGAAAAGAAAAAAAAATTATACCAAACCCACAAATTAACAAAATTTCACCATGGGCTATGATCACCCATGCATTACCCTATGTTCATGCAAAATGGACATCGGGCAGGCAATAGTTGTCGTCGTTATTGCCTGGGGCAAAATCACGAATGACCGCGTGCTTGGCGATAGCTAGCTAGGTATAGGGATGCCTCCACTACGAGTTTTATTGTCAACGAATTAATTAGTTTTTGACCCGAACCCATTGATTCCCCTGGCTAATAGATGCCGTTTGTGCAGACAATTCGTAACGGACAAAACCCGCCAAAAACCATCTTCTAAGTGCACTCTCATCAGTAACACATGGCCAACAGTAAACTGTCACCATCTTCCGTGCCCGTGAAGCCCAGGGTTAGGGGTTCCAAAATCCCCGAATCTCAAATCTCAATCTCCATTTTTTATCTTCGTGCATTGAAACTCTCAATTACGGGCCTCATCAATTTGCACTCTTTTCTAAACTGGTCTCACCTTAAATTCCTCAATCTTCATAGCTTTGTTGGGGGGACTAAAATTATAGTCTAGCGTTTTTGAATTCCAATTCCCAAATTTGGATCATCACGTCGTGAAAATTGAACTTGTTTTCAGCAATTCCTGCATTTTATTGCGTAATGCATCCTACAAATAACCAAATTTTCAGGGTTTTAACGGGCAGATCAACAACTGAAATATTCTGCCATAGAGTTGTAGTTTAAAGCCCGAATCTTGAATAATTATATCACAATAGTGTTTCAGTTTCTAACCCTTTTCTTTTTAGTATCTACTTGCTGAAAAGTAGATTGTAATTATATCACAATAGCCTTGTACATTGTACCTTGGCGATGAGATCATCTGGATCATCTGGCTTCTTTGTTATCTGCATTCTACATTCAGTGATTGCAACAACTTGTGGTGCATTGATAATGTTTTATCTTAAGGAGATCTCTGTTTTCGGGCATGGCATTGAGACAGCTAGAAAGATGATGGGATCAACTCCGCATGATCAGTTGTTGATACAAATCTCCGATTCATTTGCTGGATTGCTTTTGTTTGTGGTTGGATTTTTGCTGTTCATGGTGGCTTTTGTTAAGGACAGAGACTTTCAGAGCTTCTTCGCTAAGGGATGTATTTTTATCCATGTTTCTGTGGCACTTTGGAGAGTGTACTTTGAGAGAAGGCTTGAGGATTTAGCATATGATTGGCCAAGGCAGCTAGTTGGTGATTTCATTTTGGCGTTTTCTTGGGTCTTATTTCTTGTTTACTCATGGAGGGAGAAGTATGATTAGCTAAGAAAGATGAAAGCTTGATTTTTGAATGGTGTGGTGGGTTTAGTTTGTTCTATGCCAGGTTCAACGTTATTTTCTGGCTTAATGGACTTCAGTTTCAGATCTCAGCAGGACCACGAGTCCTAAGGGGTTGGAACTTCTGGCTTCCCCAATTTGTGCTCTTGGTTTTTGAAATGGAACAGGACGGTTGCGGTATCATAACTCTACTAGCTGTTTCTTTGATGATGTCTTAAGCAGCAGAGTCTACTAAAACATATGTGCAGGTCTTGAACTCGACTAAGTTTTAAGCTGAAAGCATAGCAATATTGATGATCTATCTGTGTAGATATAATAAATTATGAATGTGAAGCTTATAGTTTCACATTGTCAATAAATTGTTTCTAATAGTTCAACTATTGAACTTTTGGAATTATAAGTTGCAGAATTGACATGCTCCTGCTTGGATGAGGAAACTTTATTTGCTGGTTTCGTCTAATACCAGTATACTGTCGTTTCATTAAATTCAATTTGCCTAGTTATGTGAATTTTTCCCCCTAGTAATTAAGATTTGTGATCATTGAACTAGTAGGTATTAGATTCCAGATTTATAATGATTGATGTATCCAATACAAAGATGGTAAACCACTTAGTGCTATCTAACTGGGGCATAGAATGTCGCTCTGACCGAATGCTTATATCAAGATTTGTCTACTTGTTTGAAACTTGAGATATCGAGCTGCAGAAGCTGAAACTGTCTCTCTGTGCGGCAATGAGTGCACATACATCATACAGACACCTCACAGTGCCATCGCTAAATATTAATCTTCCTGTAGTCTATGATATAGGTGCTATATATCCTGTAAAGTCATTGATAAGATGCTCAATGAATAACAGAGTCAAGGTATTTCTTTTTATATTTTTCTCATTTGATTCCGTTATATTTGTCATTGCCTTACTCATGTGGTCATTGGTGTATATTTTTCCATGTGTCTCTCTCTTGAGTCAATATGAGCATTGTTCCCTATTTGTTTTCTGGTCACTTCAAATATTGAACTAAGCCTTGAAAATACATCCTATAAATTAGTTGGCCCTTTTGAATGGAACTGAGGAGGAATCACAAAGTCAGATCGTTGACTTGTTATCTTCTTTTACATTTTCTCTTTTCCATCTAAGAGCCTGGGATTTGCAGCTTTGCAACAGATTCTCTCTATTCTGTGTTAATCTTGTCATATCTAAGGCTCTTTAGATTTCAAATTTGTGGCACATTAGCAGGAACAACTACTGTAAACTGATTTACTAATACATTATGTATGCAACAGGTATCGAGATTAGTATGTAGAATCCAATGACTCCGGAATATTCATGGGGGAATCTGAATTGAAATAGTCAGAAATCTGAAAAGGGAGATTGAGATCGGCCTATACTTAACTCTAACCCAGAAAAGGAATTAGAGTTGACACTGAATACACTTCGTCAGAAGCATTTCAATTGAAAGAGATGTGAAATTTCAATTATTCGTAAAGGAGTTCCGCTTTATATTATGCAATGTGGGCAGAACAAATGAGGTGATATTTTTATGTAAGACTGGCTGATTTTGTCCTCTGGCACGATGAAAAATATGATTCAGGAAAGTAACTTTGGAGGGTGCTTATAGCCATGTCTTTGTCCAGATGTACTCTTACATTCCATGTATCTTACTTCCATATGGCTTTACAAACCTTGGTTGCCTTTTTGTTACATCAGTTATTACTTAGCATTCTGCAGTCAAAGTCTTAAAATAATACTCCACCCTTGGCTTTGCAATACCTTGATGGCAGATATTTTCGTTTGATGTTGCAGATATTGTGTTGAATCTTCATAGATATATGCACGCAGAAGCGTTTTCTGCTATTGTTCTTTTCTGCTGCACCTTCTACCGGCTAATATCTTCTCATTTGACAGTTTGGGGCTTTCTTTTTTGAATGCATTTGGTATCCATTCTAATGCAGTGACCGAATATGATCATAAACTGGTGGTTTGTTTTTATTTTTGTTAATTTCTCTTTGAAGGTCATGGGTTTTCAAAAGACCCTCAGCTCAGATAATGATTGCTTCTCTCAGGGTGAAATTTTTTCTTCCCCATTTCTCCCAATTTGGGCGGGGTCATTTCTTGTGACATGCTCCATCCTTTGCATTTAATGGTACTTGGTTGTATACTGTCTTGTATGTCCTTTACCAGTTAAAAATACTCTTACTTTCGATTACAAGTTAAGGGAAGAATATGCAAATCTTGCTATAGCTAACTGCAGAAATTAATGTTTGGTAACAGTCTTCAATGGCTTTCAGTCTGAGAAATGATATACCCTTCTCAGAATGGGTTAACTCGCAGTCACTACCAGAGGTACGCACCGGGTGAAATTCGTCGTGAAGCCTTAACAAGTCTTGCCATGACAGGCAAAGAATTTGCAAAAATAAATCAGTCTAGAGAAGTTTTGCCTGACCGGCTTCTAGAAGGCCAAAGACTCCTCCTTTTGAAAGTCGAACCTCACGATCAATGTGTTGGTGTCCAACCAATTAGGCGGGCCAAAGCCCCTAATGAAGTACCCTCTTTGTATATCAACTTCAAGGGAAATCACAGCTGAATTTGACAGCAATTTTGCAAAGATTTCATTTCCAAGGGAGATATTTTCCCTATTCCTATGATTTTCTGGTTTTCATCATTGGGCTAATTCTTGAGCAAATTGCAATACTTAAATAAGTAACAATGAAAACTGGATCAGCAATGGCTAGTTCTATTTGACTTCTACGCAATTACCCAGAATTTGATTACTCCTTTATTATATCTATCCAAGCACTAGGCTGTGATACTTTTGAATGGGACAAATCTAAATGTTTGTTCTCTGGGTACAATTTATTGCAAGGAGGATCAATATCTCACACCTCTCATAAGAGAACCATTATTCAATAAAAGACCTCGTTATAATGCCTTCGGAATATAGTTCAGTTAGTCGTGATATTCTTGATAAGTTCGCACGGTGGGTTGATGGTTACAGGTTTAAATATCTTCCTTCTCAGTTATTAGAATTGTTCTTTTGATTAAGATCGAATCAAAACCGATCAATTAAAATATATTTTGAATTTACCTGATTATTAAAATTATAGAATCGATTGACATATCCACTTGAAAGGAAAGTAATCTTAAGAGACCTCCTTACACTTATCTTTTGAATCAAAAGTATAACATCTCCAAAAAGATTAGATTATTATGAGAATGTAAATTTGTCAAAACTTTGAACAGTAATAAAATGGGATTTGGATTTTGGAACCTCCTCGTGGAATTCTAACTGTTATACCAATCTTTGGTTGGCAAAAAAGCCTACACCATGAAAGAATCTGGTGTATAAAAAAGTGATCAATATAGAGTGTAAAAGCACTGGAAATGAGAAAAAGACAATTACCAGAAGAGTAAATGTCACTCTTCAACTTAGCTGTATAGCTCTGAAGGTTTTTACTTTATGGTCAGGTCTATGGCCAGAGTCAACACTTGCGTGCTCTGATCATTCCATCTGTTTCTTCATCTGCCCTGGTCTGCAAGGCACGCTTATACCATCCCCTTTTGAAGAGAAAAGTAAAAGATCCGTGAGTCCTAACTGTCATTCTGAGAAAGCAAGAAAAATGTCTTACTTTACCAAATTTGTTACTCTCTCTATATAAATAATTGATTTAATTTTTTTTAATTCGTCTAAAATAATTGTTTATTTTTTAATTTTACTCTTTAGTATAATTTTTTATTAATTAATTAATATTACAATTACTCATATTAAAATTATTTTAACCAATAATAAAATTACGTTATCTTATAAAATAGTCAAAAATATAATTTAATGAAATAATATGAATGAAATGAAGACTTTAAAATAAAGAGTAGGCAGAGAGACATAGGACGTAAGTAAGAAGAGAAACATATATAATTATTAGAGTGATGTAATTAAAGAAATTGTGTGATTCAAATTAATGAGGTAAGAAAGATAATAAAAATACTTTAAAGAATATAATAGATATTTTAATTATTTTTACTATAAAATTTTATAATTTCTTAATATGCATAATTTTTACAGATCAATTATTTATAGATGGAGGGAATATTTATTTATCACTTTACTTCTTTTACTTCTTGAAATATTTTGTTATTTTACAGCTTATTTGTTAACTTGGGAGAAAAATATAAGTCCATTCGAATGCTCTTACCATACAATGAGAGGTTTAGATTGTATTTGGATAAAAATTGAATTGAGATGAATTTGTTAAAATTTAATAAAATATTATTAAACATGAAATAAATGCGAACTTAATAATTAATGAGAGAGAAAAATATAAGTGTTGTATATATATGACAATTCTAAAAAAATAAAAAAAAATATTTAAATTAATATTATATAGGATGTTAAAATTGTAAGTTAGTTTTTTAATTGGCAAAATTTCTTTGACTTAACTCACCCCACATAAGATATTAAGGTTGTAATCCTCTCCCACCCCCCCCCCCACCCCACCCCAAAAAAAAAGTTTTACTTCAATTTCTTAATTGGTAAAAACATTTGTTGTAAACAAGAGGTAAATATCTGTTTACATCTTGTTTCTCATCTCCTTTATTCACATTATTTTTTGCCTCTTGAATGTCAAGACATAAGAATGTGAATTGAATCGAGAAATATCTTCAAATGAAACTAAAAAATAATTCTAATAAATTAAATTATCATACAATATAAACAAACACATATCATGACATAACTAGAGGATGAGTGTGTTTTTTTTTCTTTTAAAATTTCCTCTTAGATTTTATCTTTTATCGTTTTTTTTTTTTGGCTATATCTTTTATCTCTTAATATTTTTTAAAATAATAAATATTACTATTATTACTTTGATTAATGAATGTATTATTTTTTAATATATAAATATTGTCTTTTTCGGTCAACTAATTTTCTGCTAGCAAAATTCCTACTTGCCTTGAAATTCAATGGACAATTCAAAGTCACATGACCTGTTATTTTCATACCCTACCCAGATTTCAACGATTCTGTACAACCCCTACAAATTAACCCCAAAAAGAAGAAAAAAAACACAAAATGAGAAAACCAAAATTAGCTACATTGTGGTACTTGACGCCACGTGCTCTATAGGCGCGTGTTCGTTTTTCCTTTGCCTTCATTTATCTAGTACAATCTTGTTGTTCACCCAAAAAAATACATTTCCCAATCCAAACAAACCAGAGAAGGAAAAGGGGCAGGAAAGCCAGAAACTAGGTAGAGAGTAGGAAGAAAGAAAAATCAGAGCCATCAAGATTGAATCTTTGAAGCCACCAAGCTACCAAAATCCCCAAAACAAACGATGGCAGAACCCAAAGAAGAAGAACCCACAAGATATTTTCCACCTTCAACTTCCCTCTCATCACAAGAAGAGCAGGAGCAACAGCAAGAAGAACAGCCCTCATCAACATCATCTATGATATTCTTGAAAATTATCAGCAAAAGGAGAACATGGGTATGCCTTTTTGTTGCTGTTTACACACTCTTGTTATCGCTTTCATGGAATTTCCTCACATCAGTGCTTTCTTGGTATGAATCAACCGTCGTAAATTCACCAGAAGCAGCAACAGCGTCTTCTTCTTCTTCTGGTTGGTCAGTCTTGTATGCATCAGTGCTTTTAGGTGTGGCTTTTGGGGTACTTTCTATGGTGGCTGCTTTGGCTGTGGCAGTTCCAGCCACCTTAGTAACATGGATTTCTATTCTTGTTTTGCTGACCTTTTGTGGGAAGCCCAGACGGGCTTTGGTTTTGGAAGGCAAGAAATTGACTGCTGATATTATTGGATTTGTGATTAAAGTTTTGATTAAAGAAGGGAATATTGTGGCTGCAGTTTGTGCTCTTCTTGGCTACTTTGCATTTGTTAGAAAGGGTACAAAAGATGCTATTGCCGATGATCTTTAGATCTCACCCAAGAATGGCTTGTTAGAAGATGGGATTTGTATGTAAATCTCTTTCTTGAGAATTTAGTGGTTTCATGTTGATAATTCTTCTTTCTTGAAATTTGAACCTTAGGTGGATGAGATTTTGAAGCCAAAACCCCTATAATTTTTTTTTTTTTTTTGGGGGCTACCTTTCTCTCTGTAGAATGTATTGATTCTAATTTTAGAAGCTCTTCGAGGAAAAATAATTCTAACAGGAAGGAGAGAGGAGGGGAAAAGAGGGGGAAAAAAAGAATGTCAATGTAAATTATTTAATTTTCAGATTTCGTCTGTTCTTCAGGTTGGTCTTTATAGTTATCTTACATGCCTGTATTGATTTTTTTTTTATTGAATATGACAATGTTCCTTTGTCAAAGATGTAACTAGGTAGTTGTGACCTACTTTCTATTCAACTGGTTACTGTTTTCTTTTTGTACCATGTTCAATACTATGGAACAAAATGTGATTTAAAACAAGGAACGAGTAGACGAGAGAGGGGTTTTTGACCGAATAGGGGCGAAAATTAAATCAAAATTCAAATCAGGGGCGAAATAATGGGAGATGAATGACGGGGGTATCTTGCATTCTCTGAATGCGAAGTATTTTTATCTCGCAAAATGTCTGAGGTGCATTTAATGCACCTCGCAAAAAGGGAATGCGAAGTATTTTTTCACAGAATCTCGCAAAATTCTCAGGTACATTTAATGCACCTCGCAAAAACATTTTGCGAGATGGCAACCTCGCAAATGCTTTTTGCGAGATTTTAATGCATTTTTTTTTTAATTTTTTTTGAATTTTTTGTTAAATGATTGCTAAATGATTTTTGGCGCAAATAGCATGCATTTTTTCTTCTTTTTTTTGTAATTTTTTCTCACTTTTTATAACAAAATATGTTTATTTTTTTTCAATTTCTTTTTTTATTGTAAAATTTTAATATAAATTAAAATTTAATAATTACAAATAATAAACATATTTTTATTATAATTAATTTTATTTATATGTACATATTTTGAAATAAATTTTTATTCGTATTTTTAATTTATAATATTTAAATATTTATTAAAAAATTTATAAAATTTTAAATTCTTAACTATCTAAATATACTAAAAATATTTTCTTTTTTTATTAGAACTAATTTATCATTTTTTGTGACTTACTCCTCTTATTTATTTTCTATTGAATTTAAAATCTCTACTATAATCATCTGTTCATTATTGTTTTTTTTGTAATTTTTTTCTCTATTGTAAAAGAAAATAATATCTTTAAATAATACAAAATATATAAAGACCTATATAAATAAATTTAAATAATTAATAATTAAAGTTTATTAATTTAAATATGATCATAACAAGTAATATCTATATTTTTACTACAGTTAATTTTATATATATTAAATTTTGAAATAAATTTTTATTTGCAGTTTAATTTATAATATTTAATTATTCGTTAAAAAAAATATAAAAATATAAATTCTCAACTATCTAAATACACTATAATTCACAAAAATGCATGCTATTTGCGCCAAAAATCATTTAGCAATCATTCAGCAAAAAGTTCAAAAAAAATTTAAAAAAAAATGCATCACAATCTCGCAAAAAGCATTTGCGAGGTTGCCATCTCGCAAAATGTTTTTGCAAGGTGCATTAAATGCACCTCAGACATTAAATTCTTAACTATCTAAATATACTAAAAATATCTTCTTCTTTTTTATTGGAATTAGTTTATCATTTTTTGTGACTTGCTCCTCTTATTTATTTTCTATTGAATTTAAAATCTCTACTATAATCATCTGTTCATTATTATTATTATTATTATTATTATTATTATTATTATTATTATTATTATTATTATTATTATTATTATTATTATTATTATTATTATTATTATTGTTATTATTATTATTATTATTATTATTATTATTATTATTATTATTATTATTATTTTGTAATTTTTTTCTCACTACTTACAACAAAATATGTTTTTTTTTCAATTTCCTTTTTTCTATTGTAAAAGAAATTAATATAAAATAAAATTTAATATACTAAAAATATCTTCTTCTTTTTTTTTTTATATTGGAACTAGTTTATCATTTTCTAAAAATATGATCATAACAATTAATATCTGTATTTTTACTACAGTTAATTTTATATATATTAAATTTTGAAATAAATTTTTATTTGTAGTTTAATTTATAATATTTAATTATTCGTTAAATAATTATAAAAATATAAATTCTCAACTATCTAAATATACTAAAATTATAGTGTCAACTATTTAATTAAATATCAATTATCTAAATTTCACAATCAAAATAATTTATAAATTAACTGAATTCAGATAATGTGTGAAATATTAAAATTCTAAAAAAATCATTTAAAAAATTACAATCTCAATATTTGTTTTTAATATTACAAATAATAAAATTTATTACACATGAAATAATCTAAAAAAATGGATGGAAGCTAGTTCCACAATGAAATCCTCGACGGTTCCTTGGAGGTTGAACTCGTCTCCGAGGCTGCTATTGTTCTTCTTCAGGTGGCTCTTCCGGTTGTATTGTACCTTGCTCATAACGGTGAGATGGATCGGGAATATCTATAGAATGTCTGTGCCGTATCCGAGACCAGTCCGGAAGAAGGGCCGGCATCAAAATCATCAGTGAAGATAAGTATCTAGTATCGAAGATTAGGTCTTTGTGGAATAATGAAATCGGCTTGTCTATCTTCAACTTCGCGGGATCACCTTGTTCATAATCGTGTCTTGGTGAGTAGTAATTCCGCATAGGAATATCGAGTACGACACGTCTGCGTGCCCGTCTACCCCTCTCCACACCGGGGAACTCCGCGATTGACTTCTTGCGGGATCGGAGGTATCGGTTGAGCGAGTGTAACTTCGTCTAGGCGGCTCATAAGGCGGGTGGTTCGGACGACTTGCCTCACTAGCGGCGGTCAACGAACGCGTAGCGAGATCTCGTTATTGATGCAAACACTGTCTACTCGCAGACATCCGCATTTTGATAGCCTTCATTGCCCGGGTACAATATCCGATGCATCGAATCAGCCTATATATGTATTTTGAAATGTCAATAAATTATTTTAATGTAAATTATATATTTTATAATATTATGTAAGAAAATTTACGTACCAATACTTACATCGCCCCACCGCTCAATTGGTAGCCCGAATGATTAGGTTGCGTAATAATTGGATTACCAATCAATCGTCTGGTATGAGTCCAATACCACACTGCATAATCAGGCGAGACTATATTCTGATCGTAACTATGCTGTCCAAGTAGAATTGTTCCATGCCGATTAATCCAATTCGCGAGATGCATTGAATCTATCTCGGGCCACCTTGCACCGGTAGTTCTCATGTCACGGGCATGCAAATTGTCACCGGTGTCAACTGCAGCAGGTATAGTCTGCACAAATCCAAACTGTCGCATGACTCTATCTGGACGATGCACTTCTATTGTTTCCCAACAAATTAAGGATGTGATAGATGCCCAAATGTGTCGTCCATGAGTGCAATACGGGGGTAAGGCAGCCAACATGTGCTCATCATAAGGCTGCCAGATAAACTGTATAAAAATAAATTGTCAATATTAATAATAAATAAAGAATTTAAAATTAGAGTTGAAAGCAAATTAGTTGAAGTGAGACTTACACGATCATGCTGCATTCTATCTAACTGATCCCTATAGGTAAGAAGCACATGTGTCGGGGTACGTGCAAGCTCTAATGGTCCCTCCCATGCTGATCCTCTCGGGGCATGAGGATCAATATCATCAACCGGACGAACTCTACTCGGTCTGATTGTAGGGATACGCTCCCAAGCCCACAACTATTTCAACATGAACAACCAATTCTTAAGAAAATAATATATTTATTATTAATTTATAATACTAATTAGATTTTTTAAAAACATGCGTTCCATACCTGAACCAACAATAATGAGCCACTAATGGTGTGTGCTCTGTAGGACGTAGCATTGCACAAACAACGGTATAGATGAGCCAGCGTTGCACTTCCCCAACTAAGGGTGCCAGATACCTGTAAATCACGAATGTGTTTAAGAAAGCGTAGATGTACTCTGTTGCCGGACTTGTCTAAGAATAGAAAGCCTCCGATAAGCTGCATAATACGGCACCGTGTATGCTGCCCTATCATCTCCGGCGTCGCATCTGCAGGTAGCGGTTGGCTCAAAGCTCTCTCGAGCGAAATAACCTTCAATCTATATCCGTCAAGCTCCGTCAGAGTAGGTCGAAATCCTAGAAGCTCGTCGCACATGTCAATCAACTCTACAGATGAATGTACGAAACGACTGGTACAGATAGCATCACCGTCTACACGTAATCCAAAGAGAACCTCTATGTCCTGTAGGGTGATAGTAGCCTATCCAACTGCAAAGTGAAACGTATGCGTCTCCTTACGCCATCTTTCCACTAATGCTGTTATCAGTGGATGGTCGATCCGCATGTAACATAAACGACGTAATCCACCAAAACCGGCAATATCCATGAGTTGCTCAATACGAAGATCGAACGATTGAGCCTCCCAGAACATGCTATCATTACGCTTTGCATTTAAAACGTCGCTGTATAACTGTCCTGCCCAAATATGTGACGACCTATGCTTGTGTTGCAATCTCAACACGTCCGGTATAATAGGACCCGGATCCACTCCATGTGAAGTAGGCTCATACATTCTATCCTAATTAATAGAATCGATTTAGGAAAATTAAAAATAAACGCAAAAGTAAGATGTATAGCAAACATCAAATTAAGTACAAAAAAATAAACACAAAAGTAAAGATAAATAATTTAATGCAAGTTGTATAACAAATATTGAAAATGTGGTTTACAAATAAGCAATGTATCTAAACAAATTTAACTATCTAAATATAAAACTTAAATAGATGTTGCATTCATTGTACAGAGCCGTGTGTGCAATTTCTCCTATTGTGTCCGCTGCGATGACAGGCGCCGCAACGAGGTGGTGAATCGGGATTACGTTCATCCATCTCATTCCGAATACATGACGTCCGCAATCTACCCCTTTGACGATTCTTGAAACGGTGAGCAAACGGGGCCACGCTAAAGTCAGGATTACGCCAATAATCCTCGTGTGGAATAGGCCTGAACTGTGCTGTATAAGTCATCCTATATGATAGTGTTGTATTTTTTGATGACACTAAGTCTCCAGGATTCAACCCCAATTGCTGACATGCTGCAAACGCGTGCGAACAAGGTATTCCATAAATTTTCCATTTGCAACAGCTGCACTTCCTGGCTCCAATATCAACCTCGTACGAGTTATTTCCCTTCCCGTGCTCACGATGCGGTGACACAATATTAAAAATCCCACGATCTCGGTTAAAAGCCAGTATACGGTGTGTTCTTCCTTTCGACTCATTCTTCACAAATTTGGCCCATATCCTAGAAGGAAAGTGATATCGCCCATGATTAGCTTCCTGTCTATGGTCATTGAAATACTTGACTATTTTTTTGAAGGAAGACTCAACAATTACTTTGATGGGTAGTGCACGTATGCCCTTTACGACACTGTTGAAAGATTCTGCCAAATTGGTTGTCATGTTACCACACCGATGCCCACCGTCATAAGCAAGCGTCCATTGCTCTTTCGAAATCAAATCCAAAAGTCTTGGTCGCATTGCTATCCATAGGCAAGAAGTGCCACGCCACGACGGTACCAGGATTCGCATCTTGTAAGGCTTGCATATATCGTGATAGCTGTGCGAATGAAGATGGCCAGTCCCCGTAGATCTCCTCAATAGCATTCCTACGTGCGTTCCATCCTTTCCTGTATGACGGGGTGAAGTGCAATGTGTTATGAATATGACTATTTATTTCACTGACTTTAATCTCTGGATTATCATGAATCAAATGCAAGATGTGCCTCGCCATGAATTTCGCACTCATGTTTCGGTGGTTCCCGTCGACTGTTCGGACCAGACAAATGTGATCACCATGCCATCGACTAATTTGCCACAAGTCAGAACCTTTCTTTTTTCGTGCACGGATACGCCAATAACATGGATGCTCTGGATTTGAATTTTTACACTCCGCAACCCAGTATGAACTCTTGCTTTCCACCACAATAAACTCACGACCCATTCTAACAGACCACGATTGAACAGCCCAAAGCAACTCATTCTTATCCCTGAACCACATACCAACCCTTAAGTCATTATTGGATTCCGACCATAAATCCATCCCTATACTCGGCACCAATCCACCGGCTTCGTTTTTCAGCTCTTGTGAAGTATCTAACCGGTCAAGATATATTGAATACGATGGATCGTACAATCGGATCGGTTCAGATGATCTATTAACAGGCTGTTGCAATACAGAAGGACCGGGAATATCTTCGTCGTCGTTGTCATCCCCCCCATCCTCGTCTGGTGACTCATCCGCGGTGGGCCCATCAACGTCTGACGTAGGTCCTAACCCGTCCACAACCGCTTCCGGAGCACCGACCCAACTAGGCTCTCGAGCTACCCAATCATCAACTGGGGTTATATCTAATGAAACACCAATTTTAGCCGTTGAAAATAATTGCTGGCCCGTCTGTGCTTGGAGAGATTGAATGTGGTCATGAGGTTGAGGCATGGCAAATTCGATAGAAGTTCGAAAAGTATTGATTGCTAGGTCCAACCTCCGGTATTGGAAAGTTTAAATCGAAGTTAAATACATTGACAGGGAAGAGTTGAGTTAAGTAATGCGAGTGAACGATCCGATGGACGGGAGGTGGGATATTGTGCTCTGAAATATCTATAGCTATTGCATTTGGAATATGGACGATCTCATGGTGAACATGCAGATCAATTGGTTGTCCCCTCACGGTAGATGCATAATACCACAAATTTTCCATATAATCGTCATCCGTTATAGCAGTGGTTGTAGACCTCGTCCCGATAGCGATAATGATATCCTCCCTCATTGTGATTTGTAACTTCACGATAGACGTGTCCAGACCTCGAATGGCACATATTTTGTTGACTAGACCACCAAAACTAACCTGATTTCTAACAATTAATGCCTTGCGATATGGACCATTAAAAAAATGGCCATGTGCCGTGCGCATAATTTCACAATCCCAATATAACCGTAGTCTTACAGGTTCTTCTAATGACATTGCGTCTAGATCTATTGAGCAGAAATTTTCTATTCAAAAATTAAAATATGTCACGATCTCGAAGTATTATATGAACCGGGAATATCTAATTAATCATCACAAACATGGCATTAAATATTAAATATTTCAATAAATAGACAAATAAATAGATGATAATTAAACAAATACATAACACAATAAATAATTAATTACTTTGCGAAGACAATAATAATAAATGATAAATAGACAAATAAACAGATAAAAATTAAAGTATGTCGTAATAATAATAAAAATAAATGAATACATAAATAAATAGATAATTAAATAACTATTTAGGTAATTAAATATTTAAATAAATAGACAAATAAATAACATAATAAATAATTAATTACTTTATTAAGACATAATAATGTTATTAAATAATAATAAATTATAGCAACAATATATAATAATATATAATGTTAATAATGAATAAGAGCTTTAACAAAATCGATCAATAAATATGTTATTAGTAAATATTTAAAATATTTATAATAGTAAGTAATAAATAATAATTTTAGAAATAAAGTTAATAAACAATGAATAATAATTTTACTAAAAATAAATAAATAAATAAATAAATAACTATTTAGGTAATTAAATATTTAAATAAATAGACAAATAAATAAATAAATGATTAATTAAATAAATATTAATTATTTCATATCATAAATAATATCAAGTACTAACTAAATAAATTAATAATGACCAAAATATAATAATTTTAATAATAATAAATAATAATTATAAATACTAAACAATAATTTTACTTTAATATATACTAAACTATATTATAAAATTTTAATTGTAACTATAATTTAATAATTTCATGTTATTCAAGAACTCAAGATCAATTCTTTATTCTCTCCTAATTGTAAAATAAAAAAAAAACACTTTCAAAATAAAAAAGTATTCAACACATGAAAAGCTACACAGGGAGATAGTAGCGAGATAGCATCAGACTACTCTAAACTGCTACTTCATGCAGGGACTACTAAAAGCAAATATCCAAGATGAAGATATAATAAATACCTGTTATGGAGAAGATGGAGGCAGTGGCGTTTCGGTGGCAATGGCTTCTTCCGGTGGCAGCTTACGGTGGCAGCTTACAGGAGTTCCGGCGGCAACTTACTGGGTGGGAGAAGGGGATGTGGGAGATGGAGGTGAAATTTTTTTTTTGGGCAGAAAGTGGAAGATGAATGGCTTTTCTTCTCGCGCATGGCATATATATATATATCATTGGAAGGTTGTTTTTCTTCATCCGCGAAGTATCACTGAAAAGGAGGAAGACTTCTGCCATTTATATGTCATCCCGTGAACCACAACAGAAAAAGGAGGAAGAAGACGACAGGGAAAAGCCAAAATCCAAAAGAGGAAGAAGACGACACGGGAAAAAAGTTGCGGAAAAGACCACCATTTCGCATTTGTGATTTGCGAGGTCCAAGGACCTCGCAAATCTAAAATGCGAAATTCACTTTCCACAGAATTTTTTGTCGGAAATGCCGAGACTGTCGGGAGTGGCGGATCTCGCATTCAGGGAATGCGAGGTACTGAGGGGCCTCGCATTCAGGGAATGCGAGGTACCCCCAGTCGTTCATCCCCCTTTATTTTGCCCCTGATTTGGATTTTGATTTGATTTTCGCCCCTATTCGGTCAAAAACCCACGAGAGAGAGAGCGGGGGGGGGGTTTCCTTGTAGGCCTAGGGTTGATAAAGCTTATCTGGCTTCAAATCTTCTACTATATCATCTAAGCAGAGATGGATCCAGGGGTGGAGTCTGCCCTTCTAATATTTTTACAAATTATATATTTTTTTGAGTAATTAACTTATTTTGTCTTTAAAATTTGAAATTTAATAATATTGTTTGGAATGATTAAATTTATTTGGTCTTTAAATTTTAAATTTTAATAATATTTTTATTTTTAATAAACATAAATAACTGATCTAATTGTAAAAATTATACAAATTGTTATAAAATTTGGGTAGTGTTAGAATAAAATTTACACACTACACACTAATAAAACTTTACTTATTCTTTGTACAAAAATTTCTCTCTTTCCTTTTTTTCACAATTTCTTCTAATATTTCTTCCACTAATCATTCTTTCACAAAAAAATGGTGTATTACAAGTTTAGAAAATGGTTCTATTTATAGAGCTCTAATTAGTGGAATACATCATGGCATACATCATCTTCCATTAATTTTAATTAATGGTGTCTCCACTAAATGGTGGACATTCATAAAAATCTTCTCTAATAATTCACATAAATCCATAATTAGTGGAGCCTCCACTAATTAATGGAGCTTCCAATAATTTTAAGATATTCATAACACTCTCCCTTGGATGTCCATACATTACATAAAGAATATGTCTCGTTAAAATCTTACTAGATAAAAATCTAGTAGGAAAAAAAATCTAGTGAAAGAAAAAGAGTACACTATTCTATATATCTGATTATTACTCCCCCTGATGAGATGATTCCTTTAAATCTTTAAACCGACGCATACCGATTTTATATCTCAACTTCTCAAATGTTGCAGTCGGTAAAGTCTTCGTGAAAATATTTGCGAGGTTGTCACATGACCGAATTTGTAGTACATCAATTTTACCTTTCTTCTGGAGTTCATGAGTAAAGAAGAATTTTGGTGAAATATGTTTTGTCCGATCTCCTTTAATATATCTTCCTCGTAATTGAGCTATGCAAGCTGCATTGTCTTCATAAAGAGGAGTTGAAATATCTTTGATCGATGATAATCCACAACTTTCTCAGATATAATGAATCATGGATTTTAGCCATACACACTCTCGACTTGCTTCATGAATGACTATAATTTCAACATGATTTGAAGAAGTAGCTGCTATAGATTGTTTCGTAGAACGCCATGATATAGCAGTATTTCCACATGTAAATAGATAGTCCGTTTGAGAACGTGCTTTATGTGGATCAAATAAATAACCAGCATCTGCATAACCAATCAATGTTAGGCTGATTATATTTGAATAAAATAATCCGAGATCAATTATACCTTGGAGATATCGAAGGACTTGTTTAATTCCATTCCAATGTCGTCGTATTGGTGAAGAACTAAATCTTGCTAATAAATTGATAGCAAAAGCAATATCAAGTCGTGTATTATTAGTAAGATACATCAATGCATCAATTGCACTGAGATATGGTACTTAAGGACTAAGGAGTTCTTCATCATTTTCTTGAGGTCGGAAAGGATCTTTATCCACATTTAATGATCGGACGATCATTAGAATACTCAATAGATGTGCTTTATCCATGTAAAATCTTTTTAACACTTTTGCTGTATATGTTGATTGATGAATAAATGTTCCACTTTTCAGATGTTTAATTTGTAAATTAAGGCAAAATTTGATTTTACCAAAATCCTTGATTTCGAATTCTCTTTTTATATAATCAATTGTTTCTTGGAGCTCTTCATGAGTTCCAATATGATTAATATCATCAACATATATAACTAATATTACAAATTTAGAACAAAATTTCTTAATAAAAACACATGGACATACCTTGTCATTTTTAAATCTCGCTTTCAATAAATATTCACTAAAACGTGTGAACCACATGCGCCCAGATTGCTTCAGGCCATATAATGATTTCTGCAATTTGATGGAGTAATTTTCACGAAGATAATATTTATATACTTCAAGCATATGAAATCCTTCGGGGATTTTAATGTAAACATCATTTTCTAAATTTCTATACAAGTAAGCAGTGACAACATCTAATAGGCGTATATCTATCTTTTCATGTACTGCCAAACTGATAAGATATCGGAGTGTAATAATATCAACAATAAGAGAATAAGTTTCATCATAATCAATACCTGGTCTTTGTGAAAAATCTTGAGTTACTAATCGCGCTTTATATCGAACGATTTCACTTTTTTCATTGCGCTTTCGCACAAATATCCATTTGTAGCCAACAGGTTTTACACCTTCTAGTGTTTAGACTGCAAGTCCGAAGACTTCACGTTTTGTCAGTGCATTTAACTCCGATTGAATCGCATTTTTCCATTGCAGCCAATCTTTTCTATGCTGACATTCATCAATTGATATTGGTTCAGGATCATCATTATCCTGTGTAACATCAAGAGATATATTGTATACAAATATATTATCAATAACAGTTTCTATTCGATTCCAACTTCTATCGGAAGTGGTATAATTGATAGAAATTTCAGTGTTACTTTCATCAACTTCTGGTTCTTTATCATCAGTTCTCTCTTGGTCTTTATCATTCTTTTCTTCAATATGATCTTCTAGATCATTTAATCCTCTTTTCTTTCGAGGATTTTTATCTTTAGAACCAAAAGGTCGGCCACGCTTCTGGCGTGTTTTTTACTTAGCAGCTATAGGTATAATATTTTGTTCTGCTGGAACTTCAATTCGAATAGGAGTATTTATAGTTGGAATATGCGATTTTGTAACTCTTCTGGAGTCAACAAAAGCGTCTGGTATTTGATTTGCAATGCTTTGCAAATGAATTATCTTTTGAACTTCAAGTTCACATGCGCTTGTGTGCGATTTAAGATAATTTAATGATGTTGTCCAAGCAAGATTCTTTTTATGCTGTTTTAGTTCTCCTCCTAATTTAGGGAATAATGATTCATCAAAATGACAATCAGCAAATCTTGTTATGAATACATCTCCTGTCAGGGGTTCAACATACCTGATAATAAAGGGAGAATCATATCAAATGTATATCCCCTTTCTTCTTTGAGGACCCATCTTTGTACGTTGGTTTGGTACAATTGGAATATATACATCACACCAAAAAATTCTTAAATGAGTAATATTTGATTCTGACCCAAAAGCCAATTGCAAATAAGAGAATTTATGATAACTAGCTGGTCTTATGTGTACAAGTGCTGCAACATGTAAAATAGCATGTCTCCAGGCAGATGTTGGGAGATTTGTTTTCATTAATAATGGTCTAACAATTAATTGTAATCGTTTAATCAAAGATTCAGCAAGACCATTTTGTGTGTGAACATGAGCTACATGATGTTCAACATTAATCTCAATTGACATGCAATATGCATCAAAAGCATGTGATGAAAATTCACCAGCATTATCCAAACGGATATTTTTAATGTGATGGTCAGGAAATTGTGCTCATAATTTAATTATTTGAACAAGTAATCTCGCAAACGCCAGGTTACGAGTAGATAATAAACATACATGTGACTATCGGGATGATGCATCAATTAAAACCATAAAATATTTGAACGGCCCACATGGCGGATCAATAGGTCCACAAATATCTCCGTGAATCCGTTCGAGAAATGTAGGACTTTCAACTCCTACTTTTACTGGTGATGGTTTAACAATTAATTTTCCTAAGGAACATGCAGTACATGCGAATTTTTCTAATGTTAATATCTTTTTTATTTTTTAAAGGATGACCATATGTATTCTCAATGATTCTTCTCATCATGATAGATCCCGGATGACCCAATCGGTCATGCCAAATGCTAAAAGTAATAGGATCAGTAAACTTCTAATTTACTATATGATGAATTTCAATTGTACGTATTTTTACAAAATATAGGCCAATAGAAAAAGACGGCAATTTTTCTAATACAAATTTCTTACTCAAATGCATTTGAGTAATATAAAGATACTCAATCTCATTTTCCTCATTTGTTTCAACATGATACCCATTTCTGTGGATATCTTTAAAATTCAATAAATTTCTTCTGAATTTTGAGGAAAATAGTGCCTTATCAATAATAATTGTTGTTCATTTAGACAACAATATACTACCTCTTCCGGAGCCCTCAATCACATTTGCACTACCGTTTATCTTATAAATATTTATTTCTCTCATTTTGAGATCAGAAAAATATTTTTCATTTTTTAGTATGGTGTGTAGTTCCACTATCAATAATGCATACATCATCATTAACAACAGCCATCTGAACACAAATATATATATGCAAACGTAAATATTATTTGAATAGAATGAAAATAAAAATACAAAAATATCAGGGTGAGGCTTTAGTTCTTTTGGACACTGTCATCACCAATTAAATGGTTTATCCTACCGTCTGGGTGTTCAAAAAAATCCGATACATCCATATGGGTAATTTTGATATTAAGATCTTCAAGATCAATATCATCATCCTCAACATCATTTATTGGATGTTGAGAAAAATTTGCTTCCACATTTTTATTTTTCAATGAAACTTAATACAATTCAACTAAATACTTAGCCGTACGACAGTTTCGTGACCAATGACCTTTCATGCCACATCTATAACATATATCCTCATACTTTTCTTCAATTTTTTTTTCTTTTCCCTTATGATATTTTCTGTTCCACTTCAGGTGGCCAGTATTTCTCACAGTTTGATTATGATTGTGATAAGGGAAATATCGAGCGTGTCTATAACCATAACCATGACCACGACTATAACGATGGCTTCTGCTGGAACCAACAACATTCACTTCTGGGAGTGCTGTTAAACCAATTGGTCTGGCTTCATAATTTCTCAATAATAACTCATTATTCTTCTCTACAATGAGGATAGCAGTAATTAAATCTGTAAATTTTGTATACCATTTTTCTCGATATTATTGCTGCAGGATAATATTCGAGACATGAAAGGTGGAGAATGTCTTCTTCAACATATCTTCATCAGTCACTTTTTCTCCGTATAATTTTAACTGAGATGTAATTTTATACATTGCGGAGCTATATTCATTCACGGTTTTAAAATCTTGCAACCTCAGGTGCAACCATTCATTCCGTGCAATGGGTAATACGACCATCTTCAGGTGGTCAAATCTTTCTTTTAAATTTACCTATATGACATATGAATCTTTTTTTCGGTAAGATATTCCATTTTCAAATTTTCATCGAGATGACGACGAATAAAAATCAAAGCTTTAGCCTTGTGTTGTGCAGATGCACTATTATTTGCTTAAATAGTTTCACTAAGGCCTTCAGCATTTAGATGCATTTCTGTATCGAGAACCAATGACATATAATCTTTTCTAAAAATATCAAGGGTTACAAATTCGAGTTTAGCGAGGTTAGCCATAGAAATCAATAAATGCGTACCTGTCTTCTGGCTTTGATAACGGCAGAAACTCGTGCTTAGTCTTCTGGCTTTTGTAACGGTAGAGACTCGTGCTGATAACGTGTTATAAAATTTGGGTAGCGTTAGAATAAAATCTACACACTACACACAAATAAAACTCTAACTATTCTTTGCACAAGAATTTCTCTCTTTCTTTTCTCTCACAATTTTCTCTAATCTTTCTTTCACTAATCTTTCTTTCACAAAATAATGGTGTATTACAAGCTTAGAGAATAACTCTATTTATAGAGCTCTAATTAGTGGAATATATCATGGCATACATCATCTTCCACTAATCTTAATTAGTGGTGTCTCCACTAAATGATGGACATCCATAAAAATCTTCTCTAATAATTCACATAAATAAATAATTAGTGGAGCCTCCACTAATTAATGGAGCTTCCAATAATTTTAAGATATTCATAACACAAATTAAATAATTGTGAAATTTTATAATAAAAATAATAAAAATATTCATTATATCATTTGAAGTATTTTTATTATTTTTCTCACTTTATTAATTAGAATATTGCAACTTCTTTAATTACATCATTTTAATAATTTTTCTTTTCATCCATATCACTTCATTAAATTATATTTTTTATTCTTTTTATAAGATAATGTGATTTTATTATTAGTTAAAATAATTTCAGTATGGGTAATTGTAACACTAATTAATTGATAGAAAATTATACTAAGGGTAAAATTGAAAAAATAATTAAATTACAACATATATTTAAAAAATAGACAGTTATTTTTTGATAAATTTTTTAAAAAATATGTTAGTTATTTGTAAATGAAATGAGTAATTGATTAAATAGTTTTTAATTTTTCTTTTCCATTGTAGTGTATTATGGATTATAACAGTAGCTTTAGTCTTGGGTGGACGATGACAGGATTGATCTTGGTCATCCACCTTTTTTTTTTCTTTCCTTTAAATTGGTGTTTTTTTATTTTGTGTGTGTGTTAAAATGATGGCCTAGAATTGATTTTATGGCTTATCTTTTTTTTTTTTTAATTGATAGGTTTTTTTTTTTAAATTAATGGCCTAGATTTAATTGTATGGCTTAAATTAAATGAATGATTCTAGAATTGGGGCTATCTATTTTTTTTGTTTTTTTGTTCTTGGGTGTCCTTTTTTTATTCTTTCATGGTCCACCCTTTTTAAAAAAAAAAAAAATTGATGGGTTTTTTTTTTACTAAATTGATGACTTAGATTTGATTGTATGGCTTACTTTTTTTTTTAATTGATGATTTTTTTTTTTTTTGGTTAAATTAATGGTTTAGATTTGATTGTATGATTTATCCTTTTTTTTATTTTTTTTAAATTGATGGTTTATTTTTTTAAAATTGATGACTTAAATTTGATTATATAGTTTAGATTGAATGGATAATTTTAGAATTGGGACCATCAATTTTTTTTTTAATAAATTGATGGAGTTTTTTTGGTTAAATTGATGGCCAAGATTTGAGTGTATGGCTTAAATTGAATGGATGATTCTAGAATTCGGATCGCCCAATTTTTTTTTTTATTTGTTCTTGGGTGGTCGATTACAAGATTGATCTTGGGCGTTCACCATTTTTTTTTTTTAAGTTGATGGTTTTTTTAATAAAAAATTTCAAAAAAAAAAAAACTTTTAACGGCGTCTAACTTATATGACGAATTTACATATACAAATATCAATAACAACAATGACATCCCTAATCATACCTTCGCGGTATCCAATTTTTTTGTTTTCTTGGTTTAATAATATATTTATTGACAAAAATTATTTTTATTTTTTTATTTTTAAAAATCTATTTAGAATCATATATTTTTAAAATTTTTTCTTTAGGTCAAAATGATAATATTAGAATTTTTATAAAAAATGTTTTAAAAAATCTTTCACAGCACCTAACTTACATGACTATTTATACACACAAATTTCAATAACAACAATGAGTCCTCTGACCATATCTTCCAGACGTAACTAGTCTGGATTCAAATCTTCTACGATATCATCTAAAGCAGAGATGGATCCAGGGGTGGCGTCTACGTTTTCAATATTTTTACAAATTATATATTTTTTTGAGTAATTAACTTATTTTGTCTTTAAAATGTGAAATTTAATTATATTTTTTTGGAATAATTAAACTTATTTGGTCTTTAAAATTTAATAATATTTTTTATTATTATAAATTTTAATAAAATTATAACTTATTATGTGATTTTTAATTTTTCTTTTCCTTGTAGTTGTAGTGTGTTATGAATTATAACTAGCAATGGCTAATGGGTCGGCCCGCACAGTTTCTGGCCGGGCCTAAGGACCGGCCCGCGCAGAGTGCGAGCCGGTCCCAAAGAGGGGCGGGCCAGTGCCGGCCGGTGCGAGCCGGCCCGTAGGCTTATTCTTTTTTTTTTTTTCCCTTCCTACTTAATACAAATTTTTAAAATTATAAAAAAGCCACCTTGAAGTGGTGGGGGGTTTGGCTTTGACCCCCTACCTATTTTATTAATTAATAAAATAAAGATTGCATAAGAAGGGGACTTGATGCCTAAACCTCTTAAAAATATTACAATGATTAAAATTTAAAAATATAATAAATATCTTTAAAATAAAATTAAATACATAATATTACTTACCCTAAATTCTTAATTACAAAAATACTAAACTAACTACTTGGTTCACCCCATTCATCATCTGAGTTATCATCAATAATTCACGAATTAGTCGTCTTATCTTCAACTGCAAAGCAACTACTACAGCACATTAACATCTCCAACGTTTGAAGAGCCAATCGAGATCTTTTTTTCATCGATTGTTCGAGCACTCACTGAAGACGCTTTTCGATGGCACTGTAGAGACTGGTGGTGTCAAAAGATCACGTGCCATTTTAGATAAAATGGGGTATTGACTTACATGAGCCTTCCACCAACCACAAATATCAAAATGTTGATCTTCATTTTCTATCAAGGGCTGCATCTCATAAATTGTCATCTCGTTGTAGGTGTAGTCGATCTTTTTTTACGTTTCATAATACTCCATGGATTAAATACTGATGAAATTGAAGAGGTAAATTTTCGTGGAGGTTGAAAGTGATTACTAGATGATGAAGCTTACCTACTTAAACTAGGAGAACTAGAACAAGAAAACTCAAACTCATACAAATTATACATGTCAGATAAAGTTTTAGCTGTTTTATCTTTTATATCTTTTATCATACATTGTTTAAGTGTTTGTGATTCTTCAAAATCTAATGTTTCATATAAATAATTAATAATACTATGAAAACCAGTTGTCTTTACTCTAGGATCCATACACAATGCCATACAATATAAAATAGGAATATCTTCATAATATTTTTTATATTTTTCAAATATACTTCTCATAAAATAACAATATTGGGGATGACACATATATTCACAAAAAATATGTACTACCTTAGCAAGTGTTGGAAGAATATGATGAGTAGTGGGATAATAGGATCCCGATAAAAGTTCAGTAGCTTATTTGAAAGTAAATAAAAATGTTAAAAGTGCAGTACAATTTTCAAAATGAGTTTCAGTTAGTGGAGGTAGAAAATTATTACTATTACAAAATTCAATAAGTTGGTTTTGAAAAGGTATAATATTTTCAAACATATCTAAAGTTGAGTTCTATCTAATTTTACAATCTAATCTAAATTTTTTAAAAGATACACCTTGTTCTTGACATAATGCCTTACAATTTTGTTACCTAGTTGGGGAGGTTTTAATAAATAAAACAACATTTCTAATTATATTAACAATATCATCAATATATTTATATCATTCTTTAACACACAAATTAAGTATATGACAAGCACACCTAATATGAAATAAAATACCATCTAACATAGGATTCATAGTATTTTTTAAAATTGTTATGGCGGAATCATTATTTAAAGCATTATCTAAAGAAATATAAATAATTTTATTTAAAATTCTATATTCACGACATGTTTGAGTAATCATTCTAACTATACTACTACCTACATGAGGATATTCAAATAATTTAAAACAAATATTTCTTTTTTGTACTAACCAATCATGATCTATCCAATGACATATAATGCACAAATAAAATTCATTAGTAATTGTAGTCCAACCATCACAAGTAAAAGCAAATTTCTAATTACAAGAATCAAACATAACAATTAGATACTCTTTCATTTCTTTTTATTGTATCATTTTTTAATGTTCTTCTAGGAATTCTTTTCCATACTGGTTGACAATTGTTTTGCATATATTGTTTATAATGTGGTTTTTTTTGCAAAATTAAAAGGTAATTTAGTTTGAACAATCATTTTAGCAAATGTACTTCTATTTTTTTATGATCATATTGAAAATTACCAATAATTTGACCTCATGTAATACGTATTTGTTCTTGTTTAAGTAGGTTTTTTAACTAATCATTATGTGACCTTTTCATATGTCTAACTAATGTTCCCGTCCCTCCTCCCTTCTTATGTGCATATACCACCTTACAAATTTTACATATTACCCTATCATTATCATTATCTTTTTCAAAAAAATTTCAAACCATAGATGTTTTTGCTTTAGTTGTAACATCTGTTATTTCAACATCATCCTCACCTATATTAGATTTGTCAGGATTAATTGTTGGAGTTAGTTGTGATTGTGAAACACTAATACTAGGCCTACTAGGACCTTCATCTTCATTACCTATTTCATTATTTATTAAATTCAAAACTGGATCTATATTAAAATCAAATTGTGCAGATGATTGGGATGAAGAAAAATGATGATATTGATTTGGATCCATTATTTAAAAAAAAAAAAGCAATCAAAATTCAAATAAAAGTTTTAAAAAAATAAAGTATTAACAAATAATGAAATAAGAGAATTGAAAAATATAAAAAATAAATTAACTTAAAAATTAAACAAATAACTAAAACAAATAAACAATTAATAAAGCCAAAATAGAAGAATGTAAGATTAAGAAATACTAACTCGTTGATGACCGACATTCAAGAATAATAGTACTTTGTGGAACTTTTTACTTCTTTTATCCACTATTTTGCTACTCAACAATCTTCCAAAATATGAAGACTTTCTTGAAGAATGGAAAAAATATAACACAAAAATAAATTATATTCTAATACTTTTTGTAGAGAAAATGGAGAATTGGAGAGAGTTTGAGGGAATTGGAGAGTGTTTGATGAGTTTTGAGATGAATTGTGGGGTATTTATAGAGTTTTGTGGGTTAAAATAGAAAATATAACCGTTAGGGACCAAAATACAAAAAATATATATATATATTTCAGCCGTTAAGGGCTAAAATGCAGTAAACAAAAAGTGGAGAGCCATTGGCAATGCCTCTCTCCAGGCGGGCTGGCCTGGGACCTAGACTCGGACTGGTGCACGGTGGACGGTTAGGCAGTCGGGTCGGGTCGGGCCTAGCCCAATGGGCTGAACCAGCCCACTGGCCATTACTAATTATAACAGTAGTTTTTAATTTTATTAAGAATAAAAAAAAATTACAAGTTTTAAATTATATTAATTTTCTAAATTTTTGAGAATTTTTTAAATTGTTCATATATAAATTTTAAAAATTTTAATTTTTGCTATGACTTGCTCTTTAAATATAGTTTTATTTTAAATTAAAATTTTAATATATTATTATTTAATATATTTTTCATTTTTAAAAAATTAATATATTATATTCATAATTTTTTATAAAATTCATCTCAAATTAATTCTTATTTACTTACACATCCAGTTTTTAGTTCCATGGCAGTAGTACAATAATAGTATCATTCCATGTACTGCAGAAGATTTGTAGCCCACCTAACACGATCATTCCTTGTTAGAGTTTTCCGGTGGAATAATTTGCAGCATTTTTGTTCTGCGAGATATTGTGGGGGAAAAAAAAGGAAAATGCATATCAATTTTTTCATGAAAAAGTTTTACCATTAATGGAATTTAGAGCTGAGAATCCTAATAAATAAAATGGTATTGTTGAATTTCCACTCCAAAGATGTGATCAATGTGAGAAAGCTTCTTTGTATGCAATTGGGTCTGAAAAATTTTTGGATTTGCCTAAGTAGGACAAAATTTTGATTTTTCATGTGGAACTAATATCAAATTTTTATGGCTTGCTTTTGTTGCATTTTAAACTGCATAAGATGAGAAATATTTTTGCACCAATGTATAATTAAATTCCTTTAAAAAAAGTATAATTAAAAATAACATCTATGGATTTTTTTAAACATAAAATTATTTCTCATTCCCTTTTGAAGAAAAAAGTAAAAGATCCGTGAGTCCCAACTGTCATTCTGAGAAAGCAAGAAAAATATTTACTTTACCAAAGTTGTTATTTATTTATCACTTTACTTCTTTTACTTCTTGAAATATTTTGCTATTTTACAGCTTATTTGTTAACTTGGGAGAAAAATATAAGTCCATTCGAATGCTCTTATCTAACGGCGAGAAAGTCTAGATTGTACTTGGGTAAAGATTATATTAAAATCTTAATAATTAATGAAAGAGAAAAAATATAATATGTTGCGAGTATATAACAACTCTAAAAAATTTAACTTACCCCACATAAGATATTAAGGTTGGAATCCTCCCCCCAAAACAAAAGTTTTACTTCAATTTCTTAATTGGTAACAACCTTTGTGGTAACAAAAGAGATAAATATCTGTTTACATCTTCTTTCTCATCTCCTTTATTCACATTATTTTTTGCCTCTTGAATGTCAAGACATAAGAATGCGAATTGGATCGAGAAATATCTTTATATGAAACTAAAAAATAATTCTAATAAATTAAATTATCATACAATAAAAACAAACACATATCATGACATAACTAGGGGATGAGTGTGTGGGTGTTTTTTTTTCTCTTTTAAAATTTCCTCTTAGATTTTATCTTTTATCCTTTTTTGGGCCATATCTTTTATCTCTTATCTCTTAATATTTTTAAAATAATAAATATTATTATTACTTTGATTAATGATTGTATTATTTTTTAATATATAAATATTGTCTTTGTCGGTCAACTAATTTTCTTCTAGCAAAATTCCTGCTTGCCTTGGAATTCAATGGCCAATTCAAAGTCACATGACCTGTTTTTTTTCATGCCTGACCCATATTTCAACGATTCTGTAAAACCACTACAAATTAAAACGCCAACTGCCCCCCCCCCCCCCAAAAAAGCAAAAGAAGAAAACTATTATGAATTATTGGAATCTCCATTAATTAGTGGAGGCTCCACTAATTATGGATTTATGTGAATTATTAGAAGATTTTTATGGATGTCCACCATTTAGTGGAGACACCATTAATTGAGATTAGTTGAAGATGATGTATGCCATAATGTATTCCACTAATTAGAGCTCTATAAATAAAGCTATTCTCTAAGCTTGTAATACACCATCATTTTGTGAAAGAAAGATTAGTGAAAGAAAGATTAGAGAAAGAATTGTGAGAGAAAGAAAGAGAGAAGTTTGAAGAGAAATTCTTGTGCAAAGAATAGTTAGAATTTTCTTAGTGTGTAGTGTGTATATTTTATTCTAACACTACCCTAATTTATAACACGTTATCAGCACGAGTCTATACCGTTATTAAAGTCAGAAGACAGGTACGCATTTATTGATCTCGCTAAATTCGAATTTGTAGCCCTTGATATTTCTGAAAAAAAAAATTTATATGTCATACAAAAATGCATCTAAATGCTAAAAAAAGGAGATCCATATGTCATGTGGATAAAAAGAAAGATTTGACCACCTGAAGATGGTCGTACTACCCACTGCACGGTATGAATGGTTGCACCTTAAGTTGCAAGATTGTAAAACTGTGAACTCCGTGATGTATAAAATTACATCTTAGTTAAAAATTTTACGGAGAAAAAGTTACTGATGAAGTTATATTGGAGAAGACATTCTCCACTTTTCATGTTCTACAATAACAATATCGAGAAAAAGGGTATCCAAAATTGACAGCTTTAATATGAGTTATTATTGAGAAATCATGAAGCCAGATGAACTGGCTCAACAGCACTCCCAGAAGTGAATGCTGTTGGCTCCAGTAGAAGCCATCGTTATAGTCGTAGTTGTGGCAGTGGCCGTGGTTATGGTCATGGACACACTCGATATTTCCCTTATCACAGAGAAATACTGGCCACCTGAAGTGGAACAGAAAAGATAATAAAGGAAAAAGATATTTCTATTAATAATAAGCATCACATCTTTTATTCATATCACTAGTGTTCATATGAACTTGAGGATACATGCTTATAGTTGCTCTTTTATAATTGAGCATTTGATTGGTGATGGAAGTGTTCAAAATAATTAAAAGTTTACTTTTAATATGTTTCTTTTATATTTTATATTTGTGGCATTGTAATAGTACTTATCGTTTAAGGTTTTTATTGTTTGAGTATTTACATTTATAAATGTTTTGTTATGCCCAGATGGCTATTATTCCGCTTACCGGATACACAAATGGCATTGAAGATATATGCCTAATTGATAGTGGTACAACACACACCATATTGAAAGATAAAAAAATATTTCTCTTACCTGCAAATGGGAGAAACAAATGTTAATACTATAGGTGGTAGTGTAAAGTTGATTGAAGGCTCTGGAAGAGCTAATATTGTATTACCTGGAGGAACAAATGTTGTTATTCCTAAAGCGTTATTTTCTTCAAAATCTCGAAAAAATTTATTAAGCTTTAAAGATATTCGCCGAAATGGATATCACATTGAAACAATGGAAGAAAATAGTTTTGAGTATCTCTGTATTACTCAAATAATGTCGGGTAAAAAATCTTTATTAGAAAAGCTACCATCTCTTTCTTCTGGCCTATATAGCACAAAAATCCATGCAATTGAAATGCATCATTCAGTAAATCAGAAATTTACTGATCCTGTTACATTTATCATTTGGCATGACCGTTTGGGTCATCCAGGAGCTATTATGATGCGAAGAATAATTGAAAAAATGAATGGTCATCCTTTGAAAAGTCAAAGGATTTTGACATCTGATAAATTTTCATGTGCTGCATGTTCTCAAGGGAAATTGATTATTAAACCATCTCCAGCAAAAGTGGAGTTTAAGTCTCCAATATTTTTAGAAAGAATTCATGGTGATATATGTGGACCAATTAATCCACCATATGGGCAATTCAGATACTTTATGATTTTAATTGATGCATCGACCCGATGGTCGCATGTTAGTTTATTATCAACTCGCAACCTGGCGTTCGCGAGATTGCTTGCCCAAATAATTCGCTTAAGAGCGCAATTTCCAGATTATCCGATCAAAAGGATCCGTCTAGATAATGCTGGAGAATATTCCTCCCAAGCTTCTGATGCTTATTGCATGTCAATTGGCATTACTATTGAACATCCAGTAGCTCATGTTCATACTCAGAATGGTCTAGCTGAATCATTCATTAAACGGTTACAATTAATTGCTAAACCGTTATTAATGAGAACAAATCTCCCGACAACTGCTTGGGGATATGCTATTTTGCATGCTGCAGCACTTGTACGCCTAAAGCTAACAAGTTATCACAAATTTTCTCCCTTACAATTGGCTTTTGGTTCCGAGCCAAATATAACTCATTTAAGAATTTTTGGGTGTGCTGTATATGTTCCAATTGCACCAAACCAACGTACAAAGATGGGTCCTCAAAGAAGAAAGGGGATCTACGTTGGATATGATTCTCCCTCTATTATCAGATATGTTGAACCCCTGACAGGAGATGTATTCACAGCAAGATTTGCTGATTGTCATTTTAATGAATCATTATTCCCTAAATTAGGGGGAGAACCAAAACAGCATAAAAAGGATCTTGCTTGGACAACATCATTAAATTATATTGACCCGCGCACAAGCGCATGTGAACTTGAAGTTCAAAAGATAATTCATTTGCAAAGCATTGCAAATCAAATGCCAGACGCTTTTGTTGACTCCAGAAGAATTACAAAATCGCATATTCCAACTATAAATGCTCCTATTCGAATTGAAGTTCCAGCAGAACAAAATATTATACCTATAGCTGCTGAGTCAAAAACACGCCAGAAGTGTGGTCGACCTCTTGGTTCTAAAGATAAAAATTCTCGAAAGAAAAGAGGATTAAATGATCCAGAAGATCATATTGAAGAAAAGAATGATAAAGACCAAGAGAGAACTGATGACAAAGAACCAAAAGTTGATGAAAGTAACACTGAAATTTCTATCAATTATACCACTTCCGGTAGAAGTTGGAATCGGATAGAAACTGTTATTGATAATATATTTGCATACAATATATCTCTTGATGTTACACAGGATAATGATGATCCTGAACCAATATCAGTTGATGAATATCGGTATAGAAAAGATTGGCTGCAATGGAAAGATGCGATTCAATCGGAGTTACATGCACTGACAAAATGTGAAGTCTTCGGACCTGCAGTCCGAACACCAGAAGGTGTAAAACCTGTTGGCTACAAATGGATATTTGTGCGAAAGCGTAATGAAAAGAGTGAAATCGTTCGATATAAAGCGCGATTAGTAGCCCAAGATTTTTCACAAAGACCAGGTATTGATTATGATGAAACTTATTCTCCTGTTGTTGATGCTATTACACTCCGATATCTTATCAATTTGGCAGTACATGAAAAGATAGATATGCACATATTAGATTTTGTCACTGCTTACTTGTATGGAAATTTAGAAAATGATGTTTACATGAAAATCCCCGAAAGATTTCATATGCCTGAAGTATATAAACATTATCCTCGTGAAAATTACTCCATCAAGTTGCAGAAATCATTATATGGCCTGAAGCAATCTGAGCGCATGTGGTTCACACGTCTTAGTGAATATTTATTAAAAGCGGGATTTAAAAATGACCAGATATGTCCATGTGTTTTTATTAAGAAATCTGATTCTAAATTTGTGATATTAACTATATATGTTGATGATATTAATCTTATTGGAACTCCTGAAGAGCTCCAAGAAACAATTGATTATTTAAAAAGAGAATTCGAAATCAAGGATTTTGGTAAAATCAAATTTTGCCTTGGTTTACAAATTGAACATTTGGAGAGTGGAACATTTATTCATCAGTCAACATATACAGCAAAAGTGCTAAAAAGATTTTACATGGACAAAGCTCATCCATTGAGTATTCCAATGATCGTCCGATCATTAAATGTGGATAAAGATCCTTTCCAACCTCAAGAAAATGATGAACTCCTTGGTCCTGAAGTGCCATATCTCAGTGCAATTGGTGCATTGATGTATCTTGCTAATAATATACGACCTGATATTGCTTTTGCTCTCAATTTATTAGCAAGATTTAGTTCTTCACCAACACGACGACATTGGAATGGAATTAAACAAGTCCTTCGATATCTCCAAGGTACAATTAATCTCGGATTATTTTATTCAAATAAAACCAGTCCAACATTGATAGGTTATGCAGATGCTGGTTATTTATCTGATCCACATAAAGCACATTCTCAAACGGGCTATCTATTTACATGTGGAAATACTGCTATATCATGGCGTTCTGCGAAACAATCTATAGCAGCTACTTCTTCAAATCATACTGAAATTATAGCCATTCATGAAGTAAGTCGAGAATGTGTATGGCTAAGATCCATGATTCATTATATCCGAGAAAGTTGTGGATTATCATCAATCAAAGGTATTCCAACTCCTCTTTATGAAGACAATGCAACTTGCATAGCTCATTTACGAGGAGGATATATTAAAGGAGATCGAACAAAACATATTTCACCAAAATTCTTCTTTACTCATGAACTGCAGAAGAAATGTGAAATTGATGTACTACAAATTCGGTCATGTGATAACCTCGCAGATATTTTCACGAAGACTTTACCGACTGCAACATTTGAGAAGTTGATATATAAAATCGGTATGCGTCGGTTTAAAGATTTAAAGGAATCATCTCATCATGGGGAGTAATAAACAAACATATAGAATAGTGTACTCTTTTTCCTTCACTAGATTTTTTTTCCCACTGGGTTTTTATCTAGTAAGGTTTTAACGAGGCATATTCTTTATGTAATGGATGGACATCCAAGGGGGAGTGTTATGAATTATTGGAATCTCCATTAATTAGTGGAGGCTCCACTAATTATGAATTTATGTGAATTATTAGAAGATTTTTATGGATGTCCATCATTTAGTGGAGACACCATTAATTGAGATTAGTTGAAGATGATGTATGCCATGATGTATTCCACTAATTAGAGCTCTATAAATAGAGCTATTCTCTAAACTTGTAATACACCATCATTTTGTGAAAGAAAGATTAGTGAAAGAAATATTAGAGAAAAAATTGTGAGAGAAAGAAAGAGAGAAGTTTGAAGAGAAATTCTTGTGCAAAGAATAGTTAGAATTTTCTTAGTGTGTAGTGTGCATATTTTATTCTAACTATACCCTAATTTATAACAAAAACCAAAATTAGATACATTTTGGTACTTTACCCCACGTGCTCTATAGGCGCGTGTTCGTTTTTCCTTTGCCCTTAGTTATCTAGTACAATCTTCTTGTTCACCCAAAAAAATACATTTCCCAATCCAAACAAACCAGAGAAGGAAAAGGGGCAGGAAAGCCAGAAACTAGGTAGAAAGAGTAGGAAGAAAGAAAAATCAGAGCCATCAAGATTGAATCTTTGAAGCCATCGGGCTACCAAAATCCCAAAAACAAACGATGGCAGAACCCAAAGAAGAAGAACCCACAAGATATTTTCCACCTTCAACTTCCCTGTCATCACAAGAAGAGCAGGAGCAACAGCAAGAAGAACAGCCCTCATCAACATCATATATGATATTCTTGAAAATTATCAGCAAAAGGAGAACATGGGTATGCCTTTTTGTTGCTGTTTACACACTCTTGTTATCGCTTTCATGGAATTTTCTCACATCAGTGCTTTCTTGGTATGAATCAACCGTCGTAAATTCACCAGAAGCAGCAACAGTGTCTTCTTCTTCTTCTGGTTGGTCAGTCTTGTATGCATCAGTGCTTTTAGGTGTGGCTTTTGGGGTACTTTCTATGGTGGCTGCTTTGGCTGTGGCAGTTCCAGCCACCTTAGTAACATGGATTTCTATTCTTGTTTTGCTGACCTTTCGTGGGAAGCCAACACGGGCTTTGGTTTTGGAAGGCAAGAAATTGACTGCTGATATTATTGGATTTGTGATTAAAGTTTTGATTAAAGAGGGGAATATTGTGGCTGCAGTTTGTGCTCTTCTTGTTGGCTACTTTGCATTTGTTAGAAAGGGTACAAAAGATGCTATTGCCGATGATCTTTAGATCTCACCCAAGAATGACTTGTTAGAAGATGGGATTTGTATTAATTCTCTTTCCTGAGAATTCAGTGGTTTCATGTTGGATAATTTTTCTTTCTTGAAATTTGAACCTTAGGTGGATGAGATTTTGAAGCCAAAACCCCTATAATTTTTTTTTTCTTTTTGGGGGGGGTGGAGGGGGGCTGACTGAGGGTGGCGGGAGCTACCCTTTCTCTCTGTAGCGAAAAATAATTCTAACAGGAAGGAGAGAGGAGGGGAAAAAAAAAAAGAATGTCAATGTAAATTATTTAATTTTCGGATTTCGCCTGTTCTTCAGGTTGGACTTCATAGTTGTCTTACATGCATGTATTGATTTTTTTTTTTTAATTGAATATGACAATGTTCCTTTGTCAAAGATGTAACTTGGTAGTTGTGACCTACTTGCTATTCAATGTTACTGTTTTCTTTATGTACCAAGTCAAAGCTAAGTATAGGTGGGTGCGGGGGGGGGGGTGGGTCAGGATCACCCGGGTCGGACTTGACATGTATACCCTGCGCGGTACTGGAATAAAAGGAGCCATACCCACGTATTCGGATAACGGGTCGGGATCGAGTATATCAGCTCGAAAATTCTATGTAAAAATATTATAGTCTTATATAAAAATTCATGTATAAAAAATTAAAATAGATATAATTTCAAATTCTTAAAATTTCAAGTTTACAATAATTAAAAAAAACAATTTAAGTTCATAAATAACAATATCATATAATACAAATAAATTAAAAATTAAACATTAAATAATAGTTTAAAATAACAATATTAAATATTCATAGGTTTAAAACTATCATCTAAGAAACTGTCTAATTAAATATCCTTAACAATATTTCTAATTAAATAAAGAGAAAAAAATAATAAAAATATTAATTATCACTTCAAAAGTTAAATATAAATATAAACTTCAAGAGCTAAATTAATTAAATAAATTTACATATCAAGAAGTCTTTGCTGCCTTTGTCAATGAAAATATCACAACAATATCTCTAATTAAATAAAGAGGAAAAACAATAAAAATATTACTAATTTTTACTTCAAAAGTTAAAACATAAATATAAACTTCAAGAGCTAAATTAAATAAACAAATTTACATATCAAATTAAAGTCTTTGCTACTTTTGTCAATGAAGAGCTATCTACCACGTCGTCCGAATCAATTAACTCTGAAAAAGGCAAATTAATTAACTAATAGATAAACAAAAAATTAAAATATAAAAAATTAAAATGTAACAAACATTGTTTGACTTACTTTGTAGTCACCAATGCCTCCACGATATCATGAAATAAACAAGAATGTAACTCATCAATTATTCTTCCTCCAACAATAAATGCAGATTCTAATGCAACAGTTGTGGTTGGAATAGCTAAGATATCACGTGTCGTCTTTCCTATAGTTGAATATTTCAAATAATTAACTTTCCACTAATTTAAGATATCAAAATTGTCATTCTTAAGATACACTAGTTAATCTAAGTATTGACCTCTGTAAGCCTTTTGATACACACGAAATGTAGAAGACTTGACTGTCTTATTCCATTGGTCAAACTAATTTAGCACATCAACCTTCAAATTCTCATCATTTCGATTACCATCACTTTCATCACTAATTGGATTAGATCCGAACTGACCACCATATCCAAGGTATAAATTAAACAAACCACTCCTAATCTTCTTAACATAAGCAAAAGCATCGTCACCATATATTTTAGTGTAATAGAATTCTATTAAATCCATTTTAAATCTGGGATCAAGAACAATAGCAATTCCCAACACTAAACAACACTCCTCTTAATATTTTTCAAACTTTTCTTTCATAGGATTGGCCATGGCTTTAAGAAAAGCATTATCACCAGATACTCATTCTCTCAGCTTGAGTTGGATTCTACACCCATCGGGAAAGAATACATTTGATGTGGAAAAATGACTATCACTAAAATGAGAAGTAGCTTCATAAAAGATTTTCAAACAAATATGAACCAAACTAGCAACTTCTCATTCTTCTTCACTTGGATTATGCTTATAATTTTTATCAATCTGAACAAGTTGACTAAATGCTTGCTTTAAAGGTAATGCAGAATCAAACATTAAGAAAGTAGAGTTCTTACTAGTTTGCACGTCCAAGGACACTTTTTTCTTATTTTTCAGCTTACATTGTTACAATGCACACTCAAAATTTTGGCAGCCATAAGGTAATTTTTTCAAACACTTACAAGTTTCTTGAATTTTTTGAAGGGTATTACCAATATGAGCCAAACCATCTTGCACAATCAAGTTAAGGATATGTGCACTACAACGAACATGAAATAAATCTCCACCTAAAGGAAGCAATGACTTATCACACAACTATGATCTCAAATATCTAACCATTGAATCATTTGCAGATACATTATCAACAACTATGGAAAACAATTTCTTGTCCAAGTTCTACTCTTAGATAATGTCATTAATGAATCTGAATAATATGTTACCATCATGAGGATAAGGAATAAGTCTGTATGCAATGATGTTTTTTTTCAATTGCTAATTGTCATTGACATAGTGAGCAACCAAACAAGTATTTGCAATATTAGAATAATCAGATATCTAAATATCAATAGTAAAGATAAATCTACAAGCACAATTATCCAACAACTTATACAATTTTTCATTCTCTTCCTTATGCAAATCAATCACATATGACCTTATTGTATTTCAAGAGACAAGCTTTAAATTTGGATTTAAACTACTGCAGAATTCCTCAACCCATTCATGCTCACACATATTAAATGGGATAATTATGATTGATGATTGTTTTTGCTAAAATCCTCCTACTCTTTTCTTGATCAAATTTGTAGTTTCGAACTTCAACATAATCAGTTAATGGATTTTTTTCCATTATGAGATTTATTTGCCCTGCTTGCTTATATTTTCTTAGAGGACAACATTCCAAATGTTTTTTTAAGTGAGTAGTTCCAGCACTACTTACTCTATTAAGCTGATTTTTGCACTAATTACATTTAGCTATAACCTCTTCAGAAGGAGATGTAAATCTTAACACTTCATCCCATACCTTAGAAGTCAATTTCCTTGTCCTTGAGGTCAAAGTCCTATCATCATCTTATGCAATCTCTGACTCCACCATGTTATTAGGATCATCACTTGAAGTTGAAGGTGGTGCTTCATTTGGTGTACTTGACATTCTTCATAGAACAAAGAACTAAGGAATAAGAACATACTTATCAATTGCATCAATGATAAAGAATCTTAATTAGAGTGCATCTCATAAATTTATATTGGAGAAAAAGTTAAAAGGTTGTAATTGATAAGTTGATATATTCAATTAAAGTGCACATTTATTCCGAGCAGCATATCCTCATGATGGTGAAAAATAGAGATTTACAGACCACAAGTTATACAAATCTTGTTATCATGATGCAATATTAGTTTGAAATGTACTCAAAACTTCACATCAATACGACAAATTTCTGCAGCAAAAATCTGTACAAATATAAGGCCCCCTTACTCAAAACTTCACAGAAGGAGATGTAATGGCTAGTTGTGTTTGCCCTACACTGATGCCTTCTAAACTCACATAGTATAACCAATCACGAAGTTGAAATGTGGTGGAATAGCCTTCGATAATGCCCCCTTTACCGAGAATCAAACTATTTGCAGTATAGGTAGGATCACTAATATTCCCAATGCAATATGAAAATTGAGAATCAAAAGAGGAGACAATTGACACATATTAGCACTTAGACCAAGAATTCCACTTGCTTGAGACAACCTAAAATAATTCTTTGTTTTGCAACCAAATAGAACATTAGATGCAACTGATACACCGTTGGTAGGTGCTATAAATGTGAATTTCCTATAAGTTGTAACATCAGCACTCTTTGTGTCATCCTCATATTCCATTGCATAAGCACCATATCCATCTACGTCGCAATGCCCATTAAAGGTTTCATCACATTCAGGAGTATGACATGTTAATGGAGCATACATAGATGATCTACGAGGATTAAGAATAGGACTGCTAAAATTAGGATCTACAATCATATGTATAGCTCACAAAATTTCTACAAAACTTTTCCCACCTCCTCAAGAATACTGCTAAAATTCAATAAATTCTCAAATTTCTTCAATAAATTCCGTCTAAATAGCATCATATGCACAATACATGAAAATCAAACGGTAACATCTACTGTAATTTTGGATCTATAAGACTATAACACTAAGTCACTAACCTCGAAAGAAGAAGCGAATGCACACAGCTTGAGTTCGAATGTTTGAAATTTTTTAACCGGAATGTGAAAATCAACCGAGTTACGGAGAAAAAGAGATGAGATTGACTTGGGTTTGGGTGGTGTCATGGGTGAAGCCTTCACCGTGAAGTACTGAAGTCATCGAAGGATGATGAAGGCAGTGTGGGGTGTGGTGGTGAGTGCCGCCATGCCGGTGGTGTCGTAGGTGAAGCCGCGAAGGACTGAAGGGTGTCGTCAGTGAAGAAAATAGCAATGCAGATCGATTGCAGAATTCAAAGATGAAGAATGGATGAAGAAATAACAATGAAGACCAATTGCAGAACACAAAGATGAAGAATGAACAGAGCGTTTTTATTTCTTTCTTCTTCAATGAAGAATCTGTACACTGATTTGTATATATATATACACATTTGACATTTTGGATTTCAATCAAACTATCAACTAATTCTAATGAAAATTAAAGTACATCTAACTGCTTAATTTACAGCTGTTAACAATCTTGCTATTGGCGCCAAGAAGAAAAATTCTTCCGGGATCAAAATAAAACTTTGATGACTCAGCACATGATCTGGAAACTGCATCATCTGAAGTGGATGATCTGGAAAGTTTCCTTAATGATGCAGCAGCTGTCTTGGCATCTGATTCAGCAATGGCTTTCTGCTACTGCTTTCTCTCATGTTCAGTTTCAACAGCCCCCCTCAAGCTGGAGGCAGAAAGAACTCCTAGATGTGATAAAAGGAGAGTGAAAGGACCAGGACTTAAAGCTTTTGTAAAAATGTCTGCTAATTGCTGTGCAGAAGATACTGGTAACGGTTTAATGTAACCAGCTTGATATAAATCTCTAACAAAATGACAATCCAACTCTATGTGTTTAGTCCTTTCATGAAATATTGGATTTTCAACCAAGTATATGGCACTTCTATTGTCACAGAATAAAGGAACAGGCAAAACACAATGAAAACCAAGTTCATTGAAGAAATGAAGAAGCCACTGTAACTCACAAACTGACTGAGCTAAAGCTTTATACTCGCTCAGCGAGAACTTCTAGCGACCACTGATCGCTTCTTGGATTTCCAAGCTACAAGAGCGAGAACCAAAATAGATGCAATAACCGGTGATGGATATTCGAGTATCCATGCATCCAACCCAATCGAATCGAGCATAAACTTGCAAATCAAATGAAGTGTTAGGCTGGAAAATGTAATCCAAAATCAATAGTACCCTTTAGATATCTAAGCGATCTATAAACTGCTTGCATGTGAAAAATTGTTGGAGCTGTGAGAAATTGGTGAGCTACTTGAATTGCAAAAGCAATATCACGGACGATTGTTAGTCAAATATAATAGCTTTCCAACCAAGCTTACGTAAAGTGAAACATCGAGAGAATAACTACGAATCTCCAGTTGCCAATTTTACTTTCTTTGTCTAAAGGAGTAGACAACTGGTTTACATCCAATGTATCCATGTGTTTGAAGCATATCTAAAATGTATTTCTGCTGAGATAAAACAATGCCATGTGAATCTCTATGGATTTCAAAACCAAGAAAGTAGTGAAGATCTCCCAGATCTTTGATTTGAAACTGATGGTGCAGCTGATTTTTAACTTCAGTAATGGCATCAAAATGAGGACTTAAAACAAGAATGTCATCAACATACACCAAGATAGCAATAAACAAGTCTTTAGTCCTCTTAAAAAACAAACTATAGTCACTCCTTGACTGACAAAAACCAAGTGAAATCAGATAGCCAGTAAGTTTTGCATTCCATTGCCTACTAGCATGTTTTAGACCATATAATGATTTGTCAAGCCTGCAAACTAAAGAACTGTCTGCAGTGACAAAACCTGGAGGTAAATCCATATAAACTTCTTCAAGTAAGTCACCATGCAAAAAGGCATTATTCACATCTAATTGATGAATGTACCAATTTGATTTTGCAGCAAGAGCCATCATCAATCTAATGGCTGTGATCTTCACAACAGGAGAGAATGTATCCAGAAAATCAATTCCCTCTTGTTGTGTATAACCCTTGGCAACAAGTCTTGCCTTATACCTATCAATTGATCCATCAGCCTTATATTTGATTCGATACACCCATTTGCATCCAACAGTTTTCTTTCCAGTAGGTAAAGGAACTAAGTGCCAGGTTTTGTTTTCTTCTAAAGCAGTAATCTCAGTTCTCATTGCTTGACACCATTCCTTGAATTTCAAAGCCTCAAAATAATGTTTTGGTTCAAAATGTTTGTTAGCATTGCATAAAAAGGCTGATGAAGCAATGGAAGAAGGAAGGAAATGTGGTGTGGTAATTTTATGTACTTTGGAGCAAACATAATCAGAAAAATGAGCAGGTCTGATGATAGTTCTAGTGGATCTTCTGATAGGAACTGCAGAAGTAGAGGTGCAAGGTAAATTTGTTTCTTGCTGAGGAGAAATATGAGGCATTTGAGCAGATGTAGTATAAGGCAATGGTAACACAGGTTTGTTTGGAACTGAACTAGATGAAGTAGATTGATGAACAAATGGAAAGTAATACTCTACAAAACATACATTTCTGGAAATAAAGATTTCTCTGGAGAATAAATCCAGTAATAGAAAGCCTTTTGTGGTGGAAGAGTAACCAAGAAAAACACATGGTTTGCTCCTAGAATCAAATTTACTTTTGTGTGGCAATTGTATACAAGCATAAGCCAAACAACCAAAGACCTTGAGACTGCTATAATCCGGAGACTTGTGATACGATTTTTCAAATGGAGTTTCTTGATTCAATACGGGAGTAGGAGTGAGATTTATAAGGTGTACAGACATGTTGAACACAATAACCCCGATGAGGCAAGAGGTATCCGGGATTGAAATCTAAGTGCTCTAGCAATATTAAGAATGTGTTGATGTTTTCTCTCTACAATTCCATTCTGTTCAGGTGTATAAGGACATGATGTTTGATGAACTATGCCATTTGAATGATAAAATTCTGCAATCTGAAATTCAAGAGCATTGTCAGATCTTAAGGTTTTAACCTTCTTATGAAATTGAGTATTAATATAGACAACAAAGTGCTGAATCAAAGATCTTACTTCGATTTTTGTTTCAACAAGAATACCCAAGTAAATCTGCTAAAATCATCAACAATAGTCAAAAAATATCTGTGTCCATGAATGGTACTAGTGTTAAAAGGTCCCCAAATGTCCATATGAATCAAATCAAAAGCAGATTCTACAGTGCCTCGATGTAAAGAAAAAGAAGATTTGTGTTGTTTTGCTAATGGACAAATTGGACAAAAAGTGTCAACGAGCAGGTAAAACAATAGAAGGATCAAGCTTTTTCACTTGACTAAGCTGTTTAGTAGACAAATGACCTAACCTAAAATGCCATAACAATGTCTTATTGTAGAGTTCACCACTTGGAAATGTCATAGACTGAATTCACAAAGGATGACGGTTGAGTGCCGGATCAAGTTGAAAAAGACCTCCGGATAGACTAGCCGATCCAATCATCCGACCATGATGTGGATCCTGAATGAAACAAGAATTATTGCTGAAGGTTACAACACATTTTAATTGCTGAAGAAGTTTACTGATAGATATCAAATTGAAAGAGAATTTAGGAATGAACAAGACTTGATCCAAAACCAGGGAATCACTTAGTTGTCTTGTGCCTATGTGTGAAACTTGAACTATGTCTCCGAGTTGGTAGTTTTATGGACACATTGTGTACGAGAATGATAATCGGTGAAAGAGTTCAAACGAGGAGCAAATATGATCTGTTGCTCCCGAATGCAAAATCCGGATCGAAGAGTATATACCTGTATTTTGAACTGAAGAAGATGGATTTGAATTTGAGAACTTTGGTTGTAAAGTGGCTTGGTTGATTGAATGTTCATGATCAGATATAGCTGAGATCTTGGAGGATGAAGCAAGTTGTGATTGAACTAATTTCAACAACTGTTGATATTGTTCTTGAGTAACATATTGTGAGGATCGAGAATCCATTGAAGTTGTTGAGCAGACTTGAAGCTGAGTTCACTCCATTAGAAACATCGTTGAAAGGCATTACTTGTCTACGACGACATTAGCTTGTGGCAAAAAATTCTGATTCCCCAAAATTTCGTTTCTATTTACGTAACTTGCTCGGAAATCCATGTTTCTTATAGCATCTATCTACTGTATGTCCCTGCATTCCACAAAAGCTACATTGTAACCTCCTATTCATATTATTCCCCTTTTTGAAACCTTGGTATCCAGCATTCTGAACATTCTTTCCAGTAATATTTCCAACTGCATTTGATATGAGCTCATGTTTGGGACCATGTTCAGATTGTGAAGATGAAGCAATCACATTGTTCCTTGCAGAAAATACTTGAGAATTTACAGCAGCTGAACTATTATTATGTGCAGTATGGTAATTAAGGGATCTCTCATGAGTGGAAACCATAGAGAAAGCCTGGTTTATGGTTGGAAACGACTTTGTCAACAGAATCTGAGACTTTATCCCAGCAAATTCCTCCTTCAATCCTTTTATAAATCTGATAACAAAGTCAGCATCATTGTTTGTTTTGACCTCGAGCAATGCTTGGACATTGACATTTAGGATCACAGTGACAAATGGGAAGAGGCCTCAAATTCAACAATTCTTCCCATAGAGTCTTCAGATTTGTATAATACTCATTAACAGTTAGTGATCATTGTTTCAAGTTATAAATGTCTTCTTGTAGGTCTGAGATTCTAAAAGAATCACCCTGAGAAAACCTTTCACAAAGATCATTCCAAACATCATAGGCATTGTCCATCCAAATCACACTTTGAGCTATGGATGATGATATAGAATTCAAAATCCATGACAGAAACATGTTATTGCATTGTTCCTAAGCTGCATATGAAGTATGAGTTCGAACATGTGCTTTTATGCTACCATTAACAAATCCTAATTTGTTTTTAGAGATCAAAGCCATCCGCATAGCTCTACACCACTGATGATAATTCCTTTCATTCAAAGCAGGTTGCACCAGAATTAAAGATGGATTTTCATTCGGATGCATATAAAATGGACTTGACACTGTAAATTCCTGATTAGCCATAGACGCTCAAAACCAAAATGCACAACTGTCACTGCTTCAATAACCAACGATATAGGATACCAATCTTTCAACCAGATTCAAGTATCAATTGCATCAGCAACAATTCAGAAATTGTAAATCATCCAAGAAAAATCTCACGTAAACAGAGGATACACATTCAGAGAAAAGGAATTTCTGAATTCAGTCCTCATTGTCAACATATCACGAGCAGCATGAGCAGTTAAAATCGCTCTGATACCATGAAGAAAATAGCAATGCAGATCGATTGCAGAATTCAAAGATGAAGAATGGATGAAGAAATAACAATGAAGACCAATTGCAGAACACAAAGATGAAGAATGAACAGAGAGTTTTTATTTCTTTCTTCTTCAATGAAGAATCTGTACACTGATTTGTATATATATATACACATTTGACATTTTAGATTTCAATCAAACTATCAACTAATTCTAATGAAAATTAAAGTACATCTAACTGCTTAATTTACAGCTGTTAACAATCTTGCTATTGGCGCCAAGAAGAAAAATTCATCCGGGATCAAAATAAAACTTTGATGACTCAGCACATGATCCGGAAAGCGCATCATCCGAAGTGGATGATCTGGCAAGTTTCCTTAATGATGCAGCAGCTGTCTTGGCATCTGATTCAGCAATGGCTTTCTGCTGCTGCTTTCTCTCATGTTCAGTTTCAACAGTCAGTGCGTCACCGTCGATCGAAGGGTGAAGGGTGAAGGCGAAGAAAACGGAAACTGTGGGCTGGTTGAGTGTGTGTGGTGCCCGACTAGTGCTAGATTTAGTTAAAATGTTGTCTCTGTACCTGACTATATATATATATCATAAGTATGTAACTGGGACCGAACTGGATAACATATGTTTTCTGGTTCAAATGGTATCAGAGTCATACGAGTGCTTGGAAGTCATGGGTTCGATTCCTGTTTCCTACAAAGTACGAAGCCGCCCTGTGTGGGTTTGTGCAGCCGGTGCCAAGTGGAAGGAAATTCTGGTAGGACCCAATAGTGGGTTCGTAATGCTAGACGGTGGGTACGCCGTTCTGAGTGGTGGAAGGGATCGGTGGCTGAAGGGCATAAGTGTGGAATTGGGACCGAACTGGATAACATATGTTTTTTGGTTCAAATGTAATTTGGAACAACATTTCAAACATCTTAATATTTTACTCTCTTGGGCCCGTAATACTAGACGGTGGGTACGCCGTTCTGAGTGGCGGAAGGGATCGGTGGCTGAAGGGCATAAGTATGGAATTGGGACCGAACTAGATAACATATGTTTTCTGGTTCAAATGTAGTTTGGAACAATATTTCAAACATCTTAATATTTTACTCTCTACTATTAAACAAAAACCGTAATGCTAGAGTGGTGGAAGGGATCGGTGGCTGAAGGGCATAAGTATGGAATTGGGACCGAACTGGATAACATATGTTTTCTGGTTCAAATGTAGTCTGGAACAACATTTCAAACATCTTAATATTTTACTCTCTTGGGCCCGTAATACTAGACGATGGGTACGCCGTTCTGAGTGGTGGAAGGGATCGGTGGCTGAAGGGGATAAGTATGGAATTGGGACCGAACTGGATAACATATGTTTTCTGGTTCAAATGTAGTTTGGAACAACATTTCAAACATCTTAATATTTTACTCTCTACCATTAAACAAAATGGTTTAGTTCTTTCTAAAACAAAATTTAGCATTTTTCAAACTAATGTTCGATTTCTCAGACATAATATTCAACAGGGAACTATTACTCCTATTTCCCGATCAATTCAATTTGTTGACAAATTTCCTGACCAAATTCTTGACAGGACTCAACTCCAAAGATTCCTTGGTTGTTTAAATTATGTTTCTGAATTCATTCCAGGAATAAAAAATATGATTAAACCATTGCAAGATAGGCTTAAATAGCCTTCCCCTCCATGGACTAATGTCTATACTTCAATAGTTAGGCAGGTAAAGGATCAAGTCAAAAATTTGCCATGTTTATCCTTGCCAGATCCTCAAGCTCCGAAAGTTGTTGAAACAGATGCCTTTGACATTGGTTATGGTGGCATCTTGAAGCAAAACAAAAATGGCAAAGAACACATTATTGCATTTGCATCCAAGCATTGGAAGAGTTCCCAGCAGAACTATCCCACCATCAAAAAAGAGATTTTAGCAATTGTTTTATGTATTTAAAAATTTCAAGCAGATTTATTAAATCAAAAGTTTTTATTACGTATTAATTGCAAAGCTGCAAAATATGTTTTGCAAAAAGATGTTAAAAATCTTGCCTTAAAACAAATATTTGCTAGATGGCAAGCTATTTTATCTATATTTGATTTTGATATAGAATATATCAAAGGATCTTCAAATTCAATTCCTGATTTCTTAACTCGGGAATTCTTGCAGGGTCGATAAAGTCTATGGCTCCTAAACCTAAGAACAAGAACTTGAAGCTCAAAGAGCTTCCTGCCATTCTTATATATATAATTTTATATAATATTTTTTAAATTAATCGAATAAACAGATTTAATTTGAGCATATCAAAATAATTATATCAAACTTGTATAAATGAGTTTTTGAGTCGAACCAAATTGGATACAACCCTAGATGGATCTGGGATGGTGACTGCGCTTCTAATATTTTTAAAAATTATATATTTTTTTGAGTGATTAACTTATTTTATCTCTAAAATTTGAAATTTAATAATATTTATTGGAATGATTGAATTTATTTGGTCTTTAAAATTTAAAATTTAATAATATTTTTATTTTTAATATTTTTTTATTGTTATAATTTTTAATAAAACTATAACTTATTAGGTGGTTTTTATTTTTTTCCCCGATGTATTACGGATTATAATAGTAGTTTTTAATTTTATTAAGAATGAAAATATTACAAGTTTTAAATTGTATTAATTTTTTTTGGGGAGAAAATTCATAAAAATTTTCATATATAAATTTTAAAAATTTTAATTTTTGCTATGACTTGCTCTTTAAATATAGTTTTATTTTAAATTAAAATTTTAATATATTATTATTTAATATATTTTTTATTTTTAAAAGATTAATATATTATATTCATAATTTTTTATAAAATTCATCTCAAATTAATTCTTATTTACTTACACATCCAGTTTTTAGTTCCATGGCAGTAGTACAATAATAGTATCATTCCATGTACTGCAGAAGATTTGTAGCCCACCTAACACGATCATTCCTTGTTAGAGTTTTCCGGTGGAATAATTTTCAGCATTTTTGTTCTGCGAGATATTGTGGGGGAAAAAAAAAAGGAAAATGCATATCAAATTTTTCATGAAAAAGTTTTACCATTAATGGAATTTTGAGCTGAGAATCCTAATAAATAAAATGGTATTGTTGAATTTCTACTCCAAAGATGTGATCAATGTGAGAAAGCTTCTTTGTATGCAATTGGGTCTGAAAATTTTTTGGATTTGCCTAAGTAGGACAAAATTTTGATTTTTCATGTGGAACCAATATCAAATTTTTATGGCTTGCTTTTGTTGCATTTTAAACTGCATAAGATGAGAAATATTTTTGCACCAATGTATAATTAAATTCCTTTAAAAAAAGTATAATTAAAAATAACATCTATGGATTTTTTTAATATAAAATTATTTCTATGGCATCAATTAATTAAGATATGGTTAGGTAGATATTTCTATACATGGAGACTAAATGACATTTAGATCCAATCCGATTGTTTTGAGAATATAATTTGTTTATTTTCAATAAAAATTTTTGAAATTTTTAAAAATTAAAATGTACTCCAAAAAAGAGAGCAAGAATGGTATGGAGATTGGGGACTTCGGAAAGTAGTTGGGCCCAAGAACAATAATGTACGTTTCAAGCTGGACTGAGATATTTTGTAGCCCAATTAATTGCATAGTTGGGGGACCAGAGGTACCTTGTTTTATTATTAATCATCAAACCAAAACTATTATTAATCTTTGCACGGGACAGAGATTTGGATTTGGGAGACAAATTATATAAAAAAAATATAATTGAGGGGTGAAATACCAAGTTTTAAAAGATCTTTTTAAAATTTTAAGAGTAAAATATGAGATTTAAAAAATTTTAGTAGGGCAAAGTCCCCCCCTCCCCTCACCCCCATTCCTTCTTTGTCCAAACTTAATCAGTCATAAAGCAGCAACGAAAGAGAATTACAAACTTTAATAACCTTCAAAGGGTAACTATAATCTTTGTAGATCGAGAAGAATTCAATACTTATTCGTATAATTTAATATAGAAATTTATTTAAAATATATTAAGGTTCGAGATCACTTTGGGTTGAAATGAGAGTTGTTGTCTATAACATTAGAAATGTAACTTGGTGTAGATTATACTTTGCAGGTAACTAAAGTATATTTAGTTTAGAATTTTAAAAAAATTATTTTAGGATTTGTTTAAAAAAAAAGAGGAAAAAATTTTATCTATAAAATATTAGTAATTTTGTCGTACAATACATCTGATATTGGTTAAAGGATTTATAATTTTTTTTATAAAATTCAAAATTATACTTAAAATATTTTTATAAGACTAATGTTATAAAGCTAATCAAAATATACCCTTTACATTCTCGAGTGAATTGCAATAATTTAAAAGGAAAATGTAAATATAAATATTTAATTTTTAGATTGAATTCATATTATAGTATGCGTACTCATCTCCTTATCCTAGGAATAATATTGAGTCAGTCGTGGAAAGTGCTATTGGACAAGGACAATAAAACACTACTCGCTAGACAAATAATGAATGATGTTTTATTTAAAAAGATTTTGTAGCTAGGTTTTGTCTCTTCACCTCAGCCCTGCTGTCTATAACATTGTCCCCAGATGAAGCCATTTTGTTATTTAACAAAAAATCAATTTCTATAATTATGCCATAAATTTATAATAGACTACACAATATATTAATAAAATAATTCAATTATATAACTATTATTTTCGCTTCCCAAAACAAAAGTAATATTTTTCTTCATGGCTGATCTAGAAGTGACAGTGGCAGTGACAGATTCCCTCAAAATTAATATATATATATATATATATATATCTTCAAAATTTTAAATTTTTAAAAACTCTTATAAATATTATTTTTGTCTCTTCAAACCTTTTAATATATATATATATATATATATATATATATATATATATATATATATATAAAATTGTTTTTCTAATGTATGTCTCTCACTAACTTCCTCCAAAGTTAAAATTTATAATTCTATCTATACATGGGTGAGTGGTATCTCATTCGATACTCAACAATACAGACATATACCTTATTTTTCTCTTATGGTATTGTAAAAATTCGAGGAAAAAAAATTCTAATGGCTCTAATTCAAGGTGTACTTTGATTGAATTATATTTTTATTTTTATTTAAAAATATAATTATGATTCTAAAATTTATAAACAAATTTATAGATTCAAAAATTAATATTTTAAGTTATTTAGAGGAAAAATAAATTTATTAATATTTTACTAATAAAATTCATTTGGATTAAAAATCAGTATGCTCCTGAAAAAAGTTAGAAAATTAAAATATCCTTAGCTCATTTACCTCATCAATTTTAATTTAAAAAAAAAAACTTGCTCTAATACAACATATGTATCCCAGTTACGAGATATTACACGCTGCACAACTTTCTAAAAACTAGGATATTGCTTCTTCCATCTCTATTTATCTGTTACAATAAAAAAAATTTGGTATTTTTTTATCTGTCACATTGAAAAAATTTAAGTGCTATTAATATTAATTTTATTACTATATCCTTGTATTAAATAATTTTAAAAAATAAATGTGTAATAACTTTAGAGAGAGTTGAGCAAATAAAATAAGAAAATAGTTGTGAAGAATACTAAATTCAATGGTACTTTTAGAATGTATAAATAAAGTTATATAAATTTAAAATATTAATTAATTTTTTTAAAATTATGAATAATTAATTGCGACAGATAAATAGAGATAGAATGAACAAATTAATTTTGGTGTAACACTTCAATCATACCACTAATTAAAGTAATGTATTTGTCATCATTATGCATTAATAATTAGTCCAACAACAATGTTTGGACACCACTTTGCGCCACCAGTTTTCATCTGCACTGACTAATGTATGATTTGGTTTGGCCCCAATTGGATAGTATAACTGACAAATTAGAGAGAAATAGATACGACGTCGTGGGTTCGAACTCTGACATGAATACCAATTACCTACCTTACTTGGCTGCTGGGATCAGATTTGAATTTATCTCATTATGAATTTTGAATAGTAATTTATAATTTTAAAATTAATAAGACGAGACTCAAAAAAAAAAAAAAAAGAAGGAGAAGGGAAAAGGGAACAAATGCTTTACCTTTACTTCCCTCCTCCTCCCCCCGTCCCCCACCCCCATCCCCCGGCCCATGAGAGCAGAGGAGAAGGGAGAAGATAGATAATTATTAATTATTTTATTATTTTTTCTTTTTTTAAGGGAAATGTTGAATTGGAGGAGAAGTAATACTCCTTTTGATTTACTTTTCCTCCTCACTTCACTCAAACCAAACAATATTTATGTCTATATTTACTTTTTTTCCTTTTGTATTTTGGCTCGCCTAAATAAAGTATAAGTGTTTAGATTTGATAAAAATTAAAATTAAAATCTAAATCTAAATATTTAAATAATAAATTCTAAAACTAAAGTATGAGATTTGAAATTTGAGGTATGAAGTCTGAATTTGAAAATTGAATTAATTATAATTTTATATTATATTTTATTATAATTTAAATTAAATAAAAAAATAATATCAATTAAATGAGTATTTAACATATTCAAACTTACATAATTTTTATTTCACTTAAAATTTGTAAAAATTTTTGAATCTATCATGAAACCTACTAAAATAATTAAATATTTAATTTATCATTATTAAATTATTTCATTAAATAATACTTAATTAATTAATTTTAAATATTTAATCTGGTCAACAAACTGGTTCATCTACAACTTAAACTTGGACTTGACGTTGTGCAATGTGTGAACCGCAACAATTTTTTACAGTCCAGATTTATGTGGTAGGTTTGACATTTTGGATGAACCTTGATTGGGTATTTTTTATGTGCAATAATTATAAAAATATGTACAAGTTCAACAAAGTATATGCATAAAATTCACAAAATTATATACAAACACTTAGCATAATAAAACTTTAAGTGGGTAGATCAAAATAAATCTTAACTTTTAAATATAATTAAAAAATCTTGACTGTAAAAGTAGTAAACAATTTGGAGCTGTGCAATGTTGAAGCTCAAAAAAAAAAAAATAAAAAAACTTAAACAACGTATTATGAAAATTAATGGAATTCACTTAATCGAATTCCCTAAAAATAAAACTTTACTTAAAAGATTATGTATATATAAATAGGATATGGAAGCATACCTTGATTCATAATGATTTGTTGTCACAAATCCGAATTTATTGGTTCTTTTTATTGTTCTATACGCAACCTTCTTTCTCCGAGAGAGATGGGAACTCCAAGAGATGATTAAGGTTTTCAGTACGTGTAATTAGAGACTACAACCCTAATATATTTATATTATGGTGTTACTACTAAAACATCCTATCATAGTTTTTACATTTACACTCTTGGATTTTTATACATTATAAATAATCCTATACTTTATTAAGATGATAAGCTCATATAATTATATATAAATCACTATAATTGAGTCTTAAACTTTATAACAATAATAATCACATAATTAATTAAGCAATACATATACATCTACATGTCTAAATACTAAATGATATGCGTGTGCTCATGAATTAACTCAAAATTTCTAACAATCTCTCATTTGGACTTATATTTATGTGCATATGCAGTAAATCAAATAATTATGTGAAAGTTATAAATCAATATAGGTGCTAGTAAACTTAGTTTGTCATTTTAAACCAACCTTGTCTATTAGTTTCGTTAATACATATATCAAAGAGGCTTTCGCTGCCTTAAAAGCGCAACTAAACCCAACATTAGCCATATGTATTAATTCAACAAAATGGCTTGGATTGAGTATGTATGTGTAGTATAGAAATTATATGTAAATGTGATCTATATATGTTTTTTTTCAGCTAGCCCATGTGAGATCATTTAACTAAGTATAACTTCCAAGATGAAAATGAATAACTGAACTTTATTGTCTTTAATGAGCAAATAGTAAAAAATGTATCATCATGACAACATTAATAAGAGTAATGAACAAAAGTGTAAATTACAGATGGAAACATTGATCTTGAGCCATGTATAATTGTAATGCCACAATTGCAGTCTCGTGACCATTTAGAGTGCTTTATAAGTACAACTTTTTAATACTTTATAATACCATATTTGTTCTGAAAGAATCTTTTGAAGAAATTAGAGATAAGTCTCTTTATCGTCAATGTCCTTTTGAATAAATCATTTAACGACTAAATGCGCTTTATATCTTTCCACATTAACTTGTGAAACCTTCTTAGTTTTAAAAACCCATTTATAATTAATTGGTTTCACACTTTCAGGTAAAGGGATAAGATCCGAAACGTCATTGCTTTTCACGGATTGGATTTCCTCACTCATGACATTTGTCTATTTTTTAGCATTCGAACTTTTAATGGCTTGACAGAAGGTGACTGGATCATATTCCATTGAGTCAATATTTTCCATATGTTCGATAAGAAACACAATGTAATCATTTGGAATTGTGTTTTTTTTTTCTTGAATGGAAATTCTTAAAAGTATTGGTTCTTAAGGTTGTTGAGGTTGCTCCTCGGGAATAACTGGTTGAGGAGTGACCACATGATTAGAATCAAGCACAACTTATTGATCTAAGTTCAGAGGAAATTTAATATTGTTTTGTGCTGATTGTTATTGTTGAATACTGTTAAGTACAAAAACTTGTGTATGTCTAGGAACAACTGTAGAAGGGAAACAAATTTTTTTCTCAAAGATAATATTTCTTGTTTTATTAGATTATTTGAAGTATCAAGTGTTTCGAAAATTCCATATGACACAAGTCTTTCAATTATTATTTTGGAGACATGAAAAAATCTTCTATGCTATAATGAATAGGAATCCTCATTAATTAATTTTCATTTGATGCCCTGTGTATCTACATACAAGGATTCATTAAAAGAGGTAACTATATAAAGTTTATATAAATTATCATAAGGGAACAAAAATTAGTTCCAAGCAATTTAGAATCAAAATAGACACGACAATTACCAAATGAACAAAAATATCATTCTTTTGTCCAAATTATAAATAGAAACTAAATTTTGTCTAAAAGACGATATAATGAATGCCTCTTTCAATTCTAAATAACAATCTGATTTTAGTAATAATTTGAATATCCCAATGATTTGAACCTCCATTATGCTACCATTCTCTATATAGATGAATATTTCATTATCACTTGTTGGTGATAACGCTGGCAATCTTTTATAGATATATTTATATGAGTAGTGGTAATTGTGCTTCTTTTTTGTTCTCGAATGGATCTTCTTAAATGCATTGGTTCTTAAGGTTATTGAGGTTGCTCCTCAAGAAGAACTAATTGAGGAGTGACTTTATAATCACAATCAAGCACATCTTGTTGATCTAAGTTAGGAGGAAAGTCAATATTATCTTGTGTTGGTTGTTGTTATTGAACATTGTTAGGTACAAAACCCTGTGTATGTCCAAGAACAACTATAGAAAAAGAAATAATTTTTTTCTCAAAGACAATGTTTCTTACTTTATCATCCCCTCAACTTCAAAATTCTCAAAGAATTGGAAATTTTCCTTCTCGAAAAAAGGTTTTACTTTGTGAATTATAAAACTTGTAACCTATGACCATTCAGAGTATCCAACAAAATAGTAACTAATCTTTTTTTCATCCAATTTCTTTTCATTAGACCTATAAGGCCTCGCTTCAGCTAGACATCCCAACCCTCATAAATACTTTAATACGGGTTTCTTACCTATCCATAACTCATATGGGATTTTGGACATTACTTTAGTTGAAACTCCATTTAAGATATAAATTGCAGTTTTAAGTGTATCTCTCCAAAGTGATTCTAACAAAGTAGTATGGCAAATCATACATCTCATCATATCTTTAAGGGTTCTGTTTCATCTTTCAGCAACTCCATTCATGCTAGAAGATCTTGGTATGGTATATTGAGGGACGATCTCACACTCTTCTATGAATTTAGCGAATTACCCTAGATGTTGTTCACCTGAACCATCATTCCTGCCGTAGTATTCACCACCACAGTTAGATCTAACGCATTTAATCCTTTTACCCAATTAATTTTCAACATTAGCTTTAAATGCTTTGAACTTGTCCAAGGCTTTTGATTTTTCATGTATAAAAAATAAGCAACTATAATGAGAGTAATCGTCTATAAACGTTATAAAATACTATTGACTATTCCAAGAAGTTGTGGGAAAAGTCCACATATGTCTATCTATACTAGTTCCAAGATGTTTTTAACTCTCTTTGCACTTATCATTTTCTTGTCTGTTAACTTACTCTTAATACATTCAACACATATTAGATTATTTGAGGTATCACGTGTTTCGAGAATTCATTTGACACAGTCTTTCAATTCTCTTTTTGGATATCTGACCTAATCTTTTGTGCCATAATGAACAGGAATCTTCATTAATTAGTTTTCGTTTGGTGCTCTATGTATTTACACACAAGGATTCATTAAAAGATGTAATTATATCAGGTTCATATAAATTATTATTAGGGAACAAAATTTGGTTTCAAGCAATTTAGAATCAAAATAGGGACGACACTGTTTATTGCCAAATGAACAAAAATATCATTCTTTTGTCCAAACGAGAAACAGAAACTAAATTCTGTCTAAATGATGATACAATGAATGTCTCTTTCAATTTCAAATAATAATCAAACTTTAGTAGTAATTTGAATGTCTCAATGGTTTGAACCTCCACTGTACTGTCGTTTCCTATATAAATGAATCTTTCATCATCACTTAGTTAGTGATAACTCTGGCAACCTTTCATAGATATACTTATATGAGTAATAACACTTGAATCTAACCACCAAGTATATCTTGACATCGAAACTAAACTAATCTCTAAACAGACAAGAGTTAGAGGGATACATTTCGTCCTGCGTGATATTTAGGACATTACTTCTTAACATGAGAGGAATACTTGCAGAAAAAACACTCAATGTCTTTCGACTATCTCATTTTCTTTTTCAATTCATCGATGCATCCACGGTTACTTTGCCCCTTTTTTTCTTGTTGCCTTTTGAGAATGAAACTAGATTAATACTCTTATCTTTATGTTGTCTTATTCTCTCTTCTTCCTGTACTAAGTGTGAGATGAGTTTATTAGTTATCCATTTATCCTTTTGACAGTTATAACTCATCTCAAATTGACCAAATTGAGGAGGAAGAGACAACAAAACAAAATACGCTAGTAGATTATTTAGAAGATCTAATTTCAGTATCTTAAATTTTGACATAATGTGAGATATCTCGAGAATGTATTCTTTAATGTCTCCCGAATCAGTGTACTTCATAGTTATGAGTTTATTCAAAAGCATAATCATCTTTGCTTTTTCATTCCTTACAAAGCTTTGTTCCAACTATTTGAGAAACTTAAGTGCATTCACCTCTTGAAAAAGTCTCCAGGATTGTAGTCTTCATGATCATCGGACTTATTCAATTTTGAGCACTCTGAATAAGCCATTTTTCTCTTTTGATCAGAGATACTATTATTCGTCAACTCAGCAGAACGTGGCTCTATCAATATATCCCAAGTGAATTAGGACTTTATCCTTCCAAGTATTAAAGTTTGTACCACTTACTGGTGAAATGTTATTCAAATTGGTAGACAATTGAGTAATAGAAACACCAGTAACTGTAACAAAGAATAAGAAAATAAAATAAATTAAAACTCACTCATATAAAAGTAAAATTTATACCTTATGGGGCTAAATTCATAATACCAACCCCATCACAAAAAAGATCAATGCAACACTAATTCTAGTTTTTAGATAGAGCAAGTGATCATTTTGGTATAATAATTACACTACAACAAAAATCTATTCTGACTATACTTTTTTTACGTCATTAATTAAAAGTGTCCATATAATAATGACATTCGCGACGTTTAGAATAAAATATCGCCAAATAAAAAATATAGCGTCATTTTTTAATTAAAGTGTCGACATTTGATATATTTTCCCGACGTTAATGAAAATGTGTCGTATTATTAAATTAAAATCTCTTATAACTACACTTGTTTTACGTCATTAATTAAAAGTGTCCCTATAATAATGACATTCCCAACGTTTAGAATAATATGTCGCCAAATAAAAAATATAGTATCATTTTTTAATTAAAGTGTCAGGATTTCACATATTTTTTCCGACGTTAATGGAAATGCGTCGTAATTGTAAAAAAAAAACACCTCTGTTTACACATTTTTTTATCATTAATTTAAAAGTGTCCCTATAATAATGATATTCCCGATGTTTAGAATAAAATGTCGCTAAATAAAAAATGTAACGTCATTTTTTAATTAAAGTTTCGGTATTTTATATATTTTTACTGACGTTAATGGAAATGCGTCGTAATATTAAATAAAAAAAACTATTCTAGCTACATTTTTTTCGTCATTAATTAAAAGTGTCCTTATAATAATAATATTCCTGATGTTTAGAATAAAATGTCGCCAAATAAAAAATGTAGCGTCATTTTTTAATTAAAGTGTCGGTATTTTATATATTTTTACTGACGTTAATGGAAATGCGTCGTAATATTAAAAAAAAAAAATCTATTATAGCTACACATTTTTCGTTATTAATTAAAAGTATCCCTATAATAATGATATTCCCGATGTTTAGAATAAAATATCAAAAAATAAAAAAATATAGCGTCATTTTTTAATTAAAATGTCGACAGTTTATATATTTTTCCCGACGTTAATGAAAAAATGATACAATATTAAAACAAAAGTCTCATTTAAATTTTTAATTTTTTTATAAAATAATTTTCTGATTTTTTAAAAAAATCTACAATAACCACAAATGTCTCCAAGATATTAAGTTAAAGCATATTAATTAGTTGAAGTTTTCGGTTTTAACAGTTAACAAAATAGAATATAGAAGAAGAGTAGGAGAACTCCACCTGCCATAGCGGAAACCTCACTCCCCCTCTCACGCCTCAATTCAACACCGCCGGCCCATCAGTTCTCCTTTCTGCCGCCATCGCAGGTGCGGTAGAAGTACCACCGCCATCACTACTGGAATCGCCAGATGGTTGAGCTTTTTGTGATTCTAATTTGAGGTTTCTGTGTTTGTCTGTTCTTGGGTTTTGGTGTTAAAATAATTGTCTGATTATGAAGTTAGAAACTGTCCAGGTGATTTCTTCCCAAGTCTCCAAGTCCGTAGTAGCAACTGAATCTTGGCGTTTCTCTGTCCTCTGCTAATTTCTGTGAGTATTTATTTATTCAAAACAGCCATTTTAATGGTTATTTGAATTTAGTTAATCTAAAAATAGAAACTTCTTCAGTAAAAATTAACGTAAGAGGAGATTTTGATATTGAATTGGTGAAGATACAAGTACAATGTGTTAGAGAAAATCGCAGTAATAGCTTAGGATTTGTTCAATAATCTTCTTGACTTCTTATAACCATCTAATTAAATGTAGTTTTCTATTTCGTGTTTATTTTGTCCGCAATTGTTTATTAGCTTAGGATTGCTATTCTTCTTCAGCTTGTCTTTGTTACGCCTTCAAGGTGTCCGGGTCTCATGTTTCTGTAGTTGCTTTCCAGGGATATTAAATGTGCAAATATCTTGGTGGATGCTAGTGGATCTGTGAAACTTGCTGATTTTGGCCTTGCAAAGGTTATGAATCTTTTATTATCTTCCCCCTTTCGTTATTTTTGGATTACAAATTTATGATGCATCCTTACTGTCAATCAATCATTATTTTAAGCCCCTCTCCTACCCCCGCCTCCCAGGTGGAAATATTTACCATAACCCCTGGCACCATTATCAATTTTTTATGACATAAGCTGTCATTATGGTTCATTTGACGGTACATCTTGTTGCAGAAGCAAAACTTGGAGGTCCTGTACAATACAGATGGATGTTTCCTATAGAGAGGTTAGTCAACTTAATTTTTCATTACAAATATTTCAAAACCAATTACTTTCAAGATTACAACTAGTAATACTTGTTACTGTTGAATTTTACTTTAATCTAGGAACTTAGTTCGTCTAAAATCACATGTACGAAACAGAGCACAACCAGAGGGTTCTATCGCAGAAGGTTATATGGCAGAGGAATGTTTGGTTTTTTGTTCTAGATATCTGGGTGGAGTTGAGACAATGTTCAATCGTCCCCAAAGAAATTTTGATCCTATTTATGATACTGAAAATTACTTGTTTTCTAGTAGAGGACGAATTTTGGGAAAAGTAGATAACATTATTCTTGATGAAATGGCCTTAGCACAAGTCCATCGTTATGTGTTGCTTCACTATGATCACATATCTCCATATCGTAGGTCAGTCAAGTAAAACACACTGAATTTTTATTTTGAATGTTTGGTTACTAATATTTCAAACTTGTTGCAGTGAATTTTTTACTTCACAAAGAAGAGGATATCGACCAAATCAATCTAACCAACGCATTGAACAGAAGTAGTTGTTGGAGAAATTTCCAGAATGGCTCTTAAACCAGGTGAGCAACTTTAGAAAATTAATACATTTGCGGTTAATTTACATCTACAAGTTTTATATTTTTCTTACATTATTTGAATATGAAATATTAGGTGCCAAAGATGATCGAGAGCAATGCTTCTGAAGAGATAATAGCCATTGCAAGAGGCCCAAACAATATTAGTAAACGATTTTCTGGCTTTGTTATAAATGGCTTTAGATTCCATACAAAAAATCGTGAAAGATTAAGAAAAACGCAAAATAGTGGAGTGGTTGTAGAGGTTGATGGGGTTTCTTATTATGGGGTTCTGAACGACATCATTAAATTAGATTATTATAAAATTTTCAAAATTGTTATGTTTAAATGTGGTTGGTTTGATGTCAAGTCACCAAGGGGTTTAAAAAGGATGTAAATGGTTGCACTTTAGTCAACTTCTCCAAACTAATCCATACAGGAACCTCTTTGCAAGATGATCCTTTTGTATTCTCCTCTCAAGCAAAACAGGTATTTTATGTACAAGATCCAAAGCAAACTGAATGGTTCCAAGTGATTCACACAAAACCAAGAGATTTATATGAGATGGGGATTGGTTCACATGAAGAGGATGATGATGTTTACACTGCTTGCATACCTCATACTTCGGATGTAACTACTGATGTTAACCGACAGACCACTTGGGCTAGAGAGGATGCTGATGAACAAAACGATATTTGAGTATATTTCAAAGGATTCCACGTCTAACCACACCCCTGCTCTTGCTGTAATGACATTCAAGATTCAATAGGCAACTGCTGTGATGATGCCCTTCTTGTGTCAAATATAATGTTTCTCATATCTAGCAGCTCTTAATCACTTCCATGTTCACCTGAATTTCTTGGAACAACACATCTTAAATTCTGTAACTGGAAGGTTCACATAGCGCAAACTGTAATCCTGTATGCAAGTACAGTGCTCTTGGTTTCCTCGACAAATATAAGCCAGCAGACTACCTTTTACTTCACTGGCGGAAATATCCATAGGTACTGCTGAACAATGCTTGAGAGCAATCATAAGCACAATTTTATTAACAATTGCTGCAGAGACTTTTGGTTTCAATTAATGGTGGGATTTCGGATATGATTTGCCTAGCTGGAGGTAAAAGTTCCTCCAATTTTTGCAAGGGTAGATGGCACCCCTCTCAGTCTGTTAAACTCTGTTAAGAGATATGACAAACATGTTGAGGATACTAATTTCCTGTTGTATTCATTCAGGGACAATTGCTTTCTTCCTTGGTTTTGTAGGTCGGGGAAGAGGGTAGCAACAATACTAATACTTTTTCTCCAGTCTAATGGAAAATATCAATCTTTAAGCATTACATCTCATATTTTTCTGGAAATTTATGTAAATTTGCACTTAAATGTGCTGATTCCTGTGACTTTGAACTTGAAGGACATTTCCTTCTAAAAATACTTTTTATCTTCCAATATGTAGTCTTCTTTATCTGATTTTTGCAGCAGATGACTTTTACTTTCTTCTCCTTTCAAAATAGTTTTTTCTCATAAGGACTAGTTTAAGTTAATATAGAACTTATGGTTCATTTCCGTCAGCTGCAAATGGATTGATTCTTGTTGCCACATGTTCATTTACCTTGACTCATGGTAAACATTCCACACCTTTAATGTGCTATAGGAGAACCATCTTAGCAAACATTTTAACTTCTGGTGTTCATGACTATTAGGCCTCTGAACCTATAGTTGCAGGCAGCTTGTGACTGATTGATTGCAGGCCTAATCTATTCTTCCACTGACTTAATTAAATAGTCCTTATCTTTTGTTGCCTTTACTGAATAGCGAGAAGTGGTTAGACCATCTGATGTGACAAAATTTTGAGAGTTTTTGCCTAATCTTAAACATAAAAGTAATGTTCACTTCCAAACAAGATGCATACTCAATTAAAAAATTTCCCATTCTTCTTGAGCGTTTGGCATATATAAGGGCCCCTTGTCATTCGTAGGAGTTCTTCTTTGGAATAGTGGTAAGGTTCTCTATTGCACACGCGAGTTTCTGTCACAGGAATTGCAGTTTTTCCTGCCATTTAGAGGTTGCTAGCGGAGTTGTTTTTTGGTGCGTCTTCTCTTTGTTTGGAAATAGTTTCTTAGAGGTTTTGAGTGCATTGCAATTCCTTCAATTAGTATGAAATGGAGGTTTTGCTGAACCATGCTTCATGTGAAATGGAGGTTTTGCTGAACTATGCTTCATGTCAACTATGCTTGATGTGAGCATCTTACATGTACAGTTTAAATAAAAGTTTTTCTTAGATGTTTGTGTCCCGTATTCTTCATATTTGGGCTCATTCTCTTCTATGTCAGAATATTTTTATGTGATTTTTTGTGTTCCTCGCAGAAAGCAGTGATACAGAGGTCGAAGCATATTATTGAAGAAAGCATAAGAGAGTTATGTTAATATCCAGGCTTACTAGAAGAAGATAGAAGAACTCGATGAACAACTTTTGAAAACAAATCTGCCGGCTTTTTCAGTTTGATGTTTCCTTTGATTGTGAATTGACATTTGTTTATTTAGGATATTTTTCATAGTATATTCAGTGTAATGAAGATGGTTGAATTAGAACTAACGTGCTGTGGGGGCAGGTTTCTGTTTTGTGGTCTTCTTTATTATGTTGTGGTGTTTGTTATTATGTTGCAAGAGCAGGTGGTTTTGTTTGTGGTCAAATTCTTGTGGTCTTCTTTATTATGTTGTAAGAGCAGGAGGTTTTGTTTTTATTATGTTGCAAGAGCAGGTGGTTTTGTTTGTGGACAAATTCTTGCATTTGAAGTTTTATCTTTGACAATGAAATTAAAGATGCATGAGGAATGACAGTCTTCTACAGAAATTTTTGCTTCCATTCAACTTCAACCATGACATGAAACTTGAATGGAAGAAAAAAAAAAAAAAAACTATGATGCTCCCATCATTTCGTGGCACTTGAACCATGTTCTTGCTCTTGCTGTAACGATTTATTTGTGCAGTGCTCCCATAGGAAACACACTCGAAGCCAACGACAACGCCTCCACCGTTTGACAAAAAAATCATATTATTCTTATTCTGAAAACGAGGCTACATTCTAAGAACCATCAAAGTATTTCCAGGACTTAAAGTAACCAGAATTCTCAGAACATTCCAAGAGCACTTAGAAACCCAAAAAAAATAATACGACAAAAAATTGTCGTTGTTTTAATTATTTCCCGCATGATTGAATTAATTTTCCAAACTACATTTTCAGCCTTTTTTTTTAAGAGGACAAAACTACTCTCTATGATTATTATTAATATTATTTGGAAATTTTGTATTTCCCTCTTAAACATTATATATACATACATACATACATACATATATATATATATATATATTTCTTTCCTAAATGATATTCTCTAAAGATATGAAAATATCATATCAAAATATTATTCTCTTAAAATAGTAAAGTTAAAATTTTTTCCCACTACTACTAATTAGTTTCCCGCTAAGACTCCTGGTTGTAATATTCATATCTATCTTTTGATCTCAGCTTTGTGGATCGTCCCTGCATCTTGCCGCCATCACGCCATCTACCACCCATTGAAGGCTCAAACAAGTTAGTAATCACAACCCATTTGAATGTTCTCTATTAGAGGTTGAATTTTTGTGTTTCCTACGCTATTTTCCTATCTTAAAATCTTTAATATTTCTGTTGAATAGTTGGATTGTTTTCCCGTACGATCATCACAAAAATGAAAACTATTCGAGTGAACGGCACCATCCCAATCTGTTCTAGAACTTAATTGTTATAAGAGTTTCCTAGTTAGGTTTTAGAGTCATTCACCCTCTGTAATTATTGCTTTGTTGAAGAAAAAGTTAGGACAATAACCTTAGCATTCCTTTATGGCAGGCGATATTGCCAGGGCAATTCTCCTCCTGCAAGGGCAAATTTAGTTTAGTTGACAATCTTACCCTTTTATAAATCAATTATTCATTTCTCGCAATTTTCTCTTCCTCTCTCCATAAATTAAGTTATATTTATTATTTTATTATTTTATCTTTTCTTAATTGTCACCAACTTATTTTTCACGGAACCATACGTACATTTTCTTTTCGAATGGTAGCATTCTTCTCTACTTATCTGGCAATGGCAGCCTTCTTCTCAACTTCTCTGGCTCTTATATTTTTTAGTTCTCATGTAAATTTATATTTTTAAATATTCATTTCTTTGAGTTTCATTAAAATTTACATTTTAAAAAAAATTCCACTGATTTGAAGGAAACCCATCCTTAATATTTCAATTACATGGAACTAGTTGGATCTGAAATTTTTATCAACTTCTTGTAATTTCTACTAATAGATATGCTGCTCAAGTTGATTCTGTTGAAGTTAAGTGGAATTTCTCTGCCCTTAAGTGATAAGAGGTTGCAGAAGTAAGAAGGAAAAGAAAAAAAGATCTAGCCTCAAGAGACCATCGTTTTCTTCTTTTTTTTTTTCATGAAGAACCTAGCATTTTTTTTCCCTCTTCATTTTGAGACACAACAGTGTTTCAGAGTAGAGAATCAACATGGAAAACGTTTCTTGAAAGAATACTGAAAGAAGAGGAAATACCCGCGTGTATGTGTGTGAGAGATAGAGGGGGAGAAAGAATTTAATGCCTGTGATTTTTATATGGGATCCAATATCTTCATTATTCATTGTGCTTGTGGAATATAGTGAAGAGGGATCCAATATCTCCATTAATCCTTGTGCTTGTTGACTGTTTTATTAGGTTTTTTATATGAGAAGAAAATGTTTAAGAGACTATAACGACAACAGTCAAGCCGAATTTGCAGCAGAAGCACTTCAAATGAATGCTTCAAATTCTGATAGTGAAACTTAACCACCTAGTGAATACCAATACACTGATACTCAAGCATAAGAAGAAGATCTAGGTAGCGAAGTTTATGATGATGTAGAAATAAAGGGTACGACATTACATTAGCTCTGAAATATTACTTTTCTACTATTAAATATAAGTAATTATGTTCCAAATGATCAAGGGAATGTACGGAAAAAACGGAATATACGTCCAAAAGATGTGTGGACATTGTCCAATAATGAGTGGATTATAGTTCACTTCAATGAGCTAGGTCAACCAATTAAAAGAGGCGGTGGAATCTTAGGTGGCTGGTTGGGAACAGTGGCAAGAAAAAAAGAGTTTTGTTCAATTGAATGGACGGATTGGAGGAAAATGCCTAACAACAACAAAGAGAACTTGATACTTTTGACAAAGGTAAACAAACTTGATCTTATTTTGTTTTGTAAATTTAAATTGTATCTATTTTAATGCATTCTTTTTACTAATTTAAATTATTTTACAATTTTATAGAAATATTTTGCGATTCCTGATGATTTTGAAGTTCAAAAGTGGGTGCTTCAATCAATTGGTCGAAAGTGGAAGGATTACAAATTCGATTTAAAATGTAAGTATTTGTTGCCAGATAAGACTCAAGAAGAAATATTCAATTCAGTACCAGTTGGAGTCTTTCCAAACCAATGGAAAACACTTGTGCAATATTGGTTTTCAGAGAAAGCGAAGGTAACATTTTTTACCCCTTCATTGCTGAATTTTATTGGCTTTTTGTATTATGTTAAATGTTTTCTTAGCTTTTATCAAGGTTTGCATAACACATATATATTACTTTTATTTTGGTCAGAGTCTTTCTGAAAAGGGAAAAGCAGCACGAGCTCATAACAAAACTCTTCATACTAGTGGTTCAAAGAGTTTTGCAAGAGGAAGGAATGATTATGTGAGTTTTGATTGAAGTGTAGTGTCTTCACTTTTGTCTATATTTTATTTTTTATTCCACTTCCTTAGCATTAAATTGGTTAATGTTTTTTCAAAACAGGAGACGACCCATGGAAAAAAACCTAGTCGGATTGAATTCTTTAGAATGACTCATATGAAAAAGGATGGGAATTTTATCAATGAGCAAATGGAAGAAGTTGTGGTAATACCATTTTTTTTTTAAGTTGTCAAACTAAAGGTTATTACTCATTCTTAAAGTATATTATTATCGTGTGATCTAATTTTTATATTTGTTGTTATTAAAAAGGAAAAAGCTAATGACATTATTGCTGAACGTGCGGCATTAAATGTGAATCGTAATGCTAATGAAGTCGAGGATGAAGTCTTCAATGAAGTTTTAGGTGAAGATCAATATGGTAGAGTTAGAGGTTATGGATTATGAGTTACTCCTACACAGTTGTTTGGAAGTAAAAGTCGGCTTAAATGTCAAAATCAGCTTGAAGTAGAACGTCTTCAAAAAGAATTGTATGACATGAATAAAAGTTATGAGGCAAAGATTGAAAAATATGCAACAAGAGTACGCAGTAATGAAGAATGTTTATGAGAAACAAATTGCTGATCTTCGTAAGGAGTTAGACTCTATTCGAAGCGACATGTCTCATTTAAAAACAATCTTTTTTGAGGTACGTCACACATATGTACTTATTTTTATTTAAATAATAATAAATAAAAGAAAATTTCTAATATGAAATTTATTTTTTTAGGCTACTTATAATTTTACTGAATCTGCCTATACTCCAAAGTGACCCATATTTTTAATTCTCTTCAAGTAAGTGATATATCTTTTCAAATTATTTCAATTACATTGTAACTTTAACTATATTAGTAGTTTGATTTAAATCTATTAAATGCTTACCATTTTTTTTTATTTGATGTGTAGGGCCGTTGGACTTTCCATCAATCCGAGACAACATGAAGAGCTTCTTTTTTGTTTTTATATTTTGCCAATAAAATTGAATATTTATACTTCGTCTGATTTATTTTGTAGTTAGTCATTTCCTAAAATGCTTTTGAGTATGATTTTTTAAATATTGATCTAATTTATACGATTTATTTAAATAAACATTATTCATTTTGTTTCAAAATTATCATCGTTTTATAGCTTTTTACTGTACAATATCAAAAGAAACATTTGTGATGGGACTTTAAATTGGAAAAATTATCAAATAATAATAAAAAAAATTATCGATTTTGTGACGCTTTAAAAAAAAGTGAGGCCAAAATTAGGACATTATTTATATAGTGTCACAAAAAGAGAGACACATTTATAAATAATCATAGTTATTTTAGGGACGCTTCAAAAATATGATCAATAAATTTTGGGACACTATGATTGATTGTGTCATAAAAAAGGGGACGGAATTATATTTATGTGTCGCTATTTGGGGACATTTATATAATAAAATATTGCCAATTTCGAGACACAATAAATTTAAAACGTAGCCAGAAAAACGGACGGAATAAAAAATTTGTGTCGTCAATTGAGGGACACTTTAATAAAATGTCGTTATATTAACGACATTAGAAAATTTAAGCGTAGTAAATTTAGAGACGCTTTTAAAAAAAATGTTGGAAAATTTAGAGACGCTTTTAGTAAAACGTTGGTAAATTTAGGGACGCTTATATAAAAAACGTCGGTCCATATAGAGACGCTTGTATAAAAAGCGTCGGTAATTTAATTTACCGACGCAAAGTCTTATGTCATAAAATTTCTTGGTGACACCACTTATAGCAACGCATGTGGTGACACGTTTGTAAGCGTCGGTAAATAATTTTACGACACAATTTAGCGTCCCAAAACAATTTTATTAGCATCCCTAAATGCTAAGTTTGTTGTAGTGTTAAGCACTAATAGTAAAATCCAATCAAGTATTAAGTCTTTCTTTGGATCAACTTAATATTCACTATGCACACCTAATAACCATTATGTGCTCATTACTATATGTGTTTGAGTTTCTTAGTCTGACAGTAGCAAAATTTCTTAGGATCGATTGCTATTTGCATAATTGATACAACATTTAATTAATTCATTATCGAAAATTTTCATGGGAGAACCTACTTTAGTAATATACTACTTTTACCAATCAACGTAAATTAATAGACATACTCATTAGAGCATTCTTAAGATATTATGAATTGAAATTAATTATTAATTTGAAGGAGATTTAAATTCATATTTTGCATATATATATATATTCAAAGAGAAAGAATATATGAATAAAAATACATGCAAAAACACATAATATATGAATTAACCCAAAATAATTTACGGCCAAAGTTATTTAAATAGAAAACAACATAAAGCCACTAGGTGTAAATGGAACGATGTACAAAAAGAGAACGATGGGCAGAAAACCAAAAGTTCTACGGACCGAAGAACCCAGATCTGCAAAGAAGACTTGGTCCCCTGATCACCCTGACATAATGCCCGTGAACATCCAACAACAATGTATTACATCGGACGTCCACCGGAATGAAATGGTCATTAGACAAAGATTATCATAATGCCGATCATTAAGTGTTGTGGGGTGCTAGTCTTGTGCGGTTTTACTTATTAAAGTCTGTTGTGGTCTAGTTGTTTTGGCAATAATGAAAGAACACTTATATCAGGTCCATCGTACATAGCAATGTATTACTGCCCCTTAGTGCCAGAGAATTATCTCATTATAGATTAGGGTCGATGATCACATATAATCAAATGTTCTTCGTCGTCCTGAAACAAAAAGTAAAAATTTCACCAGGCCTTTGAAAGATTAGATTGTAATGGGACTTGAAAGATCAAACAAATCATATAAAATTTATAATTTAAACCAAATAATCTATGATGTAAAGTAACTCTGATATCATTAATAAAAATTAATAGAATTCACTTAATCGAATTTCTTAAAAATAAAATATTACTCAAAAGATTATTTGAATACAAATAAGATGCGAAAGCATATTTTGATTTATGATGATTTGTTGTCATAAATTCAGATTCGTTGGTTCTTTTGACTATTATATACATAGTCTTCTTTCTTCAAAAGACATGGGAATTCCGAGAAGTGGTTAGGATTTGAGTACGTGCAATTAGGCACTACAACCCTAATGTATTTATATTATGATATTATTAATAAAACAACCCATTATAATTTTTGCATTTACACTTTCAGGTTTATACACATTATAAAATAATCCCACACTTTATTAAAATGATGAGCCTATATAATTAAATATATATCGCTATAATTAGACTTTAAACTTAATAAAAAATATATATAATTAATTAAGCGATACATGTGTATCTATGTATCTAAATACTAAATAATATGTGTACTCCAAAATTTTAACAACCTAATCTTAATTAGCTGGCGGATACTTACCCTTTTGTTTTATAGATTTTTGGGAAGAATTTGGTTGTTCAACTAACAACTCGAGTCTGTATCAAATTCAAGGCTTGTCTTAGTTTCTATTTCTTGATTATGAATATGAAACATCATTTGCCAAATGCCAAAGATATTCATGCACTTGAGACTTATGCATGAAAATGTGTTAATGACCTCTAAGGTCCATAGGAAAGTGTTGTCTTTTTTCCTTTTTTCCCCCCTTTTATGTATATGTCAAAAAGTAAAGAAAGAAAAACGCGACCTAGCTTCTAATTTCAAAACACGATTAATCGGTGTAAAGAATTATTTACACAATCATATTTAAATGATTAACTTATACTTAATTTGATGAATTTAGAATATTATATATATGGGATTTGCTATTATAACAAATTTTTGTAGACAAAAAAAACCAAAACACATAGTTTTATCACCTTACAAAATAAAGGATAATTTTATAAAATTATTAATATTAAGTAATAAATTATAGATAATCAATCAAGACTTCTTTAAAATAGTTTTATTTTCTATGTTTTCTAATTATAATATAAATATCAATAAATTCTAAATTATCGGATTAGTATTATAGCCGTATTGCTGTTTTTTTTTCTTTTTTCTTTTAGATCATTTGTTTAATAAAAAAAAAAAAACATGTATACCTTCGTTTGTATTTTTAAGAGAACAAACAATATTAAAAAAAAAAAACTAAATATGCTGTTTAGAAAATCCTGTTTTCTAAACACCGATTAATACATCAAAGGATATATATACACCAATTAATCCAGTTTTTTTTCAAAGGATATGTCCTTTGATGCATTACAAGAAAAAAAAAAAAAAACTAATTTGAGGTGGACTCGAGGAAGATGGTGCCTCCTCGGATTTAAAATTAAAAAAAAAAAAAAACTCTTACAAATTTACTTTTCATTATATAGAATATATATATTTTTATATTTGTGATTATCCCTCTAAATACATTTACTTATCACTTGGTCTTTAACTTCAAGTTATTGGTTCCCCCTAGAGATGGAACCGGACGTTTATGGTTGGAAAAACAAAATTATATTAAAGAGACTGTATTTTATTTTTTTAAAAATTTTTAAGAAGACAAAATATAAAGAATTTTTAAAATTTTAAGATAAATTTAAAATTTTAAAAAATTTTAGGGGACGGTGACCTTACATCTTCTCTGATTCCCTCGATTTTCAAAGTACACAAAATAATAGTTTGCTAATAATTTTTTTTATTGTACGTAGTTTTTAAAATTGAGTTATTTTTTCTCTTAATACGTGAAAATCAAATCATAATTTCATGAATTACAAGACACGTATTCAATCACTATACTAACTCGAATGCAATCTAAATAATAGTTTTCAAAACATTATAAACTAATTAATAAATTTTACATCTTATAAATAATTAAATGCATTTTGCCCTCAAAATAAAGAATAAGTACTTTTAAAAAAAAAAAAATCTACACATAGGCTATATGTAGATGCCAAAAGACACTGCCGACAGAGAATTCACTGCTCTAAGGTACACTCCATGATTGGAAATAATAAATAAATAAATAACAAAAAGATAAATCAAAATTATGATACTTCAACTGGGAAAAAAAATAATAATTTACATACCATACATCTATAATACTCCAGTATTGATATGATTTGTCGGACCATTAAAGAAAATTTTTGGAAGTAATAATGTGGTAATCATGGCTCAGGTAGACAAAGCTGAAGTTGACATCGCTTAATTTAATTAATTGATTTCGAATAATCACAAATTCTTTTTTTTTTTTTAAATGTAACTATAAGTTATGCTCTAATTTGTCTGTGATCTTTTTAAGTTGATTTAACAAATTAATATAACATTTTTATTTTTTTTCCAGCACTAATAAGTAAGAATAATTTTTAAAAGTACATAAGATAAGGGTACGAACAAATTGCATGAATTCAGTTCTTTAAAAAAAAAAAAAAAATACAACTAAAGACATTAAGGCTCGATTGTTAAGAAAAGTGAAGTGAAAAAGTAACTATATATTTTTTATTTTTAAAATTTAATATTTTGTTTACTATTTATGGTTTGAAAAAAGAATTTGATTCTGCATATTTGAAAAAAAAAATAAATGAAGAATATTGATAAATGAATCTTTATTGAAATGTGGTATTATGATTCTTTTCCAAAGATTCTAATAATAAAAAATAAAAAAAATTAAAAATTTAAAGATAAATAAAAAATTTATTCTTATTTATATCATTTACTTTATTTCTCACGTTCTTTTTTTCTAATTCTTTCGTCCCTCACACCTCTTCCAACCTAGTTGTGTATAAAAAATATTTATATTTTCAATTATAATATATATTTTTAAAATTTAAAAGACTGCACATTTTAAAATCATTGTAAAATTTAAAAGTTATATCATGATTGAATTAATTACATGAGAAGAAAACTTATTAAATTTTTTAAATATTTTATTTGGAAAATAATAAAATAATATTTTTTATCAATATTAAAATTTGAACCCAACATGAATAATAATTAGAATATCGGATAAAATAAAATAATATTTATTTAAATATGTAAAAAGTACTATTATATTATTTTAATTTATTATAACTATTTAAAAGAATATATATATATATATATATATATATATATATATAACTAAATTGTATGATAATATGAGAAATACTTCTAAAAAAATAATTTCATAATTTTTTATATGTATAATACTTTATTCAAAAATACTTTGTATTATTTTTTTTTAATATTTTTCAATCTTCTAAACATAAGAATATAATTTATTTATAATCATATTATATAAATTCACTTTTTTAGGATTTAAATTCTGTCACGTTAATCAAATGATGGTGCTTGAAAGTTAAAATATTTTTTCTAAAGTAAAAAAGCTTGTATTTGATCATTTCTATGCTTTTAGCATGACATAATGAAAATCTAATAGGTGCATTGGTGAGTGCTTTGTCATTATTATGGTCTCTCTTCTGTCATGATAAGAGGTAACAACTGCTTTTCTTGATGAACTAAGGCTTAATCTATCAGAAGAAATGATTGAATCCTTTTAGTTAAATCTTTTGCTAACTCATCTCTTTCAATTAGTTCGAATAGATAGATAGTTTTAGTTGCAATATGGCCAATCATACACGGACAAGTCTTTCTATTGGGGTGTCTGGTTGGCGAGGGGGGGGAGTTATATATGAGAATATGAATTCAATCTTCTTACATTCATGAATAAGTCATTTATTTTAAGGGTTTTTTACATATATAATAAATGATTTGTATATATTAAGAATAATTAGTATTAGTAAGTGGGTCGATTTGGCTCGTTGGGCTGAGTTGGGCCTGACTTGTGAGCCAAATCGGTCACACTGTACTGGACTGGTCTCAGGGCTGGTCCGAATTAGGTATTAAAATCCTTGGACCACCTTGAAGAGTATTCAAGCTTTTTTTTACCCCTCAATGGTCAAGAATTTTTTTTTTTAATTTTTGGACCCCCAATGGTTACATTCTCCCCCTAACCCCCCAAAATTCTATAAATACCCCCCACTTCACCCCAAAACTCACCAAACACTCTATAACTCTCTCCAGTTCTCTCAACTCTCTTATTTTTATTTCTCTTTCTCTCATAATTCTCAAATCTCTTCATTTTCTCTATAAAAAGTATTAGAATAGAATTTATTTTTTTATATATTTTTTTCAATTCTTCAAACAAAATCTTCATATTTTGAAAGATTATTAAATAGCAGAATAATAGATAGTTCAAGTCTTGAAGAAGACAAGAAGTAAAGCTCCACCAAGTGTTATTGTTATTGACCATCAATTAGTTAGTATTTTTTAATCTTACATTCTTATTTTTTAGTTTTATTAATTGATTATTTGTTTAATTTTTAAGTTAAATTTATATTTTTCAATTCTCTTATTTCATTATTTGTTAATATTTTATTTTATTTTTTGAACTTTTTATTTGAATTTTAATTAATTATTTTTATTTAGATATAATGAATCCAAATCAATATTATTATTTTTATCTAATTAAGTGAAAAAAAAAAGAAAAAGAGAGGATAGACTCGAGCCGTGCCGAGTCCAAGTTTTCTGGCTTTGGACCCAGTCCGACTCTGCCCGCATTAGCATGGGACTAGCTCGTATAGCCCACGAGTCGATCCTCAAGCCCAACCTGACCCGACCTGAAACCGTACGAGCCGGCCCACATGACAACACATGTGGATGGATCTTTTTCTAAAAGGTGGTACCCCCACCCTGAGGGCCCCACCGTCCCTGCCCCTGGGACTATGGATGAGGTAAATTGTGGGATGTGTCTTAACTGGTAGCCCTAAAACAGTTACCTTTACCGTAACACCCGCAAGGAGTCGAACCCCAACTGTCGCCAGCGGGATTCGAACCCCCATACTACGGGAGCGGCTAATAGCCATCACAGCCTACCTTCACTTGCCAGCTGAGCTATGCCCGGAGGCTGGATCTTTTTCTAGCATCTCGTTTTGATGACCAACACATAAAAAAATACTTTATAGTCTTTGGGATTATATTCATAAAGAATTTGTATCTATATGCAGAAAGTACAATATGTAATACATATTTTTAATGTAATAATCTATAAAAATTAAATATTTAAACATCAAATTTAAAGCAATTCTTCGTATTACTGAATCCAAATAGTTTGATAAAAAGTTGGTCCGACCGAATACACTCCTAGTTGAGGGTGTCACATACATACAAACAAGTAGTTATATTGGTTGGCTAATTAATCATGCACTTTTCTTGATATCGTAGTTAATGGTTTGATACGCAAAACCATTCTAGTTGATTGAAGGATCAGCCGGACTAATTGTTACTGCCTTCGTCCTTATTTATCTGTCATAATTGAAAAAATTTATGTGTCATTAAAGTTAATTTTACTATTATATCCTTATATTAAATAGCTTTAAAAAATAAAAGTGTAATAATTTTAGAGAAAAAGTTGAGCAAACAAAGTAAGAAAATAATTGTAGAGAATATTAAATTCAATGGTACTTTTGGAATGTATAAATAAAGTTGTATAAATTTAAGAGACTAATTAATTTTTTTTTAAAAATTATGTGAAGTGGTTAACTGTGACCGATAAATAAGAATGAATGAAGTATGTTATAAGTAGTTTAGTATACTGGAATATGAAAATTGGGAAGACAAGTGGGAGTGAGAAGCCAAAAAAGAGTACGCAAAGCATCCCTAAAAATGTGCTCAGATTTCTTTGCAATGAAAAATTCATGAATCCAACGTGCTTAAATTTCTTGACTTTGAAATATTCACGAAAGTTTTTTTTTTCAAATACATATTTTATATTCTGATACACAAGAGGGCGTTTTGTAAGTTAAATTCAAAATTAATTATTTTTAATTAATAGTTTAAAAGTCAAATATTTAATTTTTAATTCAAAAAATCTATAATTAATTTGCCAATGGATGTGTAAATTTAAATACCCATTTTTTGTGGTACCTTTTTGGCTAAAAGGTAGGAAATTCATTTGTCATTACTCAAATTGAAATTTACAACACATGAGTGGGAAGAGTCAAATTTCTAGGACGTTGGTATGCTTGATTGTCGCTGGGCATCTTGCGGATTACATGGAACTATGGAAGTACACCCAATTAGAAAAAGACAGTCTTCTTAAAAAAAGAAGGAAAGAAAAAAAAAAGAAAAGAAGGACGCCGATGACTAAAAGATGACTAAAAAAAAGGAAAAAAGAGAAAATAAAGATTGATTGATGATATGGTAATATAATTTTTTTACACTTTAGAAGAATGAGATAAATTGAATTTAAATCTATTGCTTAGAAAGAAATATTTTTAATCAATTGATTATTATACTATCACGATAAACATTCAAAGATTGAATATATATTGCATAATTTACAAAAATAAAAAATTTGATTCTTAGAATATGAAAAAGGAAAAAAAGAAAGATATGAACGTGATGAAGATTCAGGTTCAGGTAAGTAGTTGTTTAGACTCACATGGGAAAGTGTTGGATATCTTATCCTTGAAGTCCCTCTTTAGCATCTCTTCATTTATTACTGACACTGCACCAAATTTTATGAATAGTTAGCTGGGGAAGTGCTTTTACTAGTACCTTTTTATTTATTCTTTGGTGAATTTAACAAGTAGAGTGTCATAGGGACAAGAATAAAATAACTGTCCAAATGTCCTTTTCTGATGATGTAAATAAACCATCATTTCTCGCAAAGAAAACTGGAAATGGTCATAAAGATACAAGGCATGTATCATAAATGGCCCGTTGCAGTTGTGTTTATAGTCCAATGTTAAGGTTCAAGAAAAGTTTTTGAGTGTTTAGAGATTTCCTGGATCTGAGTAGAGCCATTGTTGTTGATCCCAATATTCCACCACAAATTGACAGTATTCCTCCTTACGATTTTGACTACTGTTAATGGGTTAGATGTTAGGTGTGCAGTGTGTTTTCTCTCATCACACTCTTCTGGTCTAAACTCTTTTGTTTCCACCTTCAACCTGCGGTTCACATTACCTTTACAAGCACCCTGTGGTAACAGGAAATCAAGACAAACGCAGTTCCCTTTCCCTCTACCTCTTCACAGGGAAAACATAGTCATAGAGGCTCATGATGCAGTTTCATGTGGGAAACTGATGTTTGAAGGCCCATTGATGATCCTTGGAGTTTGGTTGTCTTCAAAGTAAATTTTGAGGTACCCTTTTGCAGAAGCGGATCTGGGTCTTCCCCAAAATCTGGTCTTTATCTGGGAGTCCGACTTTTGGAGCCTCTGCGGAGATTTAAGGCATAAAAAACTCTTCTTTTGAGCTCCGATTTCTTCATTTTATTGACTGGAAATTCAAAAAGGTGCCATCTTGGCATCTGTTCTGTTTTCAATTATATATATATATAGCCGAAAGGTTTGTTAAAAAATCAGATATAGTTATAGATACCGGGGTGTTTGCTTTTCCTTCATTTCATGGTTAAATCAACCATGAACAGAATGGTAGCAGGAAATGGGTTGTTATGTCCAATTCTTGGCTTTGCATCATGTGTTGCCTTTATATATATGACATTCGGGGACCTGAGGGTCAGTTACAATACAGAGACAAAGCTAAGTTTTGTTGTGAGGAATGGGACTCAATTCTTTGTGGATGGCCAAGTTTTCTACATTAATGGTTGGAACTCTTACTGGATGATGGACAAAGCTGTGGATGAATCCACCAGACCAAGGGTGAGAGCAATGCTGCAAGCTGGAGCTAAAATGGGTCTAACTGTGTGTAGAGCTTGGGCTTTCAATGATGGTGACTACAACGCTCTCCAGATTTCTCCCGGCCGATTTGATGAAAAAGTATTCAGAGTAAGATAATTATTCCTCTTTATTTGTATTTATGATTATGTGTTTTAGTAATTAGTCTATAATTTTCTGGAAGAAACTCAATGATGATTATTCGTGAATTCTGCTTTTTCTGATGAATTTCTTTCTATATATTGTCAAAATCTATTCTTCCTACTAGTTAATGGAGCTATGATTGGCTGTAGAACTGTTTAATTCAAATGACTTGTATGGATTATTAAAGGATAAATTTATAAATTTCATGGCTTGAGCTCATGCAATTCTTTGGGCACTCTAAATTTAGTTGATTCTGTTATATTTTTCATTTTTTGTCAGCTCAGTTAATTACGTTTATATCAATTAGCAGAACTGGATAAGTCCAACAAAATGGGATCTCTTGCTAAATTTGTTTATATCTTGTGATTGTGGTTTTGCTGATTAATTTCTGTACATGCTCCAGCAATTCTGAATCCATCCATTTCTTTTTAAATTGTATAACCATCAAGATGATTGGTATTACTAATTTTACGATAAAAGTTAATATTAATTTTCACATTTGCTGCTCAATTTGACATTTTGCTGCTCAATTTGACTTTCATCCGTGTTATGAAGGCCTTGGATCATGTCATAGCAGAAGCTAGAAGAAGTGGTATTAGGCTCTTGCTTAGCTTGGTTAACAACTTGCAAGCATATGGGGGAAAAACTCAATACGTCAGGTGGGCATGGGAAGAAGGTGTTGCTTTAAGCTCTTCTAACGATTCTTTCTTCTATGACCCATCGATTCGTCATTATTTCAAAAGCTATGTCAAGGTAATGTCTTTGCTTGTCCATTTCTTGAAAGTTCTCTTCATACTTTTCCTCTTCTAGCTCATTGATATGAAGACAAACTTGGTTTTCTTGTCTTGTTAGACAGCTGCTGAAATTTTGCATCATACTAGGTCTTCTTTGATTTTGGTTTCCAAATTCAGGAATGTGACAACTTATCTGCTTACATAATAAGGCTGCAACTATCAGGATAGGTTTTTCTTGACTGGATTAAAAGTTTCCCTGGCAGTTTACTGTGTCAAAGTTACTCCTGTTTTCACTTCTCTCTTGCATCTCCAAAAAATTTATGGCTAGCATAAACAGACACCATGGGCTTGTTCACAATTATTCATATATTTAATGAGTTTCCTAACAATCGTGGAGTCAAAGTCCTAATACTTACCAGACTATTGAAGAAAATAATAGCATTAATGGAGTCAAATTCACTTTTTTTAACCTCCTATATTTTCAGTATTTATGTAAAACTTGGTTAGTTGTGAGAATTGAATTAATATTTTCTATACCAAGATTTTCACTAGATTTTTAAACAATGAGTCAAAGTTAAAATAAAATTATTTACCATATTTCTTTCCTATTTGAGTTGCACAGCTGTAAATCCATTACTGAAGGCATGTCTCTGAAATTGATAGTCATATTTTTCTCTCTATTTCTTTTTATGTGTTAAATATTGGGACCTGGGAGGAAAGTTTGTCCTCTTTGACTTTTGATGCCGAATGTTGAACTTACTGATCAAGAGACCCATTTTTTGCAGTCTCTGGATGCACCTAACTTAAGAAAGTCTTTTGAGCTACTTGACCAATTTTCAATTTATCTTGAGTTAGGTGTTCATTTTTTTTTTCTTTCCTATTTTTGTTATTATAATTATTGGATATATATTCTGTAGTTTTGGACATGGCATATGAGCGGATGCATTTTAAGCTCCTCCAGAAAATCAGGATCAGAAAAATATAAAAAAATTCCATCCAGGAATTTATACAAATGTAGATGCATGTTCCTGCTATTTAGGAGTGGGAAAAAGGTCATTGGTTTAAGGTTTAGCAACACGTTCTAATATTTTTACTTGTCCTTTTGAGTGGACAGAAAAATTTTGAAATAGGTGCACTTGTACCTAAAGGATCATTAGGAATTGGTAGTAGTTCAGAAGTCTCAGAAATGAAGTCACCATGTTTGCATCATTAATGGACCATTGACCCTAATGCTTTGACGTCACTGCTTAACTGGTGTTACATGTCTACGTAGTTCAATTTGTTTGTCAAGTGGTGGGGGGGTAGTGATCCTAAGATTGCAGAAGCAGTAGTTGGAATATTCCAGCTAACTGAAACAAACAATTTACGTTGTTGTGAATAATCCAAGGAGTAGGATGATTAAGCAAAATTATGTTGTGATTTTGAGATTTATAAAGTTAGTTCCAACCTTACTATCGCATTATTTTTCCATAATGCATAATATAAGGTGGAAGGATACTGATTTTTAAAGATTGAGGAAGTTTGAATGAAGGATAAACTTGCAACAATAGGACTTTTCACATGGAAAGAAGGAAAGTAAAGCAAAGCAAGTTATGGAAGAAAGAGGCATCTTACCATTTCTCCCATAATCATACTCTTTTCAAATATGTGTATGGAAGGTGACAAAAATGCCAAAGCTACCTGTTTTCATAGATCTTGCCAAGTTTGGGAAGTCATACAGTGATGTGAATTTTACTTGTTACTTTTTTCAAGTACTTGTGCTTTACGATATATATGTCCACAGTTTTTCACATTTTTTTTTCCCTTGCAATTCTGGCATCAGGTGAAGCTCATACCAGCAAATTTGCATCGTTTTGTTTTCTTCTACCTTTTGTTTTTTTTCCTATTTCTTTACCCAACAAAGCATGAGCAGTGAAGCTCTTCAATTAACCAGCTCATGTAGTCTTGCATTACTATGTTTTATTTCGGTTGAATAATAAAACAGTTACATGACTATTTAAGATATAAAATGATGGTACTAGGATGAAGTCTATCCTGTTGTAATGTTGTTTTATTGTTGCAGACACTGCTTACAAGGAAGAATACAATCACTGGGATAGAGTATAGGGCTGATCCAACTATATTTGCATGGGAGTTGATCAATGAGCCCCGATGCATTACTGATCCTTTAGGTGATACCCTCCAAGTAAGTTCTCAGCTAATTCTGCTCCTTCAGTAAGTTTATGTAATGGTGCAAGATATCCGACATTAAATGATTTGATAAGCATCCATCAAATAATATTTTATTGAATTTTTGAAATATGTTTCCAGCAAAGGCTTCTCAGTTTTATCCATAGACCTACTTAGCAATGCTGAGCCTCATCTGTGTTTGACATTATTAGTCCGAAAGTGAGTGTGTGTGCCTTGCTTGAGATCATTATGCCTGCTTGTTCCCATGTTGGTAGCAGTTGGTGTTGTGAATAGGAGTGTATATTTTATCATCTTCTTCACTGAGAAACCCAAAGCTGCCTGCTCTGTGAAATGAACAAAAGGAAATATTGAAATCCTGATCATAATATTCTGAAAACAGAAATGAGAATCACCATAGACTGAATGCAATTGAAACTCATAGAGGTCTTTTAGAGATCTTCATAGCTGACTCCTCTTCTTTTAATGAAGAACGATTTTCTTTATTTTGAGGATGTTATATTGTTGTTTGGGTTGTATGAATATCTAAGTTTTGCAGTAAAAAAGATATGTTGTAAATATTTTATTGATTTCTTTTGTTGGGAATGTTCTATAGGTCACGTGTGTTTCCTATGGTACTGTGATTTATTAACTGATATGGGTCTCTGAGTCCAGTGGATCTTCTACCTGGCTACTTATAATTATGTGTTGTGAAATTATAGGACTGGATAGAAGAAATGTCAGCTTTTATAAAATCAATAGACAGGAATCATCTCCTGACTGTGGGCCTTGAAGGATTCTATGGTCCCAAAAATTCCAAAAGGTTAACAGTTAATCCGGAGTTTTGGGCTGCTAATCTTGGATCTGATTTTATTCGCAATTCAAAGATCTCAACAGTGGATTTTGCCTCTCTCCATGTATATCCTGACCACTGGTAGGCTCTTAAATTTTCCATTCTGAAATTTTAATGTGCTAGCGCCTGGAAATTAATGTCATATCATCTTGCAACTGTAATGACTATTTAACACTAGTTGTGAACTTTTCTCTCATCCTTTCCTTAGAAAGAATAAGAAAAAGGGGGACAAAATGGTGCCATGGAAACTGCAAACGGAAATTAGCTGGATGTTGATTTCCCATCCAAAGAACTTCATCGTGGAGGGGATTAAAAATTGAATCTTCTATTAAACTACTTGATATTTAGAAAGAGATTTGATTTCATAATTTGAGTACGAGTGAAGTTATCTTGAGTGGTATCACTTCTCTTTTGTAGGTTCAAAAAGCAAGAATTTGAAGATAAATTGAAGTTCATCGCCAAATGGATGCTCTCTCACATTGAAGATGGTGACAAAGAACTTAAGAAGCCTGTTGTAGTCACTGAATTTGGACTGTCAAATGAGAACAAAGATTTTGAGCCATCCCAGAGAGATAAATTTAACAAAGTCATTCTTGACATTATCTACAAGTCAGCTAAAAGAAACAGGTCGGGTGCTGGAACTTTTGTCTGGCAGTTTTTGGTTGAAGGGATGGAACAGTCTAATGATGATTTTGGCATGGTTCCATGGGAACGGTCAGCAACATATCAATTATTTACAGAACAATCATGTCGGTTGGCCAGAATTCATGGAGCATTGCCTACACAAGAGCAACACTTGAAACGGTTATGTTCAAGAAGACATAGCAACTGAAATTCACTATGGAAAAGGAGGAAAGGTGACCAAAAAAAAAAAAAAAAAAAGAGAGATAGAGAGAGAGAGAAGAAAATGTTGAATTTCTCTGCAGGTGAAATGAGATCTAGGTTTACATTTATTGTTTGAGGTTGTCTAAAAGGGTGATCTACAGTTATTAGTCCTGTACCTTGTTTTCTGTTTTCAAACTACAGATATATATATATAATTTTCAACCAATGGTCGCTGATTTTTTGCTGCAGATTGCAACTAGTAGTTGTCAGATGCATTTACATCCAGCAAAGACACTGATAAGAAAAAGATGAACAACTAGGCAGTTCAAGTCAGAATCCTGCTGAGACTGCACATCAGCAAACACAAAATAATTGAATGGAAGCCAATGCACTTAAGTAACTTTTTCAGTTTCTGGATCCACGTCAATATAGTTCACTTGGTAAAACCATCCGCCTGCATGCTACATAAATAGTCCTTGAGTTCAACCCTTTAGTCCCCCCTCTTGATGAACCAATTGTTGAGTTCAACCCTTATCATCCTCCCTCTTGATGAACCAATTGTGGCAGGTGGGAAGCACTAGAACGCAATGGTTGATCCAAAACAAAAGAAAACATTAGAAGTGAAATCAATGCATCTTCTTTCAAAGGTGAATCAGTAGTTCATCTTTCGGCAAATTATGATTCTTGAGTCCAATCCTCACCAGACTTCCCCCTTAAATGTTCCAAATGGTTATAGGTGGGGAGCAACATTATGCTAAGGTTGAATCAAGAAAATCATGTTAGGTCTTTGACTTGTTACTTTCATCACCTTGTACAGTTCTTGTTGGGGCTGAATTAGCAGAGGGTTAAAAAAGTGCTCTAGTTAAAAGGGACATGACAGGAGTAAAAGTACATTTTGCACTTTGACACTGTTTTTTTGGTTTGTAATAAAGGCTATGGAGTGCAGGTGACAGCATTTCAACGCACAACAATGCAGTTGGGGGCACAGATGACTCGTAACTGTAATGTCTTTGTGTAGCCTCCTTCATTTCCCCCAACGGTTTTATGCTTTCCTCAAACTCAGCATTCCCTCCCTTTTTAACTCCTCTTAACTTCAAAGATTTTCTATGCATCTGCAACACCATGCCCTGCAACATAAGGAATTATATCTATTTTCTATTTTATTATTTCATTAGTTTAAATATTATACTGTTATATAAGATGAGATGATATAATAGATATGATATAATAGACGTGATATAATAGATATATTAAATTTTTTTTTACTCGATATATGTTTAGATCTGCTCGAGGACTGATCTAAGGAGTGATGTCCATTCCCCTCAAAATTTCAAAAAATTACCTCTTTCTTTTAAAGTTTTTTTTTTTTTGAAAAACTCTTGTAAATTTTATTTTTCTTCTTGAAAAATTTTTAATAAAAATTGTAACATTTTCTTCTTCTTTTCTTTTTTCTTATGACTTTTTACCCTCAAATTCAAAATCGTAACTCCGTATCTAAATATGTCACATGTTTACAAATTCTTCATTGACTTGAAAATTAATCAATTAGAGATTTACGTTTTTTTAATGCTATATTATAAATACTAGTACTATTATTATCAAGTTAAAATGTACTTATAAAGACAATGAGATTTAGATCATGAAACTAACAAAAACAAGTGCTTAATCACCCTTCATTTCTTACAAAGTTATTATTAAAGTTTAAATTATTGCGGGCATATGTTCCCCAATATCCTTCTTGCGAAAAACAACAAACTAGGTGAAGAGAAAGAGACAAAGGAAACAATGGAATTCAAAATGCCAGTTTGAGAATTCTCTAGCAATTCTTCCAAGATTGATTTATTCCAATAGCAGACAACAAATTCTTATTGAGATATTGAAATGGACACATCACAAAACGAAACCAAAATCATACACAACTATTTGTACGAAACCATCTGTTAGAAAATGACAATTCTAGGCTACTGCTGCATGACTCATGCAAACATATCCAACCCCACCCAAAAAAAAAAATGCAAGTTGAATTTGCGCGGCCCCAGATCCACAAGCAAGTGTGCCAAGCAATTCCTTGCACGACGTACAAAGGAAAAGTACACATGACGATAATGTTTGAGAAATCCCATAAGCCAAGCGACTAATGCTCTAATTTCAGTGAAATCCTTTCTCGCATATGTTAGGTTATGGATGAGAATCTAACAATCACTTTCTATGGTTATTCTTTCATATTCCCAGTCTAGTGAGGATTGAAGGCCTTCAATAAAAGCCAAAGTCTCTGCATGCAGAGGCGAAGTTGCCTGATGGAGCTTTCGCGACCCTGTTACTATGATGTTCCATTGTGAATCCAGTATTATTGCCCCCATAGAGGTTTTATTAGGAAACTAGCCAGTATCTATATTGCATGTCAAGTATCGAGGATGGGTGCCACTAGGTTTGAGGGACATTTCCATATACACATTGGAAATTACCTATAGCCCCGACCACACTTCGCCAAGATGGGTCCTAGAGTACCTTCATGTACTCCTTTGCTAAGCTGTGTACTAGTGAGCAATCATATCTAGTATGATGTTTGTTCCCTCGAAGCAAGTTGTATTCCTAGCCTACCAGATTGATGCAAATTCATTTACTCGTTTTCTGTAAATATTTTCTACTTATGTTATTTTCTTCACATTTATATTTGTTAGGGGCATTTATGTAATTTTACTTCGGGAATCTTTATAGATTAAGTAATGGTAGGTCATATAGTATGTAAAAGGGTGTTTTATTAGGAACATATTTTATTAGGAGCACTTAAAGGGTAGGTAGTCTTTTAAGAGGGGTTTTAAAATAAATATGAGATGGCTTCTCTAAGCAGCTTTGTGGCTACTTATGGGGCATATTCTCTTAGAAGCTTTGTGGTTACTATAAGTAAAAGCTTCCAATCATTTGCAGCAGTTGTTGTTGTTGTTGTTGTTTTTTTTTTTTTTTGGTGAGAGGCTTTTCTTGAGAGAGATTCTGCAGAGAGCTGCAGCTCTAAATCAGCTAGGAGTTTGAAGATTTAGAGGCATGGGTTTTGAGGAGTCGATCATATGGTGCCTACTAATCCCTTTATCGCTATTGTAGGTACAAAAGGCTAGAGGAAACCACATTTTCTATTCAAATTCTGATCTCACCCAGTCCAAAAATTTTAGATTCGAATTATTATCTCGTAAGTTATTGGATATCTCAACCAATTTACTTAAGTTTTTAGTTTCTGGTTGTTGTTTACTACTGTTTATGAAGGTCAAAAATGTCAAAAATTATTAAATTGAAAGCATGTTTACAAAACGAAAAAAATTACATTTATATTTGAATGACCTTTTCGGCACTGTAGAAGATGTTTGTATAAGGATGTTTGAAACTATTGGATTACATCCTTATAAACGTCGATTTCGTCTCATTCACGCAAAGCTTTTGAGCTTCCAAAATGGTGCCCGTTCCACTGCCGGTGAAAGCTTAAAGAAGTGGGTTTGCTTAGTTTTCTTGGCCTCAGAAAACTTCTGTGAACAATGGATTTTCTGTGAAGTGTGAACCACGAAGAGCACTCCTCTTCCTTTTCTTTTCACTTCATTTTGATCAATTCCAATCCATCACCGAGAGAGAAACCAACAGCATGAAAACAGAAAGCAGTCATACTTTCTAATATCCTTCACGTAAAATAATACGTGATTTTATTTTATTATTTTACTTTATTTAATTAATTAATTTAATAATTAATTTTTTAAATTTTATTTTACCCTTGGTCTTATTCATTGAATCAGATAAAATTATTTACTCTTGAATTTGAACACCCATAAATAATAAATTTCAATTATTTATTTTTTAGACTTCATTAAACAATCCAATAAATAATTAACAAGTTCAAATAGATCAATATAAAATTTCTTGCCTTTTATCTAATTTATAGTTAGATTAATTTTCTAATTATTCAATCTAGGCATTGGACCCTGAATAATTAATTAATCAATTCAACTAGATAAAATATATACTCTCTCAGGCCTTTTCTTTTATTCTAATTTAATAATAAATTAGACTATTTAAATAAAATAAAATAAAACCCATAATTATTAAGACCAATTCCTTAACCCAAATCTGTCAGGATTTAAGGGCCATTCCGGGAACCAAAAGACACATCGCATTGGCTAAAAGAATGACCAAAATACTCTTGTTATATAAATAGCTATTTTGCATTTTAAATTTTTCCTAATATTATCATAAGGAAATATTGACCCCAATGATAATACTGCGTTAGCAAAATTTTCGACCTACAGGTATAATGATTAAAATACCCCTCTACGCATCGTCGTGCATTTAGAAATGAAGAGTGTACTAATACCTCTCTAATAGACATCTATCATCCGTAGACCTCTAGTCCAATAATCCACAACTCCTAGAATGTTTTCACTTTCCAAGGGAGTTACCCTAAAGTAAACATCCAAGTCATATTCCCCAGGGCCCTAAATAATTAGATCATTTAAACAGTCACAAGGGACGATATAGCACATAAGCTATCTTGTACAAGTCTATCTTAACTAATTAATCACATTTACACAACATACAAGTATATCAGCTCTACGAAAGAACCTCAGCTACAGTATATCAAAGTATATACTTCTAATTTCGTTAGACCACCAACTTATACTCAAGTTGTAGAGTATTAGTCAATACTGTAGTAGTAATAGTCTGGGCTTCTTCTAAATAGTACTTTTAGAAACCACTATTACAGGTCATGTTCTACGTATTCAAAATACGCTCGAGCTATGAAATGAGTAGACTACTCACTGATTAAAGGTAAGTCATTCCCTATTTGAAATTCATAACACAATAACCTATGCATGATGAGATTCTCATTCTCATCAATCGGTTAAAAATAAACATTTATGTGTTAAGTACCCCGTGATCCAAACCTTACTGTGAAAGACCACCATTTACATGGATCACTTACTTAAACACAATGGGTCTTTTCCAAATAAAAATCGTGCACAAATAAAATATAAATTCACAAATAAATTTTGAAAATAAATTCTTTTATTAATAAATTTGATAATTACATCAGATAAACTAGTCTAGAGGGTATATATTCCAACAGTTCGGTGGTTGTTTCCTATTTGTAGCTATCTACTTTCTTTGTGGGCACTGCTATCTTTTATTATTTTTGTGGTTTTTCCCTTATTCTATAAGATTTTTTGCGTCAAATTGGTATCCGAGCAAGTTCTATCCTTTAGGATCGTGGCTGCTAGAGGTGGAAGAGGAAATAGGGGTCGTAGGAGTAGGTATGTGACTATTAAGATGTTTAAAGAGCTGCAAGAGCAAGTTAGATAGCTCAAAAGTTTGTTACTTAAGCTGTTAGTAATCAGAATTGCAAAAACAACAAGAATAATGAATTTGACCATATTAGGGAAGCAAGAGATAAAATTTAATGTCAATCAGAAGATGAAAATTATAGTTCTAGTGATGGAAGAAGCTTAAAAAATGAAAGATCTCCAAGATAAAATCAAAGACCTTAAAGATGGAAAGATTGTATTGTATGTGCTCTACAAAATTCTAAGGAGTATGGTGTACATGCACAAATTTTAGAATTTGATGGTGATATGGAAGATGAAGATTTTCTTATTTAGGTTGATAACATTGAAATTTATTTTGAGTGGAAAGATATACCAGAAGAAAAGAAGGTAAAGCTTGTGGGAACAAAGTTTAGAGGACTAGCTTCTACTTGGTGGAAGCACTACCAAAAAGAACATAAGAACAAAACAAAAGGAAAAATCAGAAGATGGAATAAAATGAATGAGAAGCTGAAGGCTTTATTTTTACCTCAAGATTTTGAGCAAACCTTATATTTGCGGGTCTAGAATTTAAGATACTGTGAGAAGTCAGTGAAGGAGTACATGTAAGAGTTTCACAAGCTATCAAGGAGGTGCAATCATATTGAAACTGAAACCCAAAAGGTTAATCGCAATGTAAATGGCCTCAAATTGTTTGTACAAGATCAAGTAGGCTTGCAGTAACCTTATAAAGTTAGTGACACATATCAACTTGCTCTAAAGGTTGAATCACAATTTGCTAGTAGCATTCCTAAAAAAATTGTTGATGCTCGCAACTGTAGTGCATCAACCAGTAAGATGGGTAGCAGGATTAGAGGTGGCCAAACAGTAGCACCATTGCAATCCAACTAGCTAACTAGCAATAATAATGGAAAAATAGCTCAAGGACCGACAAATAATCAAGGAAAAACTATGCTGAAGTGATATAGATGTTTTGAATCTAGTCACAAATCTAATGAATGTCCAAAAGGGATGAAGCAAGGGTCAATCTTGATGAAGATAAGGGTATTGATTTTGAAGAGAAATTTGCATATCTAGAGGATCAAGAGCAGCATGATGACATTGAGAATGATATGGTAGGATAAGGGGCTTAAAGGTGATGTCATTTGTGATGCCTTAGTTATTCGAAGGTCATTACTTTCTCCTTTAATCAATCCTGATAATTGGTTACACAAGAACATGTTTCGAACTAAGTGTATAGTTGGTAGGAAACTTTGTAAATTGATAATTGATAATAGAAACAGTGAAAATCTGATCAGTCAAGAGATGGTAGACAAGCTAAAATTACGAACAGAGAGTTATCCACCCATATCGGATTTTTTTGTTTAACAAAGGAAATAAGATGATTGTATCTTCAAAATATCTTATTAATTTTTTAATTAGTCCTTTAATAAAATTTGTTTACTGTGATGTGGATGCACATCATATTTTTCTTGGATGACATTGGCAATATAATTGTGGCATAATTCATGATGGGTTGAAGAATATTTATTCATTTTTTTGTGCAAGAAGAAGGGAAAAAGAAGAAACTTGTGTTGAAACCAATGAAGGATGATGACATGAAAAGGAAAAAGAAAATAGTTGTTCATTTAATCTTTTTAGTATAAAGGATTTCATTAAAGAAAACAAGGAGACTGAGTTAATTTATGCTTTCACCCTGAAAGAAGAAAAGCTGCAATTGGGATTCCTTAGCAAAGTTGAGGTGATACTTAATGAATTCAAAGGTGTGATACCAGAAGAGTTGTCGAATGGGCTTCCTCCAATGAGAAGTATACGACATCAATAGATCTTTCTTCAGGAGCTATTTTGCCTAACTTACCTCACTATTGAATGAGTCCCAAGGTGCATGAAGAGCTTCAAAAGTAGATTAAGGAACTTTTAAGAAAAAGATTCATCCAAGAGAGTCTAAGTCCTTGTGTTGTGCTAGTCTTACTCACTCCTAGGAAGGATGGGTCATGAAAAAATATATGTGGATAATAAAGCTATCAACAAGATCACCCTCAAGTACAAGTTTCCTTTTCTAGAGCTAAATGTCATGCTTGACATGTTAGTTGGCTTGTAAGTTTATTCCAAGATTGACTTGAAGAGTGGCTATCATAAAATTAGAATAAGGCCCGGAGATAAATAGAGAACAGCTTTTAAAGGGCTCTATGAATGGCAGGTTATGCTTTTTTGATTGTCAAATGCACGAAGCAGTTTTATGATGTTCATGAATCAAGTGTTAAAACCTTACATTAGAAAGTTTGTTATAGTGTATTTTGATGATATCTTGATATACAATAAGGATAAACCAAGCATATTAAGTATTTAATGTGTGTCCTGCAATTTCTGTGACAAAACCAACTTTATGCAAATATGAAGAAGTGTAGATTTTTTGTAGACACATTGGATATCTTGGGTTTTATTATCTTAGCAAAAGGAATAGAATCTAATCCAAGATAGAAGCTATAATTAGTTGGCCTATTCCAAAAACACTTACAGAGATCAGAAGTTTTCATGGTTTGGCCACATTTCATCGGAGGTTCATTAAGAATTTTAGTACTATTATGGCTCCTATTACTAAATGCCTCAAAGCTGGGTAGGAAATATTTAAAAAAAAAAATAAAGAAATTGGTGGATTAAGCACCAATTTTGACTTTGCCTGATTTTGACAAACTTTTTAAAGTTGACTGTGATGCATCAAAGGTTGGAATTGGAGTTGTGTTGAGCCAAGGAGGGAGACTAGTGGCTTTCTTTAGTGAAAAACTAAACAATGCTCGACAAAACCACTCTACCAGTGTTGTTAGGTTGGATGTCATTAAGGAGTTAAAATAAAGTGGCTGATACATTGATCAGGAGAGTATATTTGCTAAAAACCATATCTACCAGTGTTGTTAGGTTGGACGTCATTAAGAAGTAGTATAAGGAAGACCCTTATTACAGCAGAATTCTTGAGAAAATTACAATTAAGGACTATGACATATGTACAAAATTTGTTAAGAAGGATGGCTATTTATTCAAGGGGATCAAGCCATGGATTCTTAAAGGTTCCCTAAGGGCCAGTTTGCGAGTTTAAGAGATAAATAAAAAGAAGAGAAATTTTAAATTACAAAAAAAAAAGAAGATAAAAAAAATGTGAGATGATTTAAGTTTAATGTCGTTTGGGAGATTAAAGAGAAAAGAAAAGAAGTAACTCTTTTTTCATTTGAGAGTTTGGAGAGGAAGTGAGAGAAAATTATTATATAAGACTATTTTACAAAAATATCAATTTTCAAATTTTATTTTTTTGTTAGGACATGATGGTTAATGAAAATTATATAATCCATCTTTGACAGTTTGGCCATTTTAGAAAGATGACTTTGCACCTCTCAACATCCTTCTGTTTCTTCCCAATTTTGGAAAGATTTTTTTTTTTTTTCAAAATGTAGCTCACTATCTATCAACCTATTTCTCTTCCATACTTTCTATTTCTTTCCCTCCAAATTCTGCCAAATAGGAGGGAAGGCTAAACCATTTCTTTTCTCTCCAATTCTCTTCTTTCAAACTAGCGTTAAAGGAGTACTTGATATCAGAACTACATGGAGGAGGTTTAAGAGGTTACTTTGGTAAGGACAAGACACTAAATTTAGTAGCAGAATGATACTTTTGTCATTCTGTGTGTCAAGATGTGTACAAGTATGTTAATAGATGTTGAGTTTGTTAAGTTTCAATAGGCCAACAACATAATACAAGACTTTACACTCCTCTACCAGTGCCTATAGCCCTGTGGATTGATGTAACTATAGATTTTGTAGTAGTATTAACAAGAACAATTAGGGGCGCTAACTCAGCTTTTGTAGTAATAGATTGATTTTCAAAGATGGCTCACTTTATTACATGCAAAAAGATATTGGATGCAACATATGTGGCAAATTTTTTCTTTTGGGAAGTGGCCAAATGGTATGGGGTGTCAATGACTATTACATCATATTAGAAAAACCAAACTTCTCAACTATTTTTAGAGGACTTTGTAGAGCTTGTTGGCTACCGAAATGAAATACAGTAGTGCCTATCCTCTTCAAATCGATAGGCAAATTGAAGTGGTGAATAAAAGTTTGAGAAACTTACTGTATTGCCTTACCAAAGATCACATAAAGTAGTGGGATTATGATCTTACTACAAGCTAAATTTGCCTAAAATAGTATCATTAGTAGGTCTACTGAGAGAAGTCCTTTTGAGGTGGTTTATAAGTAGAATATGAACTAGATTATTGATCTTATTGATATTTTTAATAAGCCTAGAGTAAGTGATTATGCTATTTCTTATGTTGAACACTTGAAAGAAGTCCAAAAGGAAGTGCGAAAGAGGCTTGACGTAGTGAATTAGCACTACAAAAAAATGAGTTGATCAGTATAGGCGATTCAAGGAGTATAAGGTTGATGATCTAGTGATAGTTTTTCTTCAAAAAGAGAGATTTTCAATAGGCACTTATCACAAATTCAAGGATAGAAAAGTTAGGCCATGCAGAATTTTGCAAAAGTTTGGTGAGAATGCCTACAACGTTGATCTCCATTGAGGCTTAGACACCTCACCAATCTTTAATGTTGCTGATTTATATCCATTCCATGGTGATCCAATAGCAGGAGTACAAGGTACTAAAGATTCAATTCAAACTAGTCCATGCAAGGTTAACACCATTGAAGTTGTTATACATGTTTAGGAGATGAAGACTAGAGTGGGACTTATTTCAGATTTTTGGTAAAGTGAGTTGGTAAAGCCGACTATGAAATTTATGGATTAGTGAGAAAGAGTTCATAAAGATTAATCTCGAGATGTGTCGAGTAGTTAAGATGACAACTTGCACAGAGGTGAGTTCTTTCTAAGAAGAGAGAAATGATGCAAACTCATTTTTTGTAAATATTTTTTGCTTATATTATTTTCTTCACATTTATGTTTGTTAAGGGAATTTGCATAAATTTTCTTTTGAGATCTTCAGAGGTTAATTAATAGTGGATCATGTAGTACGTAAATGGATGTTTGGTTGGGAAGATATCTTGTTAAGGGTACTTAAAGGATAGGTGGTCTTTAAGAGGGGTTTTGAAGTAAATATGGGATGACTTCTCTACAAAGCTTTGTGGTTACTTATAGGTAGTTTCCTTTAGCAGCTTTATGACTGGTGTAAGTAAAATATTTTAGACATTTGTAGCTTCTTTTTTTTTATTTTTTTTAAGAGGCTTTTCCTGAGAGAGATTTTGTGCAAAACTGAAGCTCCAAACTAACTAGGGGTTTAAAGATTTGGAGGCTTGGATTTTAAGGAATCGACCTCATGGTGCCTACAAATCCCTCTACTGTTGCTATAGGCGCGAGAGGCTAGTAGAAATTGCATTTTATATTCAATTTCTAGTCTTAGACAGTCCAAAATTTTTAGATTCTAATTACTAGCTTGTGAGTTATTGGACATCTTAACAACTTTACTTAAGTTTATGGTTTGTGGTTGTTGTTTACTACTCTTTGGTGGTTGTTTCTTATTTTTAGTTGTTGTCCTACTTTATTTGTGGATGTTGTTATTTCCTATTATTTTTTGTGGTTAGTCCTTTATTCTATAAGGTTGTTTGCATCATAGATAAACTAACAAATCATTACAAAGATAGCTTATTTGAAAGGTGATCTCTTTTCTATTTTAAATGCTAGAATATCCTTAAACCAGCCTCCCTCCATAAAGCTAAAGTGGTTACCCACCATACATGATAGATTTGATACATGTCTTGTAAAATAACAATGAAAGAGATTATGGACAGTTGTCTCATATTCTACACCACAACAGGTATAATGCACTGAATAATTTAGAATACATTTGTGGATATTAGCTGAGTTTAGCAGAATCTCCCAGCATGCCGTCTACAAAAAATTCTTAATTTTTAGGTGGAGATTACCAAAATCGATCCTCTTTTAAGGAAAAAAAAAAAAAAGAAAACATGAAATGCTATATGAACCTTTGCGAATGAAGTTCATCACCGCATTATACCTTGATTTAATAGAGTAAATCATATTAGTAGAATATAGTTAAATAATCATGTCACTCAGCCAAGCTGGATTAAGATGAATATTCTTTGACCTCACATGAAAAGGAAAAGAGCTCTTAGCAATCCTTTTGCTAGCAGCCAATGTTGAAATCAATCAAGTCAGATACATGGTGATCATGGATTTTATGTTTGGAATATTCGAACAAATGGAACTTTTGAGGTATGAGGAATAGATTATCATCCCAAATTCTTACAGAATATCCATTTTCAATACAACATCTCAGACATAAGGATATGAGGTTTCGACCCTCCAAAATACTATGCTAAATATACGAGGGTTGCTGTCTAGCAACAACATGCAAAAACATTGCATAAGGGAAATAATTTCTTTGGCTTGAAAAAACCACTCCAAACTTTCCAATATATATATATATTTGTTTCTTTTCACCCCTCACTTGAACCTAGATGTCAAGGAAGTAGTATCTTTATGAATATGATCAGACAACAAAAAGTGACACATGACAAATGTGCGAATGGCTTGAACCACAATCTTAATAAGAACTTCTTTACCAAATTGAGATATAAGCTTTTTCTTCTAACCTTTTAACTTCTTCCAAGCTCTGTTCTTAACAAAGTGGTCAGTTTTGAATCTACTAATCATAAAGGAAAGTCCCAAATACTTTCTCCCAATTGAACCCTCTATAATGTCCAAAATAGAAGCAGTGGTTTCTTTTATAGGACTTGGAACATTTCTACTGAACTAAATAGTAGATTTGTCAAGGTTTATAGACTAACCAAACAAAGGAAAAGAGTGGGCTTAACATAAGTAAAGCAATTAAGCTCTATTTTACAAAATAGAATGGAGTTGTCTACAAAGAACAAGTGACTCAGAGAAAGCCTAACTTGAAATCCTTAGTATTTCTAGATTGATGTGCCTATCAAAGTATAGTTAAAAGATATTTAGCACTAATAAGGATCGTGAAAGACGACATGAGATTTCCTTCACAAAGACCCCTTGTAGGGTAGATTTTTTACGTTAGAGTACCATTAACAATAGTAGAGTAGGAAATTGTCTTAACATATTTTGTAATAAGAGTTACAAAGAATCTGGGAAAATTCATAGTTAAAAGAACAACTTCTAGACAATCCCATTCCACTTCATCAAAAGCTTTACTCATATTTAGTTTAATGGCATAGTAATTGTCATCCCTAGAGTAGGGAATGTTGAAGGATTGAAAAGCCTCAAAAGCCAAAATGATGTTATCAATCATCTATCTAACCTTACTGAATGTACCTTCACTTTCATGAATGACAAAAGGTAAATAAATTTCAAATGATTGGCGAACACTTTAAAAATAATTTTATACACAAAGTTATACAAGCTAATAGGCTTATGTTTAGTTATCTTAGATTGACATCTAACTTTAGGAATAAGAACTACAAAGGTATCATTTAAAGAAGATTATGCCCATACTTAAACTGAGAAAATTTAATGTCAAGCTTGGGACCTAGTCACCCAAAATATGCATCTACCTCTGTAGAAATGCTAGATGCATGCCATTTGTGCTAGGGGGATTATGTTCCCTTCATGTCCTTAATAGCATGGTTTTTTGGACCGGACCGGACCGGTCGATCGAACCGGTTGGACCGTGAACCGGTCCTCAAACCGGTCCGGTCCATCCCTTTAAGTCGAAATTCTAAAAAATCGGCCTCTTTTGTTCAAATCAGTTTGGACCGGTTGGTCCAATCGATGAACCGGTGAACCGGTCGGTCCAACCAATAAAATCGATTTTATTTTTTATTTTTTATATTTCCTCTTAAATAAGATAATATATTTATAAAAAAAAATAAGCTACACAAATAGAATAAATAGTCTATAATAATAGAGAAAATATCATATTTTCTTCTAATTTCATTATTTATGCATTTATTGACTTGAATTACACTATATTATTGATCAATTTTATTCTTAAAAATATTATATTGTTAATTTTTAAATAATAATATTACCGGTTCAATTGCGATTGGACCATTAAACCGTAAACCAGTAAATTTTTCGATTCGATGTCCAGTCCGATTCTGAAAACAATGCTTAATAGCTACAAGTATTTCAACTTGCGTAAAATTTAGTGATAGTTTGTTTATGGATTTCACATCGAGCCTATTAACAATAATGTCCTCATCAAATTCTATGGAAGAACTGTGCAATTGTTAAATCCCTTGAAAATAATCAATAGCTACTCCTTCAATTCCCTTGCGATTAATACAAGAATTTGCACAGTGTAATTTGGTTATGGGTTTTTCTCTAAGATGCTTTTGATAGAACAAGCTCGTGTTGCGGCCTCTTATTTCTAGTCACTCCATGCTATTTCTAGTTCTCTAATATTCCTATTTTTAATGCAATCGTCACACACCAACAAATTTAACTCCTACCTTCTAAATATGTAGTACTTGGTAGTAGAGTATCGATCCCACAAGGAATTCAAAGAAATATACTTTGTAATATCTTTTCCTCTCAGTCTTATGAATAAACTCTTGAACTATTATTTTGAATGAAGTCTTATGATGAAGAAAAATAAGGCGGGATACCAAATTACCTAATCTAAAATATACAAGAATTAGGAAACTATCAAAACAAGAATATGAAACAAATCCAAACTAATTAGGAAATTAACAAATTTTTAGGAACATATCTTGAGATCAAATTAGGAAACTTATCACAGAAAAATATTTATCTTGAGCAATTAATTGTTGGGACCTTTCTTAACAACTGAAATCCTTGTCCTTACAAAAATAGATCAAACGGTCTTAGCGACTTAAATTAATTCATAATCTCGTGTTTAACCTAATCCAATTTGATTAACCTATCGTAGTAATTTAAATTAACCGGTGTGTTGGACTAAAAATAAAAATTGATAAGCATATTAAAACATCACAAATATCAAATCACATACAACAGTTAGCTTTGATCATATGTAACTTGAAATATACAATTTCTCTATCAACTTAATCAAGCCAGTTAGTCTTGAAACTCAACTAACTCAATAGATGCTACTCAGAAAATTAATTAAATATTAATTATCTTGGCAATTCAATCATGTGTTTCAAAAGGTTCTTAGCCACACACAATTGAATCAGCACAATTGATAAAGATAAAATCCAAAATTGTATAAATAATCAAAAGATAATTTTAACAAGATCAAAGATAGAATCTTTAATTCAAAAATCTAAAAGTCTTAAAATCAATGCTAAAATAAAATTTAAAAATAAGATAAAATCCAATTGTTTTGAACATAAAAGAAATCAACATAAAACCTATTGGAAACACACACAGATAAAGTTTGAAAGATAAAACTTAGTTTGCCACAATTTCAAGTTCTCTTATCTCTGAACTCTTTCCTTGCCTTGGCTCATTCTTTTGACGCATCCTCTTCAAAAGAACTAAAGGATTTCGTTGAATTATGAAAAGTTATGGAGAATGCTGCCCTAAGCCGCGTTTTTGTAGCAATTTCATCGCCTTAGGTTTGATTTCTAGGAACTTCCTAAATTTTTTGGAAAGTGCCATTACTTTATGCACGAGTATGCATGATGCCATGTAATTTACAGAGTTGCAAAATCCATCACTGGCAATAACTTACTGTATGGGCGTATTGTAAGCTATGCATAACTTTTGAGAGTTGCTTTTCTTGCTCTGTTTGGCACAGTTTGTGATTGGGTGTGCCACAAACCGTGCATACTTCCTAAAAATTCTATTTTAGTTCTCTATTTAGCACGGCTTGATGCATGGCCATACATCGTCCCGTGTACATCCATTGAAATACTTTCAAAACAACTCCAAGTCACATTCTAATTCATTCCAAAGTATTCGGCAATCATCTTTGTTTACAAAATCATCCTTTAAGCCCTTATTTCACTCTCTTTTTTTTTTTTTTTATCAAAATTTCCTAAAAACACATAAACAAACAAAATGAATAGAAACTGTCCATAATCACATAAAAGAACATACAAAAACTAAAATAAATAAATATATGATATTTTCACACTTAATATTCTTTTCTTTGTACAATGTTTTTCAACCTCTTGACACAGCTTCAATTCCACCCTTCAATCGATATGCTTATGTTGCCTTAGGTCAGCTAACTTACATTAGGCTTCCCTCACATTTTTGTTAAATTCCCAATTTTATTTCTACTCCAGCCCCATAGCTCTGGCTGGATCAACGTAATATATCGGCAAATGTCGCCTGTGGTTTGATCCCAACTGACGGCTCTCATAGGTGTCGAAAAAATTCCTCACACTGCTTATCTTGCAACCAATATAGCTCAAAGCAATGGATCTCCTCCTCAGCTTTCCAGGACCGTCTCTCAGTGCTTGTTAGAGTTATTTGAAGCGGCAGATGATTGAAATGGGTTGATGAAAGCACAGTGCATTTGCTTCCTGGAGAGAGACTCACGAATTCATTGTTCCATAGCCCTCCGCCGAGCCAAGCACGAACTAGAGCTAGTCCTTTCCTTCCATTGCACCAAGTATAAAGTTGTCCATGGAATCCAAGATCACTTGATCCACAATCATGTAGGACTGCTCGGAAATTATTCAATTGCCATAGCGATATCTAAACCAAGAAAACATATTTTCTTAAGTGCAGTAATCGACAATAATTTGTTATGGCACTCTTATCTAATTGTGCATAGGGTGCAATGATGCTTTTTGCCTTATATTGGTTGCCTTGAATTATTTTATAGTTTGACTCAAATTGTGATCATTTTGAAATTTTAGAAGTTTGATTCAAAAAGAATTTTATGAGATCTGTGATAATTAGATTATGGTATGAATAAACAGTTTTAGAGTTTAACATTATAATTATTAATTAATTTTATTGTAATTATTCTCAAAAAAAATAAAAAATTAGTTTTTTTACCTATGAACGTTTATAACATTAATTGAACAACATAAATCTTTTGTGTTTCTTAATTTTCTTACTTTTAGATCTTTTTATTGTTACTGTTTCCGCAACATCTTGGAAGATTGAGTGGCTTGCCTATGTTGAATATATTTACCAAAACAACCATTACAAATGAAAGAATTTTGATCCACCAACATTCTTACATAGTTGAATTTTCACTTGTCAAGGTTGTTCTATAGATTCTCCATGTTTATTTTGAACGAATTTAGAATGCATTATTATTCTTATTGACGGCAACAAATTGATGTTATTTGAGCTGTCTCAAGAATTTGATAACACAATGTCAATTACTGAAGGGTTGAAAAGTTTGGCCTTTGATTTGGTCATCCCTCAAGCTTGTCAAAATTTTTAATTGTAATATAGAAACGAAGAAGGAAGTGAGAAAGAGAATAAATAATAATACAAAAAACCCAAGGGTCGGAAAGTACCCAAAAAAGAATTCTTTGCCCACAATTTTAATCAATACTTTGGTCAATACTCGTAACATCAGCCCTTACACCACATTAGCGTGCCCGTTTAGCCAATTCCTGCACTGTGCATTCAAATATTCCATAATTTTTTTCTCGATGATAAAAACAAAGCGCCAATTAGCATAATAATTTAATAAGTTGTTTTTTTATCTTAGTAAAATGTTTAATTTAAAAATAATTATTGTATATAATACAAAATCATTATCAATATGTTCTCGTTATCATACAACTATTTCTCAATCCATTTGAGCGTTAAAAAGTAAATATACATACCTTCACTAAATAATCTTATAACCCTATCAAGATAAATTAAAAAAAAATCATATTCTAATATATATTATATTATACATATATTTTTTTGTATTTTATATATATATATATATATATATATATATATATATATATATATATTGACTGGAAAAATGCTTGATGGTACTAATGAAACAAAAAAGTTGGTCAACCTACATGTGTAACAACCATGAATCACACTTTGAGTCCGCTAGAAAGTTGTTACCAACCTTTCAAACAATGCAACTATCCTGAAATAATTTATTGCATAAATACCTCATAATAATTTCATCTACCGCTCATCTTTTTTTTTTAAACCTTTTTCCACTTTCTTGTTTTCTTTCTGAAATACGCTTTGATTTTGACACTAGATAATATGATTGCAATCTGGCTCCCCCCCCCCAAAAAAAAAAAAAAAAAAATTAAAGAACCTTCCTTTGACTAAAAGGCAGACAATAAAAGATAAAATAAATGATGATAGTTACAAAATAGAAGACCTGGTCAACTTGTAAATGTTGGCCATCTATTTTAATCACAATAAATTATTCTAATAGTCAAATTTATCTTTATTTATATACACATTACATTAATATTTCTAATTTAAAGTCTCACCAATAACATCATTTTGTTACTTATATGCTTAGAGCCCTTTTATTATATGTGAAGACTATTGACTATTATATATTTGTCTATTTTCTATCTTTTGTATTTGTACCAACATAAACTTTTATAAGGTTTGGTATATTTTTTATTTATTTTGAATTTTAATTTATTGTGTAATCAATTCGTTTATATTAATGATATTTTTTTATTTTAATAAAATCGACGACTTAAATCAAATACTTTATTTGTTTGAAATTATTTGTACATATTTTTAATTTTATTTACTAAATTAAGTCAATCTCTATTTTGAAATATTTATACAGCTCTAAAATATAGATGATTTGTTTAATAATTTAAAAGACTGACACACACATATATATATATATATATATATATATATATATATATTTGTTATGGGAGGGTGACAACTATGTTATTTTTGTAAGGAAGGAGGACAGAGAAGAATTCAATTTCAATGGCAAGAGTTAGAAAGGCAAAAGTAGGGCAGGGTTGATTGAAATATATGCCGGCGTGTTGTCATTGAAATATCAACCAATTAAGAACCCCACAATCTTTGAAATATTTGTACTCATTAGACCATGCAGGCTCGAGAGTAGAGCTTTTCCAAACTCGTGCTAGGGGACCGCGCTTTCAATTCTGGGACAAAAGGTGATTAATTTTTGCGTACGTTTTTTTGGTTGGCTAAAATTGATAGAGTCCACTGATTGACTGCTTGAATTTTTGCTTGGACTCGTCATCCTACCCCGAGAGAGAGAGAGAGAGAGAGAGAGAGAGAGAGAGAGAGAGAGGTGAAGCCAAAATCAAGACTCGAAACTTTGAATGGATTTATCAATGGACTAATTCATCAGTTTTATCTATAAATTTTGTTGTTTTTAATAGTCTAAAAAATAAAAAATCGAGATTATTTGGTGAAAATATATAAAAAGTAATTAGAGACAGACATTGATTCATAATTATATCTTTAATTGTAAACACTACAAAGAAAAAAAATTAAATATTTGTATAAAATTATTTAACTGGTAAAATTGCGTTAAAATATTAATTAAACTAATTCTATTAAGGGTTATTTCACCGAAAACTTCACAAAACAGTAATAAAAAAAATAATATAGTGGTCAAAATTGCATTTTCTTGCACCAACCACACTATGATTTGAATAAATTTTGGTGGGAAAACTTTTTTTTTTTTTTCAAATGAAAACATGCCAAAAGATTAGTTGATTGTCTCAATCTTTGACAAATAAAATCTATGAGCTTTGGTCCTTGGTATTGATTTACCAAAGTTGTCTTTTTCCTGCCTTGTTGTATTCATTATCTTTGCCAAATTGACTTTGTTGGCTTATTCTTATTTGGTCAACATTCATAACACTACAAGTCCTTCTTAAGACCCAAAATAGATATAATAATAAATAATTAATTATATTATTTTTATATGAGAAATACAAAGGAAGGGAAACATTTTGACAAATTCATATAATTAGAGGTTGGATGTAAGAGAATGCTAATTATAAAAGAGGAAACCATAATATAGAAAAGTCATTAATAGAATAAAAAATTGTATACATTATTTGTAAAATGATTATTATATGATATTTTTAAAAATATTAAAATAAAATAAATATTTTTTGAAATATTTAATTAAAAATCCTTTAATATATTATCATACTTTATCTATTATACCAATAATATTATTAAACAAAATATCTTAATTATGTTCAGTTTTATAACATAGTCAAGGAGAACAACATTTTTCAAAAATCAAGAAAATATCCATATACTCTCTCCGTCTCAAATTATGTGTCTTGTTTCTATTTTAATTTTTGTCCTAAATTATTTGTCTTGTTAGGAAATTAAGATTTAATATACTTTATCTATTTCAAAATACTTGTTCATGAAATTCTTTACACACATATTAAGGGTGTTGAAAACTAATGTTTTTAAAACCGAATCGGACACCGAGCCAAAAAATTTATTGGTTTATGATTTAATGGTCCAACCATAATTAGACCGTAATTGAATCGGTTATATTGTAATTTAAAATTAAAAAATATATTTATTTTTAAAAATAAAAATTAATCAATAATATAATGTAATTTAAATCCATAAAGACATAAACATTTAAATTCATGATTAAAAATAGTCATTCTTAATTTATAACTAATAATCTACCACACAACAAATTTTAAAATAGTTTATTAAATTATATAATTTAATTTACCTCCCAAAAATTATAAAATTTGCCTCCAATTTGTTTTAAAACAATGACCGGTTCACGGTCCAATCGGTTGGACCAGCCGATCCAACACAGTTTACACTATAAAGTGCAATTTTTCGAACGTCTGAGTTAAACAAAATAAACGAATTGGACCATTTGAGGGACTGGTTCCCAGTCTGACTAGACAATTTGGTTCGATTCTAAAAAATTTGTTGAAAACAATATTACAATTTCGATAAAATTCTTATTTTATCCATATTAAAAATACGATAGTTATTAGTTGGTAAAAATTTCTAAGAAGTAAGAAGAAAAAAGAATTTTTTGAAAAATTATGTAGTTGACTTAAAATAAATAGGAGTACAATAGGAAGAAACTAATAATTAGTTTTATAAATATATACATAAACGAGTATTTTGAAATAAAATATAAAAGTTTCATGTACAAATATTTTAAAACCGATAGAATACTAAATTTACCCCCATTTAATAATATTATATTTTCCAAACATATTAAATAATTTTGTTTGTTAGATAATCCTATTTAAATAACAAGAAAAAAAAGCGATTTATAGTATATCAAATTTTTAAAATTTGAATATTTTTTAATAAATAAAGAGAAAATAAATTAAAATTTAAAGATAAAAATAAAAATAAAAATTTAATTAATTAAACAAATATTTATTTTAATATTTATATAATTAATTAAATATAACAATAATTTAAGATAAAAAGAGTATAAATATTCTTTCCCATAAAGATTCTAAAGTACAAATCCCACGTACAAAATCGTCAAAATAAAAATACTCCTTAAAAGCAGCCCATAAAATTGCATTGATTTCAGCACCCACCAAAATCATACCAAGAAACCACTCCTAAGTCCTAAGGAACCCCAACATAATCAATACCCCACCACGTCACCCATGCACCATATAACAAAAAATCTCTCTCTCTCTCTCTCTCACGCTGCCTATAAAAAAAATGCAAAATAACGTTCTCAAATTGTGTTTGTTTCAAACAATTAACAAAGCTACGTGTCAAAGGACACAACATTCATAATCTTCTCTTCTCCCAAACAGTTCCCAACAACCCCATATTTATTATTTTTTAAACCCCCAAAAAATAATTAGAAAAGAAAATCAACCAACCTTTTTCTGACCTTCCTTCTGTTCAGGTTCAGTGTGTGTTGTGTGTGAGAGAGAAAGAAGGAGTCCAACTCTGCATTTGAGTCTTGACTGTTTTAGTTATGGAAAGAGAGAAAAAGGTGGAGATTTTGGGTTTTTTATAAATTTTTTTACTTGAACGTTGCTGGTAGCATTCATTTATCTTCTTTGCATAGAATATATATAAAATTGTTTGGGTGTATATATATACATATATTGTGAATACTACGATTATTGTATAAGCGTGTTGAACAGTCAAAAGCAGCAACGCAAATCATTCTTCCTTTGAAACCAAGCAGTATTTTTTTTTCCTGGGCAATAATATATGTGGGGTTTCTAGCCGAAACGGCGGTGAAGATCAATTGCTTTAATCAGTTCTTGGAAGTTTTCGCTTCTGGGTTATTTTATTTGGGTTCAAGTTTGAAGAATTCAGTGCTCTGTTTTTTGTGATTTTGTTGAAACTTGAAATCTTTTGGTATTCGGAATTTCTGGAAGAAGGAAGTGGAATTTGGGCTTTCCTGGTTTCCTGCTGAAGGTGAATTTTGTAAAGTTTTTGCTTGCATGATCGTATTCAGTTGTTTTTTCCAGTTTTCAGTGAATTGGCTTTAGATATCTTTCTTGGTTTAGTTGGATTTCTTTTGGTGATTTATTGGAAAAAGAGGTACTGTTGTGAGGTTAGCAATGTGGGGTTGGTGAATTTCAAGTGTAAAGTTAGGTTCTTGTTGGTGATTTTGAAGGTCAATTATGGGAAATCTTTGTGGAAAGCCTCCAGCAATCAAAGATGGTGAGGAGTTTCCAAAGGAGAGAAAATTGGTGAGAGGGTCATCCGAATTGCGTCTTCCAAGAGCTATTTCTTCAAGGAGAGAGGAAAGCTTTAGGGTGAAAAAGAAATTGAGCAGCGGTGAGATAAAATTCCAATGGGTTGATAAGAAAGCGAATGGCTCGAGGCGGGTGAGGGATGATTATTATGAGAAGAACAAAGAGAATTGTGAAGTTGTGAATAACTATCCGGGGGCAGGAAGTGTTCCAAAAGCTACAGAAGGGGAACAGGTTGCAGCGGGATGGCCTTCTTGGCTTGCTTCAGCAGCCGGCGAGGCTGTTAAAGGATGGCTCCCCCGGAAAGCAGATACTTTCGAAAAATTAGATAAGGTATGCTTCTAGACTTCTGACAACTATTGCTCCGCTACTAGCAATCTTTGCTTTGCACTGGTGATGATTATCTTGCGTCTATTTCTGTTAGATTTGGTGAGGAATCAATAGGTGGAGGGGGAAAAAAATTATGTTTAGATCCCTTGTTGTTTTGAGTTTCATTCTGCTAAACTTTTCATTAATTGATTAGGCTAGATGAATGTCATTCTGATATTGTTGCTAACATTTGTACTAGGAAATGCTTGTCTTGTTGGAGTAATTAACTCTTTAGTAGAACCTATCAAGTTGATATTAAGCCAAAAGAGTTCGAACTCTTTTCTATTATGTGCTGTTAAAATTCATTGTAGTTGTACGCTTTTTGGTACCTCAATTTCTCTTCTTTGGCCTCTTTCTGTGAATTGTGAAACTTATTTTTAAGTTTCTAGGCCAGACATAAATGGAAAGCTTGATGTTTTCCCTCCATTTAATGGTAGCCATTAGGCTGGTCAATAGATTAGTACAAAAGCATATCTGAGTTGATGGATTTACCCGTGTGAGAATGATTATTAATTGAAAAAAAAAAAGAAAAAAATGGATCATAGACCCCATGCAACTATTTTATGGCAAGTTGTATTTGTTTGTATGAAATTCTTAATTGGTATTCTGGAGCTAAAGGGATGGTGTATTTTCAAATTCTGTGGTGCTACAAATACTTGTTTTGATAGAGCAGTTGATGTTATTAAACTTCACGAATCAGATTATTCTAATTGCTACCTATTTTCTGGCCATAATGCACTGAAATCAGTTATAACAGAGTTTACCATCCTTATTAATCCTCTGATTTCGCAGATTGAGACCATATATGAAATTTTATAGGAATTAGTACAATGAAAAGGAAAAATGCATATTCTTTAAGCTACAGATAAAGGAAATTGACATGGTTGTTACTTCTTAAGCAATTTCTTATAACTTGATCTAAAAAATCAAGTTCCCTGTCTATTGTCTGTCATTTTAGACTGCAAGGTTTACTTCTTCTGCCGTTTCTTCCTGTTATAGCTCATGTGAACTTCAAATAAACTATATTCCAGGGGGTGGGGATCTATAGACATACATATCAGATAAGCTGTGGGAATGAGATTGTTGGAAAAATTATTTAAAAGATATTTTAATCTTATGGTTTTTGACTTATTTAACTTCATTTAATGCTTTCAGAACCTGGTACTTGTATCTGTATTTATTATTTCCTGTTTTGTTGTAGTTTGAGCATTTGATATCGTCATATGATTGGCTTTTTGGTTCTTGTGTGACAGTGTTTATTTCTTGCAGATTGGCCAAGGGACTTACAGTAGTGTTTACAAGGCTCGTGACCTTACGCATAATAAAATTGTGGCCCTTAAAAGAGTGCGTTTTGATAACATGGATACTGAGAGCGTCAAATTTATGGCAAGGGAGATCCTCATTTTGCGGAGGCTTGATCATCCCAATATAATTAAGCTGGAGGGTTTGGTTACATCAAGAACATCTTCCAGTTTATATCTTGTTTTTGAGTATATGGAGCATGATCTAACCGGATTGGCATCACTTCCTGGTGTTAAGTTTGCTGAACCACAGGTACATCTTCAACTTCTTTTTAAATGTTTCACGATGTGTAACTTATTGTTTGACCTTGGTTCTAGAGTCCATATAAACTCCAATAACCTAAATATAGCATTAATTTTTTATTCCAATTTCTTGATGCCATGAGTGGAAATAGAAACAAGAATAGGAATAGTGACTTTCTCTTTTTCAAGGGTTGACTTATACATTAATGCTGTTTATCATATCCAGGTAAAATGCTACATGCAACAGCTACTAAGTGGACTTGAACACTGCCATAGTCGTGGGGTTCTACATCGGGACATTAAGGGTTCAAATCTTCTAATTGACAATCATGGCATCTTGAAGATTGCAGATTTTGGATTAGCAAGTTTTTATGATCGTCATCAAAAAGTTCCTTTGACAAGTCGTGTTGTGACTTTGTGGTATCGACCACCAGAACTACTACTTGGAGCGAGTAATTATGGTGTTGCGGTTGATTTATGGAGTACAGGTTGTATACTTGGAGAACTATATGCAGGAAAGCCTATCATGCCTGGTAGAACAGAGGTACAGTAAGGACATAGTTTTGAATGGTGATCATTGTCATAGTCTAAGCCTTTGGCTGCTTATTCATAGAAATTTCAATTTTTTATTTTTATTTTTTATGATTACATATAGCTTAGTGGCACAGTTTCTAGGTATTTAAATGGTACAGACCTGACATGGACAAAGGAGAACTATGAAGGGCTTAGTTGATTTCCAGATTTTCCATTTGCATGGATTTAAGGGAATATGGAATATTTGTTCTCTTATTTTATTTTTTTTTGTTGGGGGGGGGGGGGTGGTTGGTTGGGGGAGGAAGGAAAAGTCATAAGGGGAGGGGGAATGGGTAACTTGAGAACACATCATATAGATGGAATGGGGCCCTGTGAGTTACAGTATATCTACTGGGGTGAGGGGGATTGCGTAGTTCAATAGTAAGAGATGGAATCGTTTAGGGAAATCATTTTTAACAAATTGGTTAATTTAAAGTTGGGTCTATGTTCCAGGCCTGAATAGTAAGCTCAGTCATGTTGGTTTACCAGCGGATTTTCTCTAGACTACAAGATGTAGTAACAAATTATTTTTGTGTAATTATATGATCTTTGGAGACCCCGAGAGAGGGGTTTACTTTAGACCTCTATGCTGCCTAACTCTATACTTTATCTGCATCTATATTTAGGTCAGGCCACTGGAATTGATAGTTCAATGTCAAATTTTTGTTTGCAATTTAATTCATTGTAGTTGATTGGATGCTGTACACTCTTTACACGTTTAGATCTAGGGAGGTGGTGGATTACTTTTGTCCATACCTGCATGAAATCTGGAAACTTGTTAAATGTTATGATGTTGATATTGAGTCAGAAATATGAGCTTTGGGACTCTACAAAGACATGGTTATAGTACTGGATTTTTGTAGTGTGAAGTAATGTGAAACTGCAACTTGGAAGCTTCATTTTCAGAACAGGAATCATGTTACCTGTAGAATGGAAACTTTGTAATGTTGGTTTAGTCAAAATGTTCCATCATATCTTTTTATTTGTGGGCTCTTAATCTAATCTTTTCTAGGCATTCTAGGGTTTCTGTCTGACTTTAACTATTACTATTCTCATTTATGATGTTTGGTTTTCCTGTTAATTCTCAACATGAATGATCATGATATTTGCAAGTATAGTAACTTTTATACCATTATGTGCTTATTTGTATTTGTTACATGACAAATATGTAATGATCCAATGAATAAAATGCTGTCTTGTCCTGCAGAAGTGATACTGGGCATGCTACTTCTTTTGCCTTTTTGCAGTCTAGTTATATTGTCTATGTACCACTTTCTGTACATTTGTATTTGTGCAGATGGGCATTGCAGATGGTAATTTTTTCTATCACAAAGATACTAATCATGACTTTGTTCTGAAGGTTGAGCAACTGCATAAAATATTCAAGCTTTGTGGCTCACCATCTGAGGATTATTGGCGGAAAGCAAAATTACCACATTCTACAGTGTTTAAGCCTCACCAACCTTATAAACCACGTCTTGCAGAAACATTTAAGGATCTCCCTGCTGCTGCTTCTGGTCTAATGGAGACTTTACTTAACATTGATCCTGCTTGTCGAGGTACTGCAGCTGCTGCCCTGAAGAGTGAGGTATACCATATATCCCCTACCCCTCTTCTATGCATATGCAGACAGGATAAATATGTGAAATAAAGGTTTAACTCATTTGATTACCAGCAGTAGTTCATGCTGGTGAATAGGTGAAGGTCAAATGAACCATCTTTTCTTCAGAGAGAAACTGCAATTTGTCATCTGAAGCTTCTTGTGTGTTGTCTATGGTTGAATCTCTTTTTCCTTTTAGGACTCCCTTGTAGTTCTTAAATGAACTGAACTTTTCATGTTTAATTTTTGTAACTTGTACAATGAGAACGCAGTTTTCCCTAACTAGATTTTGTGCATTCTTATGATGCATACTTTTCTCATACAAGGCTGTTGCTTCTTCCACTGCCATGTAGATTTTTTTTACTATCTTTGCAATATAAGCAACCAAGGATTCTATTTTTTTTCCCCCAGATTGTCATTTTCTTCCATTACTTATAAAGCAAGATCTGCATTTTGACTTGTGATTTCTTCTGCAATAGTTCTTCAAGACAGAGCCATTTGCTTGCGATCCTTCAAGTTTGCCCAAGTACCCTCCTAGCAAGGAGATTGATGCAAAATTGCGAGAGGAGGAAGCTAAAAGGTATATGCTCCCCAAGTTATGTATGTTGTAGGTGGGAAATTAGCTCCAGAGTTCATATGCTTGGCGCTGTGACAAATAATGTGCGGAATACTGTATTTCAAACAGTAAACTTTTATGTCAATTCACAGAAAATATGTTAAATTTGGTCGGCAAAGTTGCGTTTTTATTATTAGTCTTTGCTGGTCCTTTTGGTTTCTTAACTGAATTATGTGTTTTCAAGATGTATATGCACTTTATTGTTGCTGTGTCTAAGGTTAAATTCCTATGGGCTGTTGGAATTTATGTTGCAGGCAAGGAGGCTTAGGAGTCAAGGGTCAGAGGAGTGATTGTGAAGCAAGGGGGCCTAAAAAATTGCATAGTGTTTCGGTATCTGATGCTACTGCTGAATTAGCGCGGCCTGCACAGGTAACTGGTTGAAGTCAGATATTTTTTAAAACTCTTTCTTGCTTCAGTAATAATCTAATTGTGGAAAACAGGGTAAGCATAAGATGTTAATGCTGTTTGTTTGGACTTTCGGCCATGTAAACTTATTCCTGGGATATTTGCACAATCAATGAATAACTTTCTAAAACACATGTGGCTTTTATATTTGTCACTTTTTGAGCTTATTACATTGTAGTTTAGGCCAAACACAGTATTCTTTTCATGGTCCATTGACTTAAATGTTCGTACCAAATAAGTCACTAACTTGAGATGGGTTAAGAGGGTGGGTTGTCTAACAAAAGTTACTATCATGGAGATATCTGGTAAAGAGCATTCATTCTTCTGTTGCTAAAGTTGGTTTCACCGTTTTGTTTCGTTTTTCACATTTCATGTTATTACATTGAACATCTTAGAGTCCAATTGTCAAATTGACACCCCAGTTCTATGCTATACAACTGGTTTTTGTTGCTGAATCTCTTGAATGCACTCTATGCTTTAGATAAAGAAAGATCCAACTCCAAAGCCTGTGGAATGCACATTGGTTTGTTTAAAATTTACTGGCTCATGATGTTGTGTGTGAATAAACAATACATAGAATGTATAAGCTGTTGCTAATTTCAATGGTCTTAGTCTACTTTTCACTTTGTTGGGGGAAGTCCAACATATAACCAAGATAAAAATTCTTGATTTCTGTCTTATTAACCTTATCTAGAAAGTAATGGTAGTTAAATCAATCAATAATGACTTTAGAGAACCACCCATGGGTGATAATTTTCATGTTTTATATTAGTTAATGGTATGATGAAGAAGACATATTCTATGTGAATGTGAATTTGTTGTCCACCATCTTTTTGCACTGCCATATTGATGAGAAAATATCAGAATGTTCTTTTGTGAAGACTAGTATCTTTCTTGCGTCCAATGTCGGGGATAGAATTGAAGAGTCAATTGCCATTGATCATGTTACAGTATGTTGTTTTTGTCATGTGAATTTTGTAAGGTTGAGAACTATCTGAAACAGTCCCCATTTTTCTTTCTCATTCAGTAGGTAAGAATTAGACATAAACATTCTTTTGGATCTTTTCATCAGGATAATTTGTGATTTATATGTTTGTATTTATACATGGATATTTGGATGTAGGCTTCTACATATGCATTTGTGGATTGGGGAGGATTAATAGTGTTTGATTAGTGTTGTTTATTATTTGAACAACTTACATGTATAGATCCATTAAAGTTTTGTGCTCATCTTTAATATTTTGTTACAGAGGAGGCCAGGACAATCCAATGCAAAGAGTCGCAGTGCTCTGTTCAACCCCCATAAAGATGAAGCTGCTTCTGGTTTTCCTATCGATCCACCGAGACCATCACATGGTGTTAGAGAAGCAAGCAAAGCTTTGTCGGGACAGCCTCCACAAAGAGTCTCTTACTCTGGTCCTCTGGGCCCTGGAGTTGGATGGATGGCACCTGGGAAAAAATATGAAGATATGTCATTTGTTTCTACAAGATCGGACTTATCCACTTTGTCTGGTTTAGTGGCATCTCGGGTTGTGCCATCTGAAGATTCACGAGAAAGGGTTGGTTACTCACAGATAGAAACAGCAAGTCAATTGAAGAAATCTTCAGAATTATGTGCGGAACCTTCTCGAAGGGAAGATCATAGGCGCCGGATTCAGAATTTATCCAGCTCTCGTCATCTAGAAAATGGGAGAGCCTCTGTGAAAGGACCAGGAATGGTGAGTTTCTTAAATCTCGTTGTGAACAATATAACCATTTATGACTTCCATGCTCGATAGTTTTATAAATTGCAGGATACTAGAATATGAAAATTTTCACGACCGTAAGAAAGATGAATCTCAATTATTAGGTTCGATGATGAAATGTGATCATCACATGGTTTAAATGTTCTCTGTTGAGCACCTGTAATTTCAGTAACATCATAGTCTATGATTCGTTCCATCAAGAATACAAGAAAGAAGAAATCTAACCATGTGATACTTTTTGTTGCTGTAGCATGGCCATCCTAGTAGCGGAAACAAGATCCATTTTTCAGGTCCATTACTTGTACCAGCTAACAAAGTTGATCAGATGCTTAAAGAGCATGATCGTCAAATCCAAGAAGCTGCTCGTCGAGCTAGGCTTGAGAAGACCAGAGTAGGTAAAGTTCCAGCTGAAGAAATTCAAATAACAGCTAATCCAATCTATGGCGGAAGGTAGATCAGCTTGCTCCAGAAGTACTTGGTAAGAGAAAGAGACCCTGTAAAAATTACACAGTCCCTTTGTATAGTCATCAAATTAGATTTCTTTCTTTCCTGGCTTTGCCACTCATTAGATAAAAGAAAAAATAGCTTACTTTAAGTCCAACTTAGAAAGTAGCCTTAAATATTTTCTGTTCATGCCAAAATATATGGCTTTGATTTGAATGATTTTGAATTGATGAAGAAACTTTTCTAGCCAAGAAGGGGATTATAGTACTAGTCATCAATGTACTACACGTAAGTGTTCCTTGTGCCATCAATCAGTGTCTTTAAGCTCTTGGTCATATAGAAACTTGTATACCTTTTGATGTGCCAATTGCAGGTTGCAGATTTTCTAGAACTAGGAGGGATAATCTACTTGCTAACTTAATTGCATGAAATTTATTCACAAGAATCATTAATTTTTGCAAAATTGACTTATGGAAACATTGGACTCGATTTATTTCCCTTTTTTTTTCTGTCCTCGAACAAGCAGTCAAGTATGGATGATGAATGATGATTCAATGGGATCCCATTTTCCCCAAAAGCATGGTTGATGATTGTGTATCAAGAAGTTTGGTGAGCAAAGGAATTGACTCTGCACTTTAGCCATTCTCAATTGGAAGTCCATATATTTTAAATTTAAAAAAAAAAACTATTTTCAGGTGGAGGGAGTATATTGGTCCACAGTTGTAAACTGTGGCACAGTTTGGGGGTTGGAAAATTGTGCAGCACCACAGACAGGCATAGGCGGGATTGGCATACAGTAATTGCGTGGTCATTTTCTGGTTCAAATTAAAAGTTATAACATTTTAACAAGAAATAGTGTGTCAAAAGAATAAGTAGTTGCATTTTAAAATATATATATATATATATATATATATATATATTAGTATATCGACGTTATTTTAATCGTTTTAAAATTTATTCATCAAATTGTATATAATTTTTATATAATTATGTATGATGTTTATATAATTATATGTCATATTTTATATCGAGTGTGATGTTTATATTATCGTGTATAATATTTTATATAATTAGATGTAATATTTATATAATCATAAGAAATGTTTATATTTGATCACATAATTCCCATACATCAAATTACGTAGTTTCGAGTAAATTTTTTTTAAAAATTTCTTCAAATTTTGCATTTCACCATTCAATTTTTTTTTCATAAGTAATAAAATTATTTTGTAACTTTTTTATATAATTTAACCCCTAACAGTAACAGTTGATGATTCTATCTCTACATAGCACAGATTTGTATTGGTCCAATACTAAGATAAAAAGACTCAGAAAACTCTTATAATTTGACAAACATAAGTATCAAAAGTACAAAACTTCCTCTTAATTTGTATGTGGGGTTATTAAGGTTGATGTTAACACTTTAGAGTAAGTTTGTGTATTAAAGTCAGTATTAATATACTATGATGAAATGTCTTTACATTAAGTTGTTTAATACTCATTCCGTTTTAAAATATTTATTTATGAATTTTTTTTATTTTGTTCAAAATATTTATTCATGTACATATTTTTATAATTAATTATTAATTTTTTTTCATTTTACCCTCATTTATTCTAAGTCAACGACACAATTTTTCAAAACTCTTCTTTTTTCTTACTTCTTGAAAATTTTTACCAATAAATAGCTATCATATTTTTAATATGAATAGAATAAGAAATTTATCTAAATTGTAATATTGTTTTCAACACTCTTAATATGTGTATAAAAAATTTCATAAACAAATATTTTGAAATGGAAATAGTATTTAAGTTTAAAATAAGTCTGTCAAAACACATTGTATTTAACCACATTATAACCAATTCATAATTTTGACGTACTATGACAAATTTTTACCGTACTAGCAGTATCCTCGCGTATCACAACTGATATACTTCATCTATTTAAATTTTAAATTTTTTTTGTTAACTAGATTAAAATATTTAAATATAACATTTGATTATAAATATTGAAAGTTTAAGAGGAAGATATATTTATTGTAATAAAATAATTTTTAAAATAAAAATAAAAATACGAACGCTCAACTTAAGAAAAAATAAGAATTAAAATATAATATTATATAATAATTTTCACACCGAGTCAGGTCATATAGGAATTAAAAGTAGAAATATATTATTATATTTTTCATAATGTATTATTCTTTCCATTTCATATTATTTAACTTTTTAACTTTTGTATTTTATTTCATAATATTTGATTCTTTATATATTCTCATACATTAATAATTAATATCTTTTAATATTATTTTTAAATTTAATCAAATTATATTTAATAAAAAAGTAAAAAAATCTTGTAAATAATTACTTATTCTTGTATTTATTTTAAATAAATTTAAAAATATATAAAAAAGTACTCATTCATTTCCTTTTTATTAAAATTAAAATTAAAATTTTTGTCCCAATTTCTTTGTTCTATTAACAAACTAAGACTATGTTAATTACTATTTTTTCATAAATATATTTTTTTAATATAATGAGTACTTCTACACTGATAGTAAGAAATAGAAGTAAATTAAATATATTTACAACACATAGAGTTTTAGAATTTGTTTACTCCTTAATAAAGAGAGAGATTCTTTGAGGGTAAAAATAAGAAATGATGATTAATTAATTGATTTTTTTAAATTTGTGAATCGGTTAAAATTGATAGATAAAAAAGATAGAAAAAGTAATAATATTTATTAATTTAAATATTTTTAATTTATATATAAATGATTAAAAAACCAAATTAATAAGTAGTAAAGTTGAGGAGTAAAGTCCTTAGAGTTTGACAACTGAGCTTCATTAGGTTAATTGACCAATGTTTGTGTGACACATCAACATTGGGGTTTGGTTTATAGTTATGGTAAAATGGCTGTACCAGATAAGTACTCTGGTTTTGTTCTTCAGGTTTCTTCTTAGGCAAGATGAGTAGGTATGAATTTAGGGTTAAGTGCTATTGGTTTGTAGATGTTTATGCTTTAGGTATCTTATTTGGGAATGTTTTTTAGGTTAGTAATAGAAGACTGTTTATAAGGTAGAACTAACAACATTTATAAGCAATTGTGGATTACTGTAGATTGAGAGAGACTGTCCAGATTCACAATAAACATTTAAATATTTTGGGATTCAAAACACGACATCCAAGTAGGCACTGCTGAGGAAGAGGAAAAGACATTCCGTTCCACACGCAACGTGCTGTGTTGGTCTTCGCACGCAGTTATGGCAAACTTCTGCATTTAGTGATCTCGAACTATTATGGAAGATGGACCATCTTTCAGCCGCTTGCACTAACCTAAAAGCTAGACTCTGCACTATCTCCATTACTGAATCTGAACGTCTGATTAGCTTTTCTATATCTCTCTATAGTTCAACCACAGAAGAGGAAAAAGAAGCAGAGCATGGAAACAAGCGCTACAAACTCAAAAGCAGTGACTAATGACCAGTACACCGAATCAACAATCGAGAAATCTAGGTCCGGCAGCCACATCCGAGGGGACCACCGCTGAGGTGCCAAACTCGAAAAGTTGAAAATCGATAACAAATTGCCGATCTGCGCGTGAAAAACGAGCCAAACAGCCTCGGCCACCTCATAACGAGGTCGAAAAAGAAAAGCTCGCATCCAACCATCGAAAAGCCACCGTCATCGAGCCCATCCTTCCAATAGGAATTTGCCAAAAATCCTCTACGATGCTGTAGAAGAGTGTAGGCAGAGAGAGAAAAAGAGAAGATTTTGAAAGATTTAGAAAATATTGGGGGTGATGTGGCGACTGATGGTTGGGAATTTCGGTGGCGGAAGTTTTGATGACTGATGAGATGGTGGAAATTGGAAAAGACAATGAAGTAGTGGGAGAAATGGTTAGCTTGATCAGAAAATTTTCAGGTACTTGTAATTCTATCATTACATATTTTCCCTCATTTTTCTGCTTAACCAAGATACTGATTGATTTAAGCCAGCATCTTTTGTGGATTCAAATTAGCTTCTCATCTTGTCAGATTGTAAAATGTTATGCAAATGGGTTATGTGATGAAAGGAGCTCTTCTTTTTGTAAAAGAAAATATGTTTTAGATAGCATCGAGCTTCATTTTTTGGTGGAAATTTTGATTCCGATTTTAGGTAAGCTGAAATTGTTTAGGCAGAGATGAAATTGAGGAAGGTTGCGTATTTGAAGAATCCAGTGGCATTTGTTTTGGTTGTTCTCACGATTTCTTGTACTTTCATTCTGTTTGTTTCAGTACTAAGGCTACCGGAAGCACCGGCGGGGTGTTTAAGCCTAACAATGGCAAACTGGGTCGGGTAGGCCTGGGCTGAGCCCCGCCCGCTTGACAAACCGAGCACTGTGCACCGGTTCGGGCCAGGGGGTAAAATCCCTGGCCCACTTGGGCTCGTGGCCCGGAGGGCCGGCCCGCCTGAGAGAGCCGTTAACAGCTCTCTCAGGGTTTTTTTTAATTTGGTCCTTTAATTTTTTTTTTTGCAATTTAACCCCTAAAATGACTGAATTATTATTATTTTTTTGCAATTTGGTCCTTAATCCACAAAACTCTATAAATACCCCCCAATTCAACCCAAAACTCATCAACACTCTCAAATTCTCTCTTATTTCCATTCATCTTTTTCTTATAATCCTCAAATTTATTCATTTTCTCTACAAAGAGTATTAGAATATAATTTATTTTTGTGTTATACTTTTTCAATTCTTCAAGAAAGTCTTCATATTTTGGAAGATTGTTGAGTAGCGGAATAGTGGACACAAGAAGTTAAAAGCTTAACAAATTATTGTTATTCTTGAATCTTGGTCATCAACAAGTTAGTATTTCTTAATCTTACATTCTTTTATTTTAACTTTATTAGTTATTTATTTGTTTTAGTTATTTGTTTAATTTTTAAATTAATTTGTTATTTATATATTTCAATTCTCTTATTTTATTATTTGTTAATACTTTTTTTTTTAACTTTTATTTGAATTTTGATTACTTATTTTTTTTAAAGAAATAATAGATCCAAATCAATATCATCATTTTTCTTCATCCCAATCATCTGCACATTTTGATTTTAATATAGATCCAGCTTTGAATTTAATAAATAATGAAATAGGTAATGAAGATGAAGGTCCTAGTAGGCCTAGTGTTAGTGTTTTACAATCACAATCAACTCCAATAATTAATCTCGACGCATCTAATATAGGTGAGGATAATGTTGAAACAACGGGTGTTACAACTAAAGCAAAAACATCTATGGTTTGGAATCTTTTTGAAAAAGATAATGATAGTGATAGGGCAATATATAAAATTTGTAAAGAGGTATTGCACATAAGAAGGGAGGAAGGACGGGAACATTAGTTAGACATATGAAAAGGTCACATAATGATTGGTTAGAAAACTTACTTAAACAACAACAAATACGTACTACAGGAGGTCAAATGGTTGGTAAGTTTCAATATGATCATAGAAAAAATAGAAATGCATTTGCTAAAATGATTGTTCAAACTAAATTACCTTTTAATTTTGCAGAAAATCCACATTATGAACAATATATGCAAAATAATTATCAACCAGCATGGAAAAGAATTCCTAGAACAACATTAAAAAATGATATAACAAAGATATATAAAGAAATGAAAGAATATCTAATTGCTACGTTTGATTCTTGTAATTGGAAATTTGCTATTACTTGTGATGGTTGGACTGCAATTACTAATGAATCTTATTTATACATTACATGTCATTGGATAGATCATGATTGGTTAGTACAAAAAAGAACTATTTGAATATCCTCATGTAGGTAGTAGTATAGCTAGAATGATTACTCAAACATGTCGTGAATATAGGATTTTAAATAAAATTATTTCTATTTCTTTAGATAATACTTCAAATAATGATTCTGCCATAACAATTTTAAAAAATACTATAAATCCTATGTTAGATGGTATTTTATTTCATACTAGGCGTGCTTGTCATATACTTAATTTGTGTGTTAAAGAATGATATAAATATATTGATGATATTGTTAATATAATTAAAAATGTTATTTTATTTATTAAAACATCCCAAACTAGGCAACAAAATTTTAAGGCATTATGCCGAGGACAAGGCGTATCTTTTAAAAAAAATAGATTAGATTGTAAAACTAGATGGAACTCAATTTTAGATATGTTTGAAAGTGTTATACATTTTCAAAATCAACTTATTGAATTTTGTAATAGTAATAATTTTCAACCTCCACTAACTGAAACTCATTTTGAAAATTGTACTGCACTTTCAACATTTTTATTTATTTTCAAAGAAGCTACTGAACTTTTATCGAGATCTTATTATCCCATTACTTATCATATTCTTCCAACACTTGCTAAAGTAGCACATATTTTTGGTGAATAGATGTATCATCCCCAATATGATTTTTTTATGAGAAGTATGTTTGAAAAATATAAAAAATATTATGAAGATATTCCTATTTTATATTGTATGGCATTGTGTATGGATCCTAGAGTAAAGACGCCTAGTTTTCATAGTATTATTGAATATTTATATGAAACATTAGATTTTGATGAATCACAACCACTTAAACAATGTATGATAAAAGACATAAAAGATAAAACAGCTAAAGCTTTATCTGACATATATAATTTGTATGAGTTTGAGTCTTCTTGTTCTAGTTTTCCTAGTTTAAGTAGGCAAGCTTCATCATCTAGTAGTCACTTTCAACCTCCGCGAAAATCTACCTCATCAATTTCATCAGTATTTAATCCATGGGGTATTATGAAACGTAAAAAAAGATCGACTACTATCTACAACGAGATGGCAATTTACGAGATGCAGCCCTTGGTAGAAAATGAAGATCAGTATTTTGATATTTGTGGTTGGTGTAAGGCTCATGTAAATCAATACCCCATTTTATCTAAAATGACACGTGATCTTTTGACACCACCAGTCTCTACAGTGCCATCGGAAAGCGTCTTCAGTGAAAGCGCTCGAATAATCGATGAAAGAAGATCTTGATTGGCTCCTCAAACTTTGGAAATGTTAATGTGTTGTAGTAGTTGGTTTGTAGCCGAAGATAGAACCACTAATTCGTGGATTATTGATGATAACTCAGATGATGAATGGGGTGAACCAAATAGTTAGTTTAGTATTTTTGTAATTAGAAATTTAGGATAAGTAATATTATGTATTTAATTTTATTTTTAGGATATTTATTATTTTTAAATTTTAATCATTGTAATATTTTTAAGAGATTTAGGCATCAAGTCCCTCTCTTATGTAATCTTTATTTTATTAATTAATAAAACAGGTAGGGGTCCAAGCCAAACCCCCCACCACTTCAAGGTGGCTTTTTTATAATTTTAAAAAATTATTTTAAGTAAGAAAAAAAAAAGAATAAGTCACGGGCCGGCCCGCGGGCCACAAGGGCCTCTGGCCCAGGGACCGGCCCGCCCCTCTCCAGGACTGGTCCTCGGGCCTGACCCGGTACAGCCCGAAACCGTACGGGCCGGCCCAGTTGCCACTGCTATTTAAGCCTAAGGAGAAAAGGAAAATATCAGCGGATGAAAAAAATAGGAAAATTTGGAGAGATGGTGATTGAAATGCTACCTAAAGATCTAGCTTTTACTATTTTCTTGCCTTCTCAGAAAGCGTTTGAGCGCGATATCAGGTTGGATTTGAATGATAGTTTGGTTGGAGATAAGGCCGATGATACTTATGCTATACTAACTCAGATTCTTGGATTTTCAACTGTGTTAAGGACGATCTATTCTGATGACGTGTTATATGTCAAGGAGGTGGATTGTGATTCGTTGGTAGGATTCATTCTGCATATATCAAGGGATGTGGATGGAATGCTTATAATTAATAGGATACGATTAGATCGGGTGGATCTACAGAAGAATAAGCTTCTTTTGCACATTATGGATGGGGTGGTCATGGATGCGGAGTTTGAACAGTTAGTTTTACCTGATAATTGAAGGCGGTGGAGGCTTGGATTTTACTTGAAAAACATATCCCTCATTGTTTGGGGAAACACTTCTAGAGTAGAGTAGCTCATGGTTTGTTTAATTGTATTTTCGTTGGACTAGGAATCAAGGAGAGCGAAACTTGCAAATTTTAGTTCATTTTTAGTTCAAATTTCTCCTACTAAATGTTTATTCTATAAACCAGCACTCCAGGGGAAACTACTTATGAGATACTTATCCTAAGATTTGTTATTGATCCCTCACTGCAAACCTTTCCCCTTCCCATAAAGCCGTCTTTTTCCAATTGCAGAAAGTGAGATTACTTCACCAATTAGGAGAGGAAGCACATTTTAGGTGTTTGGATAAAGATCATGTGATTTTGGTTTACGATCATAGTTTTTGTGTTTTGTAGTACTTCCCTTTCAATTAGTTTCTATACGTTTGGCTTATATTCTCCAATAGCAGTTGGTTATTTTACCTTTCACAAAGAGCTGGTTCCATGTTCAACCTGCAAATGTCATTGCAACATATGAATAGCTCTTTTGAATACTTTAGCTCATTGGTCATTGGAATTTAACGCCAGTATTTGTTTTAAATCTTAATTCTTTCTAAATGCAAGCATTTATTGTGTTTATCATTTCATTAATGCATCTCACCCTTCTATCTTGAAAGTTTATGTCTTTAGCGGGCAATCATTTGTTTCAGTTTCATCAACTCTTTGATTTTCAGGCAATTTCTGCTAAAGTTATTCGTAACAAGCAAACTAGTCAATCAGAGGGTTATGGTTTCATTGAGTTTGCAAGTCATGCTACTGCAAAAAGGAACCTGTAGGCTTATAACGGCAGCTTGATGCCGAATGTTGAACAAAATTTTAGATTAAACTGGGCATCCATGGGAGTGGGTAAAAAGAGATCAGATGACTCTTTTGATTACACAATCTTTGTTGGGGATTTGGCAGGTGATGTTATAGACTATATGCTTCAAGAGACATTTAGGGTCATCTATTCTTCAGTCAAGGGTGCAAAGGTTGTTACGGATAGGATTTCTAGACGTACAAAGGGTTATGGATTTGTTAAGTTTGGAGATGAAAGTGAACAATTATGTGCTATGACTAAGATGAATGGAAGATTTTGTTCAACAAGGCCAATGCGAATTGGTCTTGCAACTAACCAGAAAACTGTGGGTGGTCAAACAAAAGGTATGCTTTAGCTTTGCAATTTATTTCTGGTGGGATTGGCAATAGCTATTTTGATTCTACTTTTATTTTGGATCTTTTTTGTTTCAGATTTGCAGTTCTAATTCGCTATGCTGTTGTTTTTCTTGAATTTTTTGCTTTCAAGCGTTGGCTGGACTTTATTTTCTTGGGATGGTGTTTAAACCTTCTTATGTTACTTTGTTAAGGTTGCTGTTAAGCTGGCTTTGATGGAACGTTTTTCCCATAAATTGAAAAAAAAAAAAGTGTTTCTAAAATTTGGGCTTGAAGTTTCTTTTGATATGGTGAACAAGTGCTAAATGTATTTAAATCTTCTCCATCATCTTTTTCTGTCTGCGTGTGTATTTGTATGTGTGACCATGGCTGAAGATATCTTTTGTAGAATTTCTAAAGGAAAATACATCCTTAATAATTGTTTTAACTTTAGGAAGTTGCAATGAAATGATAAATCAGGGCAATTATGTGTTAATCAATTGTCTTAGGAATTTCATTGTTTTAATGTACATATTTTTCTTGCTGCTTGCTGGTGACCTTTCTATTTGGGGTTGTTTTTGTTTTCTATGGTGAACTAAGCTTCAAATGTACCTTGTAGATGCAAACCATCTTAGATGAAATTATTTTTGGAGGTCAGGTGCTAGAAACAAATTCTACCGAAGTGATAAAGGCTGTTGAAGAAATCACAAAGTGCTCTTTCACTCTTTTACGTTTGTAATTCCTTTTGGTTGGATTTTCGAAGTGCTCTACAAACTTCTAAACACAACAATTGCTATTTCATGCAGGTTAGAATCAGCTTCGAGCAGTTCCTCATTGATTCCTAAATCCCTTGCTGCTTGGCGAGGTCAATAGCAAGTTGTTAGAACTGATTGCATTATCATCAAAATGCCACACGTTGGAGAAGTTATACATTTGGAGCCTTGGATGTGGAACAAGGTGGTCCCACACCTATGAAAAAGCCACAGCCAGAACAGCTATAGTGTATTTTGAGGAGGATGGGGCTACCACTTTTCTTACCAAGAGGGTCTGGTGTTGTGCAAGATAATGGTTACCGTCTCTGTGATGCATTTTATTGGTTGCTGCATTTACTAATTAATTTCTTTTTGGGTTTGAAATATTAAAACTTGCATAATCTCATAAAACTCCGGTTGTATCAAAGCAGGGTCTCAGGAGGCTCTATCATTTTGGGGCTTGGAGCTAATTCAGTTGAAATGATAAACCTTTTTAGTGCCTGGTCTTGCGTAGGTCAATTTTATGTTGCGTCTTATATTTGTTTTTATGGTTGGAGTTAATTATACTACAGCTTTCGCTTTTCTCATCTTCGAATTCCCTTTATTCACCAAGATTTTGTGATACCAAGCTTTTGTCAAGTTACATTACCTTTACTGCTTAGCCAATTTTTCCTACTTCAAGATCTTTTGGGTTCTAGGAAGCAAGGGCAATATTTAATAATTCCAAGACATTCTTTCCTTCAAAGTATAGAAAATAAAAGGTGACAAAGTAATAGTGAAACATTCTTTATGAGATCATAAGTTCTTATTCAATTCCTAATAAACTATTGTGATTGTATAAGTACAAAATAATTATTGTAATTGAATTTTTCTCCTTTTAAATGCTTCTATTATTAGTGTGTTGTCAGGACTTGCATCACTAAAATCTTAACTTCAAAGTTAAGCTTGATCTTGAAGTATTGAATCTATTTTCTCATTGGACCTCCAAAGGTTTTTTTCGAAAACAAGAGGGAAAAGCATTTCCAAGTAACATACCCAAAGCATAATATAATTAAAAGTATAATATAAAACATTACAGGTTTAAGGGATTCATCACATCAATTTTAAAATTATATGTTATTAGATATAATATCATTAAAAGTATAAAAAAATAACAAATAATTTTAATTTTCTACCTTTAAAATTTAAATATAAAATAAAAAAATTAAACTGAGCACAAAGTTAATAAAATTAATAAATTATCATAAAAATTATTTAACCGAGCAAATGAAACCGTGCAACAACAGCAAAACTAGTAATATATATATAAAAAAAGAAGAGGGTAGCTAGCGCTACAGAAAACGCGGTTTTTCATTCTCGATCTTCCATATTTCATTTGCCCATCACAGCTTCCTCCAAATACTCTTGAAAAGACAGACAAATCCTGCGAAGTTTGTCGTTGACTTGAATAATTGAGGCCTGGAGGGGCAGCAGCACCAGCAACAACGAGAGGGAAGAGAAAAGAGATGGCTGAAGCTGCGATCGTCTTCTTTCTTGCAAGACTAGGCAGATTGCTACTTCAAGAAGGCGATCATCTCTCCAAAATCCAAGAACATGTGGAGTGGATCCAGAAAGAGCTTAAAGCTATGGTGGCATTTCTAAAAGATGCTGACAGGAGACAACAGAGAGATGAAAGAGTGGCAGCTTGGGTCAGAGAGGTAAGAAACTTAGTTTATGATGCTGAAGATATTATTGATGAATATATCACTCAAATGGGTGCCCTTCGCTGGTATAGTTTGTCTGGAGTCAAGTATTTCTATGTTAGGCATAACATTGGTAATCAGATCGTCAAGATTAAGAAAGAAATTATTGAAGTAAATGCAAGAAAAGATAGGTATGGCTTTCGTGGTGCTCCTGATGAGGCACCAGCTCCACCTAGTAGCCATGGAGGTACTGGTGGAATGTCATACAGGGGCCCTGGTGCAGCGTCTCCTTTCGTTCAAGAGGAGGACATTGTGGGCATAGAAGATGATGTTGAACAGGTGGTGAAAATGTTACTAGAAGGAAATAGGCGTGGCCGGCTAGTGATTTCAGTGTTTGGTATGGGTGGTTTGGGGAAGACTACGCTTGTCAAGGAGGTTTTCAAGAAAGCTAAAACAAGGTTTGATTGTCATTCTTGGGTTTTTGTATCTCAATCATGTACTTTGAGGGATGCCCTGAAAAACATCTTGTTTGGATTCATGGAAAGTAGAGGGGAGCCAGCCTCCATAGATGTGATGGATACCATGGATGAGGGAAAGCTACAGGAGAGGACTTATCACTACCTGCAAGACAAGAAGTTCCTCTTAGTGCTTGATGATATATGGGATAACAGACTCTGGGAGGAAATCAAGCACTCATTTCCTCCTAAGGGAGGCCGAATTATTTTCACAACTCGAATAAGAGATGTAGCATCAGCTGATGAAGAAAACTTTCATATCTATGATCTTCAACCATTGCCCTATGAATTAGCTTGGCACATCTTCTGCAAAAAGGCATTTCGAGCCAGCAAGACTTGTCCAGATGATTTAAAGGAATTTGCAGAAGCTATAGTAAGAAGGTGTGGGGGTTTACCACTTGCAATTGTAGCCATTGGAGGTGTGTTGGCAACCAGAGGTATAAATTTACCAGCATGGCAATCTGTTCTTCACACACTAGATTGGGAAGTGAGCCAGCATCGCGATCTTGAGAGATTGAACAATGCTTTATTGTTCAGCTATAATTACCTCCCTTTCTACCTCAAGCATTGTTTCCTTTATGTTGGTTTGTTTCCTGAGGATTACAACATTGGAAGGAAGAGGTTAATCAGAATGTGGATAGCCGAAGGGTTTGTGAAGGAAATCCCTGGTAAGACACTGGAGGAAGTTGCAAACCACTATTTTATGCAGCTGATTGACAGGAGTATGATACAAGCCGTCACATTACATTCTAGAGATGTGGTGAAAGCCTGCAAGGTACATGACCTTATGCGGGATATTGCAAATCACATGCTAAAGGAAGAGAAGTTTGGAGCTGTTTTGGGAGGAGGGGAGTCAATTATTCAAGAAAGGCAACGTAGAGTAGCAATCTATGACAGTGCAGATAATATCCCTCCTAATATCAGTAAGTTGAATCTTCGCTCAATTCTTATGTTCAGAATAAATGAAGCACCAAATTCAGTTTTACAGAAAATGCTGGGACAGCTAAAATTAGCAAGAGTGTTGGATTTACAGGGGGCTCCACTGGAAAAGTTGCCAGATGACATAGGTGAGCTAATTCATTTGAGATACCTAGGGCTGAGAGGCACATTACTTGAAAATCTCCCAAAATCACTGAAGAATTTACGAAACCTCCAAACCCTGGACATACGGAAGACAAATATACGTTGTTTACCTGCTGGAAGCAATAAGCTCCAACAACTAAGGCACCTTCTTCTTTCAAGTTTTCGTGACAGGGAGAAAGGTTTCTTGAAGATGCCTCAGGGTAGAATATCTTTTCTAAGCCTCCAAACACTCTCTGGAGTTGAAGCTGATGAACATGTTGTGAAAGAGCTAAAAAATCTAACAGGTCTAAGGAAACTATCCATTTGGGGAATAACTGGAGCAAATAGCAATGAGCTTCGCAATTCATTGGAAGGGATGACAAACTTGCGATCCTTAACAATAGTAAGTGAAAGTCCAGGTGAGCAGGACATACAGATTGAATCTCTTTCTCAATCACCACGATACTTGGAGAAGTTGAAACTCCAAGTATACATGAAAAGGTTGCCAAAATGGTTCAACTCTCTTGGTTGCCTGCATACCTTATATCTGTTCAAGAATTTCCTAAGTGAGGATCCATTTCCTATTCTCGAAAAACTTCCAAACCTCGTTATCCTAACTTTGGCGTCTGCATTCTCAACCAAGGACATCAAATGCAGCACTGGAGGCTTCCCCAAGCTCAAATTGCTACGCATTCTTGATATTGAAAATTGGGTAACCTGGCTGCCAATTGAGCAGGGTACCCTTCCAAGACTCCAGTATCTGCTCATTGCAGATTGTCCCAAGCTTATAAGGCTGCCAGATGGCTTTCACCACCTTACTGCCCTTCAAGATCTCACCTTAGCTGGTGCATCTGCCTACTTCTCATACAGATTACAAGGAGATGATAGATGGAAAGTCAATCATGTCCGAGAAGTTTCAATCATTTCCCAAGTCAATGGTAAATTTGTCAAGCAGAAGCTCCAACAATCAGGAAATCCGATGTAGAAACCCAATGAGCCAAAATGACAGCATTTTCTTGTGGTTTTGTTTGTTTCTTTGCGACCTTGTTCTGTAGCCCTTTTGTCAGTTAATCTTTGTTTTCTCTTTTTTCTATTTGTGTGAATTGATCATGTTGGGGGGTTTTTTTTTGGCGTGGGGTGGGGGGAGCCCTTTGAGTATGGGTTGGCAGGAGTAGGTTGCACAATATGGTCAGTATGCGAAGTGGAATTCATGGCTTAAATCAAAGATATTGAATTGGCTCGATATTCTGGTGTTCCTTATTTTGTCCTTGAAATTGTTTGTTTGAATATTATTAACAGGGTGAAGGATGTAAAGGAGTACTTGTCTGAGTTGGGGAACTATATTTAAGATCATTAAGGATCTAATATCTTGTCCTTGGAATATAGGATCATTCAACTTTGTGAATCAGAATGATAATGTTGAAGCTGATCTCTTAGCAAAATTTGCATGTAGTAAATTTATCTGAATCATGATCATGTATATGCTCCCATTTGAGTAGTTTTGGATGACTGAAATAAATTTCCTCAAAAAAATTGAGACCATCCTGTTTTAACCCCTCCCATATTCTTGTAGTCTTTCTGTTGGTCATATGCTCTTTGTATGCTTGTTATCTAAGGTATATTCTTCTACAGTAATGTCTGAAGAAACCTTTATAGCTAGACAGACATAAACCATTAACTCTAATAATGACTTTGAAATTTGATCAGGCATTAATCTGAAACTTGATCAGATATAGCAGCAACTTATTCTCTAAAGTCATCTTCCCAGAATTTTGAGCAGGAATAGTGCAGTCATTATCTGATTATCTTGAGTACATTTTAGCAGCTTTTACTGGGGAGTAGGAATATTCCAACCAAACCTTGAGCCACGCAAGTGTTTTTCTAGTCTGATAATTATTGGATACTTCAATAAGTTTCATAGCAAATTCTTGGTGAATTTTTTTTTGGCAAATGTATAACTGATCATCCAATATCCTCCACATCTTTTGCATATGCTTTTCTGAATAATGCTAGATTTCAAAGCAGACAAATGTTTACTAAAGTGTAGTTTGAAATCCCTATACTGGTCGTCGGTAGTGGTATTTCAGTTAATCAAACCATAGCACCTAGTTGCCTGATCAGAATGATCACAACATCGAGGAAATTGATGAAGCAGCTAGGAATGAAAAAAGAAGAGTCAGACTTCAGGACGGTAAGGCCGTGGCTCAAGAGGACCGTGTTCCAGAAATTGCTCCATTACATAATGTTAGATCAATTGCTCGAAGAGCATGATCGCCCTAGCCAAGAATCTGGTCAGAGATTGAGGCATGAGAAGAGGAGAGCAAACAAAATTCAGGTGCAGGAGAATAAAGTCAAAGGCCATTCTTTACCCTCTATTCCGTTGTTTGTGTCAGTTAGTAACGTGGATGATCTGCTTGAAGAACAAGATTGCCAAATCCAAGTGGCAGCCCAAAGACTGATGCTTGAGAAGAAAAAAAGCACTTAAAATTTTTACTGTGACATGGAAAATGATGGAATTTCCGTTAAATGGGGTTCTTTTGGGGGGATTTGATGACAGTGGGGTGGCGTGGTGAAAAATTCTATTTGTAGTGAGGTTGCATTTCTAAAATGCGACCTTATTTTATGAGGTCGCATTTTGGAAATGCGAAATGCGACCATAGCGGCCCTCAGTCCTAAGCACTTAAGCAATGACGGAAGGCCTAAAGACATATGGTCACATTATCTTAATGCAACCATAAGGTCGCGTTAGTCGCGTTGTTGTAACGCGACCTAATGGTCGCATTATGGTAATGCGACCTTTTTATCATCTACACTAAATACAACCTTCTTGTCATCTTATTTAAAAACTTCCGCAACTAAAGCCTCTATTGACTGAACATATTAGATTCCTATATAAAAAAAATATATATGTAAAGTGCGGAAACATTTCAAAATATAAATTCCAACATCACAAGTGCTATTTAGAAATGATTCTTAAAATAGAATAAAATATATTACAAATGAACATTTGAAGAAGTGGCCTAATATCTCGAAACAGTAAAAGTATTATTATTACAATTTCTCCTAATATGTCCACTCCTATGACAGCTGCATCTTGGAGGAGAGTTGGACGTTCGATAATCCATATCACAAGGTATCCTTAATGTTCGCGGACGACTAGGAACTTTATTCCTCACCATTTCTTCCACAGGTGCAAGCGTAAAAGTAGAAGGCCTCCAATATTGTTCATTTGCCACATGGAAAAACTGACCCTCATATGTCAACTTGTAATTCCGGCTGGTATAGAACTCTAAAACAAATTCAATAGGGTTCCAAACTCTGTGACGACATGCTGCAAACCCATGCGAACAAGCTATACCATATATGCTCCACTTTTGGCAGCTGCATGATCTCTCCATCAAATTAACACTGTAAACATTTGGACTTCTATCCCCTTGTTGGACAGACGATTTGATCCCATATATGTCGGCTTGTGCATTAAATTCAGTCACAACATGCCCTCTCGATTTGTCCTCAAAATAAGAATACAACTTCCACATTTCAGATGGCAAAGGGTGTCTCAAATTAGATGCCTCATCTCTGTGTTCATTGAAATACTTAACTAACTTATGAAATGTTGTTTCGACCAAAACTTTCAACGGGAGAGATCTTGCTTTCTTCAGTACACTGTTCATGCATTCAGACAAACTAGTAGTCATTGAACCATATCTATGCCCTTCATCATATGACAAAGTCCATTTCTCTAAACCTATGTCCATCAAATATTTAAATGCATCTTCTTTTCGAATCCTAATTTCATCCAAGTATGCTTGACATTTGGTCCTTTTATGCTCCAAACCCGCAGCATACATCAAATTTGTCAAATTTGTGTCCTTAAACTTAGCATGAAAATTTCCCTTAATGTGCCCGAGGCAATATCGATGGACAACTAAAGGTTCTTGCCATTCATTCATATGTCGTACAACATTGATTATACCTTTATGTTTATCTGAAATCAAACATATATGTCTTTCCATAATGACATGTTGACGTAGTAGCTTTAAGAACCAGCTCTAACTCTCCAATGACTCATGATCCACGATGGCAAATGCAAGAGGGAAGAGGTGACTGTTTGCATCCCAAGTTGACGCAACCAACAATTTGCCTCGATAAAGTCCCCTTAAATGGGTTCCATCAATAGATACCATTGGTCGACAATATTTGAAGCCAACAATTGAGGTTTGAAAGCCCAGAAAAGGAAACCAAAAGCTTTCAAATCACCCACACTAGTCTAATGATGTCTCCATTTCACAATGGTCCCAGGATTAGAATCCTGCAAGGCAAGCATGTATTTTGGTAATGCAATCCAAGTGGAGGACCAATCACAGTATACAAGTTCCATAGCTACTTTCCGGGCTTCCCATGCTTTCTTATAAGAACAATTCGTCCTCCATAGTTTCTGAACTTCAGCAATAACATCGCTCACATGGCATTCATGGTCATTTAAAACCAAATGTGTCACATTACGTGCTATAAACCGATGATCCATGTTTCTATGCACATTATTCACAATTGTAATAACACATGTGTGTTCCTTGTTCAAAATTGTTATCTGCCATTGTCCATGGGTCTTCTTATGTATAATACGAATATGCCAAGAGCAAGGATTGCCAGCACTTACATGCTTACACTTAGCATACCAACAGTCCTTCTTACTCTCGAAGACCCTGAATTCCCGTCCTGCTTGAATAGACCACTTCCTCACTGCATATATATCCTCCTTCTTGTTCTGAAACCTCATGTTTAGTTGCAAATCGATATCACTGTCGGACCAACTTCTCGTGATATCAATAGAGTGTCTACGAAACGATTCATTAGCACATGCACCGGACCCTGTGTCATCAAATATTGGAAATTTTGTATGTTCCCATGTGGTGTTGGAAGGTCCCGCCACGTCACCCCCATCATCTTCGAAGGGAATGCTTGGATTGTTGGCCGGAATGTCATCTTCTTCGCTATCATATCTATCACTCCAATTCATTGGCCCCTCGGAGCCTGTGAAACCCTCACCATCAGATGTATGCATCGTTGAATCAACATTCGTTGCAGCAGTGACCATTTGTGGGCGAGACACTCTACCATGTGATGGAGTGGTGGTGTTACGATGTACCCGTTCCTCCTGATATGTACTAGGATCTGGATTGCATGCAGAACCCGAGAGATGTTCTGGGTTGACCAGGTTGCATGCATCACCTTCAGTTGTGGGCCCAACATTAACTGTCCCATTATTACTACCAATTGAACTAATGTGTTTACGACAGCTCTTGTATTTCCCATTTGTTGGTAAAATGTTTGGGGTTGCATGTAGTTAAAGGTGTCCCCTCCAATACCAATAGGGAGTTGAGAAAATGAATGGTGTTGCCCTTGAATCGAAGTACCTAACCCCGCCACTTGATTCAACATTGCCACGAATGAACCTGTTGTTGAGGATACATCACATAAATGACTCGGGCGTTGGGAAGTCACCTCGGAATAGCTCACATGCAGTTGGATACTTTGGGACTTAAATTCATGCGGCAGCATCCATAAAACCTCCATATCATCGTCATCGCTTAACTCATTTGCAGTATACTGTTGATCAGATCCATAAAGAAATAGATGTCTCAGTATAATCTTGATTGTCACATTTCTCCCTCCCAATCCAAGATATGTACGAATCTTGTCTACCAGTTCCGAGTACGATATTCGACGTCAGAGAATGCAAGTTTTTTTAATTGCTCCATCAAACCATATTGACCCTCGATAATCACGCTATATTTGACAATCCCAAAAGAAGCATAGCACAATAGGTGGTTCCAAAACATTCATGATTACCAAATCCGCACAATCTGAAATTACGAGATGATATGACAGTGTAAGTGCAAACAAAATGATGTGGATGGATGACGTTTCACAGCAATGTAAAAACAAAAAATAATGATGAAGCACATTGGAGGAAAAATGTAAAGAAAATAAGTGTATGTGGATGGATGAAGTTACCTTTTTACTCAAATTAGTAAAATGGCAGCAACACATTCAACATTCGCGCAGATTGCCCACTGAGAAATTGAAGGCGTCGGCAATGGAGATAGCAGCTTTCTGTGAAATGGCCGCAGATTTGGGGATGATATAGCGACAAGGTCGCATTTTCTTAAGGTCGCATTTTGGAAATGCGACCTTAGTGCATTTTTTTTTTTTTTTTATAAGTGGCAGGAAAACCATATACACTACATCTATAGAAGTGAAGAACCACTAATGTAGAGACAATACACATGGCCTCCGAGGCCTAATCTTCCTCCTAGGTCTCCTGGCAGGCTCTGGATCATCATGCTAGAAAGAATGAACGGGCCGTGCTAGATCTGGCTGGGGAGAATGAGCGGGCTGCGGATCATCCTACTGGGGGGGGGGGGTCTGGAATCCGTCGTCCGCGCCTAGTACAGACAATCCTGCTGAATGGCCGAACAGGCAGGTCATCAATGCGTGTGACAGGCTCCTCCTGCCCACCAGTAGGTAATGAATCCGTGCGCACACGATCATGATCATCAACAGCAGCACCCTGGTCGTCTGGAACCGGAATCACCATAGAATCATTCCCTAGCAGCTCATCCGCACCAAACTCGGGGGGCAAACCATCCCCGGCCTCCTGGTCAAAATGGTCAGCAGCGACATCCTGGTGATGATGGTCCTGTGGAGGATGTGATCGCGCTCGGGGCCTCTTGCCCTCTCGCCTCACTCCGGCATGTGCACGTCCATCAATAGGCTCTCAGGGCCTCACAGTCGGCTGACTCACCGCAATAGTCGGCTCCTCCGACTCGATTGGACCAGGGTATTTATCGTGTGGCTGATGACACGCTGTCAGTCCCCGAGCACACATATCCCGTATCTCTATAAACCCCCTTCGGGAAATAGCGTCGGCATCATGAATATGTCGCTTTGCCACAATCATAGCACGTCGCACGATATCAGCCTGCAAAAAAACATATAACATTTAGTTACATATTTCAACATGTTTAACTTATTAAATTATAAGAACTTACCAATACAACTGTACTAGATCTGGTAGGGTGATATCCCAACTGCGATGCATCGTGAGATCGGGATTCTCGACCCTAAGACGGGTATGATCCCTATACCATTGCATGTACTCTCCATCAACCGAGACACCTAACTCAATAGTCTGTATGTACTCTAGTCGATGCGCCCACATTTGGATATATGGCCCATGGTAGATGGCATAATCTCGTGTAGGATTGCTCCGCCTATCAATATCATGGAGGTCAATCCGTGTATCGCAGTCTACCGGTATAGGCTGCAGCATCCCAAACTGACGCATGACCCGATCCGGAAAGTATAGCTCGATGACCTCCTAACTAATAAGCGCTGTGCGTGACCTCCAAATATGGGCTCCGTCCAAATAGTGCGGGGGGAGGACGCTCACCAAGTTTGGTTGATATGGCTGCCAAATAAATTACAACACACACAATAGATATAAGGTTTGCGTATATATAGATGGAGTTACAAATAAAGTATGCATACATAACATGTATACTCACATCATCGTCGAATAGGGCATCAAGCTGGGAACGATACGACACCAAAACATGCGTGGACGTGCGATAGAGGTGTAAACCTATGTCCCACCGAGCTCCATATGGTGCAAGCGGTGGTAGCTCGTTGCGGGGTCTACCCCGCTCCGGTCGTACAACACGAATACACTCCTAGATCCATACCTACATCACATTTACAAAAAGGTATTAGAAATATTACATATGTTATTAAGATTTTTTAAAATAAAGAATGGACCAAATTCAAACTTACCTGAAGTAAGACTATTGGGCCACAAATCTCCTGGGCGGACCCAATAGTAGCCTGGCACAAACATCTATAAAGGTATACTAAGACTGCACTACCCCAACTCAAGGTGCCACAGGCATCAAAATCCTCTATAATAGGCAAATATCTCAAGTGCAATAAATTCTCAGACTTATCAGAAAATAATAACCCCCCGATTAGCAAGAATATAAGACAACGAGCACGCTGCTGTATAACGTCATCAGTAGCATCATCTGCCAGAGGAATCTGCAAGTGCTCCTCAATAGGAGCCTTCTTAATCCTATTACCCCGAATGTGCTCTGCTCGTGGTCTAATACCTAGTAATCTATCACAAAGATCAATCCAATTGGATTTTGAATAGTGAAAAGGTGCTCCTACGACTGGATCCCCATCTACTCTAAGGCCCTATAAAAGTGCTACATCCTCTAATGTAATAGCAGCCTTTCCTACTAGTAAATGAAATGTATGAGTCTCCTGCCACCATCGCTCTACTAAATGCAGTAATAAGGGCATGATCTACCTGTATATGTCCAATTCGTCTAACTCCCCCAAATCCAACACTATCCACTAACTCCATGACTCTGTCTGAAAGTGGAGTGTGCTCCCAAAATGCAGAATCGTATCGTCTAAATACCAGTGGAGTCTCATAGGCACACTGATCGCCAGACCATACCAATGAAGAACGGTGATTAGGCTGGAGAGATAATAAACCACCTACAAGAGGGTCGGGGGTGGATATCCACGTGCATGTGATCCATCCTACCTATTTAGAGTAAATTAAAACAATTAACGTAATACATTGACCATATATACAAGCTACCCAATGGGCATACATTCGAACATTTCCACACTACTCAAATGATCCCAAAACTTCAAGGAACATAGTTAAATGAGTATGCATTTGATTTCTATCAAAATCACTAGGAAACTATAGCATTAGATGTATACTAGAGAATTCTATTTTACAACACTCAAGATATTAGCAATTCGACTAGCTTTTTATTCAAGAAGATGAATTCAACTTTTTCTCAAACTTTCCAACATCTAAAAAGTATCATATGTACTACAAATTTAATCCAAACTCTCTTTAAAATCTCGGATAACAACTACACAAAAGGTAACTCCAAAAAGGAGTATAAGCTTATTGCCCTAGAAGAATCAAAATGTTCAATCAAAGTAATATTCAATCAAAATAATATTGGCATCTCTAGCAAAAAAAATGAATCAAAATATTCAAAAATTGACATCTCTAGCATCAAAATAGTAAATGCCCTAATAATATTCACTCAATCAAAATATCACAGTTTAGACTAAAAAGAACAAATAATTATACCGTTCACTAATCACTTCCATCTTAGAGTTGTGACACTAAATCATAGACACTAAATCAACCTAGACACTAAATCATAGAGGGAAAAAAACATATAACTATTACAATACTCAATATTTGTAACGTGAGCTGAAGAGGAAATCAAATGGAGAAAGATCATCAGAAATCAAATGGAGAAAGAACATCATAAATCAATTGGAGAAAGAACAAATAATTATACCAAAATGGTCCAAAATGAAATGCCCGTCACTGAAGAGGAAACCCACTGTCGGAATAAGGTCACCGATCGCCGACGCAAATGGAGATAGCATATCGCGGAAGAACGCAGAGAAACAGCCGAGGAGGTGGACGCAGAAATGAAAATCGCGGCGCGGAAGAGGGAGAAGTAATGCGACCTCACTTAGGTCACATTTAAATAATGCAGCCTTATTCAGCTTTAAATCATTGGTCGCATGGGGGAGGTTCATTTGTGGTCGCATTTTGGAAATGCGACCTTATTTTATAAGGTCGCATTATAAAATGGAATTCTCTGTCGCGCCGCCCCACTGTTGTAAATTTCACAAAAAAGAATCTCATTTAGCGGAAATTCCGGAAAAATGAAATGTAGTATTATTATCTAAGCATGACTATGGGGCGCCACGCCTGTTTTTACCAATCCTCGTACCCAGAAATGGAAGATTAAGGCAGCATAATTGCTTGTTAAAATGACCAAGCAGAGCATGAGGAACAAAAGAATACATTACAGCCTAAACATGGTCATACGACAAGATATTAAGAAAACAAATTAAAAACCTCCCGGTTCTTCTCTATTAACGTTAAACAAACGAAAATCTTATGTGAAAGAGAGAATAATTGACACAGTTTTTTTGCCCCCCCCCCCAACTTTTTTTCTTTTTGGGTTTCTACAACTTTGGAGGAGGAAGAAAGAGAGAAAGCTGTGGAGATGAGTGGTTCTTTGACTCCGTCAATAGAAATATACCATTGCGTTTATATTATTATATGCAAACGCGTTGAAAATGATAGCACTACTATATAAGGATTATGTTTTCGTTAAGAACAATATGAAAATAATTAGTTGATGGGATTTCTAAGAAACTTCTCCAGCAGTTTTGACAATAGCTGTTCAGTTAACTTCTTGTTTCTCATTGAAATTTAGACCCTTTGAGCATAGACTTCTATTGGATGTGGAATAACGAAATCTGTTTCTTATGTGCGAGGCCTTGAAGAAAAAGTCTGGTTTCTTGGTTTTTCTGGATGCACAAGGAGCGTTCAAGGTTGATTTTGTCAACTGGGTTTGGAGAATTTTGAGACCAGTTGCTGCTTTCCTTTGAGCGGCATAATTAAGCTGAGTGAGGTGTAGAGTTGCTGCAAGAGCAAAACTGTCCTTGCTGGGGATTTGTGGTAAATTATGGGCTCAACATATTCGAAGGTACTGGAGAGTTCTGAGGAGAAAGGGATAATGGAGAATGGTGATGCAAGATTGGTATTTTCTGGTACGAAAGCAAATGGGTTAGAAAGGGTCAGTGGTAATCATTTTCGGGAGAAAACAGAGAATTCTGAAGTTCTCATGAATAATAGACCTAATATAAGAATGGCTGTGAGACCTAATATAAGAAGAGTTCCGAAAGCTGTGCAGGGGGAGCAGATTGCAGCAGGATGGCCTTCTTGGCTAACAGCAGTGGCCGGTGAAGCTATCAATGGATGGGTTCCTCGGAGAGCGGATACCTTCGAAAAAATTGATAAGGTATGCGTTTTGTTGCTTTGGTGAGAGGAACTCTTTTGTCACTGGTTATATTTGATAGTAGGAGGGAGAAATTAACGCCATAATCTCTGTGTTTAACTTGCTTATGACGTGTTTTTGAAGAACCAAAACCTTCATTGGCTGAAACCGAACTGAAAGACATTCAGGTGCTCTTGCATGATCATGGCTGACATTCATACAATGAAGTGTCTGCGTCTTTTTTAATGTGCCAAATGGCTGCCACTCTCAAGCTTCCAGTCTATGCACAGCTTCTAAAGCTTCATTTTACTCCAGACTTTAGTGAAAGGATATAATAATGTGATTTCGCTGCCCAGAATTGCTAAAGTTTTTAAGTGCATAAGTCATTGCTTGTTACTCTTGGATGATATAAATTGTATTGAAAGTTTACCAGTGGCAACTGCAAGAATTGAGCATCAGACTGATGATAAATGGTTAAGCATTAACTTGATTGCTGTTTGCAAATCTTGTAGTACCACAGACAGATTTTTTTTTTTTTTTTTAATTTTTGGTGAATAAAAATATTTTATTGATGGAATTACGTAGTACAGAGGAATTTTTTGAGATTGTGGCTACATATGCCTACATGGTCCTTATTTAATACATCTAATACAGTGTCAGGAGAAGAACGGTATAGGAAAAATGAACTCCATCTTGTAGTGGCCTGCATTTCAATTGTAATGTTTTCCAGCATTATCCCGGATATGAGTTGAACTTTCCTACTGATATTCTTGTATCAAAAACAAAAACTAGGTTACACTTGCTCATCACCTGCGCAACCTGGCAGAGGTGTGAGACAAAATAGAGTTCTTATAGGCTGGTTCCTTGTTGTTTCTTTTCCATTCCTTTCTCCTTTGTCCAAACAGTGGAGTGTAGGGAACCAGGTATTAATGGGTAGTAAATGCTTCAGTGACATGAGCAGCCTGTTGAGAAATGAATAGGAGATTGTTGGTGCTACGTAAAACAATTTTATTACTTGAAACAATTATCTAATAAATGAAGATTATAGGATAAATGAATGCTTTTTGGTGATATTGTATATTTTTTTCTTCTATATATTCCCTCCTCTTTGTTGTACTCCTTGTGACTATATGTTTAATATATATCTATATTCTGGTAAGGTCATTTTTTATTCTTGTGCTGCATCATTTCACTCTTGCAGATAGGGCAAGGTACTTACAGTGACGTGTACAAGGCTCGTGACATTACAAATGGTAAAATTGTTGCTCTAAAGAAAGTGAGATTTGATAATCTAGAGCCAGAGAGTGTCAAGTTTATGGCAAGGGAAATCCTCATTTTGAGAAGGCTGCATCATCCTAACATCATTGAACTGGAAGGCTTGGTCACATCAAGACTCTCTTGCAGTTTGTATCTTGTTTTTGAATATATGGAACATGATCTCACAGGAATTACTTCACTTCCAGGTGTTAAGTTCACAGAACCGCAGGTACTTTCTCACCAATAGTAATTGTTTGCACATTGTTGAGATGCTTTGTTGGTTTCTCCAAGTCTATCTGGTGCTTCCTTTTAGATGTTCTTCCCTCAAATGCCACTTTACCTGAAAGTTCCTGGATGCAATATAGATGTTTAATGGACAACTCATCGAAGGCACCAAGACTGGGACAAAAGACAAAGGCATTTCATTTCTTTCTTGATATTTTACATTGGTAATTTATTGTAGCTTCATCTGTGATTCTTTAATGTTTAGGTCAAGTGCTACATGCATCAGTTGCTAACTGGGCTTGAGTATTGCCATAGTCGTGGAGTCTTGCATCGAGACATAAAGTGTTCAAATCTTCTCCTCAACAATCATGGCAAATTGAAGATCACGGATTTTGGCCTATCTTCATTTTTTGATGGTTATCAAAATTTTGCATTAACAAGTCGTGTGGTTACTCTATGGTACCGGCCACCAGAACTTTTACTTGGACAGATTCATTATGGAGTTGCAGTCGATTTATGGAGTACAGGTTGTGTACTTGGAGAACTCTATGCTGGCAAGCCTATCATGCCTGGAAGAACGGAGGTAAACATGGGAAACATATTAATGTCCTTGACTAAGCATCTTAACCTTCATTGCTATTTTGTTTTAAGCCTTACAATGAAATTCATTTGAAATATGTCTTACCTAATTTTTTGTCCTATGCTAGTAAGAGGGGTGGGGGGGACTGGAATGTGAGTACTTAGACTGCCGATCTTAATTTTAGATTTTTCGCCCACGCCATGTGCTCTGTTTTGGTAATTGGTGTTTGAATGTTTGTTTTCTCATATTTCTTTCTATGTGGAATATCTACTTTAATTTACCGTTCACTTTTTGCAGTGCATGACTTGAACAGTGGTACAATGCTCTGTTCAATTCCCTCTTTTTTCAATGGAACCAAAGATTCCCTCTCCCACCTGACTAGAGTACACAAATATCCCTCGAACCATATAGTGACCACCTATTAAATGGCTTTCTAATTGAAACTTCTTTGTCTTTGATTTGTTCTGTCAATTCATGTTAGTTTCCCCATTTTTTTTTCTTTCTTTTTTCCTCCTTTTTTTTTTTGGTGTGTGTTTTTGTTTGTGTGCATTTGATTGCTACTGACACTAGATAAATAGACATAATATGAAGGAACTCCTTTAAGTTTGAAATTCTGGTTTGATCACTGTCTGGATCTCGAAACACTTGCAGAACATAGGATGCATAAAGAAACAATATATTAAAATCTGTGCATTTGAATTGACAACTAAAAGAATCCCAGAAGTGCAAAAAGGCAATGCCTAACGGGGCAAGTTCATCATATTTAAGTTTTGTGTTTTAGCAGTTTTTTTTCTTGTCCATTTTCTCCCTCTTTCCAATAGAGGCACCTGTACCCCCTTTCCTCATAAAAAGAAAATAAATGAATGGGAAAATGGAATAGGGGCAAATGGGGAAATCATATCTGTCATCTCCAGTAATTTTTATAAGGCCAATTACAATTAATGAAATTTCTCTTTTGGATTCAAGATCTCTAGGGATCGATTGTAAGTTTGCATTTTTCCTATTTCGGAACTAGAGAATTACATTTTGCCCAACAAGCACCATGGTCCTGATGCTCAGATGTTCCATGTTTGTGAGTATTGCACAGGTTTCTTCATTTGTAAGTATCTTGATGGTCTATCAGTTTGAAGGACAAACATTTGACTTATGCAGTAATTTGTTGGCTCCAATTCTGTATTGACACATGGATGTATAAAATATTTTCTGCTGATACTTGTATATGAAGATTGCAGAGAGGGTTTTGACAAAGGAAAGTCTTATCTATACAAAGAAATGCTTGTTTCTTTGGAAACTATTTAAGCTTTTCAAAAATCTTTCTGTCAGAAATGTAATCAATTGGAATATCAGTCCAGGGTGCGCTCATATTTAGGGAGCAAAGATAAACTATATTGTTCTTTGATTGTTGTATGATTTCCACAATAGCAAGTATGCACTTTCTTCTTCTCCTTAATAGGACTCTATTGGGCGTTGCATCTTATGAATTCGGTTCTTAGACCTTCACGTTCTTAATATGACCTTGAAACTACTCTGGAATAATACATGAATTGGGAAAAAGTCTGGCAAGATTTTTGAAAGATGCTCTTGTTAGTTTAAGATTGGCAGCAATAGTCGGACAACTTGGGAGGTTATATCTATGATTTGAAGATTGATAGTCCATGTGATTTTGATAATTAAAACTATTGCTACTACAATAGAGCAAAAAGCGGGTATTTGCATAGGGTATGACCTTCATCTCTATATTTTTACTTTCTCCTTTCAGAACCCTCATTGGTTTCATGGTGTATTTGATTTACATACACATTGGCTTCCTTTGGATTGGAAGGTCTCTAAGCATTCCAATATTTCGTTCTGATGATGTGTATGAAAGGTCCAAGAGAAACATGTGCTCAGTATCACTTCATCTGCAACTGAAGAATAATCATGTGTATCTGTAATGGCTTTCCTCACTTATTTATGCGAGTGTGCTTGTGATGTTAGTTGGAATAAATGTCTCCTGTCAAGTCTCTAGAACTTGATTGGCTTCTCCTTGTGGTCATAATAGTACAGAATGGTGGTTCCCTCACAAGGGGAGTTATAGGTATATGTACTTGTACGTATAAACTAGTATTTCTAGTACTGAAGTTTACTCTTTCATGCACAGAAATGCATGCCAGATGACATGTATTCATGCTTCCAAATGGGACTAACCATAGAAATCTTTATCATTATAAATTCTGAATTTTGAAGATCATAATATTACTTCTTGATATGTAGGTTGAACAATTGCATAAAATATTCAAGCTCTGTGGTTCACCGGCTGATGAGTATTGGAAAAAATCAAAATTACCCCATGCTACAGTATTTAAGCCTCAGCAGCCTTATACAGCACGTCTTGCTGAAACATTTAAAGATATTTCTCCTACAGCTTTCAGTTTATTGGCGACCTTACTTTCATTAGATCCTGAACATCGAGGAACTGCAGCCTCTGCTCTTCAGAGTGAGGCAAGTCTCTCTCAGTCTCTCTGTGTGTGCATGCCTGCATGTGCATTGAGATATGTTTCTCAGAACCATGTGGCATGAAGCGATTTTTCACGTTGAGAACTAAATATAAGTATTGTTGGATGTACATCTTTTATGATTACTATTTCTTTTGCCTCAACTATTATTTTAGTGCTTATAGTTTTGCAAAATGCATTTGCAGTAAGTGTTACTTATTATGGAGGTAGTGCACGTTGCAGATGTGTTTATTCTCTAATGCATGCCACACATCTTTTCTACTCCAGGTCCTTGATTGTAACCAATACTTCATTTCAATTATGGACACCCTTGTGGTCTATTATAACTCATCTATTTTTTGCATTGAAAAATTCTAATAACAATGTATTATTAAGATTAACGTTCTTCATAATATATAGTATGATTTATTTCCTTATGAAAAATATTTTGGATGCAAACAACCCCAAAAAACCATTCTGATTAGTGGCTTCTCTTTTTGCAGTTCTTCACAACAGAACCATTGGCTTGTGATCCTTCAAGTTTGCCAAAATATCTTCCCAGTCAGGAGGCTTATGCAAGATTGCAGGAAAGGAAAGCCAACAGGTATGCTTTTTAATTTGCACCAGTGAAGTTCACCATCCTACAACGTAACATATTGCCTTTAAGGAAACTTTATGTCCCAAGAAAAAAAATTTGGCCAACTGTCATCATTTTGACTGAGAGATTGTCAAGTAGAATCTTTTTAGTGCCTTTTGGTGGCAGGATTATATCAGATGTCATTTGCGTTTTGGATTCAATGTATAATTTGCTCTCTTGGCATTTTTTGGGGATTCTTATTTGTTTTCCGCTTTTTCTCAAGAGTACATGTGACTAGGATTTTATTTCTGAAGTTCATTGGATTAACTTATACAGTCCAAGAGCCCCAAGATATGAATTTGTCCAAAGAGAACCAAAAAAGGCGCAGCCACATCCATCACATGATGCTAATCAGGTATTACATTCTTCTCAATGAATTAATTCCCTTTCCTTCAGTAGTTGGTATAGTTAAAATCAAAACTGCAGAGTTGTGCTTTCCTTTTCTATTTTTTAAATTATTATAAAAACAGTTAAATGATTGCACTCTGCAATGTACTTGGAAAAGATGCATTGATAAAGAGCATGATGACCAGATCCTGCAGGCTGCTATAGAAGCAAGACGTGAGAAGGAAAGACTGGGTAACATGTTAAAAGAGCACAATCATCTGAAAACAGATGCTGCTGAGCAAAGACTTGAGAAGGCCAGAGCGGATAAAGCTCAGGTTCCTATGAATGAAACAAAAAGTGATCCTGTATACCCTTGGCCATCACACGTTCCCTCAAGCTATAAAGCGCAGTTGCTCAAGCTTGATGATCACAGTCAAAAGGGTACCGAAGAAACTAGGCCCGGAAAGAAATGGGATAAACTTCTGGATCGTGTAACTGCTGCTCAAGTATATACTGGTCCAGAAATTGTTCCCTCATATAATGTAGATCAATTGCTCGAAGAGCATGATCGCCAAATACAAGAATCTGCTCAAAAGCTGACGCATGAAAAGAGGAGAGAGAGCAAAATTCAGGTGCAGGAGAGGCCAAACAAAGACCATTCCATACCTTATGTACCATTGCCTGTTTCAGTAAGTAATGTGGATGATCTGCTCGATGAACATGATCGGCAAATCCAAGAGTCCACTCAACGATGGAGATGGGAGAAAAAAAACGCATACAAAGTTAACCCTTAATGGCTGTAAATACGAGCTAAATTTGTTATGGGACACCTGTAATGCAGCAGGATCCATCAGCAATTACTGCTGAGAGTGTTCCCTTGGGAAAACTTGCATGTGGTTGCTGTATAGTTTTCTTGTAAAGGTATCCTTCCCTTGGTAGAGATTTCTCAGACATGTTGCCTGTGTTCTTTTGGGAGCATTCTTTACACTGGAATATAGATTTATACAGCACAAATGTGGAGCAAACTTGACATGAATCTCTGCCAATAGTTGAGTGCTAGTGCCAAGACTCGTAGTTTAAGATGATCCTGGAGTATAAAGAAATGCAGAAAAAAGAAAGACTTGACTTCACAGTTAAGACCCTTTTGAGGAAAATTGCCTGCTGCATTAGAAAGAAAAAAAAAAAAAATCCCAAATTCTCCTTAGAAGTTTAAACAAACAAGACTACTACTACTCTCAAACAGATTAAAATAGCTTTTCCTTTTTTTTTTTTAGTTTTTCAACTTTTTTTTTTATTTTGAATAACGTTTCATTATGAGAGTCTTTATTACTCTTGACTTGGAGTCCGTCATTTATAGGCTCGTCTTTTATTATTAAGTCATATGTTTGAAGAGGTATTTCAACTTTCAAATAGAGGAAAAGATGATAGCTTTGGATAGAATGTCCTTCTTTCTCAATGAGAGGATATCCAATAATATAAATATACTATTTTTGTGGATAGGGGTTTCAACTAGCTCTAGCTGACTCAGTGATAAGATTGTTTCCGTATTAGTTTAAGTTTGGCTTACTCAATTTAATCTAATTTGAGCTAAAAATTTATACAACTTATAATTAAGAAAACAAATATATATTTATTAAAATTAATTCAAGTAAGTCCAAATTCATTTAAATTCACATTTTGCATTTAGTACTTGGATTGAGTTAACATGCACATGTCGAGAGTAGGCTAAGCTCAAGCTTGGCCAAGCAGTCTCAACTAGCAATGGCAAGCATTTGGCTCGGCCCCCACGATTTCGGGCCATGTTGGTAGGTCCTGTTAAGACACGAGCCGGATTGGGTTAGGCCAAGGGTCGGAAATTCTAGACCTGATATAGATTGGTATCTAGGACCACGAGACCCATAGTCCTAGCAGCCAAGCTAGGGCCCTTTCCTCCTTTTTTTTTTTCTTTGTTACGAATTTTAATTTTTTATAGTTTAAATAATACAATTATTTGTATTTAAAAGAAAAGATACCTTGAAGTGGTTGAGGTTTGGCTTAGACTCCTATCGATTTTATTAATTAATAAAATAAAAATTATATAAGAAAGAGACTTGATATTTAAACCTCTTAAAAAATATTGTATTATTTAAATTTTAAATATAGCAATATCCTAAGATATCAATACTTGACCACTACTTAATAAATTTCTAAATTTTGAAGAATTCTAAAAATATATACCTAACAAATTCTATTTTAACATTTTTTTTAGAAGAAATTGAGAGAATTCAAGTTTGAGTATTTAGTAAGCATTGGGATAAATTGGAGAGTATTTATAAAGTTTTTGAGATGAAAAAGTAAATAAGGCATTGGAGGGGCAAAAATGTAAAAAAAAAAATTAAATTATAGCAGGTCGGCCCACTAATTCATAAGTGGGCTACTGGCCTACCTAGGCCAGCCTGTAGGGGGGCCAAAAAATTCTATCCTTAACCCGGTACGGACCAAACTACAGATCGATTCACCATAAGGGGTCGGGCTAATACAGGCACGGACTGACCCACTCGCCAATGCTAGTTTTAACAAGCCTACTAGTGAAGTTAGCCAATATGTTGCCACTCTATCATGGGAAGGGTACAAATGTTACTACAAGCTGAGCCCATCATTCCAATTCTTTTTTTTTTCCTTCCAAAATTGACTCTTTAATTGGAATTCATTTCCAATTCCGAAATCTCTCAATCCCACATATCTAATTCCATAATAAAATCTAAGAATTGCAATTCCAATTTCATAAGCAAACTGTCTTCTTACTATTGGATTTTTTTTTCTGCTGTAGGTTTTTGGTTTTAGTGGTGGCCTTACTTTTGGTTGATCTTGAATATAAAAAATTGCAGCTTCTGCTCTTTAGAGTGACTCTGTCTGCGGGAAAGGATAGCTAATAGGTATGCCCTTAATTTGCACCAACAAAGTTCTTCATCTACAACATGTTAAATCTTATCTTTAAAGAAAACATTTGTCTCAGAGATTGTTTGGCGATTCTTATTCCTTTTCACATTTCTAAAAAAGATATCTATAGCTAGAATGTTACTTTTGAAGCTCATTGGGATAACTTTTACCGTTGAAGAGTTCTGACTAAGAGCCTCAAGACTTGACCACAACCAAAGAAAATCAAAGAACTAGCAGGCATGTCCAGGTCCAGCACCTGCTGCTAATGCAGCGCCAATACAGGTATTGTGTTCTTCTTAGTGAAACCCCTTTCTTTTTCTTCTGTAGTTAGTGTGCTCATACTTGTGGAACAATTGAATCATTTGCAATCGGCAATATGATGAGACTGAAAGTTGGGACATGGAGCTTTTATGTATTTTAATTTCTTTTGACATCCTTATGGTTTCAAGGGAAACAAGGTCAGATGGTTTTGCCAACTTGTTGAAAGAGCTTGAGCGTCCAGATAATGCTGTTAGACTAGAAAGACTCGAGAAAAACAACGAGGTGGTCGACTCTTAAAGAATATGATCATCAGACCACGGATGGGCAAGCAAGAAGATTTAAGAAGGGCAGAGTGGATAAAGTTTAGGCTATAGGGAGTGGAACAAAAGCTAATCCTATATATTCTGGTCCATCCCTTGTTTCCTATTGAGTTTTTCTCAATTTCACGTGGGATAACTTAAAAAAAGAGTAAGGAAGGATTTTCCTATGGATAAGTTAGTGTTTTTTTTGGGGGAGTACACCAACTCATTGAGCCTAGTAAATTGGAAGATTTTAGGGCTTTGAATTATTTTGTGAGGGTTTGTAATTTTATTCGTCCAAAAATTACTTAGTGGAGTGTTTCCCTTCAGGGTTATGGATGTAGGTCTAATTAAGAGATTGAACCATATTAAATATTCGTGTTCTGTTTTATTTATTTATTTTTATTTTCTCTTTCTATATATTTGTGTGTTGCTTCTGTTGCCCATCCTAACAAGTAGTATTAGAGACAGGTTATAGCTTGGGAGAAGAGCAAGGTTCGAGCCTAAGGAGGAGAGAAAAGAAGCAAGAGGTGCTTCATCAGTAGTTCTGAGTAAGAAGTAATTTTTTTGTATCACATAGAAGTAAAGTATTTTATTATGGATTCTTTAAATATCACATATATGAAGAATTGAATTTTACCTCCATTGTTTGATGGAAAGTTGACTTTACTCTATGGCAATACACAACTCAAGACTACTTAGTGCAGTAGGGTCTTGATTTTGCATTAGAAGATGAGAAGTCAGAATGGATGAAGGATTCAGATTGGAGTACTATTCAGAAAAGGGCGATTAGTACTATTCGGTCAGTATTGACTCCACATATTAAAGTTACAGTGTTGAAGGAGATATCGCCTAAGAAGATGTGGGAGATTTTAGATAAAAATCATGCATCAAAGACACTGACTAACCTCTTGAAGATGAAGATTGATCTATATTTACTTAAGATGGAATAAGGAGGTAACATTATTGACTATATAAATAAATTTAATGAGTTAGTATCTCGACTTGAAAATGCAGGGGAGAAAATTGAAGATGAGGAGCAAGCATTGATCTTGTTGGCTTCTCTACCCAAATCTTATACGCTATTAGTACAATCACTACTAGTAGAAAAAAGCACACTACAACTGACTGAGGTGTCGAAGTTTTTAAAAGAAAATCACCAGATGATAAAAGAAAATCAATTTGAAGATAGTTGAGTATTAACTATAGAGAGTTGGAGAAGAGGGAGAAATCGAAACAAAAGAAGATGTGACCAAGGAAGAGGAAAATTCCGACGAAGTGATAATAGCAACCTTGAGTGCTATTACTGTGGGGAGATTGGTCACATCCAAAGTCGTTGCCCAAAAATTAAAGAGGATTTAAAAGCTCTAAGAGAACAAATAGGCATAAGGCTAAAGTAAGCGATTCATTTACAAATATAGTCATAGGTGATGATCTATTATTGATGAGATGTTTAGATGATACTGTTGATAAGAAGTATTCAAATTGGATAGTGAATTCTGTATCAAACTTGCATATCTGTAAGGACCAAGACATGTTCAATGATTTGTAATTGGGGAACTTTGGCCATATCAATATGAGAAACAACTCTAAGATGAAGGTTGAAGGCGTTGGATGAATCCTCCTTAAGCTCTACAATGATGAAGTCAAAATACTTCCTGATGTAAGGTATGTTCTGATTCTAGTGTCAACATTATTTCATTAGATGTGATGTCATCAAAAGGATACAAGTATGTTAGAATTGGAAAGTCTTGCAAAATATACAAAGGGAACTGTCTAGTTATGCAAGAAAGAAAGAAGAGCAAAAATATCTACTATCTTGATGGTTATTTCTTGAAAAAGCGACTTGAAGGAAGTAAAACAGAAGAAGTAATAGGGAAGAAGACTATAAGGACTGAGAAAAAAGTTAGATTTTCAGATTCTGTTATAATTTAAAAAATTAAGAAAATGGAGGATTTGTTGAGTTTTTCTCAATCCCACATGGGATAAGTTAAAAAAAGAGTAAAGAAGGATTTCACTATAAATAGGTTAGTATTTCTTTTGGGGGGAGTGTACCAACTCATTGAGCCTAGTAAATTGGGAGATTTTTAGTCCTTGAGTTACTTTATAAGGGTTTGTAATTTTGTTTGTCCAAAATTATATAGTGGAGTGTTTTCCTTTGGGGTCGTGGATGTAAGTCTAATTAAGAGACCGAAACACGTTAAATTTTCGTATTCTGTTTTATTTATTTATTTTTCTTTCCTCTTTCTATATATTTGTGTGTTACTTTCGTTGCCTATCCCAATATTTCCAAAAGTTAGAAGGCAAAGTTGGTTGGAGTTGAAGAACATGATTCCCATATCCAAAAGTTTGCTAAAGAAGCTAGGCTTGAAAAAAAGAAAAGATAGACTTCTAGATGGTTTCACTGCCGCTCAAGCATATTCTAGTCCAGAAATTATTCCATCGAATAAGGTATATCAATTGCTCGAAGAGAATGATCACCAAATTTAAGAATCGGCTCAAAAGCTAAGGCATTAAAGAGGAGAGCAGGTGAAATTCAAGTGCTGGAAAGGTAAAACAAAGACCATTATATACCTTTTGTTCCATTGTTTGTTTCAGTAAATTCATGAAGATGATCTACTGGTAGAACATGATCGCCAAATCCAAGAGTTCACTCAAAGATTGAGACTTGAGAAGAGAAAAAAAAAATAGTAGTATAAGGTTAAGCCTTCATGCAAAGTAAATACGAACTAAATTGATTTGGTATGGGACTCTAGCACTAGAGCATTGTTTGTCCATTTCTAGCCACAAGAGACTGTTTTTACACTCTTTGTGAAGATTTCCAGATGCATTGCTCGAGTAAAATGCCATGCCATCAATTCAATTTGATTGCTGTCATCCCTTTTTAGAGATATGTTTAGCACCATTTGGTGGAAATTCACAAGAAGATGTTCATATTCATCAAATTCCACTTTATTCATTAATAATGTGTGATGAAAAAGGATTATTTTTTGAAGTTTTTGTGCAGAAACATTAATCTAGAAATTGCCAAAATGTTTGGTGGCAAGATAGGATGTAGAAAGCTACAAATCAATGTTAGACACGAGTATTATGAGCCCTTTCGTGAATATTTGTCAAAGATTCACATGTAAAGGACTCGTATCAACTGTTAAAAAAAAAACAAAAAATATTTTTTATAGAAATATCTTTTTAAAGACTTTTTCTTTTTTTTTCAATACAAGATGCAAATACACAATTAAGGCATTGAATGTTACAAAAGAGAATTTAGTGCAATGTCAAATGTTTTTTCCCCTTGTTATTAACAAAGGAAAACTGTCTATGTGGGGTTTGTCAATATATTTGGTAATAAGTTATCACTAGTTAAAGTAATTTATTTAATATTTTTTAAATGTGAAATGATAAAGTTTTTATTTATTTTCGTTTTATTTCTCTCTTGACCAATGGTATTATAGCTTTGATTTCTTTTGAATTTGATTCTATAAGTATGTTTTTCAGTTTATAATTTCAATTTGATATAGATTACGTTGAATTTTGCAATGTTATTGTGATTTTTACTGTTGGTAACTTGTATTGAGAAAATAATAGCGAAAAGGCCAAATGAACAAATTTTCCTATTAAATGACAACATTATTTCTTTATGGGAAAAATGCATATGACATATTATGTAGTATACACATTATGATTTGTCAGTAACCAATAAACACCAATGATTTAAGTATAGTCTTTCCATGGAGTGTTAAAGGGTACTGTAGTGTTAAGAACCAACTACATTGCAAAAGAAAATGAGGATATGATGGGAGAGAAAAGTTCTATCAATTCAATTTTCACAACCAAAATAACTAGACGGCTAGATAGCTAGCTGATCTAATAGATGACTTGCCTACTGAATCTACAAACCAGTTGATAGATGTAATCAAATTTTTAAAAAGTTGAGTTTAAGTAGTGTTGACAATTAAAATGATTGAGTGACTAGATGATCAAGCAGTAAAGGGCCAGAACCATTGGATTGCTTGACTAGCTGACCCAAAGGTTGGTCGGCCAACTGAATTGGCAGATTAGTTGGTAGATGTGACTGGATTTTCAAAAAGTTGTGTTTAAGTAGAATAGTACCTGAAATTCAAGAAATGCTATAAGAGTTTTGACCGATTCAAGTGTCCATTTTTCCACCATGTTTTCTATGAGCATCAAGGGGAACAAGACAATCATAAATGGTGGAAATAGAGAACATGAGGTTATCAAATCCATTTAAAGTCACCAAGAAGGAATAAAAAAAGAGAAACACAATCAATATTTCAAGAGTTTACGAGCATTTTTTTTTCTCATTCACAGCCTTTTTGGAGTTTATAGCCTGTATTTTCCTTGATTTTACTTATTTTCATTACTGCTTTCAGTTTATGTTCATTAACTAAATACAACTCCCTCAATTGTGAGAATTTGTTTGTACTCTCAAGAATATAATTAGAGTTCTAGTTCATAAAGAATATCTTTTTTCTACTTTTTTTTTTTTTGTTCAGATACAAATGAAATTTAGTTCTATGTTAACCAACCACTCAAAGGTCAACGCTTCAACTTGTTGAACAACCACATCTTAGCCAATCGGTTGATTGGACAGCCAACATTTAGATAGAGAAAATTAAAATAGAAAGTAAAGAAGATAAGTAGAACAAAAAGGCAATTTCTAGAGAAGAAAAGGAACCTAGTCTATGTTGGCCAGCCAAAATTATATCCAAGGCAATCTACTTCTAATATTCAATTTATAATTGTGGATGTTAGGAAGGATGAAATTTGTGTTGTTGATTGTTTTATATTCTCAACCATTGGATTCATTACACTTCCTTAAGCTAAATAATCAAAACGACATTGTTAAACTAAGTGGAATGATATTGTTTGATTTTTCTCAACTTCGAACCAAATCCAAACTTATTTTCTAAATTTCAAATTATAACAACTCCCTCCCTTTACTTGTCCTCAAAGATCAAATCCAGACCATTTTCTTTTGATTTCATCTGCATATTTCCAAGTTGCATAATCAAATTGGGATATTACTGCACTGAATCAACCATTGTATTGTTGTCTTGTTTCCATTTTTCGCCAATCTTCTTTGTAATATGGCATCAGGTTTTACTAGAAATTCACCTTCATTTTTTAAATTTGGCAAATTATCTTGAGCAAATCTACCTACCCTGACCTTTTTTTTAAGCAAGCTGACATGGAACACTATGTGTATCTTAGCTTCGATGGTAGTAGGAGCTTGTAGCCAGTCTCTCTAACCTCTTTAATCACATGATAAGGCCTAAAATACTTGGAGGCCAACTTCATGTTCTTTTTGTGAGCTAAGGGGTATTGTTTGCATGGCTGTAGCTTGAGAAATATCCAGTCTCTATCTTCAAAAGTCCTTTCTAATCTATGCTTATCAATTACGTGCTTCATTCTACTATTTATCTTGGAGATATCTCTTTTAACAACCTGTCGGTTCTCTTTCTTCCAAAATCCTTCTTTAGTATCATTTTGACATCTTCTAGGTAATAGCCTAGATATGGAGTAATTTAACTAAACAAGGCTTCAATATGTTGGAATGTATGTCCAAAATAGTTATGTATATTTGTATTTTAGAAATTAATAAAATATTTCATTCATTAATGGTTGTTTGTTTACATATATTTGCATATTAAAGATCTAAGCATATTAGTAAGTAATCTACGTGATTGGGTTGTACTTTCATAGTAAGGTGTAGATTGTGGGTTACTAACACAAAAGTAAAAATTTATTCATGATCGATTGATGAAATTGGGTACTTTATCAAGGTTTAGATCATTACGCTATAGTTTCCAAATAGAGAACGGTTTACTTTTAATTAGTGAGTAACCCACTCATGCCAATAATAGAAGCATATTTAGAATACGTAGAATTGGACCACGCGATAATAATCTTTATAAAAGTATTATAATAAATAAAGATTGGTTTATCGCTACTACTACATGGACGAGTATCCTAAGAATTGAGTATAGGTTGGTGGTCTGGTGAAGTTAGACTTGTGTATTTTGATGTATGTTGGATGAGGTCTTATCACAAAGCTAATAATCTTTTTACTTTGGGTGTACGAATCTAATTAATTAAAATAGACTTATAAAATATAATTTCTATACTTCATTTAGTGAAGATGTCACCTCCTTATGATTATCCAGGATAATCTAAATAATCTAGGACTTTGGGAAACGTGACTAAGTATGTATGCTTTTAAGTAGCTCCCTAAGATAAGTGGGTACACACTGAAAGTTATGGATTATTGGACTAGATATTAAAGAATTGTAGATATCATTGAGAAATGTGTTAGGACAATTATCCTATCTCAATTACGGTTGTTAGGTAGATGGATATTTTCGTCATTACACTTGTAGATTAAAGACACTACACCTGCAATATTATTCTTAGATCAATATTTTCATATGGTGATAAATAAAATATTTAAAATGATAAAATATAACTATTTATTAGAAGGAGTATTTTGATCATTTTAGTAGCTAAGAATTAATAATGTCTTTTGATCCTCGAAGTAGCTCAAGTAACCTTAATAAATTTATTTACTATAAGAGCTTATTGGATGAAATTAATATTAGAAGAATTATTCTAGGAGTCCAATAATAATTTATTTGAACTAACATAATATATTGGACTAATTTAATTAGATTGGTTTATTAATTAGTTATTTTGGGTAATTTTATATTAGAACTAAGTGAATCAATTAATTAATAAAAGAGTTATTTAATATAAATCTTGGACTTATTACATAGTGGGTAAAAACCTTGGCCCACTAAGGAAGCAAGAATGACGGCAACAAGGTTTGTAACCCTTAATTGCGCCGCCCTTATAAAAATATAGGAAAGGAGGTGGTGTTTTGGCAAGAGAAAAAGGAATAGGAAGCTGTAATTCTTTTCGTTGTGCATGCTACAGAATTCCTATTCACGTAGGAAAACATATATAGACAACAACTTGTTCTTTTTTTGTGCTGCCACTACCAGTTCTTTTTTTTTTTAGAGCTCTTTCCAATTCTTTTTTCAATTTCTTCATCCATTATTATACTTTCAACGGTAGTAGTTCATAGGAGATTCGTGAATACTCTAAAAGGTCAAGAGCTAGCAAACTTAATACATATTTAAATCGAATGAGTCAACAACTAGTTGGAATTTCTTTAGAACAAGTGGTCGTTCCAATCCAAGAAGCTCTGTCAAACTTGAATCCAAGATCGATTATTTAATCTAAGCGACCTAAAAGTAAGTATTCCTAAACTTTAGTTTAGAAAAAATTTTAAATTTTCATAAGTCCGTTGTGTTTTTATTTTCCCGTGATCTTTCAAGTGTTATTAGAGCTATAATTATAATATAGGAGTATGTTTAGAGTTAATAACCAGAAAGGTGGTTTCGTTACTAATAAAATTAAATCTTTGTGATTTTAATTGTGATCCCTCATGGTTTTTGATACAGGTAGAACTTGTATATGTCTCATACGTGGAGACATAGGTAATTGTAATTTTAATTATTTTTTAAATTTTTTTAGAATTCGTGTAAACCTCGTTTTGAAAAGCATAGGCAATTGAATTTTTGGTTTAAATTCTGGACGTTGAATTTATTGTAAAATTCAAGCCACAGATGAAGGACTGGGGGAAGAAACCAAGGAAACAGAATAGACGGAAAAAAATAATGGAAGCAAGGCGGTCCAAGGATTGTTAGACACAGTGACCGCCTATGTGAAGAAAGCTTGAAGAAAGAACAAAGAAGTTGGTCCCAGGATGGCCAAGGTGGTCCATGCCTACATGGAACAAAGCTGTAAGGAAAACATTGCAAGGCGACATGGCTTGGGAAAGCCTTGGACCGCCTATAAAGGAAAAGAAGGTCATCCAGCCCTTGGCTTAGGAAAGCCTGTCCGAGGCTTCTACTCACAACAACAGCAAGCTGGTCCGCGGTTCTTTGGTCTTGGATTACTTAGTTCGGGTTGTAGTTGGATTACCAATTCGAGCATTTTGAAGACCAGTGTTGTTCTAATATTTTTTCTTGCAAATTTCATTTTGGTTTTAGGTCCCATATCACACGAGGCTATTTTCTTACAATGGTTTATTTATCGTGAATGAATAATTTTGCATAAAAATGGTTAATAAAGGCAGAATCACCTTAAGATTAAACAAGACCAATTTAATTTATTATTATGATATTTAATCTATTATTAGTCACATAAGAATTACATGATAGAAATAGCATGTAAAAAATTTATTTTTGGAAGCATGACTATTTTATTTAATTTTGTAATCAAATGCACAAGGTTTTTTGAGAAATTAATTTTTCTCTAAACAAAACAGTTAAGAAAAACGTTTTAAATGGAACTTAGGGATTTAAAATAAAATTCATGATTTATTCTTCCAAAGGATTTTAGTCTTGACCTGGAGAATAATTTAAATTTGAGTATTTTAGATTTAGTTCCTTGAAAAGGTTTTTTAACTTAAGTAGTAAAAATAAAAATTTAGGGTTTATTCTCTTAAAGATTTTTTATCATTAATATGGAGAATAATGTTGAATTTTTTTGTTTTACTAAAGTTAATAAAAACCAAATATATTTTAAAGAAAATATTTTTCTAAAATCCTATTTTTCTCAAAAGTTAAGTGTGAGAGGGGTTCCAACGGCTCTACGGCTTCTATCACGATTTCCTATTAGAGATTATGGTTATTCTCACGTCATTCTGAGCATGACCACCAATAGGATGAATTTTTACGAGAATCTAGAATTAATGCATGAATTATAATTAATGCATAGAGTATATATTAGTATCAACCAACCTATATTGGAGGTTTTAACATTAGATTATCTGTAGGTAGGGGTGTACTGGAATCGAATCAAGTCGAACCTTATTATTTTCACATAGGGCTCAAATTCGAGCTTGAGTTCTATTGGAATACTAAATCTTGGCTCGAATTCAATTCATTTGAAATACTTTAAAGCTCAAGTTTAATTCAAAGTTCAATTATAATAAGTTCGAAAGTTCGAATTCGAGTTTAAAGTCGAACTCGAATTTAAATAAATAATTTATAATATATTATATTATAAATTATATATTAATTAATTAATTAATTAATTAATTAATCAAACATGTTTGCGAGCCTAATACTTAGATATTCAAATTTGGTTCGTTTAAAATTCGAGCCTAAATATAAGGTTTATATTCAAGCTCGAACTCAATATTTTGAATTCGAACCAAGACCTTATCGAGCCAAGCCCAAACATGTTCCATAAAAGCTCAATTCATTTACACCCCTATCTGTAGGTGGCGAGAGTATTAGTCATTCTATCAATGGAACTATTTATGAATTATTACCTATTAAGGAAGTATAATTAGTGATGGTTATAACTTAACATAGAAAATTATTAACCTTCTTACGAAGCTTTATCAGTTTTTCTAAGAGCCGAAGTTTTTAAATTTTTCATAATGATTTTAATAAGTTAATCATATCATAGATATACTGTGAGGTTTTAATGTGCATTTTTATATGTTTTTCAAAATAAACATTTTTTCTAAATGAATTTTTTTTCCCCAATCAATAGAGATGTCTAGTTTCAATCATTTGTTCATTATTCTCAAGGAGAATAAATTATTTGTACTAAATTTTGTGGACTAAAAAAGAAATCTGAATATAGCACTCACTGTTGAGGAGTATAGTATGTTCTGATTGACCCCTACCCTGAAATTAGGGAAGATTCTATGGACCAGATTGTGAGGCTAAGAGGGCACAGAAGAAAGCCAATGAAATAGTTAGATGCTATATGTTGACTTCTATATCCATTGTTCTTCAATCTAAACATGAGAACATACCTACTACGTATGATATCGATATATCATTGCACACCATGTTCGTTGACAAAAGTCGGCCCACAAGACAGGAAGCTTTTAGGACGATAATGAATACTAGGATGGCTGAAGGGGCATCAATTCGTGAGTGTATGCTCAATAAATATAGATTTTGCATACCAAATATGGTGAAATGACTTAGAACTACCATACACTTTGTTAGTGAGTACATCTTTGGGAAAGTTAGTTGAAGCTGGAGAGTGTATACCCGAATGTGCGATTAAAGTAGGAAGAGAGAATCTATTAGGAGATTTCATTATCATGAATTTTGAGTATTATGATCTTATTCTTGGCATGGATTAGTTATCTAGGCACCATGCACGAGTTGATTGCAATAATAAGGTGGTACAATTTGTTAGACCTGGAAAAGATGTCTTGGAATTTAAGGGTAATCAGGTAAAGAAACTGAAATATTTGATATTCGGAGTAAAGACTCATAAATTTCTCAAGAAAGGGTGTCATGCCTCGCGCCCACAGGGCGTGGTACGACCATATCACTAAAGTATTTTTCTAATAATACAAAGCCTATTTTAAAAACTTAAATAATTGAACACTTTCTCAAAAATAATAATTCGAATATATTATAAGTAAATCTCCTCAAGAAAAGTTTGACCAAAATTCAAATACATCCTGTTTAACTTATTACATGAAAGAATAAAAATCTCCCTTACACTTATCACATCAAGTGCTTAAATACTATAAAATAAACTCAAACAAATAAAATGGCAAAAATCTTTAAGCAAATCTTGAATTTTGATTTCGTCCTACATCTCAATCATATTCTTAATAGAAAGAGCCTTCATACCAGTCATCATCATTAGAATCTAAAAGGAGGGAAATTGAAGGGGTGCGTCAACCACATGCTTAGTAAGTAGTAATGAATCACCTTCCCCCGAATAAGGCTTATCACACATTTACATAAGATATACTCATAAATGTAATGCTAATATTCACATTTACAAAGAAAACAACAACCAGTAATTAATATATAATTTTATAACATTCCTATAACACGATACAAAACATATAATTTTTTTTTTTACTTTCATAAATAACTCAATAAATTTTAGAATTATATTAACTCGTATGAGTTTTAAATATTTTAAAAAATAATATATATATATATATATATATATATATATATCTTGAATCTTTTTTTTTTTTCAAACTCAAACCTATTAGTACAATAAAACTAAATATATGATAGTACGTAATATAGAAAAAACAAGAAATAAAATATGATATTTATAGACATATTGGGGGGGAGGGGGTTCATGAAGATGTATAATATTATATACATTCTGTACAAAGATCATGCAGTGGTGACCGCCGAATTCACAAAATTCGGTTTTCAATTTTTTTTTTTAAATTCTATTCAGCTCATGGATTTTGAAAAGCATATTTTCTTTTTGTTTAAGGAAAAACAAAGCCTAAGAATGCCACGAAATCATGCTTTGGCCATAACACCTAACCTTCTGACACCGAAGAGCAAACCTTGAAAATCTGTTTTTTTTTAAATAGTAAAATACTTATAGTCAAAGAACTAAATAGACACAATATATTTATATATTATAGCATAACAAATAGCCATGAGCATTAATCGTACAAAAATATTTATATACACCAATTCATGTAACTATTACGTTCTTCTAACTGAATTAACTTATTCAGTTAGAAAAATCCGAAAAGGCTTAACCCGGCTTTAGCAGTCCAAAAAGATTAAAACTTCGTCTTGTATAAATTCCAAAAAGATAGGTTCGATCTTAGCTTATTCCAAAAAGGTTTAACCCACCTAAAAGGCGTTATATTCAAAGAAATATAAGTACAACCTCATGATATACGAAATTCATGTAATGCTTATATAAACATATCTTTGTCATGTATAAAATCTGTTCAATGCATTCATGTATTATATATAGAATACAAATATCGAAATACGCACCATACATTAACCAATCATTAAAACATATACTTTTAGAAAATATCACATTTTATTCGAGAATTTTTAACTAAAAATAACATTTTTATTATATTATTCATATAAGAAAATAGAAGAAATTTATTCCTACTTACGTCTTAACTTCGATGTTTGAAGACTAAACGAATTACGGTATTATTTTCTTTAAACCCTGGTTGAACTCTCTCTCTTTTTTTGTATCTGTTGATGGCTACAAAAAAAAAAAAAAAACAACGATATTTTCCTTATACTTCCCTATTTAATAAATAGGGTTGGGGCCTTCTCTCTCTTTAATAATTTCATCCAAATCTCTAATTATTTAAAATAATAACTAAATAGGATTCTAATTCATATTGTGTTAGAATTCAACCACAAAAATTTGAACAAAATTTAGAATATATCTATAAATAAAAGACTTCCAAAAAAAGAGCGTGTTTTACATTCTACCCCTTTTACAAAAAGTTTCGGCATTGAAACTTGACATTTAACTATACCTCAAATCAATCCTCAAATACAATAATAACAATAATAAATAAACAGACAAATATAAATTAAAATTCTAAAAGTATAATATATCTTATCTTTTTAGGTTTTGGGTATCACAAAGCAGTCATAAAATATTCAAAACACTAGGTTCACTAATATAACCGATTTTCATCTTGTAAATTTTCTAACTCCATATTTAACTATTTTGACTTCCCCACTAAGATCACCACCTATTGCTTTGATACTATTAAATGTCACGCTTCGCACTCGTAGGGCGTGAGACAATTGTATCACTAAAGTATTTCTCTAATAATACGAAACCTATCTTAAAGAATTAAATAATCGAACACTTTCTTAAAAATAATAACCCGAATATATCATAACTAAATCTCCCCAAGAAAAGTTTGACAAAAATTCAAATACATCTTGTTTAAATTATTACATGAAAGAATAAAAATCTACCATTACACTTATCACATCAAGTGCTTAAATACTATAAAAGAAACTCAAACAAATAAAATGACAAAAGTCTTTAAGCAAATTTTGAATTTTGACTTCGTCCTACACCCCAATCATATTCTTAGTAGAAAGGACCTTCACACTAGTCATCATTATTAGAATCTGATAGGAGGAAAATTGAATGAGTGAGCCAACCACATGCTTAATAGATTGTAATGAATCACCTTCCCCTGAATAAGGCTTATCACATATTTACATAAGATATACTCATAAATGCAATGCTAATATTCACATTTACAAAGAAAGCAACAATCATCAATTCACTCATAACATGATACAAAACATATACAAATTTTTAATTTTTTTTAATTTCATAAATGACTCAATAAATTTCAAAACTATACTCGTATGAATTTTAAATATTAAAATATATATATATATATATATATATATATATATATATATCTGAATCATTTCAAACTCAAACCAATTAGTACAATAAGACTAAATATATGATAGTAAGTAGTATAAAAAAATAAGAAACAAAATATGATATTTATAGACATACTGGGGAGGGGGGTCATGAAGATGTATAATATTATATACATTCTGTACAAAGATCATGCAGTGGTGACCGCTCAATTCACAAAATTCGGTTTTCAATTTTTTTTAAAAAAATTTCATTCAGCTTGTGGATTTTGAAAAGCATATTTTCTTTTTTTTTTTAAGGAAAAACAAAGCCTAAGGATACCACGAAGTCATGCTTTGGCCATAACACCTAGCCTTCTGACACCGAAAAGCAAACCTTGAAAATCCATTTTTTTTTTATTATAGTAAAATACTCATATTCAAAGAACTAAATAGACAGAATATTTATATATTATAGCATAACAAATAGCCATGAACATTAATCATACAAAAATATTCATATACACCAATTCATATAACCATTATCTTCTTCTAATTGAATTAACTTATTTAATTAGGAAATTCAAAAAGGCTTAACCCGACTTTAGTGGTCCAAAAAAATTAAAACTTCGTCTTGTACAAATTCCAAAAAGACGGGTTCAATATTAGTATTGTTCCAAAAAGGTTTAGCCCACCTTAGAGACATCAAATTCAAAGAAATATAAGTACAATCTCATGATATACAAAATCCATCGAATGCATATATAAACATAACTTCGTCATGTATAAAGCTTGTTAAATGCATTCATGTATAATATACAGAATATAAATATCAAAATACGCACTATACATTAACCAATCATTAAAACATATACTTTTAGAAAATATCACACTTTATTCGAGAATTTTTAACCAAAAATATGTGTTTATTATATTATTCATATAAAAAATAGAAGAGATTTATTCCTACTTACCTCTTAATGTCAACGTTTGAAGACTGAATGAATTATGGTGTTCTTTTCTATAAAATTTAGTTGAACTCTTTCTCCTTTTTGTATCTGTTGATGGCTACAGAAAAAAAAAATGATATTTTCCATAGACTTCCCTATTTAATAAATAGGGTCAGGGTTTTCTCCCTCTTTAATAATTTCATCCAAATCCCTACTTATTTAAAATAATAATCAAATTGGATTCTAATTCGTATTGTATTAGAATTTAACCATAAAAATTTGAACAAAATTTAGAATATATCCATAAATAAAAGACTTCAAAAAAAAAAAAAAAAGAGTAGGTTTTACAAAAGGTGTCAAGGATATTTAGCCTATCTATTGATAAGCTTGAGGATCAAATTTCTATGGAAAATATGGTTGTGCTAAAGGAGTACCCCGGATGTTTTTCTAAATGAATTAACCATTTTACCCTCCTCTTGAGATATGGAGTTTACCATCGATTTGGTACCGGGAGCCTAACCTATTTCTAAAACTCCATATTGGATTGTGCCGTTAGAACTTAAACAATTAAAGAAACAATTGGAGAAGTTGTTGGGACAAGCGTATATTAGACCTAGTACTTCACCTTGAGGAGCTCCAGTGTTGTTTATAAAGAAGAATGATGGAACCCTACGAATGTGTATTAATTATCGAGGGTTGAATAACTTAACCATCAATAACAAGTATCTCCTTCCACTCATGAATGAGTTACTTGATCAACTTTAAGTATTATATTACTTTTTGAAACTAGATCTACAACAAGGGTATTACTAGGTGCGAATACTTGAAGAAGATATACCAAAATTGCATTCAATATGCAATATAAGTATTATGAGTTTGTGGTAATGCCATTTGGCTTAATCAATGCTCCAGCCACTTTTATGGATTTGATATATCATATTTTTCAACCTTATTTGGATAAATTTGTGGTGATTTTTATTGATGATATTTTGATATATTCCAAAAGTCCAGAAGAACATGTAGAACACTTAAAGTTGGTATTGAAAAAGTTATGAGAACATAACCTTTATGCTAAGTTTAGCAAATGTGAATTTGATTCAGCTGCATTTCTAGGATATTAGGATTAAAGTGGATCCAACAAAAGTGGAAGCAATTGCTAACTGGGAACAACCGGAGAATGTCGTAGAGAGTAGAAGTTTTTGGGGTTAGCTGGGTACCACATATGTTTTATTAAGGGATTTTCAATGTTGGCATGGCTATTGAACCGACTTTTACAAAAAGACGTAGCATTTTTGTGGAATGATAAGTGTGATAAAAGTTTTCAAGAACTCAAGAGAAGACTTGTAACAACACCTATATTAAGTTTTCCTGAAGAAGAGAAGTCTTATGCATGCATTATATACAGATGCTTCAAAAAAGGGCTTAGGAGCTATGTTAATGTAGGACGAAAAGGCGATTGTTTATACTTTGCGCAAACTTAGGCCACATGAAGCTAATTACCCCACAAATTGAAGGTAATGTATAGCAACATAAACACAGAAGCATGCATAATATTAAAACAGAGGCAGCAGAAGTTTTAAGAATTATAATACTTTTGCATTTGAATGACCTTGTTGGTACCGAAGAAAATATCTGGACCACTTCTTGCTGAATGCTTGAAATTACTGGTTCTCCCAAAGGCACCTCTAGTTGCATTTTTGCAAGCCGTCTGTTTCTTTTTATTCACGCGAAGCTTTTGAACTTCCAGAATATGGCTACTACCTTAACCACCACCGATGAAAGCTATTGGTTTGATTTTAAGAATGGCCTTGGTTCATTTAATTCAAAATGAGAGAGAGCCTGAGAGAGTGAAAACAAAAAACTTTTTCTTTTTGTTGTCCTTGCCTACCAAACAATGCAGGATCCATACCTTACTGTTTTTTTTTTACCATCGGTCTCATCCATTGGGACAGATAAAATTATTTACTTTTGGACTTGAATATTTATAAATAATAAGCCTCAATTATTTATTTTTAGAGTTTCACAAAATAACCCAGTAAATAATTAATAAGCCCAAATAGACCAATATAAAATATTAGGCATTTTTTCTAGTTTATACCTATGTTAGTTTTTTAATTATTCAATCTAAGCATTGGGCTCTGAATAATTAATTAATTAAATTAGATAAAATATATACTCTCTCTTGAGCCTTTTATTTTATTCTAATTCAATAATAAATCAGACTATTTAAATAAAATAAAACTCATAATAATCAAGACCAATTCCTTAACCCAAATCTGTCAGGACTTGAGAGTTATTTCAAGGACCAAAAGACACATCGCCTTAATTACTAAAATAATCAAAATACCCCTACTATATAAATAGTTGTATTTTATATTTTAAATATTTTCTAATATCATCATAAGAAAATATTAACCTCAATGATAATACTGCGTTAGCAAAGTCTCCGACCTAGAGGTGTAATGACTAAAATACCCCTCTACGTATCGCCGTACATTTAGAGAGGAATAGTGTACTAACACCTCTCTAAAAGACATCTACCATCCTTAGACCTCTAGTCCAATGATCCATGACTCCTAGAATGTTTCCGCTTTCTAAAGGAGTTACCATAAAACAAACATTCAAGTCATGTTCCCTAGGGCCCTAGATATTTAGATCATTTGAACAGTCATAAGGGGTGTTATAGTGCAGAAGCTATCTTATACAAGTTTGTCTTAACTAACTAGTCACATATACCCAACATATAAATATATCGGCTCTACGAAAGAACCTCAATTACAGCATATCAAAGTACATGCTTCCAATTTCGTCAGATCACTAATTCATACTTAAGTAGTAGAGTATTAGTCCACGCTATAGTAGTAATAGTCTTGGCTTCTTCTAAATAGTACTTTTAGAAACCACTATTACAAGTCATGTTCTATGTATTCGAAATACACTCATGCTATGAAGTGAGTGGACTACCCAATGGCTAAAGGTAAGCCATTTCCTATTCGAAATTCATAACACAATAATCTAAACATGATAAAATTTCCATTTTCACCAATCGGTTAAGAACAAAAGTTTATGTATTAAATAACTCGTGATCTATACCTTACTATAAAAGACCACCATTCATATGGATAATTTATTTAAACATAATGAGTCATTTTCAAATGTAAATCATGCATAAATAAAATGTAAATTCACAAATAATTTTTTAGAATAAATTCTTTTATTCATAAATTCGATAATTACATCAGAAACCTAGTCTAGATGGTATACATTCCAACACACATGATTTGGAGTTGGTGGCCATTGTTTTCACTTTAAAAAAGTGGAAACATTACCTATATGTAGCAAACTATAGAGTGTTTATAGACCACAAGAGTTTGAAGCACAATTCACTCAGAAGGATGTAAACTCAAGACAGTGGAGATGGATGGAATTTTTAGAGGAATATAAATGTCCAATAAAATACAATCCTAGGAAGGCTAATATATATGGTAGTGGTTGTATTGAGTAGAAAAATGAATTTAGCCCGACTAAGAGTGCAAGAAATGCGTACAAAAAGTACTATGTCTAGAAGCTCAAGTGAGTTAAGAAAAGATTGGTCTGAGGAATTTAACAGTTATTCCTAATTTGAAGTAAGAAATTGTGGATGCTCAATTGAACGACCAAGAGCTCAAAAATTTTAATAAAAAAGAGATGAAAAGAGGAAGTCAAGAATTTCTCGTGGATGGTCGTGGAATATTGCACTTTCACAGACAGTTATGTGTAATTAATGTTGAGGAATTAAAGAAGAAAATCTTAGGAGAAGCTCATAAAAATCAATATACCAATCATACTGAAGAAGTAAAGATGTACAAAGATTTAAAGAAAGTATTTTGGTGGTTTGGAATGAAAAGAGACATTGCTCAACATGTATCTGTGTGCCTTATCAAAAAGTGAAAGCCAATCAAAAGAAGTCGGTAGGTTTACATCAACAATTATTTGTACCTCATTAGAAGTAGGAGTGTATAACCATAGATTTTGTCACTGGTTTGCCTATAAGTAAGAATCAAAGGAATGCGATTTTGGTGTTTGTGAAATGATTGACCAAGAAAACTCACTTTATTATGGTAAATGTGAAATATTTCATGGAAAAGCTAACTCAAATTTATATACAAGAAATTGTGAGATTACATAGTATACCCACAAGTATTGTTTCGAATTGGGATCCTAGATTTACTTCTAAATTTTGGGACAAATTTCAAGAATCTTTGGGGACAATATTGAATTTTAGTACTGTTGCACATCCACAGATGGATGGACAATTCAGAAAGGGTAATATGACTTTTGGAGTATATGTTGCGAGCTTGTGTGCTAGACTTTAGAAACTAATGGGTAGAAAATATCCTATTTGCAGAATTGACCTACAATAACAGTTATCAAACATCTATAGGAATGGCACCATTTTAAGCATTATATGGGTGAAAGTGTCAAGTACTATTGCATTGGGGTTGGGAAGAAAGTAGTTCAATTAACTTTAATGTAGCAATAAGCATTCAAGTAATGGATGATAAGGTAAAATTGGTGCAAGAATGGTTAACAATTGTACAAAGTCAGCAAAATAGCCATGCCAATAATGGAAGAAAGGGCTTAGAATTTCAAATGGGAGAATTAGTATTTTTGAAATAACACCTAATAGAGAAATTTTAAAGCATTCGAGACAGAAAATTAAGTCTGCGGTATATACGACCTTTCTTGATCCTTGAAAAAATTGGACCTATTGCTTATAAGTTGGAACTTCTCGATGGTTTGACTGGAATGCATAATGTGTTTAATGTGTCGCAAATCAAGAAATACAATCTTGATCCTGAGCATATATTAAATGATGAACCACTATAGTTACATCAAAAACTGAGCTATGAAGAGAAACCGATGAAGATTTTAGAAAGGAGTATAAAGGAATTAAGAAATAAAAAAAATTCCCATTGTCAAGGTATTATGTGAATGTCACAGAGTATAAGATGCAACTTGGAAAATTGAAGAATGGGTAAAGAAAAGATACATAGACACTACAAAAAATTAGGATATTTGCGGCGGCCTGAAAACTGCCTTAACTAATGAACGAGTCGTCGTATATATCATAAATGATGGTTTTTTATCCGTCACAAATATTGGCATCGTTTATATTATACGAAGGCCCAACAACTATTGTATATAGTATTTACGACAGTTTAAATGACGGATTTATTTTTGCTGCCGTAAAAATGAAAAAAAAAAACCTTGTATATAGTCCATTCAAATGAGACAAAATAAACGATGATTTTGAAGTCGTTGTTTAAAGTGTGACTAATGACGATGGTTTGGGAGCCGTCATTTATATATCGAGATTCTTATATTACGGTTTATGGGCCGCTGTATATACTGGTATATAGGCCTAATAAAAACAATAGTCATCCAAGTGTCGTTTATAATTTATATAAGATGCTTTAGTTTGTCCAATATATATGACAATCTCGATGTGTCGTATATAAATTTAATTTTGTAAAAGCCGTAAATAATTCGAATATATACAATGGTTCTCGGTGTGTCGTTTCTTTACCGTCTTATATGCGAGCATCGCAAAAATGAACGTCGTATTTAATATTTTTTGCAATGGTTAGATGAGCATCGTATTTATTTTTTTTCAATGACACAAGGCAAGTGTCATATATAAATATATTTTTGAATTAAAAATTAATATATTAGTGATGTAAAATTTTTATATAAAAAGTTGCGAATATTAACATCTATAAATAATATTCCACTAAATGTACCATATCCGATTATATAGTCATTAATATGTATAAATTTTAGATAAAATATAAGTATCCTTTATTATAAAATATAATAGTACATACCAACAATTTCATAACCAAAGTGTGCTTTCGTAAAACTAAATCACAAACTTCCTTGATGCCAAGCAGCTCCTTAGAAATAGCTTTAATTTTTGTGTGCCTACACAAACAAGAAGGAAAAAATCAAGTAAATGTTCTGCACTGCAATCAATTAAGGATAGGCACTCAATTGTAGAGATAAGTAGAAATGCACTAGCAATTTTTTCCCTATTTTCAAATTCAAATTGTTGCAAGATAGATCTAATGATTCACAAGAACCCATGTCCTTCATTCCTTTCATAATTCCTCTATAGCATCTTGAATTTAATGTAGTAACAAATTTATAAGTTACAAGTACAAGATAAACATTGTACATTATTGCACTAATAATTTTCCACAAGAATAGCTGGCACTCACTTTTAAATTCAAAGGCAACAATATGTAACATATAACTACACAATCCTAGTTATATTTTAAACCATACAAAAATTAGAAATATCAAATATTTATCAAATATAAGACTTGTAGCATATTCCACATTCCAACCTGTAACATACCAAATATTTGCTACATATTCCAACCGGTAGCATGTATAAGACAACACATATTCCAAACCTCCTGTAGCATGCATAGGATAACACATATCCTAATCGCCTTAATGAACTACCAATTTTTCACAAGAATAGTTGGGACTAACTCTCAAATTCTTAGACATCGACTATAATGGATATACAAGTAATCCCATTTCTGTTTTTCAACCGTACAAAAACCAAAAATTTCAATCACCCTGCTACATGAGACAACACAATTTCCAGCTTGAAACTTTCCAGCATCACAAAACCTATATCCCAATTGAAACACATTAAAGACTTAGCTGCTGCTAAAGGTATTTACCTTGGATGGGGATGGAGTAGCATGATTAGGAGTCTCTAAATTCCTAAGATCTCCAATAGGATTAATCCTTGATGACCCGACGCCAAGGGAAGTGTTTGAACCAGTCGAGGGTGGAATAAGAGAAATAACAAAGCGTTTAGCATCACTTGGATCGAGCTTCGACAAAAACACATCTAGTTGATGCTGGAAAATAGCCTGCATTTCGAATTTCTCCTGCTGAAACTTTGCATACATGCAACTTTTCTCGTGCTCATTGTATGCCCTCTTCCATCCGTTCTTCCATCTCATCCCGAACTTGTTGTACTTGAGCAATAATATTCAATGCTGCATACTCCCTCATGGATGTCCTTGTTAGGCCTCTTCCTATACACCTCATACACCCCCTTTTATCGAACTCCATTGCTTTAGTGAATATATTTTATTTTGCTTCCAAATTTTGCTCTTTCTCTGCCAATGATGCCAACTCGTTCTCCATTTGACCCTGAAATACAAATGCAACTTACCATCAATAATTATGTGCCATAGCTCTAAAGCCTGCAAAAAACTATCTAGAGGGTAAGCATGTTGTTCCATTGAAGTCTAGGCAGAAGCTCATTATCACCTTCAACGAACATAGAGAAATTGTCTCATAACAAGAAAAAAATCCACAAGTTTGCAACTATTCAAGAAATAACTGCCTAAGATGCAACCAATTTTTGTGCCACTGACCAAAAACTTCTTAAAAATTGGGAAGTAATCTAACACGTAAGAGTTTATGCCAAAACATTATGTAAAAAGTAATCAAACACGCAAACATAACGCCAAAGTTTAATGGAGATCATTTGCCTTTGAAAACCAAAATTCAGATTATATTGAGACACAACTGGCAATATCAAGAGAAAGCAGAAGTAAAAGAGCCATCCATGAGACTTTTTTGGCCAAAAGGTAAAAGGAAAGAGAAAATATTATTTACAGATCCATAACGATATTCCATTAGCACTAATTTTTCTACTAGAATAACACTGGACATTAAAGATTTCTTGTTCGAAAACTTGCAATCATTTTAAATGTAACTTCATCTACACATTTGCTTTTCCTCTTCCCTGTCTCCATGAAAACATCATATTAAGATATGGACTTACCTTCGGATGGCATCTACAAAAGTAAGAAACCAAGTTATCTAAAAGCTTAACAATTATCAAGAAATGAATTGGAAAGTTTATGTCATATCAATGTAACTTGACCTGCTCTCATATTCTCGAAAATGGTGTCCTTCCTGTTATAGGTAGGAATTGTTGGCATGCCCTATTTGTTGAATTTTGTTGAGCTTCATTCTATATAATTCGAAAACAAAATTATGTTAAGAGTTTTATCTTACATGCTACTAAAGATAGAGGCAGAATTTATAACTAAATATATAGATAAAATTTGCTGCAAGTACATTACCCATACAATTTCTAATCTCTAATATGCACAAAGTTCCTTCCACTGATCTGGTTCAACCCTATTATCCCCATAAAAAGGTACTTCTCCTTCTTTACATTTCGCAGGGGTAAACCAATCGCTTTTCAATCTACATTTATCATGCCTATAACCACCTTTCTTGCTGCAGTAGAGTCAGGTAGAGTTGTATTATCCTACACATTATCAAAGACATTTAAAGTTAGAAGAGACAATAGGAAATTAACCATTCTCTTAATTTCAAAGTTCCATACCAGAACCTTCTACCACAAGCTGTCCTTGATTTCTTGTGGAACATCATGCCAAGTTGCATGCCTAATAGGTAGCTTGGTACCTATTTTTGCCAGCATACCACAAGCTATTGCAAAGTCATTATATTCTGCCCCAATGAGAATTGGATGAGGCTGTTTTGGATGACATGAAAATTCGCTTTAATTGAGGCTTTAATGGAAAATACCTAACCCTTTTGCATAGTATTTTTCCACCAGGTTTTGTGTACCTAGGAGCCTTACACACATCACACTTACTTAGCCCTACATCATCCCTCTTATACAACATGCAATTGTTCTGACAAGCATCCCAAGTTATGCATTCCATTTTCAACATATTAGTTATCTTGGTTGCCTCGTAATAGTTTTTAGGTATTTTCATGCTAATATCATGAAAAACCTCATTCAATAGCTCAAGCAACATATCACAAGATTTATTAGACTATCCGTTTAAAACTTTTATGTGTAACAAACACATGAGAAATGAAAGGGACGAAAACTTTTTACAATTAGGATACAAATCAACATTGGAATCTTCTAATATCCTAAGAATCTATTTTATATCTTCTGATGGTTCACTGGAGTTATTTGTCTCATTAAATCCAATTGCATCATTAACCATGCCAATCATGACATCTACATTTAAAACCTCTACAAGAGAAGGAATGTGCGCATCTTTATGTATTGAAACGTATTCTTCCCCATGACAATCCCAATGACAATCCCAGTTCTTATACTGTTTGAGGAAGCCCCACATCCTACAACTTTGTTTCTACTAGGTTTACATGGTAATGGTTTGGCATCAATTACACAAACAAGATATCTTTGTTCTACTAAGTTTATCTTGACATGCAAACTCAAGAAAGATATTCAATCCATCATCATATTTCTTAGATAGATAATTGGATAAATCAATCCATGACCTATCCATGATCCCTGATTGAAGTAATGCAGCTAGAAAAAAAATGCCACTTATTATTGTTGGGATTTTATCATACTTATCAAATAAGAACACAATGAAAATAACCATGAAATCTATGCCTAAGGATCATGTGTTTGCAATTAAAACGGGAATAGAGAAAGAAAATGAAGATTACCTTCTGTAACAGAAAACAAAAATTTTTCTTGCGCCAACCAAGGAACTAATTCCTCTGCTTTAATCGTCCACCTTGCGCCACTACAATCCAAGAGTATGATTGTTTCTAACAGTAAGATGAGATTAAGTTATCTTTTCTTTGTTTCTTTTCATTTAGATTGAGAATTGGATTATCCATGTCTAAAATATATAAATCATTGACCAAAGTTACAGAACCATAATGGATATCATTTAATGAAAAAGAACAATGTTTATTCTTAAAATTTAAATGAAACCTAAATAAGTCTAAACAAGCAATTGAGATAATATTTTTCAATAAAACTGGTACAAAATAGCAGTTTTGAAGTTTTAAAATTGATCCAGAAAGTAGATTAAGATGATAAGTTCCTACAGTTAATGCAGCAACATTTGCTTCATTTATAGCTCGTAGGTTCACATTGCCCTTTTTCAATCTTCTACTACCTTTTAGTCCCTGCAAATTAATACATAGATGAGATCCACAACCGGTATCCAATACTCATATCTCATTATTAAAGTCAGTATTAATCTTAATCATAAACATATCAGGAGTAGAAATTGAAGTATTTGCAAGCTTCTCATTCTCATTCTATTCCTTTGCGATCTCCAAGTAAGCTTTGCAGTTGCGCCTCTAATGGCCCATCTTACCACAACGATGACATGGGGCCTTTAGTGGCTACTTCCTTATTCTTCACGCCTCCATTGGGTTTGGTAGGATTTTTCTTCTTCTTCTTGAGAATTTTCTTCTTAGAAGACGAAGAACCTACTAGCAAGATCACCTTATCATCCTCCTACATGGATGATTCAATAGTCTTAAGCAGATTGATAAGCTTAGGTATGGCGGTCTCAACATTGTTCATGTGGTGGTTAATCACAAATTGTGAAAAACTACTTGGTAATGATTGTAGAATTAAGTCAACACTTAAATCGTGATCCATTAAATCGTGATCCATTACGAAACTAAGAGACCTCAACTTTTCAATATATCCTAGCATTTACAGCCCATGAATGGCCATTGAAGCACCATCAACCATCTTAGAACGGAACAGCTGTTTAAAGATCTCATATCTCTCAGTTCTAACTTATTTATCAAACAACTCTTTAAGATGGAAGATAATAATTTGAGCATCCATATGCTCATGCTATTTTTGTAACTCATGAATTATTGACGCCAACATAATACATGATGCAGTGTCACTGTCCTCCTTGTGCTTTTTGTGGACAGCATGCTCATCAGCAGAAGCATCTTGGGCTGAAGGTGGTGAAATAGGAGCATCTAGCACGTAGAGCGACTTTTTCGACTTGAAAACGATTCTCAACTTTTTACACCAGTCCAAATAGTTTGATTAAGTAAGTTTATTTATTTCCAAGATGCTACGTAGGTTTAGATTTGTCGACATGATGTATGTGATCTAGATGTAAAGATAGAGTAATTAGAACATTTATATGCTCATAATATGCAAGTAATTAGGTTTTTAATTAAACGCATTTTTATTCCACTATTTTACTCAAATCAATGGCCTCCACTATTGACTCATGAAAGCCTGTTGGAAGCTTTTCTAGTAAACCAGTATCCAAATTCCTTAAGAATGATCTTGGGTTAGCCTAACAAACCACTCTTAAGTTCAGTGGTAAGTATCCAACATCAATTACATCAAATGTAACCACTGTATCATTGAGTAATGAACATCTTTTAATCATTAAAGTATTTGATACTATTCCAATCTTGCCTCTAATATTCTTCATGTTTGGGTTAGCCCAACCGTGATAAAGAAATTAGTTAAACCCAACCCATTAATCAAGAATTAAATTCCATAGCTTGAACATACTTAATGTCAAGTAGGCTTGGGTGTGCTCAATAACCTGATCTCGAAAAAGAACTCTTGTTCTTACTATATTAATAGAAGGTATTAGATTTAATATTATTTGAGAGATTTATTTCTTTTAGTTGTCTCATTGTTTGGCATACATACAATTTATCAATAAGCAATATAAATTGATAAATATAGTAATAAACAATTACATGGCATGGTGATAGACTCCTAAATTAATTTTCTTAGGCCATCAAGAAAATTAATATGGTCAACTATATGTGTTCATGTATGATTTAAGTAAAATGTCTTACCTCTCACTTCGTTTTGATTGCCTCCTCAAAATCTTATAAATAAAATTCTGCTTCAATCTAACATATATAAACTAATTACGTAATTTCCTAAAGGAAGAAACTTCGAGTTACATTTGTAGAGAGTTAAATGAGAAGAGAATTACACAAGAATTTGAGATAAGCAGGACGTGCATGTCCTATTTAATTAAAATAAAGTGATAAAGATGCATGAACAGATAAGTTTGGTCTAAGTCCATAACCATCCATCATGCCAATAAAATGTGTTTAAAATACAGCATAAAACATCCAAAATCAGTATTTTGGAGAAATCTGGGTCCAAAATCAAATTTTAGAAAGTTCTGAGCCGAAATCAAATTTTTAAAAATTATGAGTCCTACATGTAATTTTAAAAATATTTTTATCCAAAATAATGAGTTTTAAATAAATTTTAATCATTATTAGAACCTATTCTTAAAATTTGAAAAGATAAAAAAAAATTATTATTTTTATTTTATGAAGCAGTGCAAGAATAGAATGCATCTGGCACCAAGTGGATAGAAGGTACCCAGTGCCAGGTTTGCTCTGGAGGCACGCACAGGGAAAGAACAGAGTGTATCTGGTACTAAGTGGATCGAACGTACCCGACGCCAGGCATGCTCTGGAGGAGGAAAAATATCACTATTCATCTTCTTCTCCAAATTCTGCTGTAAATTTTCCATGAATAGCAACGTGATTTTCAGGCCGTTCAAAACAATTTTGATATCAAGCATTATTAATCAATATTAACAACTAACTTTAATCTACATCACAATTTAAATAATTATCTAAATTGTTGAATCAAAAGCTTGATTACAGAAAAATCTAACGCCAAAACAGACCCATACAGAAATAACTTCCCAACCGTTTTTCAATAACCCAGAGACTCTTCAAACTAAAAAACCCAAACATGCCATACAAAGTAATAGACATACAATCATCATGATCATACAATTACATGCTCAAAAACGATTTCAAAGCGATTAAAGACCCATTAAAACACAAACATAAAGTCTCTAATACTACTGTTGGGATTTTATCGTGCTTATCAAATAAGAACGTAACGAAAATAACCATGAAATTCATACCCAAGGATCACATGTTGCAATTAAAAAGGGAATAGAGGAAGGAAACGGAGATTACCTTCTATAGCAGAGAACAAAAATTTTTCTTGTGTCAACCAAGGAACCAATTCCTTTGTTTTGATCATCCACCTTGCGCCCCTACAATTTAAGAGTAGGATTGTCTCTAGCAGTAATCCATACAAAGTTGAATTGCTCACAAAGCCTACTCAAAACTATGCTAATAGAAGAGGAACGACTAAGTCTAATTGGAGAAGAATAGGGAAGAAAAGGAACGTCCGTCTCTCTCCCTCTATTTTTCAACGTCTGCACAAGGGAGCAATTCTCATATTTATAGTTTTTAGAATTTGTGTTAATTGTAATTAAGTCATTCAAGATCCAATGTCTATAATTAGGCCCTTAAAGTTTATATAATTGCAACAAAGTCTCATGAATTATAACAAATTTATAATTCACCTATAAATATATTTTCTTCTCTTAATTTACCCCACAATATTATTAAATAATATATATTGAGTATTCAAACCTTTATTGTATGTGACCTATTAGGTTTCTTGGTCTTATTGGTAGCATAATATGAATTAATTCTAACAGCTTTAGAATTAATAATCCTAAATAAAATATAGGATTAATTTATTAATTATCTAATTAATAAATTCATATTTAGCAGATTAAGAGTAATATCTAGCAATGACTCTTGATCACCCAAAAGTCCAGAAAGTCAAGTGATTTGACGTGAACCTTTCAATAGCAAATAACCAATACATTAACCTCATTTCACCATACTATATCTCATTCGGTCTAGAGTATGAAATTAGTACCAACTCCATCCAGAATATTATTAATTCTGGCTCGAATATTTTTGTACTTGTTCAAGAAATTCATTACTTGATATGTATATTAAATTTGGAACTATTTTCAACACATAGTCGCTTTGGACAAGGATTTCATGAGTAATGATTTCTATAAGTGGCCTTGAGATATATTCTCCTAGTATTAGAAGTGATGAATCATTTATGGACCCTCTTAATTATTTTTGTTTATTTTACATTGTACCCAATATCTATCCCATAGGCGGTCCTTGTAAGACTCCAAAAATTAGAATTAAAGTACAATGATCGATAAACAAAATACCTTGGAGATTTCAAATTTAAGGATATTTGCACACTTCCTATAATGAGATTCTATCACTGACACCTAATAGCTTATCCAAGTGATTATCTTATAACTAGGTCATCCAATGAAATTGTTCATATAACAAGCATCCACATATTAATCCAGAGTATGACAATACTCATGGTTATGAGAACCACCGCTTAATCCAATCAAGGAATATAACATATGCTAGTCTTGGCGTATTAATAATGTCCCATCTTATTAACATCTTATTAATACTATGATTAGGGATTATTTAAGCACAAACACTATAGAGTGTAGTAGGAATCTCACATCATGATCTCTAACATGATTTTCTTAACACTGTGTTGTATTAAGAACTTCATCAAACTATTTATACGCATATTCAGATATAACAATCAAATTAAAAGATAAAGAATGCCTCTTTTATTAATTACTATGTAATATACATAGTACAAGTGATTACCTTTAAGGCACAACAATAACAATTATTGTAAAACAAACACATTACAAAAGTATACCAGTCACGCATAATCAATTACATTACAAACTCATTTGCTTCATCTAAAATGTGTGTTATCTACATTAAAGAAGAATGTTGAATCAGTAATAAAAACCTCTATAAAAATTGGTATAAAAAAAAAAAGATAGGGAATCAAACAACTTTGGCCATATCCAATTCGATTGATATGGTTAGTGAGAAAATCACATGAATAGTTTGCACATGGTCGATAAAATAATATTGATCATTCTACACCATTACATCATTAGAGAATTATGAAAAGGAATAATTCATACACATAGTAGTATCACGTTTTATGAATATGTAGTGACAAAATATAAAGTTAGCAATAGGTCAAAAAATCACAGCATGTAAATCCACAGAACAAATATTTAATAAAGTGAATGTGACGGAAATGCATCAATTCCACAAAAAAAAAAAATTGATTTCTATATTTTTCAAAATATATATACTCAGGTGATCAGCATTCATCTCTTAGTACATCACAATAAGGAAAAAGATTATCCAAATTCTAACAATAGATTAGATGCACCTTGAAATTAAGAAAGCTACTAACACAAAGTATAATTTATTAAGTACAAATAATATTTTATTTCACTCCAAATTCTCAACTTATGTTTTTGTCCAGATTTAGTAAAGAATAGAGGGAAAAAGAAAGAAAATCCAAAGGAATACATCAAAAAAATCCTCAAATTAATTGGAACCATAAGCACTTTGCAATACAGCAGACATACCGTTCCAATGCTGGTGTATACCTAAAATTTTATTATTTGCCACACTACGAGATTAGAACTCATTTATTTGTGTTGCAAAGAATGTCTCTACTCCATAGATGGGGATTTCTAGCCCTAATAAGAATTTTCATGCGAGAAAAAAATCTCATTTAATTACTGTGTAAAGCAGTTGAGTTAACTTCGTAGGCAAGAGAATAAACACAAAACTGAACAACCCTTGCCCAAAGTTTGAAGCTTAGATAAATTACCTGAAATTTGAAGCTTTTGACCACCTGACTCCTGTTCACTGTTACCGGCTCGTTTCCTTCACTTGATTATCACCAAATTTTGTGTGCTGCATTGGGAAAAGGTTAAACGAGAGATATTTATTTGTAGCGAACTAAAGAGAGACAAAAATGAGGATTTGTGGCAATAGGGTTCCAATGTAGGCATTGGAAGGTCGGTTGTAAACAAGAGAAGGGTACCAATGAAGGTGGTGAAAATTCGAGTTGCAGAAGAGACAACTGGAGTGGGTACTATCGAAGAGAGACTATCAGTCGGGAGACAGGTGAGAATGAAAATACCTATGTGCATAAGTATAAAGATTACTTTTTTTTCCCGCCTAAGTTGATTTTTCCCTCTCAATTTTTTTTTTTTTTTTGCTCAATTTTCCCTCCCAAAACCGTCTACATAAGTGTAAAGCTTTTTGAATTATTATTATTTACTTTCTAGGTCTATTATATTATCGTCCAAGTAAATATTAATTAATTATTTTTAGGTATATATACTTATATAAATATATAAAGCTTACTCTCTAAATCTTTTGAATTCATTCTGACTAAATATTATTAATCATTTTTAGGTGTATATATTTATATAAATATACTATATTATATTTATTCATCACTAATTAATTAAACACAAAAAAAAATTCAAATATATACATATTTAAAAAAATATATACTTTATATGGCAAGTAGAAGGCAAAAAAAAAAAAAAAAACTAATATGACTATCTTCATATTCTATACATATTATTATAAATATATACATTCATATATATAAAGTATGCATGTATGCATAGCTAGCTACATTGTACGTTATATATAAAGTATATATAATGATTTAACTGTTCGATCTATTAGAGACAAACAAAAAAACATGAAAGCAATTAGATGTAGTTCGATTTCTTGTCAAATAACTTTTACACTATTCTTATTCTTGTAACTATAAGAACTAAAAATCTAATCAATAATTATTATTCTAGCTCACAAATTCAAAATCCAACAGTTAGATGTAACAAATAAGTTGAATAAGCTATGTATACCAATTTGTGCAAAAGATAAAAATAAATTAGAATGTTTAGGTGGAATAAATTTACTGTGAACTTTATTAATAACATCAAATTAACTACCAAACCTAATGCTTATATGCATATATGTACAACAAAATATTTTGTTTTTGGCACAAAATTTTTCCTCGTCAAAGAGTATTTAAATTTTTAAAAAAATAAAATTGAAATATTTTCTCGCTAATGCCAAAGAATTTTGTCGTCGTTGACCACTTTTGGGGACAAAATATTTTTGCTTTAACGAGAAAAAAATTCCTCTCCAAAGAGCATCAATGGCGATGAAAATATTTTTGTATTGGCGACCAAAAATAATTTTCACCATGGAATTTAATTTGTTAAATAAAAGTATAGTTTTGGTGACGAAATTTTAGCGACAAAACTTTTTGTCCCGAATAATCATCATTGGAGATAAAATTATTTAGATTTAGCTAGAAAACGTTTCCTTGCTAAAACTAATGAATTTATCAAGGAAACAATATTCCTCACTAAAGCAGACCTTTTGGTGACAAAACTTTGAGTTTAGCAGGGTGCTTCAGCGAGAAAGTCTCGAGCAAGATTTTTCCTCGCTAAAAGGCCTTTAGTGAGGAAATTATTTTGTCACCAAAGGCCCTTTTTTCTTGTTGTATTTCTGACACATAAAAGCCGCTGCAAATAAAAGAGAAAAAATAACCTTTCCCAAATATGACAGTTCTTAGACCGTTGCATATAAGCTGTTCTTTTGCTGCAGCTACAAAACTGCCGTAACTGAACCGTCGTATATATTGAATATTTACAACGGTCTAAAAACCACTATAAATATCTAAATGACCATCGCATACATCACACTTTATAGCACGGTCTTTAAACTATTGTATATAATGTTTAAAACGACGATTTTTTGGGATCTGCCGTATATAGTGTTTTTTTTTATGACGAACCGTCGTATTTAACCGGTTATAAACGACAACCTGGCTCAAATACAACACTAATTACGACGGTCTTTTTTAGCGTCATATTTAGTTTTTAAATATGACGGCTTGTCGTTTATAATGGTATTAGAGATGGTCATTAGACTGCCGCAAAAAAAAAGTGTAGGTTTTTTTTGTAGTGAGAGTTGCTATAGGGTATGATGCCAGAAATTTCGAGGGTGAAATTTTTTTAAAGAAGTGGAGATTGTAGTACTCCTTGTGAACAGCGTTGGTGAAATATGGATTTTGTAGTGTAAAGCTAGGTATGAAGCAAGAAAACAAAGGATGATCCTTTTTGTGGAACAAAAATTTTGTTTGCAAATGCTATTCTCATTATGTTGTTTTGCGTATAGGAAATTCTGATATGCTAAGCATACTTATTTATTTAAATAATGTATGATGAGTTATTTAATGCCTAAATTAATTAGGAAAAATTGAATAAAATAGATTGTTAATGAAATTTTGTTTAGTAGTGGGCTTTAGTTAACTAGGAGGGAGAGCCTACTAATTAAGGGCCCTTAAGAGAGAGAGAGAGAGAGAGAGAGGCTATTATGTGAATGGCCCAATAGATCCATTATGCTAATAATATATGGTGGGCCATTTCATTAAGTTGGTAGGCCATCTCATTTAAGCTTGGTGGGCCATGAATATTTACGCCTATAATGAAAGCCCACTTGGTCATGTATGATTGAATAAAATTTCCTTGGGCTTCTACCTTCTTCCACCATGTTCTTTTAGCTTCCTACATCTTCTTCTACCTTCCACCAACTTCCATTAGTTTCCAAGATATTCAAAAGATGCTAAGTCATCCACCATTAGTTTCTAAGATATTCTAGAATTGCCAAATCATGGAGGGGTGAACTTCTAAGATTTTCTAAAACCACAAAATGAAAGGAGGGGAAGAAAGAGAAAAGGGAACCAGAAGAGAGAAAGAGAGTGAAGCAGAGAAGAAAGAAAGAAAAAGGAGAGGGAAAAAAGTGGAAAACTGGAGAAGAAGAGAAGGAAGAAAAGAGAAAAAGAAAAGAGAAGAAGAAAGAAAGGAAAAAGGAAAGAGAAAGGAAAAGAGACCGAAAGTAAGAGCAAGAGAGAAGAAAGAAGATCGAGAGAGAGAGAGAGAATAAAAAGAAAGAAAGAGAGAGAACAAAAAGAAGAAGATTAGCAACTTGAAATCCTTGATTTGCTTATATAAGAAGGTAAAGTTTTTACCTATTGAATTAAAGTTGTTATAAGCATGATAAGGATTATTTAGATGTATGTTTTAGTGGGTGAGATATGGGAACTTGAAAAAACGTTGTGGTGAAAGTTGTTGTTGTGTGTGGTTTGGTAAGAGATGGTGATTGATTGCTAGAAGGGGGATTGCTAAAACTTAGCAATTCATTTGAGATTATATGCTTATATGAGTAGATTAATTGCTAATCGTTTTGTTTTATTATATGAATACTTGACAAGTAATAATATCATGTGATATGTGTATGTTGGTTGGTAAATGTTATGATGTTATGATGTTTGTTGATGGGGAATGGTGCGAGATAGAAATAGAATATTAGTATTAAGGTATATGCATAGTATATAAAAGGATGAATTATATAATTGAGGTTGGTGATAAGAAATTGATGTACATTCAATTCATATGTTAGATTTCATAGAAGGTGAAGGTTTGGAATTCAGGACTTAAGTTGATAACTTTCTCTTCTGCTAGGACAAAAGGCAAGTCCTTGCACCTCAAAATTGTTTTCATGTGTAGGATGAGTTTTATAAAGCCATTTTATTTGCATATGAAAGTCCATTATTCATAAGATGAATTTTTTATGCAAGTTATATTTTATAAATTACACAGGAAACTTGTTTAGCAAATAGAAAATGGAAGCATGTTGTTTATTGAAAAGTTTACAGTAATCCATATAGATATACTATATCAAAACATGCTTTATTAATATTTTGAAAATGATTTCTTTATGAAGAAATGAATATAAATTCTTGCATTGTTTGCAACAAGCATTTAAAATTAAAATAATCATACATAAAATAATTGCAAAACTCATAGTATGATCTTGAAAATTATATTTCGGGTGTTGTGAAACCTATTAATGTTACTTTTAAACTATGTGTATATGAAACCTTGGAATGGTTGAAACACTCATAACGAGATTTTGATTATATGGGAATGTTTCAAGTATTTTTTTAGGGGAAGTGAATATTTTGAGAAAGGAGTTGTTAAGTGTATTGAGCTACTTTTGAGAAAATAATATTGCAATGATCTCTTGTAGATTGTGTAAGAGAATTCTCGTGTACCTAAAGGGATTTTATTCTTATACTAGCTCTTGTGAAGTTAAGAATGTTATCCGGTACGTGGTCACCTCCAGATAGTTGACTTTTCGAAACAGCGCGACAATACTTGTAATTTAGTCGTCCATAGCTACCAACATATTTTCTATCATGAAAATAGAGGTCGAGCATGGGATACCCGTGTCTTAGGACAAACCATGATAATTTTCATAGTATTATTGATTATGGTGAATGCATTGAGTTAATTATACATTTGATCATGTTCATAGGATTGATATCCTATGGTGTTGATGTGGTTGGATTGAGGTCCTTCCAATTAAATGGGATGAGATTCCGTTGGTATTTGATATGAAATTACAATGTGGTCTTAAATATAAAAAACAAAATTTGAAAGTATTGTATGATTTAAAGCTCAATACTAATGGTGCCAAGTTACTATACAATATCGCAATGGCATATTTTCCCAAAAAGAAAATAGACCTACTTTCATGAATGTCATTTATGATTTTTTCATAAATTGTTATCATTTCCATACTTATAACTGTTCCGATTACTCAAATTATGCATCGTGAAAGTTATTATCGTTAAAATCTTTACATAGCACACTATGAGATTTATTGAGATTATATCTCACGTGGTTTTATTAATGTTTTTTAGGTAGACGTGTATAGAATCTAGACTTTATAGACTCAAGACCCGAAGAGTATAGTTGATATATTTTACGATACTTTATGTTTTGTATTCGGTTTTTTATGTCTGGAAGGTTATATCCTAAAAGACTTGTAATTACTTATGTTTTAAGCTTATGATCAATTTTCATTTTGGAGTTATTTAAGCTTTCTAAATTTATTTATTTAATTATTTCATTATAAAGATCCATTGTCACTTAGACAAGGTGACATTTGTGACCCGCCAAGCCCCGTGGTCGTAGGGTGTTACAAATAGACCATAGTTTTGGGTCTATTCAGTTCCAACATTCCTTTTCCTTTGAATCTTTAGTATTGTTTGCTTTCTAATATCCTCTAATGTAGTTATTATGCATTTAAATTTTGCATCTAGTATAATTGAATTGAAGCTCTCATATGTATTGCTGTCAACTATGTCACACTTGGAGTGTTCAAAAAAAAAAAAAAAATGCCCTTGTCCATGCTTTAAGCTACTTATCCTTATTCATCAATTCCTTAGCACTTTATTTATTTATTTATTTATTTTTGTTGCTAACATACTAATTCTCCCAATCCCTTTATGTTGTTGCTTTCACAATCTACTAGAAACAAAACTTATAAGTCTTGGTTTTTTTCCTTCCTGACCAATTAACAAAAACATGTCTAGCTCAGTTTCTGTGCTCAACTCTAGGTATGACATTTTTAATGGCCAATTTTAGCCCCAGCATAGACATAATATTCTTTTATCAATGCTCATTAAAAAAATGGTCAAATACAGGTAAAAAATTATAAAATTCTAAAAACCAAACCTTTTGTTGATCGGATATAATGGTAAAATTAAAACTATTTCCAAGGCTTAGATCATCTTGCAAGAGTTGTATAAACCATTCCCATGTCTGTCTATTTTCACCCTTCACCACTGCCCATGCATCAGGATACATCTAATTATTTGGATCCTTTCCAACAACAGTTAGTAGTTCACCTTTGAAAGGACTATTTAAGAAACAACCATCAACTCTCAATATTGGTTTACAGCTTTCTTCTAAGCATTCTTCATTGCACCAAAACAAACGTAAAATCTTTGGAAACATAGAGGAGACTCTGGAGTGCCTCTGCTAACCTTAACTATGCTACTAGAATTTTTCTCTAATAGCTCTTTCCCAAAATCCCAAAAGAGGCAGAATTCTTCCTTCAGATTGCCAGCAACTTCATCCATCACTTCTTATTTCGCCCTAGCATATCTTTTTAAGGGCACATTTACATGCATCACATTACTAAGCATCTTTTGTATCTCCTTCAATTTTAACTTTGGGTTATCCTTTACAATTTCAAGCAGCCTCTCTGCTATAACCTTCGTACTAGCCAAATTGTTCCTAAAACTAACACAACAACAATGTTTATAAATAAAAATCTTTACCATGAAATTCCTAACTCTTTTTGTCAAAACTAGCACAAATTGTTTAAGGGCACTTTACAGCAGCTTTACACCGAACCCTAATCTTTTTTGGTTCATTTTTAACAAAACACAACTATTTCCTAAATGTCATAGAATAATTTATTATATGCATTCTTAAACTGCTAGTTATCTAAAAAAAACATACCTATTTGAAACTCAAAAAACTTGTTATTAGGATTGTAGTGGACAAACCTACTATTTCTCCTTTGAGCTTCATCATGGTCTTTATCTTTTTCAGATCCAACTAAGCTACCAAAATCAAAGGAGTCATAAACCACAGTATCAACATCTAAATCATTTGAATCTCTTTCATTATCTATACTTTCAGCTGTAGCAATAGTAACTTGTCTCTGCAGAATTTCAGATAAAGGATCCACCTCATCATAGTAGGCTCTTCAAGTAGAAAAGAAAGGACTTTAGTTCTTTATGTTTTTTGAACCTTACCAACCTCCTGCCTAGCTTTTTCTCTTGCTAATTGCAATTCCTTATCATGTTCACCATCAGACAAGTATCTCACTCTCACCAAATATTCAACTTTCATGTCAACGCCAACCAAATCATATATTTCATCCTTATTAGTCACACACTTACAATTTATTTTTTCATTATTATCCTCAACAACCCTTGTCAGAACCCAGCATTATTAAGTTGTCCAATTGATCCAGTAGTATCTACCTCACTTAGACCATTGATCGGGCCACTTTTATGAAAAGCCAACTACATGGTCCTTTCGGCTAGGATAGGTTGTGGGTCATTTGTTGGACCAAATTTAGGTACATTTAGATCCTCCACATACAATGTTACTTTTTTATGCTCTAACCAAACTTTAAGCATTTCAATTGTTAACTTATCATCCCATATTAGCTTAATCCCATTTTAAAAATAACTACTCTTGGGGTTATCGAAATACACACGATCCATGTTCTTATTCAACTAATCATTCACTATCCTTTTTAGTTCAAAATATGAAATTGTATCCAGATTCTCCCTAACTATAACCAGAGCCCCACATTCAAACCTAAAACTAGTCTTGTTGATAAATCTACCTCTATGGTACAACTCCATGTAATATTCAATAGAACCCACTGCATTTACATATCAAAACAAAGTAATGGTCATATAAGTACAGTTCAAATTCATTGAAGCAATTCAATTTACAAACATAGTTTAAATGAGTTACTTTACACTAACACAAAACAAACAATTAAAGATAATAATAGCATTTTTATTTTTAACATTTTTTAACTTACTATTGCTACTGACAACATACAAGGATTCTTGTAATTTTTTATTTATACTTTTACAAAATACAACAAACAAAAATAAATCTACCAGCACATTTTTTCAAGTCCCAATACAATGAGAAAGATTTCTGATCTTTAAAAATATAAAAGGGCTAATTTACCCTAATTTTGAGTCTAACACTACTTTGTTAATTAAATAATATTTAATCACTCTTATAATCCATGTTTTATCTTCATTAGTACAATTTTTTTTAACTCTAAACCCATTTTACACGTATGACTAATCCTGAACCTAATAAACCCCACAATGAGACAAAGTGAAATTGGAATTACAGTGTTACTTTTTTAAGAAGCACTTCAGTTGCTTTCTTTCTTCTCTTAATCTTCTTCTACAGTCTGTAATCCATCAATCACCAGTGGAATCTTTAAATTTTTTGAGCTCTCTTCGTCTCCCTTCTAGCTTTCATTTTCTACTATTCTTCACCGCAACTTTCCTTTTCAATTTTGTTCACACTTTTCTTCAACAGGTTTAGGATTTTGTCGTTAGGAGCTTTCCTTTTTTTTGGGCCTCGGGAATCAAAGTAATCCATTTATTAATACAAAAAGAAAAAAATTTAAATTGAGTTTTTTTCAATCATCATCATCTATCCATGTCAGTATCTGTTAGCTTTGTTATTGACGGAGTTAAAGCCAGGGATAGGATTGTACTCAATCTTGCAAGTTCAAGTGTGTAATGTGTGTAAAATATAGTTCAGAATTACAATTGTAAAAAAGTATAAGTTTGAGGGTGAAATTAGGATTTAAGTTACACACACACACACACACACACACACACACACACACACACACACACACACACACACACACACACACACATGTTAGAGATATGTCCTAAAATAATTTGTACTTATATTATTATCATTATATTTTTTGTAATAATATGAGGCATTTCTTTTCATGAATAGTATTTTTAGTTTTGTGGTCATCAAATACATAACTTGATAGTAAAATTCTATAACAAATACAATGACTATATTCTTAAATTGTTCCTGACTGATTATTATTAGTGGAATAATAATAAATTAAAATTAATATGTTTGTGACTTGATGGCTATGTTTTATTGGTTATGGATATATGTGATATCAAGTTAAAATATAAATAAATGTTATAAAATGTTGTATTGGACATGACCCAATGTGAGAGTATTTCATGAAATATGTCATAAGTACTTTCTAGCCATAATGATATTAGAAGTCCTTCGACCTGAATTCATCATAGTTTCCTATTTGATAAATTCTATATTTTAATATTGTCTAAAGTTGTCTTTAACCAGATAATAAATTAGACCATGGTTGAATATAAAATAAACTAGGGAGAAAAATATGATTGATAGTGAAGGAATTTGTCCTTCTCAATTTTGGAAAAGATACACATGGGCCCCTTAATAAGTTAGACTGTTAAAATGCTACACTCTCTAGATAATTTGATTTGTATTTCCATTCGTTTAATGTATTAGAAAAATGATTGGAAAAAAAAAATGACTAGTTAGAACTTAGACCATGATAGGTCTGAACACTTGTTATATACCTAGTATAACTTGAGAAAATATTAGACACAATTTTCACGCAAAACGCAGATGTACAAGTTGTAATGTACAATTTTGTGCAATCACATATATATAAGGAATAAGTCTGTGCAATTAACCTCTCTTAATACACGAGTTAATTGCACAAAATTTGCCTAATATGCCTTATTCCTTCTATGTGATTGTGGATTATCGCACAAGAATAAGATTTACTCAAAATGTACTTTTTTATTAGTGATTATAGATTTTATTATAAAATAAAATAAATAAAGACAGAAGCTCCCCCACAGACTTGGATGCTTCTCATAGACAAAAGAATATTCTACCAGCCCAATCCACTTACCATCCCTGAAGTTACCCTAATAACCCTTCAAGCATGTTCCAATTGATTAAGGTTGAGGATTATAAATTGTCTTTGGGAAACATCTGCTATCTTCTAACAAAATATCTTTTCATATACATAGTGATTAATGTTGCATCAGCAAACATATTCTACAATGTAAATAGTTGGGGCAATATGTTTTTTTAAGTGCCATATTTTTTAGACTATGAAAGCTAATCATATAAAATATAATTATACAAGTAATTTAAGTACTAATTCGTGCAAAGGACAAGCACAATTGTTTTATTAAGAAAAAGGAAAGAATTCCATGAATCTAAGGCATGGCAATAAGGATTAGGTTTCAAGTTTATGAAAAGAAATTTTAATTTTTGAAAGAAAAGAAGGGAAAAGAGTGTGAGGTAATATATATCTAATATTGTTTGGAGTTGAGAAAGGAGAAGAAAAGAATTTATTTTTTTTCTTTTTGGGAGTTTAGAGAGAAAAGAAAGGAGAACTTATTTTAAAAGTTTATTTCACAAAACTAAATTTTAGAGATTTGAAAATTCTTTTTTAAGACGGTAAATTTCTCATTTCAAAAGTTTTACTTATTGCATCATACATATTGGAGAAAAACGATTTTGGACAATGGAGGAATCCTCCATCACTTTACTTCTCTTCTCTTCTTTCTATTAAAAACTCTTAAACAGAATAGATTCATCCACTTTCCTTTCAAATCCTTTCTTTTCTCACTAAATAGTAACTCCCAAACTAGTCTAGGAGTATCTGAACTCTAAATGCGCAATTTGATCTCCAATTATTGCTTTGGACAAGAATATATCACCACAGTCCACAGCCTTTCTAAAACATTAGAGGTCAAAACAAGTATTCACCACATCCTACTAATGTTTAATTCAAAAATTACTTACGTAAATAAGTTTGAACTTGTAACGTGCAATTAAATTACGGATATCTAATTAGATTATCATTTTAGATTATATATACGGGATGTAATTAGAATTTTATAGTTAGAAGGGCAAATTATATAAAAATATATGTTAGAAGATAATTTTATAATTTTTTTAAAAACATTGAAAAATGCATTCTCTAAAAGTCTATTACTAATCTCACAAAAAGATAAAATTTAGAGAGATTTTTTTATAAAAAAATAATTTTTAAGACAAAATTAAAATTTTTAAAAATTTCGAAAAGATGAACATTACTTGATGTTACAATTGGAATATTCGGATGCCTCATTGGCACCCTGTGACAGGAGCATAAGCCATGGAATGTCAAGGAAGGAAATAGTAACAATATATTATTAAATATTTATAATTGGTGACTTAGTGGGTTGGACCCACACATCAACATCAAAAAGATAAGTCCACTTGGACTATGAACTAATGATACCAATGTCTACCTATGGGAGTTCATTGAGTTGCTAAAAAAAATCTCAAGATTAGGATAAACACAAGTGCTTTAGCTTTAATTAATTGTGCTTTACTTAATCTAAATGAAGAATTATGTGTGCTGAAGACTTGAAGGACCTTACTGGCCATAAGAAATGATATATGGGGATATCTCTTGATTTTGCCCTGCTGTCTTCTCCTGGGAAAGCATATCTCAAGCATCTTCCTTGTCATGCATGCTTGCACTAAAGGTAGTGAAAATAATAATACTTATAGTAATCTTTTCACTGCTCCTAAGGATAGAAATTAGAACCTAAAGGTGGGTCCCTTTGGACATCCAACATATGATATATTTAGAAAAAATGTTAGCTATCTTTAATTTGGAGTAATTTTTTTTTATAATTTTTAAATATACGAGATATTATAAGAAAATAAGATTAAATTAAGGAAACATGGATTACAAACTCACCATACCCTAGATTAAGGTTGAATAACTTAATTAATAAAATTCAACTATGAAAATTGGTAGATTGAATAAGGTTAAAATTCTTTATATATATAAAAAAAGTTTTAAAATTGAGCATGTTTATGCAATTACTAATTTATTAAAGTTTGAGGGAGGCTACTTTAATACGTGTTCGATTAGAGATACGAGAGAAGATGATCGAAACTAGCAAATGTAATACTCTTTTATTCACAAAAGTATTTATACAGTACAAGTTGAGATCACATACAATCTTTAGAGAGGTAAGAATTCATCCATTCTTAAGTTGTGGAAGCATGGTTTATACTTCTACTTACTCTCCTAGCTAGAAAAGTACTAAAGCAAACATTCTAGTTGGAAATAACCATCCATTGAAGTATCACTTCAACTCAAGGTTTTAACGCTAAAAGATCTTTTAAAGTGAATCTTTTATTGGCCCTAGTTTATCCATTTAGGGGGGTACGAAATTGAGAATTTTTGACGAGTGTGTATTTCTTAATATTAAACAAATATCATGCTAACAAAATTAACCATTAAAATTTTCTTTTTGTAATATGATATCATATTGGAATTTGAGGTTGCGCAATTACTCGTGTGGTCATCTGTTTGTGGTAATTAAAGGAGAAAAGATCGAATTGTTCAAAATAAATAACATATATTAATTAATTTTTAATAAAATAATAGTATCATTTTAAATATATATATACAATCATGACTAATTATTCATAAATTATGTACAATTTTTATACAGAAATTACATGCTTCGATCCATCATATTGGACTATTCCAAACAAAAGTTTGAAACTATACAATGAAGTAAAGGTTTAAATTTTCTATCAAAAACGCTAGTAAACATTCAAACTATTTTGTTACATGAAAAATCATTAGCAACATTCCAAGGCATTAGTGGTGTATCCTAGTGGGATAATATTTTTGAACATGTGATTTCAATGAAAACGTGTCTTCGTACTTGGTTCAGAAGCTTCAAATTGGGCATGATTGTATGCAAGAATTGGCATATAATTATTCTTTTTCTTCTAAATCAAATTATGCTAGACTTTGAAATGGCTAAGTAAACCAGTGGCGAAGCTGAAATGAAAATTCCAGCTCTATACTCCACTTTCATCTAAAGCCCCAGAAATCCTTATTTATTTGCTCTTCAATGATCATTCGCCAAGTAATCTCGGAGAATGTATATTCATGACGCGGCGTCCAGTTCAGTTCAGCCAAGTTGGACAACCTGGGTCCCTTTCTTACCCACTTTTCTCCTATAAAAACCTCGAAGTTTCAGGCTTTTTCAACATGGCAATTTTCATGTGAGAAAATTTAGCTTTGGAAAAGCATTGAAAGCGTGAATTTTTTAGGATTCTTTTTCCTCGAGGGATTCTAAATGGGTTCTGAAAATTTTGGCAAAATGGTTAGATTTCCCTGTGAACCAGAGAGTTTTCAAGAATTGATTTTTGGGTTTTTGGAGGAAGTTGGGGAATCATCTAGGAGTTCTTGCAGCTCTAGCTTTGGCTGTGATGATGGAGAAAGTATTGATGATGAGGAAGATGATGAGAATGCTTCTAATGTTGAGGAGTCTAAGGCTTTCTGGGATTCACAAGAAGAGCTTCTGCAGGTAAATATTTCATCTTTGTTAGATCAAGTTTTTGAGCTTTCCCTTCTCTGTTGTCTAAAAAGTCAAGAAACTCAAGAATTTTGCCTACTTCTCTTGCAGACAATTTTGTGTAGAATTACTTCTACTGAAACAAGAATCAGGCAGGCTACAAAGGAAGCTCTGAGGGAGATAAAGTCAGCCGGTGTCAACTGTGTCTGCCGGAAAATGGCAGCCGACAGCTGCCAGAATTGTACACAGAGAGAAATCTCCGACCGCCTTCAAAATGCAGGCTACAATTGTGTCGTTTGCCAGTCTAAGTGGAGACGCACTCCTGAAATTCCATCAGGTACAGATAGTTTGATCACACAGTCTATCATTTCTATCAAACTAAAAATTATACGCGTACTAATGAGACTTAAACTCGAGACCTCATCATCAGGCCAAAGCCATATCATCGGAAACCATTCAATTTAAATTCTATAAGATCTTTGAAATTGAACTCTTTATTCGACTTTTTCAGGTGAGCACAGCTACATAGAAGTGGTGCACAATCCAGAGGGAAAGGGAGAGATGAAGATAATCATTGAGCTAAATTTCAGAGCCCAATTCGAGATGGCACGATCTAACGAAGAATACAATCGAATAATCAGTAAATTACCAGAAGTTTTTGTTGGAAAATTTAGCAGACTACAAAATCTGATCAAGATTTTGTGTGCTGCTGCAAAGAAATGCATGCAGGAGAAGAAAATGCATATGGCTCCATGGAGGAAGCATAAGTACATGCTAGCAAAATGGCAGGGTGCACCAGAGCTAAAACCAGCACCAGTGTTGCCTGTGAGGGAACAGCAGAGGCCTAAAAGGCCGAGGGCATCTATGCTTACCTTTGACTTGCTAGAAAATTTTCCAACAATGATTAGGGTGGTGTAATGTTAGAGTGGACAGGCATGCACGCCCGATGAGTCTTAAACCTAAGGATTTTATCTGTTACAGAGTATTATCATAAATTGAGTCAGTTATTATTTCGTATCAATTTTTTTTTTTTTTTTTTGTTGAACTAATAGAAATTTTTTATTAGATGATGTATTAAGTCTAAGAGTTTTGTTCGGTAAAAAATGTATTATAAGTCGAGTCCGTTATTATTTTATCTTAGGAGTTTTGTTGTGGTTTTTTTTTTTTTTAAAGTCAATAGGAGCTTTCTATTTGACGTATTGTATCTCTTTGCCAAGTTCTGCAATTTTAGACGGCTAATTTTGTTCTTGCTAGCTCTCAAGATTCCCTGTGGCATTTAACATTCAGCCCTTGTTAATCTGTTTAATTCAAAAAAAAGGTAAAACTGAATTCGAATACCTTGGTTTGATCAAATGAAAGCTTAAGGGAGTTCATAATATGGTATATAACTACTTACAAGGAGTTTGAAAGAGGAATTAGGTCATATGAGTCATTTAAAATATATTAGGAGGGACTAATTAAATTCACACTTTATTATCTTAAATTTTCACTCCTTGTAATGAATATATTTATAGACCAATATGCCCTTCTTTCCTAAATAAATATTCCATCCATCTTGAAATAACTCTTTTTTAAGGCTTTTGTATAAAAATTAAAGAAATTATTTCTCCTAACAGGCAAAAGCACTAAATTATCCATTTTTAAATTTTTTAAGAAAATAACTAATATGATAGTTTAGTAAAATACAATAATAAATAAGATAAAAGTATAAATAAAAAAAATTCTTAAAATTCTAAAACCGTATATTTAGAAATAAGAAAATGACAAAAATTTCAAACAAAGATACAATATATATGTGAGTATTAATTCAAAAAAATCCCTTCTTTCTTCTTCGGTTCCCTAGCAATCTATCAATATATGATTGATGTCAAATAAATGTTTATGTCAAAATCTGGTGATTACTAGTCACAAAGGCTTTATAATGTCACAAATTTGTTTTCCAGGATTCCTTTTTTTTTTTTTTAACCATAGGCGCTAAACCAGATTAAAATCATAGTTATTATTTCTTTTAATAAAAGAAATCATAGTTATCTAACTATTAGGTTTGGCAATCTAGCAAATTACTTTCCTTCATTCCTTGTGGGTGTTGGTTCATACTTCATAATCCATTGCCATATTTTGTTGTTCTTCGCCTTCTGCTTGAATATAAGGCTAAAATTTTGATGGGATAATTTGGGGAAGAAAAATAAAAACTTGGGATGAGAGTGGGAGACTGAGATAAGCATATGGTTTTACAATTATGAATTCAGCTGCCCTTCAGGATAGATCTCAGAACAATTGATTAATTGTATTTTTTGAATTAGAATATTTTGATTAAGTTAACGTGTAAATTCTAGATGAAAAATAGAGAGAGGAGAGAAGGATTTTACAAATTAAAAAGGAAAGGCTATTTTGGACTTAAGTATCACATATTAAATAGTAGGAGTGTGGATTTGCAATATTATTATTATTATTATTATTATTATTATTATTATTTGGTGTAATGTCAAAATTAATAATGTTTTAAAAAAGTACATAGGACAATATTTTAGTATCGAAAAAATATTTACCTCAACAATAACTTTAGTCAATTAAATGGTAACCCCATTCATTAAAATAGTAGGTTTTAATAAGAAAATGACAAGTTTTTTTAAAAATTTTAATTTAATGAATTTGAAACTTCTACTTCTTTGCTAAGACTTAATATCACTTTTCTTGAATTCATTATCATCAAACCAACAGAATTATTTATCAAATTTATGAAAATTACTATTTAAATGAGTAATTCTTCAATGCCACATCATAAAGTATATACTCTACAGTCTATACCTAGACATTTTCAATATACATATACACCCCCCAAGCATCCACATATATCTTAATTATTATTTTTATCAAATTAACCACAGTTAAATTTACAAAAATTACTATTTAAATAAATAATTCTTCAAAGTCACAATATATATATATATATATATATATTATTTATATATATTCACCCCTCCCCCACCCATCAAAGCATTCACATATATCATAACCAATTTTGTAAAGAGTTGGCCAAAACTCACCATGCCAGGTCGGTAAAAAGATGAGTAATATATTAAAATTTTGTTGAGAAAAGGGTAAAAGGTCGTTAAAGGTTAAAAAAAGAAAAAAGTTCAAAAGAAGGAAAAATTCTGAACATGAACTAATGGTCTATGGACCAACTGTATTGATAAATTGTATTGCGTGCAACATAAATTGTACGGTACAACTCATCAATGTATTTGGTCCATGTAAAAATTCCTCATCGAAAAACTTCCTTACTTTCCAGTCAGCCAAGTATTTTGAACAATAATACAAGTGATGCAGACACAAGAAAATTATTGCAATTGCTTATATTTCTGCCCGTTCTCAATTGCTTATAATAATATACTTTCAATTTTTACTAAATAAAAAAGTATTTTAAGTTATTCCCGATTAATTTTTTACTCCTAATTTTAGTTTAGAAAAGCTTTTTTGTAGGAATTACTTCGGCGCTTTTCATAACTCCCAACATTATAGATAGCGTCGTGTTGTCTCTAATAATTTGTTTTTCTCTCCCTTTGATTGTTAGGCCAGAATGAGGGATCTTAATTTGCACAACAAATTACAATATATATATATATAAAAGATAATATTACAAATTTTGAAAAATATTTTAAAGGGACAAACATCATATATTTATAAAGGTTTTTAAATTTTTTTAATAATTTTTAAAAATAAGGCGAACTCCACCCTCAACCACCTAGCTCTAGTTTGAGAGAACATGATATTTCTGTACTGTAGTTTTGCTTCTAAAACCCTGGGCAAAAAGTAGAAAAATAAAATTTGCAAACTTATCAGTTCACTGATTTTTTGGTTTTCATGAAAGAAAAGGGCCTATAGGAATCCACGAATTTGGAAGATTGGTCCATCTTAGCAATTCCAAAGTATTTAGGGATGTCCCTATCTATAATTACTTGGCCAAGCACTTTCTACATTTTTCTTTTCCATCCTTAATCCCAAACTACTAGTAGTATTCGCACTTCATTAGTTTTTTTTTTCACTCCTTTAGTGTTCTTAGAGAGGACATCGGAGCCATGCGGGGACAGGATCGATCATCTCACAGGGTACTGGGGAGCCAAGGATCATCCCTCTCTCTCTCAACAGAGGATAAATTTTTATGTGTAATTTTTTTATATTTTCTTTCATCTTTTATATTCAAATTATAGTTTGATCATTGTTCAGGGATAGGCAAAAGATTGAACATTCAAGAAAAGTATAGACATTCAACCACTAAGTAAAACGAGTTTATAAGAAAAAGACTACAAGAAGGAACAAAGGCAAAATCTCATAATTTGTTGCTAACTTTTTGTTCTAATTAAGTTGAACGTGTTGTGTATTTCTATCCATGAATTTATAAATGTTCCCATTTCTTTCTTTCATTTTCTTTGATAAATACCACTTGGTGATGTTATCTTCAAGATTTCATTCTTTGGCAAGAAAAAGGTGAACATTTTGTCTCATATTGTGTAGAAAAGTATTTGGTTAAATGGATTGTTTTATGGACTTATACGGCAAGATCTTATCTTCCACATATATATAAAGTTTCTAGATGGACAAATGAGGAGTAACCATGACGCTTTTAACAACTACCTTAATACTTTTGTATATTGTAATGCATTATTGTTTTATAATGATCACATAATTTGTCATTTGCATCCATTGCTTTTTACCAAGTGTTTGGCAAAAATAATTCTATTTGTGCCCAACTTTTTACTAGTGGTCTTTTGTGAAGAAAAATAATGGAATGTGATATATATATATATATATATATATATATATATATATATATATATATATATCCGTGCGCGCGTGTTATAAATGATAGAAAAGAAAATAATTATAATGTTGTTCAAGAGACAAATAAAAATTATATTTTCTTCTTTTTTTTCAATCACTTGTTTAAGGGCTTCAAATGTAAATTAAAAAGTTCTTAAAGAGTTTTGAGAGGAAAAAAAGAATTAAAGTAGAGTTTGTTTGAATAGTTGAAAACTAATTAATGTTAGGATAATATAGAATAAGAGTAGATTTTGAAAATTGAAAGTAATATATATCCTATTGATTTTCAAAAATAACAAATAATTGTAAATAAGAAATTTTTTCTATAACAACTACACCTAAAGAAAAGGAGAGTTCATATACAAGGGAAATAAATGTATAAAACAGAAAAATCAATGGGAGAATTATGCACAAGTGTTTTAGAAGGAATAAATGTTTGCAGATTTAAATTTGATTTAATTAAGGAAACTAGAGATAAAATAATCTATCTTGATAAGTCAGAATGCATCATTTTAATTGAGGATCTATCCTACATATTACTCAAAAGTTACTATTAATTTTTTTTTTTTTTTTGTACACAAATATGCAAAAAGCAAAGTCATTCGTGCTTAGTTAGTAAACTATATGGTAACAGATTGAAATGTCTTAAATTTGATACTTATCGAGTATATGTTCATTTCCATTTTCATCTCTCTTTCTATCAATATATTACTCTCTTAAAAAATTAATAAAAGAAGTTCAGATACTAATAATTGGAGACATCAACATAGGATTAACTTTTGCTGAGAATAAGCTATTAAATTAACCATTTCCTTTTGTCGGATTCCATTTTACATAGCTTTTGATTCCTTATGACAAGGGAAATTTTGCAAGACCAATACCAACAAAAAGGTTTGTGCTCCAGTTGTACGTACGAGGATAATCCACTTCCACTTCTACTTCTTTTCAGAAAGATTTGAAAGATTTTGTATTGCCCTTTCGGAAGTCCCAGAGGATGTCTCCTATGTGGAAGACGATGTTGAACTAATGTCATCCAATCTTCTCCAAAGAAGGAATCTCAACTTGCAATCCTCTGATCATCAACAATAATTTCTTTCTCTGTTTTGTTTATTTGTTTTCCATGCCAGCTGGAAAAGACAAGGGCTAGCACAATCTATGCAGTTTACAACTTCACCAGTTAAGCATTACAATGATATATGTCAATTTATATAAACATTACACTAAAAATACTATTAAATAAAATTTTTTGTTGGTTTGTGTAAACCTAATCAATCACTTGTCCATATGTTCATCACTTGCTTTTGAAAAATATGGAATACGCAGCTAAATTCGTGTCATTACTGACCGATCTCATTAGGTCAATACTAATACAAATTTCCAAACCAAACCCCATTTCTGTTCACTTTTTCTAAAGTTGTTTTTAAAGATGATACAAATCGCATTGATTCTCATTTTGTTTCTATTAGTATTCTATCACGTCTCGTACTCATTGGATCAAGATAAATATTTTAAATTGACAATGAGTACTTATAGTTTTAATTCTCATTTTATTTCTATTGGTATTTTATCACGCCCCACACTCATTGGTATGACTATCATGGGTCGGGTATACCCACACCTGATCTATACCGAATCTATTTATATCAAGTATATTATATATTTTTTATTATCTGACCTGATCCGAACTCATTTATCATATATAATTGGATCTAGTTATAGAACTATAATATTTGTATCCATTTACCTTATTACTCGATTAATATAAATATTATATTATATATGTTATTGTTATTGTATTTTTTCCAACCTTTAGAGTGTATCTAATTCAAGGTTAAGAATGATATTATTTTTTGCAAATCGGGTATAATTAGTTACCTGCAAATTCGAGTATAGCACTCTTTATACTATGTTGAGTTCGGTACATGTTTATGCTAATCAGGTCCAAACTCAAGATAGAGTGATTCAAACCCAATCTGGCCTATTTATAGTCCTAACATTAGGTCAAATTCTCATTTTATTTCTATTGGCATTCTGTCACGCCATAGAATATATATTTAAATTGACAATAAATACTTATAAATTTGACAGTATCACAATCAATTATTTAACCATCATTCTCTTTTAATCAAAATAAATATTCTAAATTAATAATAAATATTTAATTTCATCTTTGTATACTATTTAAATTTATTATCCCAATCCACGCGAGATTAAATGTCACACACTCAATTTGAAATGAGAAAGCAAGCAGAAGAAATTGATGTGAAGTAATGATAGGAGTAAATTATTGGATAAGAGTCGCGCAGCAAGTGGAAACAACCTCCAAAAAAAAGGAAAAAAATGACGCGGCTAATAGACTCTGATGTTTCTCAGACCTTGCTGTGCAAGTTGGTGATGCAAATTGTACGAAAATTTATATACAATATTTATAATATTATTATTTGTAAAATTATTTTAATGAAAATGATATGTTCTCCATTTTGAAAAATATGTGTGTGATCTATTTTATACTATAAAATCTTATTAATATTTGATTTACACTATAAAATGGCTCAATAATTTTTTTGTAGTACAATTATGCAACCTCGAAACCCTATTGAAAGTGAAGGATCGTCTTCTCCAAGTGTATACAATGAAAAAAGTGATGCGGACATATATTAAGAATATTCAGATGCCCAGGTACCAACCACTCCCTCTCGTGCTTATTCGCATAAAAATATTAGAATGTCCCATTCACGAGTTGTGTCTGAAAGAAGTTTCTCTTTGAAACGGACCATACTAATAGAAGAAAGAAGAGGAAACAATACTTCAAGTATATAGTGCAGTGATAAAGCGCGAACTAGTAGGTGATATAGTTTTCGTGAAGTAGAAATTTGATTTTTAATTATGCACTCCAAGGTAGGGATGCAGTGCGTTCGTATGTATACATTATCTATCTTATTTTTTTAGCTACTCTTTTGATTTTAAAATAAGTGTTTATAAAATTTTTTATTTTATTTTAAAATAGATATCTATGTATATATTTTTAGACATTAATAATTAATTTATTTTTATTCTATTTTTATTTATTCTAAATCAATTATATAACTTCTAATAAACCTTTTTTCTTCTTACTTCCTCATAATTTCTACCAATCAATAATTGTCGAATATTTAATAAGAGTAGAATAAATATTTTATCTAAATTATAATATTATTTTCAACACTTTTAATTTGTATGTAAAGAGTTTCATAGACGTCTATATTGAAATGGATGAAATATAATTTTAATTAAAATACTTTAAGTTAGTCGAAATAATTGGTGTTAGTAAATCTACATGACTTCTCAAGTTCAAATATCTTTTAAAATATAAACATTGTGCATACATCATATATGTTGAAATCGAAGTCACTCTCTTAAGAGAGGGAGTGATTAAATGTGACCAGAATGAGCAAAGCTAAAAGTAAATATGTCATATTTGTATTGCAATCCTTTATTCAGTTCTCACATCAAAATTTTATTTTAATTCAAATATATTATTATTTTATATAATTTTCGTTTCTCGATAAGTGTTATCTATCCATAACACATCGTATTCTCTTTTTTCACCCACCTAACCCCATATATTTAATAATTTTTTACAAAACTCATTTCAAATAAATTCTTATCCACTTATACGTAAAAGAAATTGAATTCTAAGAATTGGACCCTTCAAGTTATTTTAAAGTAAAGTTAATATTAAAAATAGTGAAAAATATATGGAGATAGCATTTAGTATATCAATGGTAAATTTTAATATATTAATTCAAAATGTACCCTAATTTTACGAGCTTTATATATAAAATTCTAGATTAAAGAACGGGTCCCACACAACACGGTGGGGCCCACCTTTTCAACCACCTGAATTAAGTACTGAACGCATCGACAACATCTTAACCAATGAGTCCATGGTGGTCCAATTTGGTTCTAACAGTCCCGAGCTTAGAGATTAGGATAAACACCAGGGATTAATTTAAGTAGTAATTTAAAATAAACAGCTAATTAGCAATCATTCATCTATAATCTATTTATTATTTACTACTAGTTGGAAGAGTGTATCACATGAGAAAGCTTCACAAAATCTCTTGCAACTTTCTCTGATTCGCATATTTAAAGTACATACTTTTATTCTGTTGCCCACATTAGTGAACTCAACTAGCAGAGTTTTAACAACGTCAGGGGACAGAAATATCAATTGAATTTAGGATTTTTATTAAGGAATATTTTTATATACATTTAAAAAACCTTAAATCAATCACCCCCAATAATGGTTCAATTTCTGGAGTCCCAAGCTTCCTACAACAAGAATTCAAGATTAGGATGAGTGACTCATTATTTTTATTTATTCTTTCATAACAGAGGGAAAAAAAAAAGAGCACTCAATCATATATTCTAATTATCTTAATTTTGGAGTGAGTGAATTGCATGGGAAAGTCTTCATAAAATCTCTTAAAAACTCCCTTGATTCGCATATTAAAGGCACATACTCTAGTTTTAGACAAGTTTTGTTCCTTGATTCGCATATTCTCCGATCACTCTTTTCTCCTCCTTTTTCTCAAATAAATAATTTTTATGAATATTTTATAAAAGGAAATTTGTATTACCTATTTGTTGGATTTGGGGCAAGAGAGGTTAAAATGCCAACTGCTCCTAGCAGTTGGTACACATACCTAATGCGATTATATATATATATATATATATATATATATATATATATATATATATATTTATTTATTTATTTATTTATTTATTAATAAAAGTCTATAGCCGTTATCTGAATTATACACATAATTCATATATCACCTACTACTTTGCAACACCTCATCTTATCCATGGAGATAACTGACACGCTCCACCAACTTCAACGTCAAATACAATGGTTATGTAGTTCATTTCGCACCATCAAGTTTAGGCATATCTATAGAAAGGCTAACCAAGTGACTGATGCTTTAACCAACCTAACTTGTGCTGCTAGTTGCAACCAACATTTCTTTCATTTCTATTGCCTTCCAAAGCAAGTACAAGGGCTTTGTATCCTAGATAGTCGAGGTGTTTCTAATATAAGAATAACGAATGTACACTCTAGTTGGAGGCCTCACTCCATGTAATCGTTTTTCTATTAATAAATTGGTAGGTGTCTAAACTTCCCCACTGTTACCCACAAAAAAAAAAAAAAAGTTCATATCTCAGAGAAGTTTGAACTTAGGATCTTAGTGTGAAAATTTTAACACCAACCATCTTGATCAATTCAAGAGATTTATATAAAATTTTTATATTTATAAATCCTTCTCATCTATAAATTATTCACTTGGTTTTCTCCTTTTTAATGTAATCTCACTTTTCCTTCAACTCACACTTGAATACATAACAATCTCCTCCTTAAATGTGAATCGCTTTCACATTTGGCTTGGGTCTGCTACCCCTTCAAGAAGCCTTCTATTACTCTCACTACAAGAAAAATATATTTTCGCAACCACTAAATTTCGTAGGAAAAATGATCGATTTGGTCGTAAATAATCAATTGCAACAGCATTGCAACGGAAAAATGCTCATTGCTATTGCGGGGGGTTGCAATTGCTTTTGCAACCGTAAGAACCGTCGCAATAATCTATTTTCCACAAAAAATGCCTCTTTTTACAACTTTTTTTTTTTTCATTGCAAAAAACCTCAAATCTATCCAAACTAAATGCAACAGTTCTTTTTCCATTGCATGACCATTGCAAATAGGTTTTTTTTAACGGATTTTGTTCGTCGTAAAAACAATTATTGCTCGTTGCAAATATTTAATATTATAATTATTTTTTATTTTAAAATAAATATTTAATTAATTCCTATCACTTTTAAATGTGTCCCTACTTTTATACATTCCAAAATTTTACGACGCATAATTTCTGATGCTTATTATATAAGTGTCCCTAATTTTACGACGCTTATGTTTGCTACTGTCGCCTAATTTACTAATATATATTATATAGAATTTTTTTACGACACGTTTTGTATAAGCGCATTCAAATTACCGACACAAGATTACGCTTGAATCCCATTTTTTGCTACACTATGATTGTGTAGCGTCCCAAATATGGCAACACTTTATTTACATAAATGTCCTTAACATGATAACACATAATTCTAATTTTGTCATTTTCTTATTGACGAAATAATCCACAACAACCCAAAAAAATGTCCCAAAGTAACGACGTGTAAGTATGATTGTGTCCCTTTTTAACAACACTAATTTTTCCGTAATGTCCCAAAATTTAACATCACTTTTTTTAATGTCCCAAAATTCACGACATATGATTACTATTGTGAAATTTTTTGGTACACAGTTTCTCCATAAAATATGAAATGTAATTTAAATATTCAAAATATATAATTCAAATATTCATATAAAAAACAAGTAAACTAATATTTGATTACCAAATATTCAACTAATTCTCAACCATAAACATCTCTTCGCATAAAAGATGTTTTGAAAGTTTCAATATCATTTGAATCTCAACATTGAAAAAGTCTGATAATCAAGTATTGTTACTCACTGTCACAGCAATATCTGTAATACTTCCTACTTCCAAACTTTATTTCTCCTGGGTTAACAAACCCCAAACCGGTTTCAACATGTTCTATTGTAACATGTTGTAGCAACTGAAAGAAGAAAATTTCGGGAGTTACGTAGAGGCATCACAAAAGTCTGAGAATAGGTTGCGATTGTAAAGGTTTGCTAGGAAAAATATAAAAACTATCAAATCACCTTTGCAAGGAAAGAATCTGGGCGTAAGTTTGTATAGGATTCCAATCACAGCTAATCTTGTCAATTTACCACCACTCAATCTTAGGAATTGGTTCCTCCTTCAGTTTTTCTTTGGTGATAACCCTTTCTGATACCTGTATAAGATTTGGGTTTATATCTAGCTCAGACTTCGCCTTTGCCAGCTGTGCTTGCTTTGCCTATAGCTCTTTGGCTTGTAATTTTCCATATTTACTCTTGTCAAAGTAAATGTAATATTTAATAATTGAAACAAGTTGAGGGGAAAGGAAAGAATGCAAATAAGAGGGAAAAAGAGCGGCACTCATACACACACAAAACATAAGAAAATGACTTACCCTCGACTTAATTTGTTCAGCAACTTTTGACCATTTTCCTTCCTCTACAAACTGAAAACTCATCCTTTTGGGCCTTAAGATCTTGTTTTTGTTAATGCCCATCCTTGCATCAAAATGAGGATTTTTTCAGGATCAACTTCCAAATCGGGTTTAAGTATCTAGAATGCATCTTTTTTCTGCTTGATGTTAACCTGGAAAATTTGCCAGTACACATACATAAATAAATACAGAGATTTTTTATAAGACTAAATTAGAAATATAGAGACGAAAACATAGATTTATCAAATGATAACCTTCACTAGAAATGTAGGCATACCTTAAGTGTACTCAGGTTATTTATCTTAGGCATTATGACATTGCCATGTTCATCGATTTCTCTGCCTAATGGATCTAGTGGGAGAACAGGTGCTTTGGTAGGCTTTGGCTAAACTGAGACTTCTGGTGGCATCTGTCCAAGAAACATATTTATTAGGGGACCAAACTCAGGATCCTGCCAAAAACCCATCTTAGCAGCAAGCTCTTGCGCACGTTTTACAGCTTCAAATTTCTGAGTTGTGAGGCCAACAAGGTGGGGCAACCCACTTGGCGGAGGATTAACTGAAGCTACAGGAGCAGCAGGTAAAGTTGCACTTGTCACTTCAGCTAAAGCACCAAGAGAGGCACTCCCGAACCTAGAAGGGGCCGGGGGTATTCCTGAACTTGTTGAAGGGGCTTTAAGACCCCGTTAGGTCCCAACTTCAGACTAACCTCACTAGTTGCAGTACCATCTTTCTTTGGCTACATTAAAAATAAAAATTAAAGAAAAAGTGAGCATTTATTCAATCCAAATTGTATAATGATATGCATGTTTAAGAGGCTGAAATTTGTTCACAGTCAATATCTGATATGACAAAGCAAAAAGCAACAAAAAAAAATATCTTAATTACTAACTCACTACAGGAATCCTCTTAAGCTTTTCTAGCTTTGCTACAATTTCTTTCTGCATCTGTAAAGCTCTCTTTGCTTTGGTTAAAGCATCACCAGACAAGCCCCCACTCTTCCCTGCATCTGAAGTTGTCCTATCTGTACTAGATTTCCCAGGAACCTCATGAGATCCGTTAATATTAACTCCCTTATTTTCATTTGTGGTAGAAATTGAAGATACCTTAGTAAAAGGACAATGATGAGACAAAGAAGTATCAAATTAAGGCTTTGATGCCATGACAAGTGATTCCACAATGCCTCCTTGGAACTAAAGAAGTACTGAAATTATCATATGTCCAAGATTTCATAAATACGACAATGCCTTTAATCTCATTCATGAAAAGAAAATAAAAAAAAGTCATAATTTGAGTAGAGTTCAAATAATAGTTCACAGAAAGAAAGATCAAAAGTACTTATCATATTTCAATAAGTAGCGCATCGCCTAGAGAGCCTGTAGTAGTAATAAACTTTATATCCTACAAGAAACTTCATTAAGTGTCATGTTTCATGTCCCTGCACTAGCAATTAGGGCACCACTAAAGAATCAGGCCACCATCTACACAACGAGTTGTCTTTAGTTTTCTTTGCTGGAGATAAAAGCTAACATTGTGATGTATTTCTCATCTGTGAACAGTGAGAACTAAAATAAATAGCTAAGAAGACTTCAAGAACTCCAACACAAACTTAACAAACCCAATCTTGACAGCAAATGGAAGCATTACAGTAAAACATAGGTAAACTGTACTAAAACAACAACAACAACAATGAGATCCACTTTAAACTTGATCCAAGCAGAAACATTTGGTTATTTCTCCCTGTCACCATGATTATGCTACAAATGTATAAGGATGGTCTCAAGCAAGCATATCACCTCAGCTTTAGCCTGCTTGTGATTCTTCAATCCTAGGGTCTCCTTAAAGTGCAGATGGGGAGATAATCATATGCTGGCAATGAAGCAGTGTATTTAAGAAGAAGAATCTTTTATTCTACTAATGTGAATAAAAGACACAAGAAACAACAATGGGGAATCCTCAAGAAAGAAAACTAAAACATCCACCCATTTATAGCAACTTCAAAACACAAGTATTCATGCTAGTTAATATCCTATGAATCCATGGAAGAATACACCATCAATGTTCTCAAACAGCCAGGCCAAATCCATTATCAAATTTGTCTTACACATATGATGATCTCAGTTTTTAATGGCAAACACTACAGCCTATGAACATTCTTGTGGAAAAGCAGCCACTTCTTTTGAGACTACCTATCACATTAAATAGGCATGTTGCTTCCTGGACCTTTTACTATTCCCAAATATAACATATCATTAATAAAACAGGGATCGACCTCAGTGAAATTTCACCAAATACACATTCTTCCTCTATTCAGTCAAAATGTAATGAAATATCAATAGGATAACAGAGAACCAATAATATGAAATGTAATTGGTTCACATTGATCCACCAATGCACATGCTAGATTACATACACAAACAATACAACCAGCTAAAAATAAGTTCTAATTATTGTCTATCCACAGTAGAAAATGTAAAGGCAAGTATATGGAACTATTGGAATTTCAAAGAAAAAGAAATAAGAAAACTTACATAGTTATGGAACCACCTCTATTCTAGTCACCATTATCAACAGGCTCTTCTTTCAGCTCTTCCTTTACATGTCTCTCCTCTAACCCCCCTGCCACCCTCTCCATATCAACCTCCATACCTTTCTCCTCCTTCTTCACCCTATCCTCAAACCTCCCCCTCTCCCTCTCTCCTCTCCTCTTTATGCTCTTTAGGCTCATTCGCATCCTCAAATCTCCACCTTTCTTTGTTTTCCCTATCTTTTCCGTCTGTATCTTCTTCAAACCTCCTCCTCTCTTTACAATACCCTAGCTCTCTTGTCGTCAACATCCCTGTCATCGTCACTCTCCCCTCTCTCCTTCCTCTTACAATGTCTCCTCTCCACTGATTCCTCCCTCTCATAGGACTTTGCACGCTTCTCTCGATCCCCAAAGTCACCCTACTTTCAGTGCCAAAAAACCCTCGAATTAGCCCCTAAAAACTTAATCTAAGAGATAGTCCACAAACCCACTGAAAGGAAATCGAATATGGATCCGATTGGATGAGATTTTTGGTGGTGGAAACGAAATCGACACACAGCTCGCAAGAATTTCAAGTTTTGCAGTGGCAGGGGAAGAAAGGAAGTTTTGCAGCGGCAGTGGAGGGGGCAACAAAAAAAATGAGATGACACTAAAAATATCCCTAAAATCATGACAATTATTTAAAAAATGTCCTTTGTTATAAAATTAGGGTAGTGTTAGAATAAAATCTACACACTACACACTAAGAAAATTCTAACTATTCTTTGCATAAGAATTTCTCTTCAAACTTCTCTCTTTCTTTCTCTCACAATTCTTTCTTTAATCTTTCTTTCACTAATCTTTCTTTCACAAAATAATAGTGTATTACAAGCTTAGAGAATAGCTCTATTTATAGAGCTCTAATTAGTGGAATACATCATGGCATACATCATCTTCCACTAATCTCAATTAGTGGTGTCTCCACTAAATGGTGGATATCCATAAAAATCTTCTATAATAATTCACATAAATCCATAATTAGTAGAGCCTCCACTAATTAAGAAAGATTCCAATAATTCATAACACTCCCCCTTGGATGTCCATCCATTACATAAAGAATATGCCTCGTTAAAACCTTACTAGATAAAAACCCAAGTAGGAAAAAAAATCTAATGAAGGAAAAAGAGTACACTATTCTATATGTCTGTTTATTACTCCCCCTGATGAGATGATTCCTTTAAATCTTTAAACCGACGCATACCGATTTTATATCTCAACTTCTCAAATGTTGCGATCGGTAAAGTCTTCGTGAAAATATCTCACGAGGTTATCACATGACCGAATTTGTAGCACATCAATTTCATATTTCTTCTGGAGTTCATGAGTAAAGAAGAATTTTGGTGAAATATGTTTTGTCCGATCTCCTTTAATATATCCTCCTCGTAATTGAGCTATGCAAGCTGCATTTTCTTCATAAAGAGGAGTTGGAATATCTTTGATTGATGATAATCCACAACTTTCTCGGATATAATGAATCATGGATCTTAGCCATACACATTCTCGACTTGCTTCATGAATGGCTATAATTTCAGCATGATTTGAAGAAGTAACTGCTATAGATTGTTTCGTAGAACGCCATGATATAGTAGTATTTCCACATGTAAATAGATAACCCGTTTGAGAACGTGCTTTATGTGGATCAGATAAATAACCAGCATCTGCATAACCTATCAATGTTGGACTGGTTTTATTTGAATAAAATAATCCGAGATCAATTGTACCTTGGAGATATCGAAGGACTTGTTTAATTCCATTCCAATGTCGTCGTGTTGGTGAAGAACTAAATCTTGCTAATAAATTGACAGTAAAAGCAATATCAGGCCGTGTATTATTAGCAAGATACATCAATGCACCAATTGCACTGAGATATGGTACTTCAGAACCAAGGAGTTCTTCATCATTTTCTTGAGGTCGGAAAGGATCTTTATCCACATTTAATGATCGGACGATCATTAGAATACTCAATGGATGTGCTTTGTCCATGTAAAATCTTTTTAGCACTTTTGCGGTATATGTTGATTGATGAATAAATGTTCCACTCTCCAGATGTTCAATTTGTAAACCAAGGCAAAATTTGGTTTTACCAAAATCTTTGATTTCGAATTCTCTTTTTAAATAATCAATTGTTTCTTGGAGCTCTTCAGGAGTTCCAATAAGATTAATATCATCAACATATATAGCTAATATCACAAATTTAGAACCAGATTTCTTAATAAAAATACATGGACATACCTGGTCATTTTTAAATCCCGCTTTCAATAAATATTCACTACGACGTGTGAACCACATGCGCCCAAATTGCTTCAGGCCATATAATGATTTTTGCAACTTGATGGAGTAATTTTCACGAGAATAATGTTTATATGCTTCAGGCATATGAAATCCTTCGGGGATTTTCATGTAAACATCATTTTCTAAATTTCCATACAAGTAAGCAGTGACAACATCTAATAGGCGTATATCTATCTTTTCATGTACTGCCAAACTGATAATATATCGGAGTGTAATAGCATCAACAACAGGAGAATAAGTTTCATCATAATCAATACCTGGTCTTTGTGAAAAACCTTGGGCTACTAATCGCGCTTTATATCGAACGATTTCACTCTTTTCATTGCGCTTTCGCACAAATATCCATTTGTAGCCAACAAGTTTTACACCTTCTGGTGTTCGGACTGCAGGTCCGAAGACTTCACGTTTTGTCGTTGCATTTAACTCCGATTGAATCGCATCTTTCCATTGCAGACTAATCTTTTCTATACCGACATTCATCAATCGATATTGGTTCAGGATCATCATTATCCTGTGTAACATCAAGAGATATATTGTATGCAAATATATTATCAATAACAGTTTCTATCCGATTCCAACTTCTACCGGAAGTGGTATAATTGATAGAAATTTTAGGGTTACTTTCATCAACTTCTAGTTCTTTGTCATCAGTTCTCTCTTGGTCTTTATCATTATTTTCTGCAATATGATCTTCTGGATCATTTAATCCTCTTTTCTTTCGAGGATTTTTATCTTTAGAACCAAGAGGTCGGCCACGCTTCTGGCGTGTTTTTGACTCAGCAGCTATATGTAAAATCTTTTGTTCTGTTGGAACTTCAATTAGAATAGGAGAATTTATAGCTGGCATATGCGATTTTGTTACTCTTCTAGAGTCAACAAAAGCGTCTGGCATTTGATTTGCAATGCTTTACAAATGAATTATCTTTTGAATTTCAAGTTCACACGCACTTGTATGCGGATCAAGATAATTTAATGATGTTGTCCAATCACGATCTTTCTTGTACTGTTTCTGTTCTCCCCCTAATTTAGAGAATAATGATTTCACAAGAGAATAAGAAAAGAAATATAAGAAAATGATGACAAGCAGGAAATGCCAAGAAAAATATCTCCTTTTTTTTTCACTCTTCCCGGTACCGACTTTTCCTCTTCCTCTCTTGTCTTTTCTTCTCCTCCGACCCTCTACCTACCATCTACCTCTTCTTCTTCCTCATACAGATATATATATATATATATATATATATGTATCGATATATATCTCAGTTATCAATCATTAGTAAACATCAAAAACAAAAATCACAAAGCAGATATGGAGACTCGTAATTCATTTGAGACATGGTCAAATTTTGACTCGGTTTCTGCAGCAGATGTTGTGTATTTTCCTTTTCAAACCAACCGCTTCTGCCTAATTCGAACACTGAAGATTTTGATATGTTTTTCTTTCCAAACCAACCGCTTCTGCCTAATTCGAACGCAGAAGATTTTGATATGTTTTCCTTTCCAAACCAACCGCTTCCTCCTAATTTCAGGTGAGATACCTTTGAGGGCTTCCATTTGTTTTTAGTATGCTTGATAATGAAATTAAACTCTCTTGTTGGTTTGTTTTTTATGTAAATCGATGGAAGTTTTGAACATACTGCTTTGGCCCAAGTTGATCTACCCCTACAAGAGACTCGCTTTTGATACTCGTTCCTCTTGATACTATTCCTTTGAATGAGGATATGCTTGTGCATGATCCTTTCTACTCTCTAATGGATTTTAAACAAAGCCGTAATATGTTTCCAGTGTTATTATACATTTAAACATGGATTTTGAATGGTATTACTTTTACTGATATTATTTTCTTTTTCTAGGAGAAATAATGAGTGGTCTTGGCAAAGAAGTCGGAGTAAGTACTCATGAAATGTATAATATCGAAGTTCAAGATATTATTGCAGACAAAATTCCTGGGGAGAAGAAGATGATTAAGAGGCAGAAAGAGAAGAAGGGCAATAACTCCCAGACACTATCAAGAGAAACAATTTCGCAAGATTTTTACCTACCAATCAAGAGCGCAACCAAAGAACCGAATATTGGCATAACCCATCTCAAGAAAAGATGTAGGGAGTTAGGAATTCGTCGATGGCCTCACAGGAAATTGGTGAGTTTGGAGACCATAATCAAGAATGTTCAGGTTCTCTCTCGTACATACTTATAATTTGTAAGTATGAAACTATGAAAGATTTATAAGTAAATAACCGATGATATCACTTCGATTTACAGGAGATGCAAAATAAAGAAGAAGGAGGACATATGGCTGAGAAGAAGTTGAAAGAAACCATTGCGATATCGGAATGTGAAAAACAGCTGGTGGAAGAAAGTCCTAATACGCAGCTAGAGGACCAAACACGTAAATTGAGACAAGCATGCTTCAAGGCCAAATATAATAAGAAATTTAATTATAATAAACTTAAGGAGATCATAAAATCTCAAGACTCATTTCACAGTAATTTTACGGCTAATTTTGCTACTAGTCTCGATGCTGGCTCAAAGGGGAAAGAAAAGGAGGAGGATGTCGAAAAAGAGAAGCTGAAGTCCATAATTACTAATTGTTTGTCTTCCTCTAATGTAAATATTGAAAAAGAACAATTACAAACCTTCATCTTACATTTGTCACTCAATTACAAAAGAGCAACTATAAGCATGTATCCTCAAGTTCATATGAACACTAGTGATATGAATAAAAGATATGATACTTATTATTAATAGAAATATCTTTTTCCCTTATTATCTTTTCTCGCTCCACTTCGTGGCCTCGTATTTCTCTCGTGATAAGGGAAATATCGAGTGTGTCCATGACCATAACCACGGCCACCGCCACAACTACGACTATAACGATGGCTTTCACTGGAGCCAACAGCATTCACTTCGGGAGTGCTGTTGAGCCAGTTCATCTGGCTTCATGATTTCTCAATAATAACTCATGTTAAAGCTGTCAATTTTGGATACCCTTTTTCTCGATATTGTTACTGTAGGACATGAAAAATGGAGAATGTCTTCTCCAATATAACTTCATCAGTAACTTTTTCTCCGTAAAATTTTTAACTAAGATGTAGTTTTATACATCACGGAGTTCACGGTTTTCCAATCTTGCAACTTCAGGTGCAACCATTCATACCGTGCAGTGGGTAGTACGACCATCTTCAGGTGGTCAAATCTTTTTTTTTATCCACATGACATATGGATCTCCTTTTTGTTAGCATTTAGATGCATTTCTGTATGACATAATTTTTTTTTCAGAAATATCAAGGGCTACAAATTCGAATTTAGCGAGATCAATAAATGCGTACCTGTCTTCTGGCTTTAATAACGGTAGAGACTCGTGCTGATAACGTGTTATAAAATTAGGGTAGTGTTAGAATAAAATCTACACACTACACACTAAGAAAATTCTAACTATTCTTTGCATAAGAATTTCTCTTCAAACTTCTCTCTTTCTTTCTCTCACAATTCTTTCTCTAATCTTTCTTTCACTAATCTTTCTTTCACAAAATAATAGTGTATTACAAGCTTAGAGAATAGCTCTATTTATAGAGCTCTAATTAGTGGAATACATCATGGCATACATCATCTTCCACTAATCTCAATTAGTGGTGTCTCCACTAAATGGTAGACATCCATAAAAATCTTCTATAATAATTCACATAAATCCATAATTAGTGGAGCCTCCACTAATTAATAAAGATTCCAAAAATTTATAACATCCTTAAAATTTTATATGAGACAACACATAAGTGTTTTATTAATTAACAAGATCAAATTGTAATTTTTTTAAAAAAAATATCAAAAATATTTTTGTATTTGACATATTTTTTTATTAATGTCGAGAATATATAAAATATGTCGACTTTTTTATTTTATGTCAAAAAAAATTTAATTAGTCGATATTTTATATTAAATGTCGAGAATATCTATATTATGGAGACACTTTTTATTAAAGTCGGTCAAAAAATTCTTTTTGAATCAGAATAATTAATTTTAAAGTATCCATATAATTTTAAATGAGACGACACTTTTATTAAAAAGCGTCATTCGTCATTTGGCATTATTTAATTAAACATTACTTTTTTAAAGCGTGTCAGAAATATTTTAATATGTATTACGACGTATTTTCATTGATATTGGAAATATATATAATATACTGACGCTTTAATTATAAAATAACGGGACATTTTTTATTTGTCGACGTTTTATTCTAAATGTTGAGAATATCTTTATTATAGCAACACTTTTAATTAATGACATCAAAAAAGTGTAGTTACAATAGATTTTTATTGTACGGGTACTTTTTAGTTCTTTTACATTTTATGAGTGCAAAAATTTCTTTGAAACTTTTTAATATATATTCTTACGGTACTCTTTTTTTCCCCACAAATAAATAGATAATTACATGACTTAATTAATATTTATTTTTAAATCATTGAGTTAATAAATATTATTAATTTTAAATTTATTTTTAAATTCTCTTAATATTTGTTTTTAAAAGTGCTTTAAATTAAATTATGAAATAAAATAACAAAATTCAAAATTATAATCCCTACTATTTTCTTCATTGCAAAAGGTTACCATTTTGGTCGTACATAAAGATGGTTCATGCAACCACATACCTCAGTTATTGGTTAATTTTCGTTGCATGGCATTAAAGGTTCATGATATTTACAACGAATATTTTTTTCGACGCAATTGAATACTCATTTGTAATCAAAATTCATTCGACGTAAATAATATAGTTACAAAAATTCTTTTTTTTTTGTAGTGTCTTGAATGTCGTGATATTTATCAAGAACCGTTTACCAATTTCATCAAGCCAGCAGCAAGTCAATTTGCTCGCTTCATCCAGAATATGAGCTTGCTATTACTCCAAGAATGACGATGTCTTCATTCGAATTAGACATGTTTTACTAACTCTGCCCAAACCACTATTCAAGAGTCAAACCGCTCTTATTTCTATATCGAGGCAGTAACAATAGAAGCATCAATACTTATATCTTGTCGAATTATTGATTCTTATACCAATGGTTAGTGTTGGAGGGGTTTAAAAACTTAGCGAGAACTAGAATAAGACCTAAATGAGAAATAAATTTATACATTGGAACACCATATTTTGACTTAAAAAAAAAATCTTAAAGTATTAAATTTGTAGATCTTTTTTATTTATAATTCACTCATTTAGTCTTTTTCTTTTCAAAACAGGATAATCATACTCCTACTTCAACTTATACTTGAATACCCAACAAAAGTCACGAACAATCAGTCCAAAAAATTGAAATGACTTGCGATGCATTTGTTCAATATATAAACACATTTAATATATTTCATATTATAAATTAATCAAAATACTTCTCCGATTAAAATGTATAACCAATATATTTTTAAAATAATAAAATCATTTATCTTAGTTTTGGAAATTCCAAAGAGTGCTAGATACAAAGAATTTTGATCCACGGTCCAAAAAATTGGAACGCCTTGCCACAAATTTGTTCAATATATAGACACATCCGATACATCTCTTCTCATATACTTATCCTCAAGATGCATGTTTTTATGAAGTATAGAAATTTTTTATCTTAATTTATAAATAAGGGACCAAAAAAAAAATACCGGCTAAAAGAAATGTAATCGATGGTCCACCAAAATTGGATATTCATAGCAAAACAAAAAGAATATTCACGAAGGAGGGCGGCGGCTTGTTCATCTATCCAACAAGCCAAGACAGTTCAAGTGGGGTAGTCGTCTTTATTCATTCTGCGGTGCCAATCTCTCCAGCTTTCCACTATAAAAACCTCTGCAATTAAAGCCATCCATTGCATACAGGAACACGAACCACCTTATTCCGAGAGAAGAAAACTATTGGGTTTGCCATTTCTTGGCATATTATGGCCCAAACCCTATCCAAAACTCTACTAGTTTCTCCAGAGCTAAACAAGACGATGAAAAACCCATATGAGTCTGAGCATTTTGGACAGTTGATGTTCAGCTTCTTTGAGGAAGTTGAACAGTCTGCTGGTAGCTCGTGTGATTCTCTTACCCATGGCTATGATGGTGGAGAAAGTATTGGTAGGGATGATGAGGATCAAGAAGATGAGGAGGACAATGCTAGCAGGGATGAAGCAAGGAACAAGGCTTTCTGGGATTCTCAAGAGGAGCTTCTACTGGTATAAAAACATAAACTTGGCCATACTTACATACCATAATTTTCTGAAATCAATTGGGAACTTCTTATTCAAAGGTTTCATGTAATTGCAGGCAACATTACGCAGTACCACTTCTATTGAGTCAAAAATTAGGCAAGCTACAAAGGAAGCTCTAATGGAGATAAAATTGAAAGGAGACAACTGTGGTTGCCAAGAGGGATTGGCCATCAGCTGCCGGAAATGTACTATGAACCAAATCTGTGATCACCTTCGAAAGGCTGGATATGGTTGCACCATTTATAAGTCTAAGTGGAGAAAGTCACTAGAAATTCCAGCAGGTACAGAAAAACTCATATCTCCTCCCCCCCACCCCCCAAAAAAATTTTAAAAAAAACTATAAATCCCCCATTTTGTAAATCTTATTAATGAAACTTTCTGTTCTTATTTTAGGGGAACATACGTATGTGGAAGTGGTAACAAATTCGCCTTCCAAAAAGAGTGATGTGAAGGTGATAATTGAGTTAAATTTTCAGGCCGAATTCATATTGGCACGAGCTAGCGAAAAATATAATCGATTAATATCACTGTTACCCGAAATTTTTGTGGGAAAAGTTGAGAGACTAAGAGCCCTAATAAAGATATTGTGTTCTGCTTCAAAGAGATGCATGAAGGAGAAGAAAATGCACAGGGCTCCATGGAGGAAGCAACAATACATGCAAGCAAAATGGCATGGAAGACCAGAGTTTCAGCCAGAACAAGCAAAAATTTTGCCAATGCATTTGGAAAGGCCACCAAGGGCCAGGAGGACCTCCATGCTTACTTCTAATTTGTTGGATAATTTGCACCATGCTACAATGATTGAAGTGGTGTAGTTTATACTCAGTGATACTTTTGCTGCTGAAGTTCTTACTGCCCATAATGCTACTTTGATCACAGATGTAACCGACATTTCTAAAGTCCATCTTTAAAAGTGACTCTTAATATCATAAGGGTAATAGCTGGTATTCACTCAATAGAGGAATGGTTTGGTAAAGGATCCATTGATACTGTGAAGTTTATATTCAGTGAAAAAAATCATTGGACGTATATTTATGTCCCCCGATTTGAGAATGTATATGCACATGAAATTGCTAAATGAGCAAAACTTCACAATTATTTTGGTTATATACCTCCATCCCTCCTTCCCCCTACCATTTTATGTTATCGTGGAGGAACCTTTTCGGTCCCCCCAATCGGGTCTTGTATTGTGTGAGGAGGCAGTTGATTCTTCTTCTATTTCTTCTAAAATAAAGGACTAACTCTTTATCTAGCAAAAAAAAAAAAGAAATGGTGTAGTTTAAAACTAGAGATGTAAAAATAACGGTGAGGTGAGGTTGATTAATGATGCTTGTATCATTTATAATAAAAATTGCTCCGGTGTCTTGCATCTCATATCGAATTGCCAAGACATCCTTCACCACATTAAAGCTTTGTTAAATTCCAAATCCTACATCGAGAAACTAAAGTATTCTCCACCACCATAAGGCTTTGTTTAGTTACAATGTCCCATATCGGTTTTGGTTGATCTTGTACCTCTTTTGACATCTTATAAATAAAGGCTTAGTATGATTCTATGAGAAACAATACCAACATAAGAGTTTTTGTAACTTGTTTAAACTTTGTTTCTTTTGAGAAAACATAAAAGAGAGTTCTTCTAACTTGTAACTTGTGTAAATTTTGTTTCTTTTGAGATTTTCTTGTTCTTGTATTAGTGATTTGAAAATACTTTTCAAAAGTCTTGTAAATTTGTCTTTTTTTCTTAGTAAAGTTTTGTTTTACGTCCATATTAATGATTTAGGAATACTTTTTTAAAGTCTTGTAAAATTATATTTTTTTTATAGTGAAGTTTTGTTCCATCCGTAGTCATTCGACCAAATCTTATATCTCTTTTTTATTTTCTTTCTCGTTATTTTTTTTCTTACATTATTTTTATTTTTTTTTTATTATCATCTTGTGTAGTTTTGTCATTGAAATTTTAGTTTGTTCCTGGACTTATCCTTAACAAAAATGTCTTTTATATATATTTTTTAAAGTAATACGAATTTCGAGACACCTCAAAATTGAATGTCTAATAAAATAGGTAATAGAGAACCTACATATAATTAGTTATGATGAATTGGAACAGAACTTTCCATGTGATGATTCGAAAGCCTCTGTTATAGCTCAAGCAAGGTTTCATTCTCAAACCTAAACAAAAAAAAAAAAAAAGGATAAAAAGGTTTTGTCAGTAATCTAATCAAGCAATTAGTCACGTTATTCAAAATAGAGTACTTATTTTTTTATTTTAAAATGTTTGAAAATGAAAATTTCAATTATTAAAATAAATATTTCTTTCTCTATGTTTCTACAACTATCCTTAAGGGATATAAACTTCGCTAACTCATGAGTAACATCATTAATCTCTCTAGTTAATATTCCTTTTGTTTTATATATATTATCTATTATTTTATGAAATTAAAAATGTATTTATTATTTTTTTCAATTGTACTCTTATCATTTAGTATTACTTTATTAAATTATAATATTAATTATACAATTTTCAATTAATGTCATTCGATGTTTTGTTAATGTTAGAGTTTCTAATTTAATTTGTATAACTTGAGTCATAGTAATAAATATTTTCAAATGGAATGAGTAAAGATAATGCTGTAATTTATTTAAGTTAAATATTCTTATAAACGTTTATGTCAAATAAAAATAAATATTTAAATTTGAATGTACAGCTATTTTCAACCGTGCATCTCATTTTTCCTCCATAAACGTGATTACTCTTAGCTTCAAGTTAAAGAAAAAGAAAAAGAAATTGAAAATGGGGTTGAAAATGAAGGGGGAAAAAGGTAATGGGCCCATCTCAAAGTAAAAAAAATAGGGAAGCAATAAACCTATAATTTGGCAGCACGATGATTGGATGCCACAATACTTACCTTAAGAAAAAGCAGCCTCGGTAGTTTTCAGTTTTAATTAGAAGTGATAATATTGAACACGATATACCAATACGATATGAAAACGATACTATTATTGCGAGTTAGGGTTATGGTTTCACGGGTTCAGGTTGAAACGATTCGACCTATTTAATTTTAAACGTATTCGGATCATAAACAGATTCAACTCGTTCAACCTGCGAAGGCGTTCAATTTTTTTTTTTTAATACTTTGTGTAATACCTTACAATTTTTAATATAGAAAATTAGATAATTTAATTTTATTACATAAATTAATTGAACATCAATAAGGAGACACCTACTAAGGCGACTTCACATGCATTAAATATTAATGTCAATGTTGTTTTAAATTTGCAAGATCTTCAATGTATTAAGTAAATTGGACATTTATTTAGATTTTTAAGATTAAGTTTATGAATTTATTAATATTTCTAGATATTTAGTTGAGTAGTTATTTTATTGGTTATTTAAGACTTTATGGATTATTTTATTAGTTGTTTTAATTTTATATGATTTGATTAGATTTTTAAAAAAATTTTGTGTAAAAGGGGATAAGTTGGCGGGTTTAGTAGGTAATTTAGGTCAGCGGGTTTAGTAAGTATTCGAATTGGTGGGTTTAGTAATTATTTATTTAATTTTCGTATCTAATTGTGTCGTGTCAATCCGTTTATTAATCGTATCGTATTTGAGTTATAAAAATTAGACACGTTTATTAATCGAATCGTGTTCGAATTGACATGTCATATATAATTATTTCAAGTTGACACACTCCATCAATATGAATACGACACGATTGTCATCCCTAGTTTTAATTCATATTTTTCATTTTGGAAAATTCAAAACAAGAGCCTTATAGAACAAATATTATTTTCTTGAAATTATGGGTTTTTAAAAGTCGGACATTACATTTCATTCATTCATTTTTTTTTTATTCAATCAAAATAACAATTCAATTGATAAATCTTACATTATCGATTCAATCTCAAGTTTGACAATCGTCACATATAACTATTTCCTTTCTCCTCCTTCTTATATATTCATTCGTCAATATTTTATTTTGACTTAGAACAAAAAATTTGAAAGTATTTGATTACGATGTGTAAATTATCACTTTACTCAAATAAATTAAAGTTATATCTTTTAAATAAAAGAAGGTAATTGTAGAAGTTCAGAATGAAAATATATATTTATTTTTAGACATTCTGAAATTAAAAAAAAATCAATTTAAAATGAAAGGAAGATAATAATATAAAAAGTTTCTTTATATAACAATTTAGGTATACAAAATAGTAGTAAAACCTATTCTTCTTGTTCCTAACTAGTTCAAGCGCGATTTCAAATTTAATACTCATCCTCATGTGTTTGTTTCCTGGCAAAATTTCCTTGTTTGCCAACAACATTAATGTAAAAAAATTTATCATTACTCAAAGTAATCATATCTATGAGTTGAAAAAAGTCAGAAAACGAGTGACTTCTTCTCTAAATTAACCACTAAAAAAATGGTAAAAGTGATTGAAAAAGTATTTAAAAAGTGAGAAGAGGGATCAAATAAAGTGACAGGAAATTGATTTTTATTCTTTTTTTAATACTTTTTTAGAAAAACTATACTCTAATTCGTCTCTGAGTAATTATCAGTCACTATTTCAGCATTTTTGTGGACTTCCTCTTTGGAATGGAAACTGCCGTGTCCTCCAAATTCTAACTCCAGTGACAGCCACTAATAATCAATATTCCAATGCCAATTGCATATGTAGTTAGCTTCATCATCATGCACATAGCAATTAATTAGTGTTCACAAAAATATAGTGGATACTATTGCATTTTAAGCATTCCAATAGAGTGCCAAGATAGTAACTTACCAAATCTAAGGTATCGGAGTTGATAAAATTTTTATAATCTATTATAATTATTCACGTGTGATAAGTTTATTCAACACACAATTTAAAATAGTAGTATTATGATTTTTTTTTTTTATAATTCAGGAACTGGAATAAGGAAATTACGCAAAAAAAATTTAAAAAAATCATCCTAAGAGAGAAAACTTAATGCCTATGTTATAGGAGATATGTGACACGAAGAAAAATAAAATTGACTCTCTAATGGCTTGGATGACATTTTTCTAAAATATTAGGGCCAAGTTGAAATTAACTTTTGTCATATTCTATCATTACGAGTTTCAAAAACAAAATTATAGGGGCTATTGTAAGCAATTGAATATGGATTTAGCAAGACACAAAAGGGCCCGTATTTGGGCTGGTAGTATTGAGCCGTGGACCTACTTTTCTATGCGTCTACTCGACTTGGACATCATGAGACCCTCCATAGGCCCAAATCTTGATCATCAATTATATTCCTTACTAAATCAATTCATAATAGAAAAATCATTTTACTTAATAATAATAATTCTATTGGAATGATTCATGGAAGAAATTACTTAACATCTTCCATAAAATATGTGCTTAATACAAAGTGGGATGGTACATCAAGATTTCAGTCCAAAAAAAAATTGTTAAAGTTGTTACAGATATATTTTTTTTAAATAATAAATTTAAATTTAATATTGATGAAACGCTTTTTTAGTTTTTTTTTTAAGGAAAAGATTCCCATTAAAAGTACTTTCCAGGCATTTGGTCAAGTCTGTGTTCTAAGATTTCTCTTGCTTTCCATGGTCTAGTCTAGACTGTCTAGTATATGGTCTTTTTTTAATTCCTCGAGCTTGCTTGGAAATTAATTGCATACTTTGAAATGGTAGTCTAGTTTCTACTCTTCCAGATGTAGTTTTCAAAGGCATGGCGAGGCAAATTCATGTGAATATACAAAATTACAAGAAGAAACTAAATCAAAGCAACCCTTCTTTTTTCTTTTTTCTTTTTGGTTAATAGAAAATAAACGCTTTGTTCTTGATTTTGTTTTTTAATTGGTGACTTAATCTATGTTTATAATGTGAATCTCATTATGAATTGATAACTTAATCAAATATCTATTTTTTCTTTTTTCTTTTTTTTTTTGCATTTTAGTTAATTAATTAGCTCTTTTCTTGCTTTAATTCCTCACTTGGGGTTTTTAAAAGATTTAATGCTTCCTTGGCCACAATTAATCACTTACCAATAATGTCAAGATTAGAGAAGATATATAACTTAAACTTAAAATTTATCGTTCAATAAAAAAAATATTTGTAACAAATTGAAATATTTAGGGAACAACTAGATTGAAACTTTTTCTTTTTGGGGAAAAAAACTAATTTAGACTTTTCTAAAGAATATATATCTAATACAAGCAAATTTTATTTATAAAAATTAATAACTTTATTACTCACTTCAAATAAGTAATTATATTAATTTTTTTATAAAAGTTAAAATTATATTTATATTTTTTAAAAAAATTTAATATAATCTCAATTCACGAATAAATATCAGTCATTGTAAGTCTTTATTCACGAATAAATATCAGTCCCTTAAAAGCATTCGTTAGCCGTTAGCATAGACTACTTGCCAAAGTTTTGTCCTTTCTCTAGTCCAACAAGACAAAGACAATTCATTTCTTTACGTCACCCTTTATTTGGGAAGAAATTCTTCTCAATTTAAAATAATATTAATTTAAATATTTTTATTTTTTAAAAATTATCATATATTTATAATATATTATATTTTTTATTAATAATTAAATTTATTTTTATTTTTATTTAATAATATTTTATTAAATTTTAACAAATTGATCTTAATAATGTATTCAAATTAATGTTGTTGCATGGACCAATATCTTATCGTCTTCTGGTCACGAAGGCTGTGAATTTGACTCCCTGTTCCCATTCCCACATCAGAAAACGACCAATATCCCAACTACTGCCTTTCATGGCAAAAACAAAGAACCAAAGAAGCTGAAAGCATTGTGCCTCTCTTCCTCTCCCACAAAATTCACTTGTCGAAGATGGTCCCGAATGCCTGCAATTTTGATACGGCCAAATTTGAATAAGTTAACATCCTTGATCTCAATTCTCAGTCTTAGCCGCAATGTGTACAGGGCATGTGTGGGCGTACGTGATGGTTTTGAGTTTGAACAGATACATGTGGGTGGAGTCCTCTCATGTCTTCTCGCGTGGTCCCCACACACAAGAATATATATATAATTGTCACAAATCTTCTTTTACGTACAGTAATCACATACTTGTAACTTTATCAAGAATTAAACTGTTATCCATTTTTTATAACAGGTAAAAGCACGTAACTATTATCCATTAATTCTAATCAATAAAAAAATTAATTTTAATAAATTTTAATTGATAATTTAATTAATCAAATTAATAGATAGATTCTTATACAAAATTTAAATTTATTAACATTAAATCTTTGCGACAAATTCAACCATTTCTTTCGAATCGTCATAACAACATACTTATATTCATGCATATCAGTCACAAATAAAAATAATAAAAATATAATATAATAAAATATTTAAAAACACAATAATATTAAAAAAGATCTCGTTTAATTCAAATAAAATATGACACAAAATATTTACAGTAAATCTAAGACAAAAAAAAAAACATATTGTAGATAATAACTAATAACATTTATTCTTTTACCAATCTCAATACTCTTCACACACCACATATCGATTTTGTTTTTCTTTTTTGGGAAGAAAAGCTAAAATTTCATTAACCAGAATTAAAGTTTACAGCTGGCAAGAATAGATTGGCGGTGTTTCCACAATCCGACTTCTAGAACCTGAAATTCCTAGTGCATGGTGTGCTACAATTTGGATCAAATGTCCGGTGGAAATTGTTTCAGTTTGAAACCACATTTAAGAGAAGAGAAAAAAAGTGTTTCGAAAAAAAAATGAAAAAACCATTACACATTAAAGACGAACATTAAAACATTTTAATGTTTTAATTTAAATCTTTACTTTTTTAATTTTAATTATTTTTTATTAAATTATTCTCGTCTGATTAAACAATTAATCTAAATCATCTTAAGAATATTTTTTAATATTATTTTCACTTTAAATTCTTTTTTTAATCTATTATCAAGCTCCAATTATTTTCTTTTTTTTTTAGTATAATTTTTGTCATGTAATGTTTTGTTATCCGTTTCACTTCAATTATTGAGTAAACGGAGCTTTTGTAATAAAGTCCACAACAAGCAATGACATAGCTTTGCTTAAAGTTGATATCAATCTTATCACAATTTCTTGATAATTTCGGAGACTCTAAATGGACGAATGCATCATATGTTTATCTTTTAAACGTCCCTTGATTGACGCCTAGGATGACATACACATATGACGCCATTTGTTCCACGGTTGAAATTAAAAATGTCAATTTCTCCGTTTAAATTGGAGACTCGGTTTGGTCTGACCCGATTGGGTCGAAGATTCTCTGATTTAAATATACATATAATAGATATATATATTTATATATCATATATATATATACACACATATTATATAAATTATAGGTAAATTATATATATATTATATATGATTATATATATATATATGTAAAGGTAGATTATATATGTATATAAAATAAAATAGAAAAGAAGAGAAAAATAAAAAAGAAAAAAATTATAAATTATAAATTATTAATTATTAATTTTACTCTTACTAATCTAGTGATATGATAAATATGTGCATTATTGAAAATCACTACAAAAGTTTTTTATATGATTAAAAAATTTTGAATAAAAATATATTGAAGGTAAAATTTTTTTTTTAAAATCTTTATAATTATTTCTGGGCCCAAATAGACCCCCACTTCCCCGGGCCGAGACTGGGGATTGTTTTGTCCCCGACGGGCCGGGGGCGAGGATCCTCACCTTTCCCCATAGCGGGGACAAGCCGAGAATGGAGATACGAGGGCATATCGGGGACGGGGCCGAATTTCTAGTCCCCAACCCGATCCGGTCCATTGCCATCCCTAGTTGAAACATTTTGGATTTTAGTTGGGTTTGGTTGGGATAAGATGTGAACGGAAAGGATAAATAATATGGGTCTGAATTACACATTTATTAAAAAGTTTTTCTTTTCACTTTCACTTTCACTTTCTCTCTCTACCCCATCCTCTCTGCGGAAAGCTTTCTTCAGCACCACATCTGGTTGCAGATCTTGGCCGGAGCTCCGGCTTGTGCCGGAGAGTGACCAAAGATCTTGTCTTTTTTTTTTTTTTTTGGTTGTGTACTTTCACCCTATTTTGGATTACAAATCATAAAAATTTATTTTTTTCGACTTGTTTATCAAAATCCTCGCATCTTTGGTATAATTTCTGATATGTTCTATTTAGATCGGAGTTTTCAACTCTATTTACTTTTAGTTTATTTAAAATCCATTAAGTTGGCCGTCTCACCATTTCCTTATCTTTTTTCAGGTAGTTTTGAAGGCAACTAATGCACCTATAGCCTTCTAAAATGCTGCTTACAGAACTCTCCATTTCTCTATCTTTTTATCAGGTAAATTTTAAGGCAATGATACGTCCCGAGCCTTCTAAATTACTACTTATAGAACTAAGTGTGAGAAAAGTAATTGTTTTTTTTTTTTATCATGTCAACGATGTTTGAAGTTAGAGATAAGAAAATTTGGAAGAAGATTTTTGTATATTCATTTTATTTCTTATACTCACCTTAAGATTTTTGTATATTCATGATTCCCCTGTATAATTTATTTTTTTATGAATGAATGCATTTACTTAGAAAAAAAAGAATTACACATTTGTAATATTTTGTTAGGGTGAAATATAGAAGAAAAATAAATTAAAAAAGACACTACTTCAAAATTTAAAATTAATTATAATATATTTTTATTATAATTTATATTAAATATAAAATAATATTAATAATTAGTTAAATATTTAAAATTTAAACTTAAATAACTCTCATTCGACTTAAAATATACTATCAACAACACTTAAAATTATCCGTTATTATATAATTTAATTAATTAATTAAATTATCAAGCAGGCTTTATTCTTCTTTCAAAACACTATACATTTCAATAACTTTCTTAATTTATATGCCAAAAATCTTAGGCTACAAGATTCTTTAAAAAAAATATATATAAATATAATATATAAAAGGAGTTCTTATTCTCCACAATTAATCGTTGCACGAGATGAAATTGATGAAGCCGATAATTTTGACGGCAAGGGAATCAATCAAGGCATCAAAAATTCAATTTGTTTGGCATTTCACTTGCCTGCTAATGAAGGCAATATCAAAATCCACAAACCACAAAACACTTCCAATCTAAGACATGTATGGCAAGAATGAAAAGGGACATGCATAACTTAGATTTGTGTCAAAATCCATGGGTTGTTAGTAGTGGTATTTATAAAAATCTCAATCTTTTCAAATTAAATCGAAATTATTGTATTTAATTAATTTAGTTTAACTTCGATTTAAAAAGTTTTTAAATAGCAAAATTAGTTCGGAATCAAATCAAACTGAAACAATAAGTTCTTATGAAATATTTTATATATAATTAATAATTAAGTTTATTTTCTTTATAAAAAAAACAAATTTTATTTATGTCGTTAACCACCCTTATTATCTTAAACTTATTCTAATGTACTTGATTGGATCTATTGATACACATCTTCGAAAAGAATGTCTAAAAAAGAGTATTACATAATACATTGAATTAAAAAAAAAAAATGATTGAACTGACTTCGTCTTTTGAATCTTAACAAGAGAGCATTCGATAAGATTGAGTCAGCATAAACTTAATCTAAATTTTTTCAAGTTCAATCTTGTATATGATCAAACTAAGCCAAGTTCTAGTTTAATAATGCATAGTGTTTTAAATTTGATTAAAGCTTGAACTAAGTAACTATATTAGATATAATTTAAATTTATCTGATTTATTAAAATATCATATTGTGAATATATTATTACTGCATAAAAATATATAATAACATATAATAAAAGATAAAGTTACATAAGTTTTTCTTTATACAAATTTATTTTAAAAGTCTGACATTTTTTTTAAAAAAAAAAGAGAGAAAAATGTGTTCGGTCTGCCAAACTCCGTCTAAAGCCCAAGATTTTTGGGGGAGTAGGGAAACTAATTTGTCAAGCTCTAATTAGTCACGGCCGAATCTAGAAAAGTTTTCTTAGGGGAGCAGACGTGTTCGGGTTATATTTTGATTATTCTTTTTAGTTAAAATATTATTAAATTCTTAAAGGGCATAAATTAGTCAAATAACTTTTTCTTAACGAGATCTTTAAAATGAAATGAAGAATCATAGAATTAGGAGCTAAAGAATAACTTGACATCTAAGTCAATTCTTTTAATATATTTTTTATTTACCAGCAAAAAAAAAAAAAGAAAAAAAGGACTCAATATTTAAATCACACGTGTTATTTTTGTAACCTTAATGAATAAAAACAAAAATGAAAGAACTAATTTAAATCACACAGTTCAGTTTAGCATGATTCTTAATGAATAGTCATTTAACTTAGAAATAATTTAATAGAAATCACATATTCTAATAATTTTTAAGGAAAAAAAAAGGAGATTTTCAAGAATTTTGGGGGCAGCTCCGTCTACGGTTCTAAACACCCCCAAGAAAAAGAGGTGTGAATTGGCATGCATAGTCAATGATAAAATATATCAACTTTTGTGTACATGTTTTGATTAAGATCCATTTGCATTTCAAAGTAGAAAAGATTATGATTCGATTCAGATGCAAAAGACGAGGACAAAAGTCACGAGACAAAATGCTGGGTCATTACATCCTTAAAAGGGGAGTTTATAGTGCCTTTAAAGGTTTTCCATATCCAATTTTTTATTTTACTTTTATATATATACAACCTTTTTTTGTTTTGAAATAAATTTGTATCTTTTTTTCATCCTTTTTTAGAATGAAAGATACAAATGCGAAAGTTAATTTGCAAGTTTTTTTTTAATCTAAAAACAAAAACTGCAAAAACACAAAAAATAAAGAAAAAACAAATTAAGGACAAGTGTATAAAACTTGAATTAATCCAAATATATCGTTTAAAATTTATTATTTTTATAATTGTACCTCTCTTTTGTAAACGTAAATAATTGTACCCTTGCAAACTTTTGAAATTTTTTTAATTAGGTCCTTTCATTCAAAAAGAATGATAAATAAGATTTTTTTTTTTTTTTTATCAATGTGAAGGATTTGGTTGCAATTAGAGAAAAGTTTAAAGACTTTGTGGAAATAATTTCTTTTATTTTTCTTTTCCTTCCTTGTATATATAACACCAGAAAAAAGGTTATAGAATAAATCGGAGACTTCTTTCTTTATAAAGATTATTTTTACCTATTAGGTTATTATTCACATTGGAAGATTCTTGACTACTTTAATTCTAACAATAAAAAAAGAGAAGTAAAATATAAAATATGAAAATTAATATAGTTCGATTAAAATAATTTATGTTTGTAGAGTGAAAAAAAATAATTTTTAATAATTAAATAAAGAAATACAAAAATAAAAATTCTAAAAAAACTTACAAACTCAAACTTGTTATAAAATTAGGGCAGTGTTAGAATAAAATCTACACACTACACACTAAAAAAATTCTAACTATTCTTTGCACAAGAATTTCTCTTCAAACTTCTCTCTTTCTTTCTCTCACAATTCTTTCTCTAATTTTTCTTTCATTAATCTTTCTTTCACAAAAATAATGGAGTATTACAAGCTTAGAGAATAGCTCTATTTATAGAGCTCTAATTAGTGGAATACATCATGGCATACATCATCTTCCACTAATCTCAATTAGTGGTCTCAATTAGTGGTGTCTCCACTAAATGGTGGACATCCATAAAAATCTTCTATAATAATTCACATAAATCCATAATTAGTGGAGCCTCCACTAATTAATAAAGATTCCAATAATTCATAACACTCCCCCTTGGATGTCCATCCATTACATAAAGAATATGCCTCGTTAAAACCTTACTAGATAAAAATCCAAGTGGGAAAAAAATCTAGTGAAGGAAAAAGAGTACACTATTCTATATGTCCGTTTATTACTCCCCCGATGAGATGATTCCTTTAAATCTTTAAACCGACGCATACCGATTTTATATCTCAACTTCTCAAATGTTGCAATCGGTAAAGTCTTCGTGAAAATATCTCGCGAGGTTATCACATGACCGAATTTGTAGCACATCAATTTCACATTTCTTCCGGAGTTCATGAGTAAAGAAGAATTTTGGTGAAATATGTTTTGTCCGATCTCCTTTAATATATCCTCCTCGTAATTGAGCTATGCAAGCCGCATTGTCTTCATAAAGAGGAGTTGGAATATCTTTGATTGATGATAATCCACAACTTTCTCGGATATAATGAATCATGGATCTTAGCCATACACATTCTCGACTTGCTTCATGAATGGCTATAATTTCAAAGATGATTTGAAGAAGTAGTCGCTATAGATTGTTTCGTAGAACGCCATGATATAGCAAGTATTTCCACATGTAAATAGATAGCCCGTTTGAGAACGTGCTTTATGTGGATCGATAAATAACCAAAGATCTCGCATAACCTATCAATGTTGGACTGGTTTTATTTGAATAAAATAATCCGAGATCAATTGTACCTTGGAGATATCGAATGACTTGTTTAATTCCATTCCAATGTCGTCGTGTTGGTGAAGAACTAAATCTTGCTAATAAATTGACAAAGAAAAGCAATATCAAGTCGTGTATTATTAGCAAGATACATCAATGCACCAATTGCACCGAGATATGGTACTTCAGACCAAGGAGTTCTTCATCATTTTCTTGAGGTCTGAAAGGATCTTTATCCACATTTAATGATCTGGACGATCATTGGAATACTCAATGGATGTGCTTTGTCCATGTAAAATCTTTTAGCACTTTTGTCGTATATGTTGATTGATGAATAAATGTTCCACTCTCCAAATGTTCAATTTGTAAACCAAGGCAAAATTTGGTTTTACCAAAATCCTTGATTTCGAATTCTCTTTTTAAATAATCAATTGTTTCTTGGAGCTCTTCAGAGTTCCAATAAGATTAATATCATCAACATATATAGCTAATATCACAAATTTAGAACCGCATTTCTTAATAAAAACACATGGACATACCCGGTCATTTTTAAATCCCGCTTTCAATAAATATTCACTAAGACGTGTGAACCACATGCGCCCAGATTGCTTCAGTGCCATATAATGATTTCTGCAACTTGATGGAGTAATTTTCACGAGGATAATGTTTATATGCTTCGTGCATATGAAATCCTTCTGGGATTTTCATGTAAACATCATTTTCTAAATTTCCATACAAGTAAGCAAAGTGACAACATCTAATAGGCGCATATCTATCTTTTTCATGTACCGCCAAACCGATAAGATATCTGAGTGTAATAGCATCAACAATAGGAGAATAAGTTTCATCATAATCAATACCTGGTCTTTGTGAAAAACCTTGGGCTACTAATCGCGCTTTATATCGAACGATTTCACTCTTTTCATTGCGCTTTCGCACAAATATCCATTTGTAGCTAACAGGTTTTACACCTTCTGGTGTTCGGACTGCAGTCCGAAGACTTCACGTTTTGTCAGTGCATTTAACTCCGATTGAATCGCATCTTTCCATTGCAGCCAATCTTTTCTATGCCGACATTCATCAACTGATATTGGTTCAGGATCATCATTATCCTGTGTAACATCAAGAGATATATTGTATGCAAATATATTATCAATAACAGTTTCTATCCGATTCCAACTTCTACCGGAAGTGGTATAATTGATAGAAATTTCAGTGTTACTTTCATCAACTTCTGGTTCTTTGTCATCAGTTCTCTCTTGGTCTTTATCATTCTTTTCTTCAATATGATCTTCTGGATCATTTAATCCTCTTTTCTTTCGAGGATTTTTATCTTTAGAACCAAGAGGTCGGCCATGCTTCTGGCATGCTTTTGGCTCAGCAGCTATATGTAAAATCTTTTGTTCTGTTGGAACTTCAATTAGAATAGGAGCATTTATAACTGGCATATGCGATTTTGTTACTCTTCTAGAGTCAACAAAAGCGTCTGGCATTTGATTTGCAATGCTTTACAAATAAATCATCTTTTGAACTTCAAGTTCACACGCGCTTGTATGCGGATCAAGATAATTTAATGATGTTGTCCAATCACGATCTTTCTTGTACTGTTTCTGTTCTCCCCCTAATTTAGGGAATAATGATTTCACAAGAGAATAAGAAAAGAAATATAAGAAAATGATGACAAGCAGGAAATGCCAAGAAAAATATCTCTTTTTTTTTTCACTCTTCCCGGTACCGACTTTTCCTCTTCCTCTCTTGTCTTTTCTTCTCCTCCGACCCTCTACCTACCATCTACCTCTTCTTCTTCCTCATACGTATATATATATATATATATATATGTATCGATATATATCTCGCTTATCAATCATTAGTAAACATCAAAAACAAAAATCACAAAGCGTATATGGAGACTCGTAATTCATTTGAGACATGGTCAAATTTTGACTCGGTTTTCGCAGCAGATGTTGATGTATTTTCCTTTCCAAACCAACCGCTTCTGCCTAATTCGAACACAGTAAGATTTTGATATGTTTTCCTTTCCAAACCAACCGCTTCGCCTAATTCGAACGCGAAGATTTTGATATGTTTTCCTTTCCATACCAACCGCTTCCTCCTAATTTCGTGTGAGATACCTTTGAGGGCTTCCATTTGTTTTTAGTATGCTTGATAATGAAATTAAACTCTCTTTTGGTTTGTTTTTTATGTAAATCAGTGGAAGTTTTGAACATACCGCTTTGGACCAAGTTGATCCGCCCCTACAAGAGACTCGCTTTGATACTCGTTCCTCTTGATGCTATTCCTTTGAATGAGGATATGCTTGTGCATGATCCTTTCTACTCTCTAATGGATTTTGAACAAAGCCGTAATATGTTTCCAGTGTTATTATACATTTAAACATGGATTTTGAATGGTATTACCTTTATCGATATTATTTTCTTTTTCTAGGAGAAATAATGAGTGGTCTTGGCAACGAAGTCGGAGTAAGTACTCATGAAATGCATAATATCGAAGTTCAAGATATTATTGCAGACAAAATTCCCGGGGAGAAGAAGATGATTAAGAGGCAGAGAGAGAAGAAGGGCAATAACTCCCATGACACTATCAAGAGAAACAATTTCGCAAGATTTTTACCTACCAATCAAGAGCGCAACCAAAGAACCGAATATTGGCATAACCCGTCTCAAGAAAAGATGTAGGGAGTTAGGAATTCGTCGATGGCCTCACAGAAATTGGTGAGCTTGGAGACCATAATCAAGAATGTTCGTGTTCTCTCTCATACATACTTATAATTTACAAGTATGAAACTATGAAAGATTTATAAGTAAATAACCGATGATATCACTTCGATTTACAGGAGATGCAAAATAAAGAAGAAGGAGGACATATGGCCGAGAAGAAGTTGAAAGAAGCCATTGCGATATCGGAATGTGAAAAACAGCTTGGTGGAAGAAAGTCCTAATACGCAGCTTAGAGGACCAAACACGTAAATTGAGACAAGCATGCTTCAAGGCCAAATATAATAAGAAATTTAATTATAATAAACTTAAGGAGATCATAAAATCCCAAGACTCATTTCGCAGTAATTTTACTGGCTAATTCTGCCGCTAGTCTCGATGCCGGCTCAAAGGGGAAAGAAAAGGAGGAGGATGTCGAAAAAGAGGAGTCGAAGTCCATAATTACTAATTGTTTGTCTTCCTCTAATGTAAATATTGAAAAAGAACAATTACAAACCTTCATCTTACATTTGTCAGCTCAATTACAAAAGAGCAACTATAAGCATGTATCCTCAAGTTCATATGAACACTAGTGATATGAATAAAAGATGTGATGCTTATTATTAATGGAAATATCTTTTTCCCTTATTATCTTTTCTCGCTCCACTTCAGTGGCCGCATTTCTCCGTGATAAGAGAAATATCGAGTGTGTCCATAACCATAACCACGGCCACTGCCACAACTACGACTATAACGATGGCTTCTGCTGGAGCCAACAACATTCACTTCTTGGAGTGCTGTTGAGCCAGTTCATTTGGCTTCATGATTTCTCAATAATAACTCATGAACTCATGTTAAATCTGTCAATTTTGGATACCATTTTTCTCGATATTTTTACTGTAGGACAATATTCGAGGTATGAAAAGTGGAGAATGTCTTCTCCAATATAACTTCATCAGTAACTTTTTCTCCGCAAAATTTTTAACTAAGATGTAGTTTTATACATCACGGAGTTCACGGTTTTACAATCTTGCAACTTCAGGTGCAACCATTCATACCGTGCAGTGGGTAGTACGACAATCTTCAGGTGGTCAAATCTTTCTTTTTATCCACATGATATATTGATCTCCTTTTTTTTAGCATTTAGATGCATTTCTGTATGACATATAAATTTCTTTTTTCAGAAATATCAATGGCTACAAATTCGAATTTAGCGAGATCAATAAATGCGTACCTGTCTTCTGGCTTTAATAACGGCAGAGACTCGTGCTGATAACGTGTTATAAAATTAGGGTAGTGTTAGAATAAAATCTACACACTACACACTAAGAAAATTCTAACTATTCTTTGCACAAGAATTTCTCTTCAAACTTCTCTCTTTCTTTCTCTCACAATTCTTTCTCTAATCTTTCTTTCACTAATCTTTCTTTCACAAAAATAATGGTGTATTACAAGCTTAGAGAATAGCTCTATTTATAGAGCTCTAATTAGTGGAATACATCATGGCATACATCATCTTCCACTAATCTCAATTAGTGGTGTCTCCACTAAATGGTGGACATCCATAAAAATCTTCTATAATAATTCACATAAATCCATAATTAGTGGAGTCTCCACTAATTAAGAAAGATTCCAATAATTCATAACAAAACTTTACTAATAGACAAAAACTTGGCAATTAATTAATCCGACAGAAGATATTGTTTTCCTAAGTTGACTTTAGCGGCATTAACACGCAAACTATGAGCGTTGGACACCTAAATAGCAATCTCTCTCATTGTCCTTTATTTCCTTTACCTGTTCTAGTCAATATCGATATTACAATTTGATTGATGCTCATCGTCAATCCTAGTACTTTTTATTTTTTTGCATCAAATAAGTAATTATTCTATAGATCGCGTAACAATATACAATCATTTCTTTGAATCATACTCGAGACTATTATTGGTCCAATAGAACATTATCAAAGAATTAAGTCTTTAATATTGTTATGATATAATGTAAATTAAAATTAAGATGGACAAAAAAAAAGAAAAAAAGCTAAACTAAGCCTTGTTTGATTGGAGTGGTAAGTGAAAGAAAAAAGAAAGGAGAAGTAAATTTGAAAGAAAAATAAATATTTATTTTGTTTAGTAGAACGTAAATATAGAAAGAAATTAAAGACGGGGTTTTTTTATTTCCCTCCACATTAGATTTTTGGGTCCTCTTATTTTGGAAGGATTGGTGCAATCCTTCTATTATAAAGACCAAAATAACTTCAAGTTTTTCTAACTTTTTTATTTTTTCTTATTAAATTTTTTATCTCTTTCTTTTATTTTTTCCAACTTGTTAACTTTTGTATTTGTTTTTAAATTTCTCCTACCATTATTATATTCTCTATCCTTTTTCACCACTCTTTCTAGTAATAAAGTAAATATTTTTTGTTTGTCTAATATTAATTTTTTAAAAAAATATTACTAATATCTTACCTAATAAATTATTAATGACTTGTCTAATAAATAACATTTTACTTCAATATTATAATATAGTTATTTACTTCACTTCTAATCATACTAAATAAATAAAAATAAATTAATTTATTTCTCTAATAATATGAGTATAATAGTAAATTTGACAAAATATCTTCTCATTTTCCTTCACTTTTCAATAAAATTAATATTTATCATTTACTTCTTTTCTACTCATACTAAACAAAAATAAATAAATATGTATACTTCTATTAAAAGAAGTAAATGTGTCTCTTCCCCTCTCTTCCCCTCCCCTCTCGTCCCCCTCATCGAACCAAACAAAACAAAGCCCAAAGCCTAGTTTGCGAGTTGAAAAATCGTTTGAGAGATTTTTTTAGGAAAGAAAGGGAGAGATCACTCTAACACCCAAATTTGATTATCTCCAAATTAGAGAGAATTGGAAAGAAGAGAGAACTTCTAAGTTCTTTTCTTTAATTGACAAATTTAACCTTTATAGAATACCTTCTAATTTTTATTACCTTTCATATCCTCAACTTCATTTATAAACTTTTAAAGAATATTTTAATAAATAAAAAGTAATCATTTATTTTCTCTCCAAACTTTCAAATAAAAAAAATGCTCTTCTTTTTTTTTTCTCCCCAACTCTCAAACAATTTTACACATATATCACATTACTTTTTTTCTCTTCTTTTTTTTCGTAACTTAAAATTTTTCTTATATTCTTTTTTCTCCTAAACTTGCAAACTAGCTCTAAGAGGAATTCATATAAGAAGGTATTTCCCCCCGCCCGCCCTTGCTTTTTGGGTTTTCAAGAGCATATTATTACAAGGGAACAGGGCGAGGGGTGGTTATAGGTGCCAGGTGCAAAGTACCCTAGGTAAACTAGTCATTTGGTCTGAGGAGCCCGCTTGATTTAAACTTCCTCGGGCCAAGCTTAAGACAAGGAAAAGCAGAGTTCAACATTGCACTAACATGATGTAAAAATATGTAAATAAAATGGATAAATATATCTAGACCAAACTAGAAACTTTATATTCTGTAATAAATTATAGTAAGTTGATAATATTATATTTTTTGTAAAATTTTTGGACAGTAAAATATGAAAATTTAAAAAATTTAAAACAAATCTAAAATTTTTCAAAAATTTTGGGAGGCGGATGCCACTCCCCGCTCCCCTAAATCCTTCCTTGAATATATTTTTAAATATTGACCCTCCTAAATAATATGAAAAAATTATGATTGAACTACTTTCTGGCGTAAGAATTAACTTTTTTAAATAATAATAATAATAATAATAATAATAATAATAATAATAATAATAATAATAATAATAATAATAATAATAATAATAATAATAATAATAATAAAGGCACTTTAAAAAGGAAAAAAAAATAAAAACAGAAAAAATCGTAAATCATAACTCAGGCAGAGGCTCAAACTAAACTTCATTTCGTGGTCGGCTCGGGGCCAACATCATGAGCTCGGCAGAGACTGACATCCAAAATGCAAAATCCAAGCAGCATATAACTGCCAAAATTTAATATTTATTTTTAAAATAAACATTTTTTAATAAAAATTCTTGCGACTAACCTCCTTATTTTGAGATTATAAGTTTTACTAAAAAAGATTTGACAAGAGAAAGGAAAATAAGAGTATTAATTTAGAGGTAAATCATAATTTATCTTATTTAATTAGAAAATAAATAAAAAGAAAGTAAATGTGAAAAAAAATTTAACTTGTCCAGAATAAGACGAATTAACAAGTAAATTAGATGAAGAAAATATAAATTTACTTTTTATCATCTTGACCAAATCAGTTAAAAACAATTGTATTTATCCCTCTTAGTAAAAGTAAATTAAATAAAGTAAAATATAAATTTATTTTATTTCCATCCTAACTAAATCAGATAAAACAATTACATTTATCACTTTTAATAAAAGAAAATATGACTTTTTCCTTCCCCCTCCGTCCTCCGTCCTCCGCCCTCCGCCCTCCGCCCTCCTTATGTTACTACAAATGAATTTTACTCCATAAACATAGATAATTTTATTAGCCACTCCAAATATTACATCACAATATTGATTCATAAATTTCTATAAAATTTAAAATTATATTTTTGTAAAGCTAATTTTTAAATTCAATTCAAATCCGAAATGAAAAATAAATTTTAGATAAAAACAAATAAAATAACTGTCCAACCCAGGCAACTTAGAGCACCTTGTCCGCACGATTTTTATTTTGGACTGCGCCTAGTCCTTTGGCTCAGTTTGTGGCAGGAGCTTAGAAGATTATAATTTCACGTGTAAAATAAGTCAAATTCTATTTCTCCCAAAGTCAATGCAAATTCGATATTCCAACTTGCCGGCTGATGAATACAACGTGACGTCTTCATTGATGACGCGATCCATGCTTTCCCACTTCCATTCACTGTTCCGTCAATTCACTTTTGACCACTTCCGTTGCTTCTCTCCTCTGTTTTTCTCCATTTTCTCTGTGTTCTTTCCACTACAAAGTGGAATATAAAAGCCACCCCAACAGACTTTGTTTTCAAGAAATGCTAGTGTAGAAACTAAAGAAAACATTGTCTGATTTGAGCTATTCCTGTTTTTAAAGAAAATGGAAAGAGTCCATCCTCCTCCTCACCCACTACCCCAACCTTCTCCACATCCATCTTCAAAAATGGAGAGAAGAATTGTGGAGAAGAACAGAAGGAATCATATGAAAGGACTATACTCTAAGCTCTATTCTCTCCTTCCGAGTTATAGCTCCAAGGTTTGTCCTATTTGATGCAAATTTTCCTTTCCCCCTCCCCTTTCCCGCGGTATACAGAGAGATTCTGATGCAGATGTTATGTGATGCAGGAAGTTTTAGCGGTGCCTGAACAAATAGATGAGGCAGTGCAGCACGTCAAGGGCTTGCAGGTAAGGCTAGAGAAACTCAAGGAGAAGAAGGAAAATTTGTTGCGTAGAAAAAGACCACAATCTTGCATTGCGAGTGAAAAGAATGAAACGAGCAGCTCAAGATTACCTCGTTTTGAGATTCAAGAAATGGGACCTGCCATGGATGTTATTTTGATAAGTGGGCTGGAGAAACATGCGACATTTTATAGCATTCTTCGCTCGATTGATGAAGAAGGTTTTGAGGTTGTCAGTGCTAACTTTTCCAGTTCTGGAATTTCAATGGTCCAAGTAGCTCATGCAAAGGTTAGCAGACACTCGGCTCGATTCTCTCCTTCTCTTCCCTTTTTCTGGTGTCTAAAATCCTTGTGCAAAGAAATGGGATTGCAAAAAACCAATCTGATTATTCAATGTTTTGGCTGCCATTTTTGGACAGGTTGGAAAATCGACGGTGGGCATTAGAGCTACAAACCTTGCAGGAAGGTTAGAAGAACTTGTCAATGGACATCCAAACGCTGATTTGGAATCAAGCCTAGACTTGTGGGACTTCGAAATTGAACCAGATATATGGGGTTCTGAAGTTCTGGAAACAATATCAATGCCAACGTTTGGAATGGGAGGATTTGGTATCTTGAACAGAATGTAGGAATTTGCAGTGTGTTTTTTGGCCAAAATTTTGCGGACCGATGCTTTAGTCAATAATATCATCAATTGTAGTTAATCAAGGGGAAGAGGGGCGGGGAGGGAATTGCACATTCACATGAAGATGCAGAAGTCCCACGTCGAAGCGAGGGAAGGAGTTCAGTTCCTAATTCTCTTGTTAGTTCCGTTACATCCAACTTTGGTTATATGGATTCTTTCTTCAATTTCCCCTGTTCCCCTTGATTAACTAAAAGAAAGATCTTCTATTGTAAATTTGTTCCTCTCCTCATCTCTACTTTGCAAAAACTACATGAAATGATGATCATCAGGTAGCTAATGTGGAGGTTCGCTAGATTTGATCGGGTAACTAAATTGTCATTTATTGTAAAGCTACCTTAAAATGAATTCTTGCATTTTATGCAGCAATTGTATGGTATAATTCTTGTACTTTTATTTTCTGGACAAGTTACAAACTTATCTGTTTGAGTTCTTAGTTTAATGACCATTTATTGATTTAATATGAAAATTATTCTGATTTCATTTTGCAAGTCAATGATACTATTCTCTGCACTGAAATGATGGAATTGAAACAATCAAAATGAACGTATAGACATCTAATAATAATAATAATAATAATAATAATAATAATAATAATAATAATAATAATAATAATAATAATAATAATAATAATAATAATAATAATAATAATAATAATAATAATAATAATAATAATAATAATAATAATAATAATAATAATAATAATAATAATAATAATAATAATAATAATAATAATAATAATAATAATAATAATAATAATAATAATAATAATAATAATAATAATAATAATAATAATAATAATAATAATAATAATAATAATAATAATAATAATAATAATAATAATAATAATAATAATAATAATAATAATAATAATAATAATAATAATAATAATAATAATAATAATAATAATAATAATAATAATAATAATAATAATAATAATAATAATAATAATAATAATAATAATAATAATAATAATAATAATAATAATAATAATAATAATAATAATAATAAGAAGCACCGCCACCGCCACTGCCACCATCTTGGCACAGAAACGATAGAATTCTGAGTAAGAACTAAGATTACATCTATATAAATTGCTAACTCATATTCTCAAATCTATAGCGCTATTGATAACTAATTCGGAACACTAACAAGTGTACTAGATCTCGTTTATAGTAATAAGGTCGTCCTACGGAGATTAGAATTAAAACTCCTTCTAATGATATTAATCCTAACTTGAATTAAAAGAAAATAAAGATTCTAATGATTGTTGTGTTGAGAATTAAATTGAAATAATTAAACTAGCACTTCTTCCCAGATAAAGATTATAATGAGATGATTTAAGGCACATGATTTCACTAGATTAATTCTTATATTACCAACGTGACCCGTTATTCTAGAGAGTACTTTATCAGTTAATCAGTGTCCAGAATTAACCAATATATTTTTTCAAGGTATATTAATTCTATTCCTCTAAATAACTCAACTATATTTCTATGTTGAATTCAATTCAAAGGAACGCATTCAATAAAATGACATTATAATGATCACACAAACTACGCAAATATATTTCTATTTCACATGTAGTTTATGAACTGATTACCTGTCCTAATTAACTAAGTCATTTTTCGAATTTTCCTAATTAATGATAAATCAATCTGAATGGTAATCAAGCATTCAATTGCTTTGAGTACAATAATCAGGCATAGAGTAACACCCTTCAAATAACGGAATCACAAGATAATATAATAATCAATACTTTGCTACATCAAGGTCTTAGAATAAGAATTTAATACATAATTGAAGAGAAATTCAAAAACAAATTAAGAGAGATGGTATGGGAAAATATCATAGTATACTAATACAATCTCCAAGTTTATCCATGAGTAGCCTTAAATATGTGTCCAACAATAAAAAACCCTCTCAAAATTACAACTAAAAAACCCTAGGATGGTAATACCTAAAGTTAATGTCAAAAGAAAATGAACAAAATTCATCCCTAATGACTTCTTCCTCCAAAACTCGCTTTTTTCGGTTTTTATCTTCGTTGGAGTCCATTGGAGAGTTCAATCCGGCTCCTAATTGATGAATCCGGCGCCGGATTTAACTCTCTTCATGAGATCTTTCGAAAATTGCTTCTTCAAATAAACTAGGGATCTTTCTAGGGATTTTTCATTCAAATCCCTAAAAAAATCAAATAACTACAAAAAAGAATAAATTATCCAAATAAACTTCATATTACATTAAATTATAATATAATCTATCCAAAAATCACTCAAAATATTCGATGCAATATCACTTCATCAGCTATCAATCAAATACTCGGTAACAAGTGTTAAATTGCTTTTGAGAGAGTACAAAATATGCAGATAGTTTTGTTTAGGTCTTCAATTCTCAGCAAAAGCGGTGGTGATGTGATGGAACACCAACTTGGTTTTTCCTTAGGAAGTTTGCCATTCTAAATCAAACACACATTCTCTATAATAAAGGTCTCGATTAGGGATGGCAATTTCCTCGCATAAATCGGGGGCCCGCCCCGGTTGGGCCGGGGATTCCCCGATTTAAGCGGGGACAGGGCCGGGGGAGGGCTCTACATCTCGGCCTGCTAGGCTGGGCCGGGCCGGGGACGGGGATAGCATGATCCCCGGCCCGCCCCCGCCCCTGCCCGCTCGGCCCGCATAGTACATGTGTATAAAAATTCTAATTTATATTATATATATACAATAATTATATATAGCATGTGTAAAAATAAAATATATACATATTAGATAGTATGTGTATATATTTATATATATAGTATATATATTAATTATATAATATGTGTGTCTATATATGTCTTGTACTATATCTACTTAATCATGATAAGAAAAAATATATCTTGGTTTATGAAATTATTGATTCTTATGTGAGATAATAATATACTTAAATTAATAAATTTGTAATTTTAATGCACTAACAAATAACATGCTAACAAATAATATAGTAGTTGGGATGGTAATGTATTATGAACATTTTAGTTCTCATTGATATTCTAATCATTATAATCTTTTTGTAAATTTTAATTGGTATTAATAATATTATTTTAATATTACTCAATAATTTATTTATTCTTATTTTTCCAATATTAAAAAACGTTATTTATTTATTCTTATTTCTCTAATATTGTAAACATTATATTTTTTTAATCTTTTTAAATAATTTGATTAAGAGTATGTTAGATAATTTTATTCATAAAAATTCTTATTCATAGAATTTTTTATTATTGTATATATATTTAAAAAGATATTTATGAAATAGTTACAATTAAGGGAAAAAATGAATGAGAAATTAAGAATGATATTGTAAAGCGGCATGGATATAAGTTTGTTTCTCAAACCATTAAAGGTCTTGAGAGGCACGAGCAAAAAATATTTGGTTTTTAAACTTATATTCTTAGAGTCATTACTTATTTTAAAATTATATTGTCATTTGCAAATTATGATTGTGTTGTATCTCATACTGCAATTCGAATTTTATTTATCTCGAATTAATATTTTAACTTTAATTTTTTCTCACAAAGATAAGATACAAAATAGAATACAAATGGTAATAATATAAGATTTGACTATAATTTAAGATGAAAATGATAAATTTGATAAAAATATAAATATTTGTGTGAATAATAAAAGTTTGTTCAACATCAATCAGTATTTGTTCTGTTAGTAATAGAATAAAGTTGAACTTATTTGAAACACAACTTCGTTCAAGATTGATTAATACTTGTTGGATTAGTAATTGAACATACCTATATTTATTTACAAATGTTTAATTTCATTCGATTATTAATATAAAATATCTCACATTAACCCACAAGTATATATTATTTCTAAATCAAATATTAATATTAGTAGTACTTATTTAGAAATTATTTAGATTTTTTTTTTTTTTTTTGAAACCGGGGCTGGGCCGAAACCGGGCCCCCGCATCCCCAATTCCTTGCTGGGCCGGGACTGGGGATTATTTTGTCCCCACCGGACCGGAGACGGGGATCCCTGTCTTTCCCCGTGTCGGGGACGAGCCGGAGGCGGGGATGTGGGGGGATTGCGGGGGCGGGGCCGGGATTTCTAGTCCCCGGCCCGGCCCAGCCCGATTGCCATCCCTAGACTCGATCCAAAGTACAAGGCTCCCCCTCAAATTCCTGTCTTATAAAGCTCTTCATTTTTGCTTCCTTTAAATCCTGCAGATTCCAAAGCTTAATCCTTTGCGGGTCACCCTCGTCCTCATTTTTCCTATCTCGTAGAATAAGAAACAGAAACCGTGCAAACTCAGTGGCCTTATCATTGAACCTTACAATTATAGTTTTAGGACGACAAGTCCAAAATATTCCGTCTAAAGCAGCATCACAATGCTCAAGTGAAAAACCCTGCAGTATTATCAAATTTTGCACTTGAGGTTTAGGAAACAGCATAGCACCCCACCTATTCTCTTCTTCCAAATTGAAGGTGAATGGATCACTTCCGCAGAAAATACGAAGCGAGATTTCAGATTGACCCAATTTCATCAAGAATTTCTTCAAACGAAACCATGAATCCTCTACATCCCTCAGCCAAGTAATATCAGAAAACCAATGACCCGGAATATTTGTGAAAGAAAAGGCCGGAAGCAACCCGTGGTCTAATTCGAACCGAACAATGCTTGGAGCATCAACATGCAGCTCCTTCACATAATCATGCCAATCATCATTATACAAGCTCAAGTTTGTAAGTGAGTGACTTGAGATTTTGATTGTTTGCAAGCCATAGCAAGAATTGATTGTTAAATCCTCAAGGCAGGGGAATTTGCTTCCAAAATCGATGAAGAAGATATCGGTGATCTCAACGCGGCACAGTTTTAAACTCTTCAGATTCTTGGTTGCACCAAACTTAAGACACCCACCTTTCTCACCGCATCTAAAATTCTCAAAAGAAAAGGACTCAAGATTTGGTACTTCTTCAACTTCAACTCTTTCAGACGTGCAAATAAACAACTCTTTAAGCTTATGCAGTTTGGCCACATTGTAATGTGTAACACCTTTACAGCAATAAAGTTTCAATGATTCAATCACTTTGCAGCTTGAAAGTATTCTCTGAAGTTTTACATCATCTAAACGTACGTCACAAAGATGCAACCGCTTAAGATGACTGCACATGATTTTTTCAGGAACAAGCAGCTTCCTATTGTAGCCTTGTAGATATAACTCTTCGAGTGATTTAGCTTAAAAAATTATTTGAGGGAAGGTAGAAAACATACAACTGATATGAAGATTTTTTACACCGTTTTCTACTGCTGTTTCAATCCATTCTCCTTCAAGTGAGCCATCACAAATTTTCAACATTTGTATATACGTCCTTTGCTGTCGGTGCCTTAGCATAGTTTGGTTCACGTACTTGTAGAAATTTCCGCCAATCGTCGGGGGAAAACAAGAGAAATCAAGAACCGGTCGTGTCCGCCAAGCACTCAGCCATGCCTTGGACAAAAGGGTGGCTTCCATTCCTTCTTTCATTGTGAGCAAAGTGAATATGTCATGCATAAAAGTTTCAGGCAATTCTGGTGCGCCTTCCATGGCTTCTTCCTTTGCCCTTAGAAAAATCCCAAGTCACTCAGCCCTTGAGAAGCCTGAACCTGTGACTCTTGCATGGTTCCCTCCAAGATATGCATAGTCTATATATAATGACGAATATTATTTGATTTCCTATTCCAGAATACATTAAGATCCTCAATCCTGACATCGGAATCTGGATTATATTTCCTAATCCCGGTTGAATTGTGATTCGAAGTTTCCTTTTAAAGAAAAGATTCAGCTTTCAAGTTGTTTGTTACTCAACGGTCCGGAGGCTAGGGTGTACATTAGGATTTGATTTTTATTTTTTAAAATCTTTCCAAGATTATACGGAACAAATTTAATTCCAGAACCATGTATAAACCAACTCCCGTAAAAAAAAAAAAAAAAAAAGGAGAGAATCAAATTAATCGAATATAATCTAAAAACTATGCATACAACCGAAAAACCGAATAGAGGATTTGATTCGGTTGGATGCAAAACTAAAATTTTAAATATTTTGCTTTTCTTACCTATACCTTATTTAACTGATTTTAAATTTAATCCCATTCAAAATAAAAAATAACCCTATGGCCCACAACAATCAGACACAACCCCATCAATAGCAAACAAAATTCCCAACTCTTTAGACTACTGTAATGTGAAAAGTTTAAAAATTTTGGCATATTTATACTAATTAATCATTTTTAGGAGTCCTACTTTTATGCTTAGTTAACTCCCAACTACAATTAAATCAAATAGAAAAAACAAATAATTACTCACAGAATCACTCTAAAAAGTGAAAAAGAAGAAGAAAGTGCAGAGTTATTGATGATTTTAATCCAATTCTTTTGTTAACTATCACTATAAGAATTAATAAGCGTCCACAAAAAAGGTCCTAAAATAAAATCGAGAGTAAGAGTTACTTCTTTACATTAAATTACATATAATTATAATGTTACAAAAATTTAAAAAATAAATTAACAATTTAATACAAAGACAACCACCTTTCACTAATAAAATAACATGAAAGTTAATACCATACCAAAGCCCCGTCCTCCTATTGGAATATTTCATTTAACCAACCCCAGAAGAACAAGAATCTAAGAAATGTACTCATCAAGTGAAGGATTGAAGTAATTATAATTAGTCTAAGAGTATAATTACGTTCTTTTAGCGGAGTGAAACGTAATTAATAAATTATTTTTGGTTGACAAAATAATTTATTGGAGTTTAGTTTAACTATATCCAGTTAGGTCCTTTCGGTGGCTTCTAATTATGGATAATAATAAATTATAAATATTTATAATTTATTAATAAAATTTGTAGGAAACTAAAAATTGTATTTGAGGTAGAGTAAGATAAGTGGAGATAGTTGTACCCAACTATACTTATCTTATTCTATCAGGCTTCGTATTTGAGATAGAGTCAAATATGTAGAGAGAGTTGGAAATAACCAACTATACATATTGATTTATGACTTTATTTTCAGGATACGTGAGAAACAACATTTTCTCAATTTTTGTGTGAGTTCACCCTCTACAAAGAGAAAAAAATACTATTAGCAATTTTCTGATCCAGGGAGATTACATTGAAGAAGCCTTGGGGGTTTGAAGCACTACTAGAAGGCCAAAAGTTTCAAAAATCATATTGTTGAAGATGATATTTACAAAGGTATCACTACAAGAAAAAAGGGCTTTCCTGACGCGAAAAAGCGTCAGGACAATAGGTCTTTAATGACGCTTTTGATCTCATGACATTTTGGAACAGTGTCGTCTAAAGTCGAGTCACAATAGGTATTGTATTGTGATGCTTTTCAAGCGTCAGGCAAAGTGTCCTATTCAAACATTATTTAGCGTCACAATAAGAATTGTGTTGTGAGGCGTAAAAGCGTCAGGAAAAATATCATGTCATGACATAATTTAGCGTCACAATAGGTAATGTGATGCTTTTAAGGCGTCAAGAAAAATGTAATATTATGATACTATTTTTCGTCACAATAAGTGTTGTGACGCTTAAAAAGCGTTGGAAAAGTTTCATGTTATGACATCGTTTAGCGTCACAATAGGTGCTATAATACAACAATAAAATGTCATTATAGTATTTATACTTGACACTTTATAATGTCACTATAAGTCCTCAAGAATGCATTTTAAATGTGTCAGCATAAATTCATTTAATTAACATCTTTTTGTGTGCCATGATAGGCTTTTTTTCTCCTCTCTCTCTCTCTCTCTATATATATATATATAACTATTTTATTCAAAACAATCAAAAGTAGCTAATATTAAAGAGAAAGTTAGATTCAAAATATAAATTTCATAACATCTAAATTTAATATTCACAGCCGTTGTTCAAAAATGAGGAACATAATATTTAAATACATTAGTAATTCCTTAAACCAAGCATCATTTATCTTGTAGTTCCTCAAGCCAAGCATCATTGATCTTGTTCCAATCCCAAGTTGTTGTGATACTAAAACACCTATTTAATCTTCGTTGTAGATCTACACCTATAATATTATATAGAATAAATTTAGTAACAACATTGTAAAACATGATGAAAAAAAAATCTTTAAACAGATTAATAAGGCGAATAATATTAGAGATTACCAATATTAGAAATAATAACAATTAAGAACTAAAAACTCTCAAATTGAAGACTACTTTTGCGTAAAGCTCTACTTGCAAGTTACAGACTACTTTTTGTCTCATTAGCATGAACGAACTCAGAATACAAGAACGAGCTCAGGAAGCCAAAAAGAGAAGAAACTACACATGAAGGTCCTACGTATACTTTAAGTTTTGACAAAACTGAACAAATCAAACTCTCTCATCTTTTCTCACTCTTCCCAATATCATCTATTCACCTTCCTCCTTGTCTCTTTCTTTCCTCAATCTTCCCTCCCCTTTTCCCTCCATCCATCTGTCATCTGCCTTTTCCTCTTCCTCTTCTTCCTTGTCTCCTCAATCCTCCATCTCCTCATTTTAAGTTGGCTAATTTAATTCATGCGACGGCTCACGAACTCCAATACACCACTTTTCTATAATTGCATTCACATTAAACTATCTCTATTCATGGTCTCTCTTCTTCCTCGCACAGATGTATATATTTCTCTAGTTTTTCTGCCTCTTGCTCACTATCTCTATTCGGTTCTCTTTCTCAGAGATGGGGAGTCATAATTCGTTTGAGAGGTGGTTAAATTTTAAATTAGTTTTCAAAGAAGAAGATTTTGATGTGTTTTCCTTTCCAAATCCACCAGTTCCTCTTGATTTCAGGTGAGATATTTTTGAATTCGTTTGGCTTTTCACCCATATTCTTCATTTGGAAATGTGCTTGATAATGAAATTGAATTTCTTTTAGTTTGTTGTGATATGAATCAGTGGAAGTTCTGGACATGCTACTTTGGATTTCCAATTTGATCTGTCGATTCAAAAGACTGCTTTTGATGCTGTTTCTCTGATAGAGGATATATTAGAGCTCGTGATTTTAGAAAATTACAAAGACTTTTGTTGAATGGCATCTGCTTTTATGAGATTATTTTTCTTTATTCAAGAGAAATATGGAGTGGTTTTTGCAAAGAATTCGGAATGAGGAATCATGAAATGCATCTTGAAGGTATCACTCCAAACAAAGTTCATGTGGAGAAGAAGATAATTAGGAAGCAGAGAAAGGAGAAGGACAGTAACTCCCAGACATCATCAAAAGCAACTATTTCAAAATACTTTTACATGCCACTCACTTGGGCGGCCAAAGAAATGAATGTTGGCCTAACCTTTCTCAAAAAAAGATGTAGGGAGTTGAGAATTCGTCGAGGCCTCATAGAAAGTTGAGGAGCTTGGAGACCAATGACAAAAGAACTAATAATTTAAGAGTATGCCTTTGGATATGTAGGGGATGCAAAATTAAGAAGAAGAATGACATATGGCTGAGAAGAATTTGAGAAAAACCATTGAGATATTGGAATGTGAGAAGAAGTTGATGGAATAAATCTTTGATATGTAGTTGGTGTGAGTTTGAAAAAAACAGAGAAACATGCTACGGGAGACAAAAATGGAGGAAATAAACACATGAACAAAGAACAGTAGCAGCATGGAAGCATCTAGACCATACATTTGCATGCCTTAAACCTTGAAGACTGAAGAAGAGTGGATTGAATCACATGGACAGCTTTTCCTTCCCTTTTGATGAAGCCTCCGGTGCAAAATCCTGCCAACCTTCCACTTCACCTCCGGTGCATTAATGCCAAACCTTTTAGGTCTCAGAATATGTCCCTCCGTAATCCTTGTTGGTAAACACAGAAAGTGGGTGAGAAGAGCCTCAGTCACACCCTTCTCGTTGGCTTTGTCAGCTTCTTATGTAAACTAAAAACCAAAAGCCAGTGAACAGAAAAGGCACGAGAGACAGAGAGTCACAAGAGAGAATTTTAATTTTCCACCTAGAGAGCCGATAGTCATAAAGCCAAATTAATTATTTTGATAATAATATCCCCGAAATTTAATATTTCAAACACCCGGATATTATTAACATAGTAAGTTTTGGCTTCATCCTAAACTCTACTGAACCGTATCAGGAAAAATCCTATGGTCTAGGCTATTGAGCCAAAATAATATTTATTATTTTTCTTGGACCCGAAAAGCCCAAAATAATAAACATTAATTATTTATTCCTTAGGCTTAAATAAATAACCAAATAAATAATAAATGAACCCAAATGAACAAACAATAATTATACTTTAATTATTTATTTCTTGGGATTTAATTAAATAAATAACCCAATAAATAATTAAGTATTAATTATTTTTCTCTAATTTAAGCCCAGGTTAATTTTCTAATTATTCAAACTGGACTTAGACCCTGAATAATTAATTAACCAATTAAACCAGATAATAAATTTCTCTCAATTTATTTTATTCCAGTCTAATAATAAATTAGACTTCTTGAATAAAATAAAACCCTCTTTAACTGAGATCAATTCTTCAACTCAAAAATAATTAGGACTTACGGGCTATTTCGAGGACAAAAAAGACACATCATCTTGGCTACTAAAATGACCAAAATACCCATACTATATAAATAAATAGCTATATTTTGTATTTTAAATATTTCCTAATATCATTATAAAGAAATATTGACCTCAAGGACAATGCTGCATTAGCAAAGTCTCTGACCTACAAGTGAAATGACTAAAATTTCCCTCTACAAATCGCCGTACATTTAGAGAGGAAGAAGTGTACTATCACCCATCTAAATGACATCTACCATCCTTAAGCTTCTAATCCAATGATCCACGACTTCCTGGAGTGTTTCCGCTTTCAAATGGAGCTACCCTAAAACAAACATCCAAGTCATATTTCCCAAGGCCCTAGACATTTAGATCATTCAGACAACCACAAGGGGCGATATAGTGTAGAAACTATCTTGTACAAGTTTGTCTTAACTAACTAGTTACATAAACCCAATATGCAAGTATATCGGTTCTACGATAGAACCTCAACTATAGTATATCAAAGTATATGCTTCCAACTTTGTCAGACCACCAACTCATACTTAAGTCGTAGAGTACTAGTCCACGCTGTAGTGGTAGTAATCTAGGTTTTTACCATATAGTACTTTTAGAAACCACTACTATAGGTCCTATTCTACGTATTCGAAACACGCTTATGTCATGAAGTGAGTGGACTACTCACTAGCCAAAGGTAAGCCATTCCCCATTGGAATTCATAACATAATAACCTAAATATGATGAGATTCCTATTCTCATCAATTGGTTAAGAACAAATATTTATGTGTTCAAATAATCCATGATCCATACCTTACTGTGAAATACCACCATTCAAATGGATCACTTATTTAAACACAATGGGTCTTTTCCAAATGAAATTGTGTATAAATAAAGAAAATAAATTCACAAACGATAAATTATTTTATTAAAATATTCGATATTTACATCAGAAACCTAGTCTAAGAGGGCATATTCCCAACAGTTGGAGGACCAAACATAGAGACTAAGATAAGCAAACTTCAAGACTAATTATAAGAAGAGAAAAATAAAGAAACTTGCAGATTTTCTCACTAACATGAAAACTTGAAGGAAATGCAATCAAAATTTCTATCCTCCATCCTGGGTAGCCTATGGAGTAAAATGCATAACTTTCTATCCATAAGTCCAAATCATGTGAAATTTGTCTCAAAATCTTCCTAAGACATTTATCTACAAAGTACAGGTAAAAGGTTACAAGAATCCACTGCCATTTTGTACAGTTTAATCCAAGAATAGGCTTGCTTTACACAGGACACAACACAATTCACTGTTTTATTCTCCACTTTGCACCAATACTACTTTTCAATTCTTCTACATAACCTATTCCATAGTAAATAGTACCACATTTTGAAAAAAATTTGACAGAATTTTTTCCTATAAATTGAATATTTTCCAAGCACTAAGCTGCCTTAAAATGAGCAATTATGCAATTCAACCAACAAAAAACTCATAAAAACAATCCAATTATTCAATAAAACTAATTTATTTCTATATAGTATAAAACTAACTTAAGGGTAATCACCCATTACCCATAGGAAGTGATTGCCCATCACTTATGGGGAATGATCACCCACCACTCACGGGAATCCAGTAATGAAATATAAAAATCATTCGCTTACCTTACATAGCATGGAGGAAGACAATATCCCTTAGCCTATTTTCTTCAAGTGTTCTGCAGCATGAACCTGAATTGAACCGTCATTAAACAACACTAGACAATAAAAAATTAACAAGACTAAATGAATTAGAAGCACAATTGAGTTCCAAATATAATCCACCAAACTTGACCTAAGCTAAGAGTCAAACAGTACTGATGAGTAGTGGAATAGATAATTCTAGGTTGCTCAAAGTTGCCAATATCAAATAGTGTTTGCATGTAATTAACCAATTTTTATGCAATTTCTGGTCAATAAAATTTAATGCGGTAGAAACTATAAAGAATGCAACTAAATAAACTCATGGGCTGGAAAATTGCAGTGAATTATCAACTAAATAAACTAATGGATTGTATCATCCTAGAATCTGCTTTCATATAGAGTCAATTATCAATTATAGACTTCCCAGTGGCAACTTTGAGAAGCATCCTCACATTCTTTTAATTTACACACTAAAATCTATCACGGTCCTTGATTAAATGTTTTCCAATTATAAAGTCTAAACTCATGGCCAGAAACAAAATAGATAAATAAATAGGGAAAAAGGAACAAAATGTAATTTCACTTTGAGCAATGAAGACCAATGATACAGAAATGTTATGGACTATACTTGGAAATAAATCCTCTTCTATTTCTTCCTTTTCTTAACTGAAACTAGAATCAGTAGGAAAAATAGAACAATGGTTGCAACCAAGCATATCGGGCAAAGTTGAAGATCTTGTTAGTAATTAGAAGTAGCTCCAAGATGATACATGCTTAAGCTTCAGGCTGATTTTCCATATTAAAAAGAATTTCAAAAAGTTATCCAGCTACCAATTATTTGCAATATTTTAGCATTCATATGAAAATCAAAAGAGAATTCAGGTTATGCAGTAGCACAGAATGTCCCCCAGAAATTAACCATCCATCAGACAAATAATATTGAAGTGAAAGGAACAGCTACACTTTATCAAAGTAAAAATAGATGCTAAAAGGATGTAAGACAAAACACCTATTGGTTTAGTATTATCTGATATAGAAATGGTAGCCTCAGTCCAAGTAGGATAAAGCAATTGCTGACGAAGTGTTCCAGCACCATATATGGCTTTTGAGGAAGGAAAAACACATCTTTAGAAGTTCTCTCACTAAACCTTCCTGGATTTCCTTCCATCTTGCTTGCTGAGCATACATCTAGAGATATTGCAGGCTGAGGATCCCTTTCATCTCTAGTGTAGAAAGTTATTTTTCCTTGACCAGAATTCCAAAGACCTGCGACCGCTTACAGTAACAAAGTAATTTGATCAGATCCAACAATTTGGATAAGCTCAAAACCATGATTCAACCATACATAAACCATAAATCAAGTACTTAGCTTCTTACTGCATAAACCAAATGATAGAAAATTGTTCATCCTGTTGATAAAGATCTTTGAATCCAAAAAACAACAATTAATTGAGAAACGTCTGCAATAAAGGATTTGATCGTCATCAGAAAAGAAACCCCCGTCAGTAGCTACAGCAGCAGCTGTCATCGTCAACGTAGGTATGTAATCCAAGCTCAATTCCGGTGGAATCGAACCCATAAGGTTATATATTTTGTAGATCAATCTCTCCTGACTCTTCAAACTAGATCAGATTCCGACATAGGATTAAAATATGGTGAAATTTGATTTGTTCATTAACGAAGAGACATAGGATTCCGACATATACACACAATAAAAATGTTTTTAGTGATACAATAAAACTACGTCATTTTACATTAAAAATGTGTCACAATAATATATCAATTTGAATTATTTTAATAGAATTACATCGTTTTGTTTTTACTATAATGATGCAAATAAAACTAGCGTCATTATAGGTATTCTATTATGACACTTTATAAACAGTGTCATTAAAAACATGTTAGGAAAGCTTTTTTTTTTTTTTTTTTTTGTATTGAACCAAAACTATGTCGTTTTCATTTCACTATAATGACGAAAAAAATCACGCGTCATCATAGGAAGTCTATTATGACACTTTCTAGAAAGGTCATGAAAAAGGTGTCACTATAGCCTATTTTTCTTATAGTGTATGATTTATTTTCACCTACTCATAAGATTTAATCTAGTTAACACATAAATATATCGATCCTATAACTAACAATTGATTTCAGAGCCTGGTTTAAATCTTTTATGCATATATTTAGTTAAGTGGTGTAGGAATAATGCATTTATGTTCATGGTGAATGATTTAATTAATTTAAAATAATTTTATGGCCATAGGTTTTGATTCGATGAATATGTATAACTATTATCTAGTCTTGTAACAAAAGGGGTGGATTACGTCTCCATATTTTCCTTTTGAGTTATAATCCCTTTTGAGTTATTATTATTTTTTATTGTTATAAAAAAAAATATAATGTTTGTCTAGGCATTTGAGGCATTCATGATGTTGAAAAAGGCAACACTAGCAAGACTCCCAACAATATGTTGATCCCTGGTTTCATGTGTGAAGACCTCAAGTGCTAACCATTGAACAACTGAAGTTCTTGTGATGGTGACTTGCTTCAACAAATTAATATTGCAGAACATTGAAGAGTTAGCTATTTTGTTAGCCAATTAATTTAATTTTTCATTTGTATTTTTGCAATATTATTTCATGTGTTTAGGTTGACCATAAAATTACTATTGTTTTTATTTTATAGTTTTTACTATTTAATTTTGGTTGAATTATAGATCATTCATGTTAACATGCCTATAGTTTACATTAACACCACTCTAGGTATTATTTAGTTATGCATAAATAAATTAATATTTTTTATTAAATTAAAAAAATTAAGTGTAAAATGGTTAATTTTAATTAACCTTAGGCCTCCCCTATTAGCCCATTAGTAAAATTAATATTTGTTTTATGTCATTTTAAATGGTCTCTCTATAGGAAGACTACGTTTTATTAGTTACTAGATTGGGCCTAATATTTTTGTATTATTTTTATAAGTTTAATTCATTCATAATTACCATGTATGATATGATTGGATTGAAAACTTTATTAAAAATATGAATATAGGGGTTACACTTAAATCAAAGACATTATAAGGACTTCCTATAGAATATCCAAATAATGTCTATGATGGCCAAAATATTAATGATGCTAAAGCCAATATTGCATTTATACGTAAGACATATTAATTTTAGTGGAAGAATCAATATTTAACTGTAAGTTGCATTGTTATCTTCTATAGAGGTACATATTACTTTGGGGTTTTAGGTTGTAGATCTCAACTTAACTATAAGTTTCATTGTTATCTTCTATAGATGTACATATTGTTTTGAGATTTTAGGTTGTTGTTGTTTGATAGTAATTTTATGAGTATCTAAAATATTATCATATTGATCATGCATCATACTATACTATTTTATATTAATCATGCATCATGATATGATGAATTACTCATATATTTTATTTTATTTTATTTCATAAAAATGACTTCCAACACTTTATTCCTAATTTTATCGAAGAACCAATTGGTTGGAGAAAATTTTATTAATTGGAAATGGAACTTCATAATTGTACTCACTGTTGAGAAGCTTAAATACGTGCTAACTGAACTATGTCCTGCTAAGCTTACTGAACAGTTCACGTGTGAACAAAAGGAGGCTTATGATAAGTGGTTGAGTTTTGATGAGATGGCTCCCTGCTACATTTTGGGATCTATCTCAAATGTGTTGCAGCAGAAACATGAAGACATAACAACCGCTATAGAAATCATGAGAAGCCTCCAATAAATATTTAAGCACAAAGGACGTCAGGCCTGCCAAGAAGTAATAAGATGCATAATAAATATGCGCATGAAACCTGAAATGCCCATGAGAGATCATATGTTAGAATTGATCGCTCAAGTTAATGTGACAAAGGTCTTAGGGGCTGAAATTAAACTTGAGACTCAGGTTGATATGGCTTTAGAAACTCTCATAGAAATGTTCTCGTAATTCAAAGTTAATTATAACATGAATAAGATATAGATGTTTCTTACAGAGTTGATGAAGGAGTTTATAAACACCGAGGCTACCCTAAAAGTAGAAAGTGACAACGCTCTTATTCTAACTCATATTGGTTCTTACTCTTCCAAGGCTAAGGGCAAATGAGGAAATAAGAGGAAGTAAAATAATAAAAAATGGCCTAAGCAGTAGGTTAAGAAAGTAAAAGTGGATAAAAAACTCAAAGGCAAATGTTTTCACTGTAAGCAAAAAGGACATTGGAAGACACAATGTCCAAATTACTTAGCTAAACACAAATAAGGTATTGGTGAGTTATCCTACATTAAAACTTGTTTAGTGGTTGATTCTACACATACTTGAATTGTAGATTTTGGAGCCACTAATCATATTTACAATTCATTGTAGGGGTTCCAGGGAACTAGACATTTCAATGAAGGAGAGCATACTCTAAGGGTTGGCACATGATCAATGATATCTGCAAGAGTTATTGGAGATATTTATCTTTATTTTGATAATAAATATTTTATTTTGAAAGATTGTTATTATGTTCCCGATGAAGGCTTAAAAAGTGGGAAACACAGGGCATACAGCGAAAGCGAAGATTAAAAAACTGGAAAAAACTGAAGAATAGGGGAATCCCGATAAGAGCCGACGCCGGCTCCAGCAGCCATAACCGGCGCCGGTTGTGCTCTGGCGGGACTCTGAAGTTAAATTTTTTTTACCTATTTTCTTCATTCTAAGAGTTGGCTGGACCGGAATGTGTGCTACAGGGGTGGCTACCCTGGTGAAAGCCTCTGGTGCGATTCCTGCAAGCCTCCTACTCCGTCTTTTCATGTAGGTGAACGCCAAACTCTCGAACTTCCAGTATATGGCCTGCTTAAATCCATTTGGTGAACAACTACAGACTAAGGAATCTTTTTTCTGGAGAGAGAGAGAGAGAGAGAGAGAGAGAGAGAGAGAGAGAGAGAGAGAGAGACGTCTGACTTTTTACAGAGAAGAAGCTATCTCAGAGAGTGTATGTTCTGTCAACCACGTTGTTTCCAATCCTCCTGTTTAACCTAAATAAAACCCTATGTTAAATTGAATTGGACCATTGGACTCTTAGTTTAACCTTTTGGGCTTAATTAATTATTCTAATTAGAACTACATAAATGGCCCAATTAATAATTAAAATTTCAGCCCAAATAAACTAGTCCAATTAATAAGCCTATATCACTTTAGTTCCAAGTTAATCTTTAATTATTCAAACTGAGCCAAAACCCTGAATAATTAATTAACCCACCAAACTAATTTAATTAATTCTCTCTCCATGGACTTTTATTTTATTCTAATCCAATAATTAAATTAGGCTACTTAAATAAAATAAATTTTATTTAATTTAAGATAATTCCTTAGCCCGTATTTAATTAGGACTCACGGTCTATACTGAGGACCAAAAGACACATCGCATTGGCTACTAAAATGACCAAAATACCCTTGCCATATAAATAGCTGTATTTTGCATTTTAAATACTTGCTAATATCATCATAAAGAAATATTGACCTCAAGGATAATGCTGTGTTAGCAAAGTCTCCGACCTACGGGTGTAATGACTAAAATATCCCTTTATACATCGTCGTACATTTAGAGAGGAAGAAGTATACTAACACCCATCTAAATGACATCTACCATCCTTAGGCCTCTAGTCCAATGATCCATAACCTCCTGGATTTTTTCTGCTTTCCAATGAAGCTACCTTAAAACAAACATCCAAGTTATGTTTCCCAGGACTTTGGATATTTAGATCATTCAGACAACCACAAGGGGCGATATAGTATAGAAACTATCTTGTACAAGTCTGTTTTAATTAACTAGTCACACATACCCAACATGCAAGTATGTTGGCCCTACTATAGAACCTCAACTATAACATATCAAAGTACTTGCTTCCAACTGTTGGGAATATACCCTCTTAGACTAGTTTTTCTGGTGTAAATATTGAATATTTTGATAAAAGAATTTATTTGTCAGAAATTGTTTGAAAATTTATTTTCTTTATTTGTGCACATTTACGTTTGGAACAGACCCATTGTATTTAAATAAGTGATCCATGTGAATGGAGGTCTTTCACAGTAAGGTATGGATCATGGGTTATTTAAACACGTAAACAGTTGTTCTTAACTGATTGATGAGAATGGGAATCTCATCATATTTAGGTTATTATGTTGTGAATTCTAAATGGGGAATGGCTTACCTTTAGCCAGTGAGTAGTTCATTCACTTCATGACATAAGCGTATTTCGAATACGTAGAACATGACCTGTGATAGTGGTTTCTAAAAGTACTATATGGGTGAAACCTAGACTATTACCGCTACAGCGTAGACTAGTACTCTATGACTTGAGTGTGAGTTGGTGGTCTGGCGAAGCTGGAAGCATATACTTTGATATGTTGTAGTTGAGGTTCTATAGTAGGGCCAATATACTTTCATGTTGGGTATGTGTGACTAGTTAGTCAAGACAGACTTGTACAAAATAGTTTCTACACTATATCGCTCATTGTGGTTGTCTGAATGATCTAAATATCCAGGCTTGGGAAACATAACTTGGATGATTGCTTTAGTGTAGCTCCCTTGGAAAGCGGAAACACTTCAGGAAGTCGTGGATCATTGGACTAGAGGCCTAAGGATGGTAGATGTCATTTAGAGAGGTGTTAGTACACTTCTTCCTCTCTAATTGTACGGCGATGTGTAGAGGGATATTTTAGTCATTTCACCTGTAGGTCGGAGACTTTGCTAATGCAGTATTGTCCTTGGGGTTAATATTTCCTTATGGTGATATTAGGAAATATTTAAAATGCAAAATACAGCTATTTATACAGTAGGGGTATTTTGGTCATTTTAGTAGCCAAGGCGATGTGTCTTTTTTGTTCTCGAAATAGCTCGTAAGTCCTAATTAATTTTTGGATTGAGAAAGTGATCTCAGTTGAGAGAGTTTTGTTTTATTCGAGAAGTCTAATTTATTATTGGACTGAAATAAAATAAATGGAGAGAAATTTATTATCTGGTTTAATTGGTTAATTAATTATTCAGGGCCAAGGTCCAGTTTGAATAATTAGAAAATTAACCGGGACTTAAACTGGATGAAAAATAATTATTACTGAATTATTTATTTAATTAAATCCTAAGAAATAAATAATTAAAGTTTAAATTATTTTTTGGTTCATTTGGATTAATTAATTATTTATTGGGTTATTTATTTAATCACAAAAAAAATAATTAATGTTTATTATTTTGGGCTTTTCGGGTCCAAAAAAAATAATAAATATTATTTTGGCACAATAGCCTGGACCGTAGGATTTTTCCGGACACAGTTTGAAAGAGTTTAGAGTGAAGCTAAAATTTTATTTTGTAAATAATATTCAGGTATTAAATCTCGGGAATATTATTTTTGTCAAAATAATTATTTTTGGTTTCATGACTCTTGGCTTTTTGTGTGGAAAAAAAAATAAAATAAAAGAAAAAGAAAATAAATAAATATTTTTCTTTTTCCCCGGTGACTCTTGTTTCTCCCTCTCTTGTGTTTTTTCCTCTTCTGGCTTTTGGTTTTGAAACCAAATGAAGCCAACCGAGAAGACATTTGTGTCTCTTGATTTTCTGGTTTCTAGGTTTGGTTCATGAAGCCATTACCTATAAATACCAACAGAGGAAGTGAAGGAAAAACATTCTCTGAGAAGCTCTTCTTCTACCCATTTTCGTTGCTCACCAAACAGAGATTAGGTTGGGTATATTTTGTGAACTAAAATGCTTGGCATTGCACCGGGGGTGAGAAGTTAACACAGGAGGCTTCATTGCACGGTGGAAGAAGGAAGCTGTGTTTTTGAGCTTCAATCCAATCTTCTTCAATCTTCACATTTTAAGGCTCCAAGAGGTATGTTCTTAAGCTTCCATGTTGCTGCCATAACATGTTTAATGATATTTTCTCTATTTTTGTTCATATATGCATGCTCTCTGTCCACCGTCATGATCTTCACCAACTTCATCAGACCACCAACTCATATTCAAATCGTAGAGTACTAGTCCACGCTGTAGCGGTAGTAGTGTAGGTTTCTACCATATAGTACTTTTAGAAACCACTACTATAGGTCATGTTCTACGTATTCAAAATACGCTTATATCATGAAGTGAGTGGACTACTCACTGACTAAAGGTAAGCCATTCCCCATTTGAAATTCACAATATAATAACCTAGACATGATGAGATTTTCATTCTCATCAATTGGTTAAGAACAAATGTTTATGTGTTAAGTAACCCACGATCCATATCTTATTGTGAAAGACCTCAATTCACATGGACCACTTACTTAAATATAATGGGTCTTTTTCAAACGTAATTGTGCACAAATAAGATGTAAATTCACAAACAATTTCTGAAACTAAATTCTTTCATTAAAGTATTCAATTTTTACATAAAAAATCTAGTCTAAGAGGGCATATTTCCCAAAACCCGACATTTATCAAAATTTAATTTCGGTTTCTTTGTTATTCAAACAAAAATATTCTTTTAAATTTTATAAATTATCAGTAGAGATGTTTTTGAATAACTTTTTGATATGTCGTGGATATATAAATAATGATGTGTATATTTTGAAACCTACTAACAGTTCATTATATCATACTGAATCTAACAAACGTATTAAGTTATCTCCCATAATGAGACTCTCTTATAGCATCTTAGACTTGGTCATATTAATTTAAATAGGATTCAACGACTTGTAAAAGAAGGTCCTTTAAGTGACTTAAAGGTGGAACTTTTTCAAGTTTGCGAATCTTGTTTAAAAGGTAAAATGACCAAAAGATCATTTTCATCCAAAGGAAATAGAGCCAATAAAGTCTTAGAATTAGTACATTATGATGAATTTTGATCAATTAGTGTCCAAGCTAGAGGTGGATATAAGTATTTCATTATGTTTACGTATGTTTACTTAAGATATAAATAAGTTTATCTAATGACTTATAAGTCTGATACTTTAGAAAAATTCAAAGAATTTAAGGTTGAGACTGAGAAGCAGTTAGGAAAGAACATTAAGATACTTCGATCAGATTGAGGTTGGGAATATCTATCCCATGACTTTAGATCTTACTTGTCAAAAAATGAGATTTTATTCCAACTAAGTGCGCCTGGCACTCCTCAACAAAATGGAGTTGCAGAAAAGAGAAATAGGACCTTGTTAGATATGGTCAAAACAATGCTAGTCTTCTCTACACTCAGTACATCCTTTTGGAGATATATTATACAAATTGTAACATATATATTGAATATGGTTCCATCTAAGTCTATCCCTAAAACTCTATTAGAGTTGTAAAATGGGCGGAAGCCTAATTTAACACATATTCGTATTTGAGGTTTTTCTGTATATGTGCTAAAGGGAAAGATGAATAAAATAGAATTAAGATTAAATTTATGTCTATTTGTTAGGTATCTAAAAGGAACGAAGGGATACTACTTCTATAGTCCTCAAGATAAGAAAATATTTGTAAGTATAAATGCAATTTTCTTAGAGGACAAGTACATAAAAGAACATGGATCCCAGAGTAGGGTTATTTTAAAAGAAACCAAGAGAAATAATTCCAAGCAAATGGTTTCAGAAACCCATATTCAAGATTCACATGGTGGATTCGTATCTATGCCACTTAACATGCCAGATTCCAGTGAGAGAGAAATAGATGGAAGAACCTCTTGCCCCTATTCAAATTCCAGCAGATTTGGTTCCAATCAACGAGAAGGAAGAAAGTCTAGTCATCCAAAAACCTTCGTAGCTTAGACGTAGTAGGAGAATCATTCGATATTCTTCTAGATACTTACTATATAGAGAGACTTTTCAAGCAATTTCCTTTGAGAAAGAAAAGGATCCCATTACGTATAAAGAAGTTGTAGAGGATATAGACTCGGACTATTGGAAGAGTGCAATGGATTTAGAAATAAAATCCATGTACATTAATTGTGGATTTAACTACTGTGGTAAAACTTATCAAGTGTAAATGGGTTTACAAAAGAAAGAGAGGAGTATGCGAGAAAATGGAAACTTTCAAAACTAGATTGGTTGTTAAGGGTTATACCCAACGAGAATGTATTGACTATGAGAAAACCTTCTCGCCTGTGGCCATGCTAAAATCTATAAGAATCTTTTATCCATTGAAGTTCGCTTTGACTATGAAGTCTGGGAAATAGACGTCAAGACAGTATTTCTTAATGAAAATCTTGACGAATGTATCTACATAGTACATCCAGATGGTTTTATCTAAGAAGGTCAAGAATATAAAGTCTGCAAGTTGAATAAATCCATTTATGGGTTTAAACAAGCGTCTAGATCTTAGAATATTAGGTTTAATCAAACTATTAAATCTTATGATTTTAGCCAGCATCCTGAGAAACCATATGTTTATAAGAGAATTATAGATGGTAAGATAATTTCTCTCAAACTGTATGTTGATGATATCATTCTTATTGAAAATGATGTAAATACATTAACATTAGTGAAAAATTGGTTGGATAAACAATTTGACATGAAAGATTTGGGAAAAGCAAGATATGTTCTGGGCATTCAGATCCTTCAGAATAGAAAGAATAGACAAATAGCTTTATCCCAAACTTCATATATTGACAAAATACTAGCGAGATTTTTAATGCAAAATTCTAAGAAAAGTCAATTGCCTTTCAGACATGAAATCTAGTTATCTCAAAAGTATAGTCCTAAAACTCTTAATAAAGTTGAGTACATGAAACAAATTCCTTATGCATCAGCTGTAGGAAGTCTCATATATGCTATGCTTTATATTCGTCCAGACATTTATCATTCTATTGGAATGGTTAGTAGATATCAGTCAAACCTAGGATCGGAACACTGGACAACAGTGAAACATATATTCAAGTATCTTTGTAGAACTCGAGGATATATGCTAGTTTATTCAGCTCCAGAAATGGTACCTATAGGTTACACTGATTCTGATTTTCAAGCTGATAGAGATATTCGTAAGTCCATTTTAGGCTCTGTTTTCACCTTAGGTGGTAGTGCAGTCGTGTGGGGAAGTATCAGATAATCTTATGTTACTGACTATACAATGGAAGCTGAATATGTGACACCTTGTGAGACAGCTAAAGAAGTAGTATGGTTAAAGAAGTTCTTGATAGAATTTGAGGTGGTTCCTTCTGCATCTCAAGCCATTAGTTTGTACTATGACAATAGTGGTGCAATGACAAATATGAAAGAACCACGCAGCTATCAACATGGTAAATACATTGAACGTAAATATTACGTACTTAGAGAGATTGTTCAACGTGGAAATGTTCTGCTGAAAATCTTGCTGAACTTTTTACTAAAAGTTTACATGTAGCTGTTTTTGAAAGTCATATAAAAAGTATGGATATTTCTGACATGTCTCATTTACTTCAGGATAAGTGAGAGAATTTTGTTAGATATGCCCATCGAATAAATACAATATTTGTATTTTGAAATTAAATAAAGTATGTTTTTATATATTTATATGTATGAGCCTATTTTATCCACGAATTATTTAGATATTATAAATTAAATATTTATTTGTTAAATATAGAAAAATTTGATTTATAATTTAATTCGAAATAAATTATTCGTGATCTAAAATAAATTTGGACAATTTATTTTGGTTAGATAGTCTTAATTTTTATTAAAATCTGTCTTTGTCTTTGATAATAAAATTAAGGATATATTTTGATATATTAGATGACCATCAATATTTATTTGTAGAATAAACCATACAAATAAAATATTAAAAGATTGTTATAAATAATACATTAATCCTGAGCAAATAATTATTTATATTTACTAACTTGAAATTCCTTGAGTTATAAAGAGCGAGATTAACTCAGAATCAATATCTCGGTATCTTGTGAATTAAAATAAAATATATATGAAAGAATTATTATGCAATATGGAATCCATCACCTTTAATAGGTAAGATCATTTTCTCATGGGTTCTTCTAAGAGATAGTTAAATTTGAGCTTAATAATTCAATACTGTCTATTGAATTCAATTTCTAAGTGTGACGTAGTTACATGGTACTGTCAAATTGAAGATGAGAATTGAGAATTTAAATGAAGGGCACTGTGGTCATGTTGGATTGTATGCCCTCTTAGACTAGGTTTCTGATGTAAAATCGAATATTTTAATAAAAAAATTTATTTTCAGAAATTGTTTGTGAATTTACTATTTGTTTGTGTACGATTTTCGTTTGGAACAGACCCGTTGTGTTTAAATAAGTGGTCCATGTGAATGGTGGTCTTTCACAGTAAGGTATGGATCACGAGTTATTTAACACATAAATATTTGTTCTTAACCTATTGATGAGTCTGGGAACCTCATCATGTTTAGGTTATTATGTTATGAATTCCAAATGGGGAATGACTTACATTTAGTCAGTGAGTAGTCCACTCACTTCATGACATAAGCATATTTCGAATACGTAGAACATGACCTGTAGTAGTGGTTTCTAAAAGTACTATATGATAGAAACCTAGACTACTATCGCTACAGCGTGGACTAGTACTCCATGACTTGAGTATAAGTTGGTGGTCTGGCGAAGTTGGAAGCATATACTTTGATATGCTATAGTTGATGTTTTATCGTAGGGCCAATATACTTGCATGTTGGGTATGTGTGACTAGTTAGTTAAGACAGACTTGTACAAGATAGTTTCTGCACTATATCGCCCCTTGTGGTTGTCCGAATGGTCTAAAATGTCCAGGGCCCTAGGAAATATGACTTGGATGTTTGCTTTAGAGTAGTTCCCTTGGAAAGTGAAAACACTCCAGGAAGTCGAGGATTATTGGATTAGAAGCCTAAGGATGGTAGATGTCATTTAGAGGGGTGTTAGTACACTTCTTCCTCTCTAAATGTACGGCGATGTGTAGAGGGGTATTTTAGTCATTTCACCTGTAGGTCAGAGACTTTGCTAATGCAGTATTGTCCTTGGGTCAATATTTCCTTATGGTGATATTAGGAAATATTTAAAATGTAAAATACAGCTATTTATATAACATGGGTATTTTGGTCATTTTAACAGCCAATGCGATGTGTCTTTTTGGTCCTCGGAATAACCCGTAAGTCCTAACTAATTTTAGGTTGAGGAATTGGTCTCAGTTCAAGAGGATTTTATTTTATTTTATTTTATTTAGGAAGTCTAATTTATTTCTGGACTGGAATAAAATAAATAAATTAATTAAAATAGGAGTTGAGAGAAATTTAATTATCTAGTTTAATTTGTTAATTAATTATTCAGGGCCTAAGTCCAGTATGAATAATTAAGAAATTAACTTGGGTTTAAACTAGGGGAAATAATTAATGTTTAATTATTTATTGGGTTATTTATATAGGCCCAAGAAATAAATAATTAAAGATTAATTATTATGGTTCATTTAGGCTCATTAATTATTTATTGGGTTATTTATATAAGCCCAGGAAATAAATAATTAATATTTATTATTTTGTGCATTTTGGGTCCAAGAGAAATAATAAATATTTTTCCGGCCCAATAGCTTGGACCTTAGGATTTTTTCCAGATACGGTTAAGAGGAGTTTAGGGTTAGGCCAAACTGATTCTCAGGATAACATCCGGGTGTTTTGAAATCCCGGGGATATGTTTATCAGATATTGAGAAACCTAGTTTTGGCTAACCAATAAAACTAGTGTCTGGTAGATGAAAACCCTAATCCTCCTAAGCCTAAGAGCCTCACGTGAAGAGAGACTCTTGGTGTGTCTCACGTCCCTTTCTCTCTGGCTCACTCCTTTCTCTTCTTTGGTTTCTTCTTGTTTCTTTTCTAATCAATAGCAAGTGAGCTAAGGAGAATTGAGACTGTTCCTCTTCACCATAGTGTTCACCGACTAGAGTATAGGCAGAGGAATATTTCGAGAGCTGGAAAGCTTAGCGTTGATGCAAACAAGGCGAAGTAGAAGGCTAGCGGGTGTTCAACCGGAAGCTTCTTCAAGTGGGCGAAGCGAGACGATTCCAGTCGTTCAATCTGCTCCTACTCAACCTAGAAGGGTTAAGGAGCGCAAAGGTATAATCTTCACGCTTCTGTATGGCCTTTAAGGCTTGGTGTTATTTTTCTCCGATTTTTTTTTCCCGTAACCAGTGCATGCTCCCATGTTTCGTCTCCCTCAGGTCATACTACCTTATTCAAAGTATTATATTGATCGACGTGGGTAATTTGTTATATCGATCAATTATAAGAATATAATTATTAACTCCAATAATTGCAATTAGTCTAAGAGTATAATTACGTTCTTTTAGTGCAGTGAAATGTAATTAATAAATTATTTTTGATTGATAAAATAATTTATTGGAGCTTAATCTAACTGCATCCGATCAGGTTCCTTCAGTGTTTCCTAATAATGAGATAATAATAAATTATAAATATTTATAATTTATTAATAAAAATTGTAGAAAATTAAAAATCATATTTGAGGTGGAGTAGGATAAGTAGGGATAGTTGTACCAAATTATACTTATTTTATTTTATCAAGAGAGAAAAATAACATTCTCTCAGTTTTTCTTTTATCAAGAGAAAAAATCATATTTTATTTTTTCAAGATCGTACAACATTCTTTCAGTTTTTGTATGAGTCCACCCTCTACAAAGAGAGAAAAATACGATTAATAATTTTCAAGTCCTGGGAGATTATATTGAAGAAGGCTTAGGGGTTTGGAGCACTATTAGAAAGCTAAAGGTTTCAAGAATCATATTGTTGAAGACGATATATACAAATGTATGATTCATTTTTCACTCGTAGGATTTAATCTGATTGACCCATAAATATATCAATCTTATAACTAACATCAAGTAGAACCCCAATTCCCACTTTTTACCTGTATAAATATGTGATGCAAAAAATATCATTAAGTATACAAGCACTTAGATGATTTTTGTCACACCTTAATGCCATTACTGTTCACTGTATTTGGATGATGGCTGGAAGCAAGAAGGTTCTCCTGTGACCTTGCTTTCCTGTTCCTTACCCTCCCAGCCTCTTTTAATAGCTCGGCCAACCTTTTCTTTTAATCATCGACATTAGGATTTGCTGTCCCAAGATTTTCCACTCTCATTCCAACAACAAATTCCAAGATTTCAATTGCATCATCCAACCTACTTAAAGAGTTGACGTTACAAAAGCAACCGCACAGAAACTAATTGCCTCGTATAAGTACTTCATTCATAACTATTACAAATTAAATGTTTGTCATATTTATTTAAAGACCACATTATTGCATTACGAGTGAAAAAAATAAAACCAGCAGCTCAAGATTAGGTCATTTTGAGATTCAAGAAATGGGACTTGCCATGAATATTATTTTGATAAGTGGGCTGGAGAAACCTACTACATTTGTTGGGCCAACTATGTCTAGCCCATTTGGTGGACAAAAATAAAACAAATCAAAGCCCACAAATAAAATAGAAACCTAACAAAAATCAAAAGCAAAGATACGAAATTTTGGTACAATTTTTCGTTGAGAGAAAGCAGTATCGACAGTAGGAAACGAAGGAGATTTTTCAAGCTTTGATCCTCAATTGGGATGGTCATTCGGAGTCCGATTGAGACGAAATTTGATTCTACGTGATCCTCTCAATAAGATCTACAAATCTAAGGGTTTAGATTTTGATTTTGGTAACATCTTTCCAAACTCAATTCTTGTTTAGTTGTAGCTTTGGGAGAATATATTGATATATTATTGGTGTGCCTCTAGTGTTATCTAGAGAAGACTTTGTATTGTCCATTATTGTTGATAGTGAAAATTTTACTGTACTAGGTCCCGTGGTTTTTCCCATTTTGAGTTTTCCACGTTAAAAAATCTTGGTGTCTCGTATTCTTTACTTTGGTGCTTTCTTTTACCTGCTAGCATTACTTAATTGGTATCTTTGGTTTATTCCTATTTTTTGGTTGGTACTTGGGAAATAGTTTTGATCTTAGATATAATTGTGACTTGGGTGAAGCTTAGTATTTTGCTCTCTTTCAGTTTATTTCCCAATTAAGTGGTATTAGACCCTGGTTGATCAGTTGGCTAATTTGTGCTAATTAAAAATGGATGATTCAGATAGTGGGTGCATGATAAAATTGATTACATCAAACTATTCAGATTGGAAGCCTAGAATGGAAGACTATTTGTATTGTAGAGATTTGTTTGAGCCTGTTCTATAGGATAAAGGTAAACCATCTGATATGAGTGATGAAAATTGGGTTAGCATGCACAGAAAAATAGTGGGTAATATTAGAAAGTGGATTGTTCAAAGTATATTTTAACACTTTGCTCAAAAGACTAGAGCTGATGTGTTATGGGAAAAACTTGAACGAATGTTTGAACGGAAAACTGGAATGAATAAATCTTCTTGTTTGAGAAATATTACTTGGTTAAGATACAAAGATGGTACTGATATGAGTGAGCATTTGAGTACCTTTCAGGGATTGATAAACCAGGCAACTTCATTGAAACTGAACTTGGATGATGAGGTATAGGCTTTGCTATTTTTTAGTTCCCTACCAGATAGCTGGGAAACAATGGTGGTATCCGTTAGCAATTCAGCTCCAAATGGTGTCTTAACTATGGTTATGGCTAAAGAGGCAGTGTTGGATGAGGAGATCAGAAGAAAGGAACAAGGCACTTTTAATGAGTCCCAAGCACTGATTATGCAAAAGAAAGAAGGAAGGGAGAGAAGCAAGAGTAGAGGTCCTTACAACAGGAATGATATATCTAAGAGCAGACATGAGTCACTGAAAAATGTTGAGTGCTATTATTGTAAAAAGAAATGGTACTACAAGAAGCACTGTAGAGTCTTAAAACAAGAACTTGCTGAGAAAAAGGGTAATGGTAAGGTGAGAGACGAAGAAGATATTACAGCAGTAGTGGCAGCCGATGATGATATGTTGGTATTTTGCGACGATGGTCATATCAATATTACCAATCAAGACAGTGATTGGATAATTGATTTAGGTGCATCATATCATGTTACTCCACACAAACATTTCTTCTCAACCTACACCGAAGGAGATTTTGGCTTTGTTAGGATGGGAAACGAAGTTTCTTGCAAAGTTGTTGGCAAGGGTGATATTTGTTTAGATACAGATACCGGGTGTCAGTTAGTCTTGAGGAATGTCAGACATGTTCCTGATATTCGTCTTAATCTTGTTTCCACTGGAAAGCTTGATGATGAAGGCTACTATAGTTCTCAAGATGGAGGCAAATGGAAACTCAGCAAAGGGAACCTAATCGTTGCCAGAGGAAGGAAGTAAAATACTCTCTACTTGATGCAAGCTAAGTTGTGAAAAAGAGAGATGAATGTAATTCAAGATTCTTCTATTGATCTTTGGCACAGGCGATTTAGGCACATGAGTGAGAAGGGAATTCAAACACTTGTTTGCAGACAACTTCTCTCTAATATAACAGGTACTTCTCTTAAATCATGTGTTGATTGTATTTATGGAAAACAACATAGAGTTGCTTTTCAAAGACTTCCTTCATCTAGAAAGCTAAATCCATTAGAGCTAGTGCACACTAATGTCTGCTACATGAAAGATAAGTCTCTTAGTGGTGCAGTTTATTTTGTTACTTTTATTGATGATTGCTCTAGAAAAGTCTGGTGTACTACTTTGAAATCTAATACCAAGTCTTGGGTGTGTTTAAAGACTTTCATAGTAAGGTCGAAAGGGAGACTGGTAAACAGTTAAAGTGTATTCGAGCCGATATTGGTGGTGAGTATAGAGGACCATTTGAAAGTTACTGTAAGTCTCATGGGATCAGGCTAGAGAAGACAGTATCAAAAACACCACAGGAGAATGGAATAGCAGAAAGGATGAATAGAACTATCACTAAGCGGATCAGATGTATGCTTTCCAGTGCCAAGTTGTCAAAATCTTTTTGGGGTGAAGCAATGAGAATTGCAGTTGACCTGATTAATCTTTCTCCTTCAGTTCCTTTGGATGGTGATATTCCAGAGAGAGTATGGACAGGTAAAGAAGTATCCTTCAATCACTTGAGAGTCTTTGGTTGTCGTGCATTTATTCACATTCCCAAAGACAATAGATCAAAACTTGATGTAAAATCCAAGCAGTGTATTTTCTTGGGATATGCGCATGCAGAGTTTGGTTATAGGTTGTATGATCCAGTGGAGAAGAAACTGATCAGAAGTAGAGATGTTATTTTTCTTGAAGATTAAACCATTGAAGCTATTGAAAAACATGATAAGCCTAAACCAAAATTAAGATTCTCTGATGACATTTCTTCTAATTCAGATCCGGTTCCTGCACCAGCTAGTTCTGATGTGCTAGTTCCAGAAACAGGTGATTCAAATCAATGGGGAGCTGAGGATAATAATGATGTTGGTGAGATTGAACAAGAAGTACTATAGCCACAACCACAAGATGAACCTAGGAGATCTATTAGGGAAAGAAGACCCTCCACTAGGTATAATCCTAATGAATATGTATTGTTAACTGATAGAGGAGAGCCAGAATCATATAGTAAAGCTTTAGAGCATGAGAAAAAAGAAGAATGGTTGTAAGCTATGTAGGAGGAGATGGTATCCTTACAAGAAAATCATACCTATAACTTGGTGAAATTGCCTACAGGCAAGAGAACACTAAAGAACAAGTGGGTTTACAGGTTAAAAACTCAGGAGAATAGCTTATAACCTAAGTACAAGGCAAGATTGGTTGTGAAGGGATTTAGTCAAAAGAAAGGTATAGATTTTGAAGAAATCTTTTCTCCCGTGGTAAAGATGACATCTATTCGAGTTGTTCTTGGAATTGCTGTAAGTTTGAATCTTGAGATTGAGTAACTTGATGTGAAGACAGCCTTTCAACATGGTGACTTAGAAGAGAAAATTTATATGGAGCAATCGGAGGAGTTTAAAGAAAGTGGTAAGGAGAATCTGGTATGTTGTCTCAGAAAAAGTTTATATAGTTTGAAACAGGTACCGAGACAATAGTATAAGAAACTTGACTCCTTTATGACAAATCAGAAATACCACAGAACCACATCAGACCATTGTGTATATGTGAAGAACTTCTCAGATGGCGATTTTATTATCCTCTTATTGTATGTGGATGATATGTTAATTGTTGGCCATAATGCTGTGAAGATTGACAGGTTGAAAAAAGAATTAAGTAAATCTTTTGCAATGAAAGATTTGGGTCTAGCTAAACAAATTTTGGGGATGAAAATCACTCGAGATAAGTAAAATGGAATGCTTTGGTTATCTCAAGAAAAGTATATTGAGAAAGTATTTTACAGGTTCAACATGAGCAATGCTAAGGAAGCTTCTACTCCACTTATAGGTCACTTCAAGTTAAACATTGAGCAGTGTCCGAAAAGTGAGAAAGTTAAAGAAGACATGAAGAAAGTTCCTTATGCTTCAGCAGTTGGTAGTCTGATGTATGCTATGGTTTGCACCAGACCAGATATAGCTCATACGGTTGGAGTAGTTAGTCGATATCTCTCTAATCCTGGTAAAGAGCATTGGAATGCAGTCAAGTGGATTCTCAGGTATCTCAAAGGAACTTCCAAATTATATTTATGCTTTGGAAATGGCAATACCATACTTGATAGATACTCTGATTCAGACATAGGAGGTGATAGGAGGTGATCTTGATAAGAGAAGATCTACATTTGGTTACTTAATGACTTTTGCAGGAGGAGCAATATCGTGGCAAAGTAAGTTGCAAAAATGTATTGCTCTTTTTAATACAGAAGAAGAGTATATCGCAGCTACTGAAGATTGTAAAGAGATTCTTTGGTTGCAGAGGTTTCTTCAGGAATTGGGTTTGAAACAAGAAAAGTATAATCTTCATTGTGACAGTAAGAGTGCTATTTATCTATGTAAGAATTCTACGTTTCACTCTCGATCCAAACATATTGATGTGAGATATAATTGGATTAGAGAAGTTTTGGATTTCAAGCTGCTAATGCTTGAGAAGGTGCACACGGATGATAATGGTTTCGATATGCTGACTAAGGTGTTGCCCAGGGAGAAATTCTTATTTTGCAGATAAGAAGCAGGTTTGGTTGTATTTCCCAAATGAGTTGGAGGGGGAGATTGTTGGGCCAAATATGTCCAGCCCATTTGGTGGACAAAAATAAAACAAATCAAAGCCCACAAATAAAATAGAAACCTTACAAAAATCAAAAGCAGAGATACGGAATTTTGGTGCGATTTTTCGTTGAGAGAAGGCGGCATTGACAGTAGGAAACAAAGAAGATTCTTCAAGCTTTGATCCTCAATTTGGATGGTCATTCGGAGTCCGATTGAGACGAAATTTGGTTCTACGTGATCCTCTCAACAAGATCTACAAATCTAAGGGTTTAGATTTCGGTTTTGGTAACATCCTTCCAAACTCAATTATTGTTTAGTTGTAACTTTGGGAGAAGATATTGATATATTATTGGTGTGCCTCTAGTGTTATCTAGAGAAGACTTTGTATTACCCATTATTGTTGATAGTGGAAGTTTTACTGGACTAGGTCCCGTGGTTTTTCCCATCTTGGGTTTTTCATGTTAAAAAATCTTGGTGTCTCGTATTCTTTACTTTGGTGCTTTCTTTTACCCGCTGGCATTACTTAATTGGTATCTTTGGTTTATTCCTATTTTTTGATTAGTACTAAGGAAATAATTTTGATCTTGGATATAATTGTGACTTAGGTGAAGTCTGGTATTTTGCTCTCTTTCAGTTTATTTCCCAACAACATTTTATAGCATTCTTCGCTCCCCTGAGGAAGAAGGTTCTGAGGTTGTCAATGCTAGCTTTTCCAGCTCTGGAATTTCAATGGTCCAAGTAGCTCATGCAAAGGTTAGCAGATACTCGGCTCGATTTTCTCCTTCTCTTCTGTTCTTTGATGTCTAAAATCCTTGTGCAAAGAAATGGGATTGCAAAAAGACAAGCTCATTATTCACTGTTTTGGCTGCCATTTTTGGACAGGTTGAAAAATTGACAGTAGGCACTAGAGCTATAAAAATTGCAGGGAGGTTAAAAGAGCTGATCAATGGACATGCAAACAGTAATTTGGAATCAAGGCTAGACTTGTAGGACTTCGAAATTGAACCAGATATATGGGGTTCTGAAGTTTTGGAAACAATACCAATGCCAACGTTTGGAATGGGAGAATTTGGTATTATAAACAGAGTGTAGGACTTTGCAGATGTATTTTTTCCCCCATAATTTTGTGGACCCATGTTTAAGTATAAGATCTTCAATTGTAGTTAACCAGGGGGAAGAGGGGGAAATTGCAGATTCACATGAAGATGCAGAAGTCCCACAACTAGTGAATATTTTTTAGATGTGCAATGATATTAATCACTTTTTTTTTTCACTTCTTTATTGATAGTGTACTTTAAATTGAAATAGATTAATATATTTAAGTAGGATAAAGCTAAAAAATTTAAAGTATAGAAAATGTAAAAAATGTGGAGGGGAAAGAGCATAAAAATTCAGTGATAACGTTTAAGCTTTGATGATATGGCTTGAGAAAGTGGCATGATGAATAATAAGAGTGAAAATTGCTTCTCTATGGCTAGTTTAAGTGCTGTCTATCAATATTTTTACCCTCACCAACTTATATAAATCTTCAATCTATCTTTAACTGAAGCTGAAAATTTAGTAAACATGATAAAATAATAGTTTAATTGGTTAAAAGTATCTTTATTAAATGATAAATTCTGAGTTTGATTTGCATTCCGTCCTCTTATGTATATAATAGGAAAAATATATATATCTTCCCATCTATATTTGTAAATATGACAAAGTGGCAGTTTAGTTAATTTGAAAACTCAGTAAAGAATATGATAAAGTAATAATTCAATTGATTAAAAATACTTTTATCAGATAATAAATTATGAGTTTGATTTACATCCCATTCTCTTATGTATATAATAGGAAAAAAATAATAATATCGCCAGGAGGCTTTCTTGAAAGAAAACTTGTTTCACAATGTGGTGATTATGATTCTCTATACTATTCTCTGCACTGAAATGATAGAATTGAATAAATTAAAATGGGCATATAAGATGATACTGATATTACATCTATATAAATGGCTCAACTCATAGTCTCAAATCTATAGCTCTATCACCATATCAATCAAATCCTTTCTGTAACAAAGTGTCAAATTGCTCCTGAGAGAGTACAAAATATGTGCAGAACGGCAGATAGTTTTTTTTAGATCTTCAATAGTCACCAAAAGGCAGTGAATGGAACACCCAACTTGGTTTTTCCTTAGCAAAGTCTGTCAGGAAGTTTCCCATTCTAAATCAAACACACATTCCTTATAGTCTGCCATGTTCAAGAAAGTCTCTCGATCCAAAGTACAAGCTTCCCACACAAATTTCTGTCTTGTAAAGCTCTTTATTTTTACTCTTCTTAAATCCTGCAGATTCCAAAGCTTAATCCTTTGCGAGTCACAATAGTCCTCATTTTTCCTATCTTGTAGCATAAGGAAGAGAAACCGTGCAAACTCATTGGCCCTGTATCTGAACGTTATTGTTATAGTTTTAGGACGACAAGTCCAAAATATTCCGTCTAAAGCAGTATCACAGTGCTCAAGTGAAAAATCCTGCCATATTATCAAATTTTGCACTTGAAGTTTAGGAAACAGCAAAGCACCCCTACCATTCTCTTCTTCCAAATTGAAGGTGAATGGCCTCAAACCACTGTGAATACGAAGCGAGATTTCAGATTGATCCAATTTCATCAAGAATTCCTTCAAACGAAACCATGAATCGTTTTCATCCCTCTGCAAAGTAATATCAGAAAACCAATGACCTGAAGTATTTGTGAAAGAAAAGGTCGGAATCAACCCGTGGTCTAATTCGAACCGAACAATGCTTGAAGCATCAACATGCAGCTTCTCCACATAATCATACCAATCATCATTATACAAGCTCAAGTTTTTAAGTGAGTGACTCGAGATTTTGATTGTTTGCAAGTCATTGCCAGGAACAATTGTTAAATCCTCAAGGCAGGGGAATTTGTTGGGGTGGCTCCCAACATGTGGAATCTAGACAATCACATAGCAACAAAAGAGGATGAGGTTTCTTGCCTTTTTTTTTTCTTCTAGTCAACACAAAAAAGAAGAGGCAGCAGCCAGTGTGTTTAGTTGAAGAATATAGAGAGAGAAACAAAAACAGCCGGAGAAAATATAGAAAGAGAGGGAGAATTGCAGTTTTTTTTGTGTTGAGTAGTGTACTTCTACTATACGATCGGACGGTGATTTCTACTCCGATTTGGCTCAATTTTGGATATGTTGTAGAGGGGAGGCAGAGCTACATTTTACCGTTGAAGATCAAATTTTGAAGGCTGGATTCAGAAATACTACCACCAAACAGTGGCGAAAATCTAGTGCATTTTCTCCAATTTTTCTTCTCTATATGTTGGTTTTTTTAATGAAGTTGTAGCTTCATTGTGGCTGTATTTTTCAGTTGTATATGGTGGAACTATATCTTATTTTCTTCTTGTTGATTGGTGGAGCTTTTAGCGTGGACTCGAAGGTCCCGTGATTTTTCCTCTTCACATTGGAGAAGTTTTCCACGTAAAAATTTGGTGCGCTTTGTACTTGCATTTTGGCTGTGTTTTTGTCTTCCATTATTGCTGCCATTTTTCATTTTTTTGGGGCTCCTAATTTTCATTCAAGTGTGGGGTTGATAAGGAGTAGGGATTTACAGGAGGTTTGAGCCTGTTTTTATTTCGCTGTTTGCACGTGCCCTTGTCTTTGGTCTGTTTGTCCCTAACAAAGTGGTATCAGAGCGTTCTTGCTTAGTGCTTGGTGCATTGTGCTTCTTTAAATTATGGAGAATGTTGCTAGTCGAATGATTCTTTTAAATGGTTCAAATTATCATAGTTGGCAAGGAAAAATGAAAGATTTATTGTTTGTGAAGAGTTTTCATTTGCCTGTGTTTGCTTCTCAAAAGCCTGAAAATAAGTCTGATGAAGAATGGACCTTTGAGCATCAAAAAGTCTGTAGCTACGTTAGATGTTGGGTTGAGGAGAATGTTCACAACCACATTGCAAATGAAACTAATGCCAAGTAATTATGGAAGAAACTTGAAAACTTGTTTGCTTCAAAAACTAGTAACAACAAGCTGTTCCTATTAAAGCAGATGATAAATTTGAAATACAAAGAAGGAACTCCTGTGATGGACCATGTAAATGACTTTCAGTGTCTTATTGATCAGTTGTCAAATGTGGGAATTAAATTTGATGAGGAGATTATGAGACTTTGGTTGCTTAGCAGTTTGCCTGATTATTGGGAGACATTTCGGGTTTCTTATACTAACTCTGCTTCTGTTGGTTCCATGTCTTTAGAATATGCTAAAGATGGTATTCTTAATGAAGAGGTTAGAAGGAGAGCTTCAGGATGTTCATCTTCTCGATCTGAGGTTCTTGTTACTGAAAATCGAGGAAGGAGTACAAGTAAGGTTCAGATAAACAGAGATAAGAGTAGAAGTAAGTCTAGGTCCAGGTACACGGATGTTGAATGTCATCATTGTGGCAAGAAGGGACACATTAAAAGAAACTGTTTCAAATGGAAGAGGGAAAACAAGAAGGGTACAAGTACTTCAGAAGCAAAGGATGATAGTGGAAATCAAGTTGCTACTGCCCACTATCAAGTTGCTACTGCTACTTCTTCAGGAGACCTTGTTCTTGTGTATGATGAGGATGTGATCAGTTATACCTCTCATGACACTGATTGGGTAGTAGATACAGGTGCTTCACTTCATGTTATAGCTAGGAGAGACTTCTTCCTTACATATACTCCTGGTGACTTTGGAGTTTTAAGGATGGGCAATGATGGTATATCTAAAGTTATTGGTATGGGTGATGTTTGCTTGAAGACTAATAATGGCAGTCAGTTATTGCTTAGAGATGTCAGACATGCTCCAGATGTTCGACTAAATCTAATTTCAGTTGGCAGACTTGACGGTGATGGTTTCTGCAACAACTTTGATGGAGGACAGTGGAAACTCTCCAAGGGTTCTTTTATTGTGACTCGAGGGAAAAAATGTTCTAATCTGTATTTAATGCAGGTTTCGATTTTTGGTGCTAGTGTTAGTGTGGTGAACAACAAAATCTCACATGAACTATGGCACAAGCGGCTCAGTCACATCAGTGAGAAAGGACTTCATTGTCTAATCAGAAACAATGCAATTTCTGGAGTCAGTACTACAAAGTTAGAAAAATGTACTCATTTTCTAGTAGGAAAGCAAAATAGGGTGTCATTCAAGACTAACCCTCCTTCAAGAAAATCTATGTTGTTGGAGCTGATTCATTCTGATGTTTGTGGTCCGTTAAAGGTACAGTCATTCAGTGGTGCATCTTATTTTGTGACTTTTATTGATAATCATTCAAGGAAATTGTGGGTTTATACCCTGAGAACTAAAGATCAGGTTTTAGATAAGTTCAAGTAGTTTCAGGCTTCTGTTGAATGAGAAACTAGAAAGAAGATTAAGTGCATCCGATCAGATAATGGTGGTGAGTATAGTGGACCATTTGATGAGTACTGCAGGCAGCAGGGTATCAGACATCAGAAGACTCCTTCTAAGACACCTCAGTTGAATGGTTTGGCAGAAAGGATAAACAGAACTCTAGTTGAGAGAGTTAGGTGTTTGCTTTTAGAGGCTAAGTTACCAAATTCCTTTTGGGGTGAAGCGTTGTATACAATGGCTCATGTCATTAATCTATCTCCCACTATTGCTCTAGATAGGGATGTTCCTGAGAATATTTAGTTTGGTAAGAAAGCTTCTTATGATCACTTGCGTGTCTTTGGCTGAAGGGTTTTTGTTCATATTCCAAAAGATGAAAGGTCTAAATTGGATGCAAAGACAAGACAGTGTATCTTTCTTGGATATGGCCAGGATGAGTTTGGATATAGACTTTATGATCCAGTTGAGAAGAAGCTAGTGAGAAGTAGATATGTGGTGTTCTTTGAGGATCAGACCATTAATGACATTGAGAAAGCTCAGAAGATAGAGTCACAGGTGCAACATGATCATGGTGTTGCTGATTTAGACATTCCAGATGATGATGCAACTAATATTTAGATTCCAGCAATTACAGATTTACTAGAGGAACCACAAGATACTCCACTCAAGAGATCTACCAGAGATAGACAGCCTTCTACCAGGTATTCTCCAAATGAGTATACACTGTTGATTGACGGGGGAGAACCAGAATGCTATCAAGAAGCTATGGAAAGTGAGCAGAAGGATCAGTGGTTCAATGCAATGAAAGATGAGATGAAGTCTTTGTTTGACAACTACACATTTGACTTGGTGAAGTTGCCTAAGGACAAAAGGGCTTTGAAGAATAGATGGGTCTACAGATTGAAGCAGGAAGAGAAATCCTCTCACCCACGGTACAAAGCTAGATTAGTTGTCCAGGGCTTTAGTCAGAGGAAAGGTATAGATTTTTCAGAGGTATTTTCTCCCGTTGTAAAAATGTCATCTATCAGAGTTGTGCTTAGTTTAGCTGCTAGTCTTGACTTGGAGATTGAGCAGATGGATGTGAAAATAGCTTTTCTTCATGGTGATCTTGAAGAAGAAATCTATATGGAACAGCCAGAGGGATTTCAAGTAAAAGAAAAAGAAGATTATGTTTGCAAATTGAAGAAAAGATTGTATGGATTAAAACAAGCACCAAGACAGTGGTATAAGAAGCTTGAGTCTGTTATGAGGAAGCAAGGCTACAGGAAGACTACTTTAGACCATTGTGTATTTGTGCAAAAGTTTTCTGATGATGATTTTATTATTCTTTTGCTTTATGTTGATGACATGCTTATTGTTTGTAAAAATGCTTCCAGGATTGACAAGATAAAACAAGAGTTGAGTAAGTCTTTTGCTATGAAAGACTTAGGACCAGCTAAGCAGATTCTTGGAGTGAAGATTTTCTGTGATAGAAATACCGAGAAACTTTGGTTGTCTCAGGAAAGCTACATTCAAAAGGTGCTCCAGAGATTCAAGATGGACAAATCCAAAGCTGTGAGTACTCCTCTTGCTTGTCACTTCAAATTAAGTGTAAAACAATGCCCCTCCACTCAAGATATGCAGAAAGTTCCGTATGCCTCAGCAGTTGGTAGTTTGATGTATGCTATGGTTTGTATGAGGCCTGATATAGCTTATGCTGTTGGCATTGTTAGTCGTTTTCTTTCTAATCCAGGAAGAGAACATTAGGTTGCTGTGAAGTGGATTTTGAGATATCTCCGTGGTACTTCTAGTTTGAGACTCTGTTTTGGCAGTGAGAAACTTGTTCTTAATGGCTATACAGATTTAGATATGGATGGAGATGTTGATTCGAGAAAATCTACTTCTGGTTACTTGATTACCTTTGCAGGGGGAGCTGTATCATAGCAATCTCGATTGCAAAGATGTGTTGCATTGTCTACTACAGAAGTTGAATTCATTGCAGGTATAGAGGCTTGTAAAGAGTTACTTTGGATGAAGAGGTTTCTTCAGGAGCTTGGTCACTCTCAAGGGCAGTTTGTGCTACATTGTGATAGTCAGAGTGTTATTCATCTTAGTAAGAATCCAACTTTTCATTCAAGATCCAAACACATTGATGTGAGGTATCATTGGATACGTGAGGTATTAGATGATAAATTGGTGGAACTCAAAAAGGTTCACACAGATAATAACGGGGCTGATATGATGATAAAGGCGTTGCCTAAATGGAAGTTTGAGATTTGTTGCTCCATTGCCGGGATGGCAAGTTCCTCCACATAGTTGGAAGGGGGGAGATTTGTGGGGTTGGCTCCCAACATGTGGAATCTAGACAATCACATAGCAACAAAAGAGGATAAGGTTAACACAAAAAAGAAGAGGCAGCAGCCGGTGTGTTTAGTTGAAGAATATAGAGAGAGAAACAAAAACAGCCGGAGAAAATATAGAGAGAGGGGGAGAATTGCAGTTTTTTTTGTGTTGAGTAGTGTACTTCTACGGCATGATCGGACTGTGATTTCTACTCCGATTTGGCTCAATTTTGGATAGGTTGTAGAGGAGAGGCCGAGCTACATTTTAACGGTGGAGATCAAATTTTGATAGCCAGATTCAGAAATATTGTCGCCGGACAGTGACGAAAATCTGGTGCATTTTCTCCAATTTTTCTTCTCTATATGTTGGTTTTTTTAATGAAGTTATAACTTTATTGTGGCTGTATTCTTCAGTTGTATATGGTGGAACTATATCTTGTATTCACATTGGGGTGGTTTTCTACGAAAAAATTTGGTGTGCTTTGTATTTGCATTTTGGCTGTGTTTTTGTTTTCCATTATTGCTGCCAATTTTCATTTTCTTGGAGCTCTTTTTCTTGGAGCTCCTAATTTTCATTCAAGTGTGGGGTTGATTCAAGTGTGGGGTTGATAAGGATTAGGGATTTACAGGAGATTTGAACATATTTTTGTTTCGCTATTTGCACGTGCCCTTGTCCTTAGTCTATTTGTCCCCAACAGAATTTGCATCCAAAATCGATGAAGAACATATCGGTGATGCGAAGGCAGCACAGTATTAAACTCTTCAGATTCTTGGCTGCGCCCAAATTAAGCCACACACCATTGCCAAAATAACTAGGTTTCACAAAAGTAAATGACTCAAGATTTGGTACTTCTTCAACTCTTTCAGATGTGCGAATAAACAACTCTTTAAGCTTATGCAGTTTGGCCACATTGTAATCTGTAACACCTTCACAGCAATCAAGTTTCAACGATTCAATCACTTTGCAGCTTGAAAGTATTCTCTGAAGTTCTACATCATTCAAACTTACCTCCCAAAATTGCAACCGCTTAAGATTGCTGCACATGAGCAGCTTCTCATAGAAGCCCTGTAGATATAACTCTTCAAGTGATTTAGCTTCAAGAATTATTTGACGATAAGTAGAAAACTCAGCACAGACATCCAGATTTTTTACACCGTTTTCTACTGCTGTTTCGATCCATCCTGGTTCAATTGAGCAGTTACGAATTTTAAACGTCTGTATACACGTCCTTTGCTCTCGGTGCCTGAGCATAGTTTGGTTCACGTACTTGTAGAAATTTTCTCCAATCATGGGGACAGAGAATTCTCCATTAATCATTGGGACAAAGCAAGAGAAATCAAGCACAGGTCGCGTCCGCCAAGCACTCAGCCAAGCCTTGGACAAAAGGGCGGCCTTCATTCCTTCATTCATTGTGAGCAAAGTGAATATGTCATGCATAATAGATTCAGGCAATTCTGGCGCGCCTTCCATGGCTTCCTTCTTTGCCCTCAGGAAAATCCCAAGTCACTCAGCCATTGAGAAGCCTGAACATGCGACTCTTGCATGGTTCTCTCCAGAATCCCTTAAGATCCTCAATCCTGACATCCTTACTCTTTCAGGAGTCTGGATTATATTTCCTAATCCGGGTTGAATTGTGATTGGAAGCTTCCTTTCAAAGAAAAGATTCAGTACATATTTGTGTAGGAGTTATACTTCAGCTTCCAAGTTGTTTGATATCATAGAGTATATTTCCTAATCAGCGATGAAATGTGATTGGACGTTTCCCTTCACTGTTTGAGTTTGACTTCAGCGTTCAACTTGACTGTGACTCAAGAGGCTAGGGTGAACATCCTGTCTTTGGTTTGATTTTTTATTTTTGATTTTTTAAAATTTTTGAAAAGATAAATTACAAGGAATCGGACTAACGAATCAAATTTAATTCGGGGATTATGCATAAAACTGAAAAATCGATACAAATAGATGCAAAACTAAATTTTAAAATTTTAACTTTCTATCAACCTATTTAATTTATTTTAAAATTAATTCAATTCAAAATAAAAAATGCCCCCATGTCCCACAACAACCAAACACTACCCCCATCAACAGCAAATAAAATTCCTTAATTTTTTAATGTGAAAAGTTTAAAATTTTTGACATATTTATACTAATTAATCATTTTTAGGAGTCCTACTTTTATTCTTAGTTAAGAATCAAAAAGAGTCCACAAAAAACTACTCAAATAAAATTGAAAGCAAGATATACTTCTTTATATTAAGATATAAATATGATTACAATGTTACAACAAATTTACAAAATAAATTAACAATTTAATACAAAGTCAACCACCTTTTACTAATAAAATAACATGAAAATCAATACTATACCAAAGCTCCTTTCTCCTGGAGTATTTCATTTAACGAACAGAATCTAATAAAATCACTCATCAACTATACCCCCAAGTCCTTCTTTGGCCTCCATAAATATGTGATGCAAAAAATGTCATTAAGTATACAAGCACTTAGATAATTTTGTCACACCTTGACGCCATTACTGTTCACTATATTTGGATGATGGCTGGAATCAAGAAGGTTCTCCAGGGACCTGGCTTTCCTGTTTCTTACCTTCCCAGCCTCTTTTAATAGCTCAGCCAACCTCTTCTTTTCATCATCCACATCAGGATTTGCTGTCCCAAGCTTTTCCTCTCTCATCCCAACAACAAATTCCAAGATTTCAATTGCATCGTCCAACCTACGTAGAGAGTTGATGTTACAAAAACATCCATACAGAAACTAACTGCCTCGTTTATGCACTTCATTCATATGGATTCCCTCTGTTAGACACTTCTGATGTAGTCTTACGGCAAGAAAATCACATAATCCGTAACAGTTCACTTACCAGAATATATATATTTTGGTATGAATTCCAAGAAGGTAGAAAAGAAAATTGACTACGTTTTACAAGGAAATCGAAATGCTAGATGAGATAATCACAATGGTCCACAGAAAACTAAAATGATGGTTTGAAACAGAAAACAGAAATTGAGAAAGGAAATACCTGCCGACAGCATCATAGGTGCCAGCAAGATTGCTATACACCCCAAGCGTGTCAGGATGACTCGGTCCATACACTTGTTCCAAAATGCTTCTTGCTTCTTCAAACAACTCCACAGCTTCATTTACTGCATAACGCTGTACGCAAGCAAGCCCCATTTGGTTAAGAGCAATCCCAAAGAAGGCCGACTTCTTATCACCACAAGCACGGAGCTTTGAAATGGCACTTTTAAAGGAGTTGTATGACTCGGAATAATTCCCTAACATATAGTACAAAATTCCCATCTGAGCCTCAATTCCTGCAATAGTATTCTGCTGCCCCGGGGCATTATCATATATTTGTAGTGCCTTCTGCAGTAACTTAAGAGCCCCCTCAAGCTCATTCATTGATTCGTAAATAGCAGATATATCAGTAAGACCACTAGCAATCTCCTCTGGAGCAATCCCAGGAGTAGGCTTTTCAAAACTCTGAAGGGCATTTTCGCAGTAGGACCTGGATTCCTTTGATTTTCCCGTCTTGTTATACAAATCTGCAAGACGGACAAAAACAGAGGCAACAGATGGATGATTTTCTCCCTTAGTTGACGTGAGAGAAGTGAGTGCTTTTTGATAAGCAAAAATTGCTTCATCATATCGATTTAAAGATACATATGTATCTCCAATACTACAATCAACAGATGCTACGCCTGCTTCATATCCATTGGACACCATGGCCATGCTGGCCAAAACAAGATGCTCAAGAGCAGCTTCATGGTCTCCTTTTGATTCATATATCAGTCCCATGAGCCTCCTGTCTGCTGCCTCTTCAAGGGAAGCTGGGGAACCATTCTCTCTGTGGATGTCAAGAGCAATCTTACAGAGCTTCTCAGCTTCATCGAATTGCAGTGCTTGTACATGAGCTTCAGCCAAATATCTGCAAGTTTGGCCAACTCTAGGGTCGGACTCTCCCAAAATGCTTCTTTGGACTCCCAACCCAGTTTTGTAACGCATAATTGAATTCTCAAGTTGGCCAAGCATCGCATAAGTGTCTCCCAACTGCATATAACCAGCAAATTTGGCAAGGGCATGATCTTGACCTTCTTCAATTACTGGAATTTCAATTGAGTGCTCCAAAACTGGAATAGCATCACCATACTGGCCTAAGTTACAGTATATTGCTGCAATCACATGCAAACACATTACCACATCTAAACTGGGCTTCCCATTAGCACATTTCTCAAATGACTTTGCTGCTCTAAGAGCTAATTCAAGAGCCTTGTGGGGATTATCTCCAGTAGAAATCAAATCCCTTGCTTGCTTAAGTAGAAATGGCCCAAGATCCTTGTCTAAGCCCCAGTCAGATGAATCCTCAGTGCCATTCTGTAATTTTGGTCCCCTTGAAGTCGAATTGCTTTGTTTCTTACCCCCCGTTAAACCTTTCCTAGGAGTTTTCTCATTCTGCTTATCTTTGAAAGGCTTTCCCTGAGGACTTTTACCCTTCGGACTTGAAATTGCTGATGTATCTGAATCCAATTGTGACTGACTGGCTTTTTCTGATTGTGCTGAATTAGCCTTTATATTTGCAGACTGAGAATTGTCCAAGCACCCTGATAGTGAGCTTTCTTTCCTAAAACCAGAGTCACTATGAGAATCACCGTTCTCTGGCTTCTGGACCTTTTCATCTTCTTCCATTATCTCAACTTCCCTCATCTCTCCTTCAACAAGATGGTGCAACTCAGAATTAATTCGAGACTCTTTGCCTCCTGATCCAAGACTAGCCCTTGAAGGCAATTGATCAGAACTGTGCTGTTTACACACATTCTCATAAAGCTGCTCAATAGAGGGCTCAACGGCCCCATTAACTTCACAATTGGCATCCCAATTCTGAGGACTTTGAGGAGTTAACCCACCATTTGGAGACTTATTTGCGATTGAATTTTCTTTACTAGGTGTAGAATTTGCATTCTCATTCACTTCATTCACTACCCCTGCTTCTTGAATTCCATCCACAACGGCTCCAGACATCTTTTATGACTCCCAAATCAACGAAGAATCCAATAAACCAGACAAGTAATCTGCAACACATTTCCAACAGCTTAACAAGATAACTTTACTTAAAGAGCAAAATTACAAAAGCTTAGAAATAACATTTCAGAACAATATTTATGATAGCTTTCCAAGCTAGGTTTAAAAAGTGAAGTATAAAAAGCAATTTGTTAGGATAAATGGCCTGAATAGAAGAAAGAAAGAAGCGTATTTGCATGATTGTAAGTTCTAAAGAACACACCACTTTTAGATTAATCCAGTGAAAACACAAAAGCAGGGTGTTTTCAACAGGTCCCATAAAGAGATTTTAGTTACTCATAGAACATGTCTCACATGCTCACAAATTTCTATACATGAGAAAAAAATTGCTAAACTCACATCCAAACATATTCCAAGCCTTTCATCGCTCATGCAAATTGAACTCCCTTGGTCAAACTCATCGTAAAATCAGTTATCTTCTTTAATGGATTATAGAGCACTCTATGTAAATGCCGAGGGGAAAAGCTGCGTGTAGTGACAGCAGAGATAGTGATAAAACAGAACCAGAGTCTTGAAGCTAGGGAAGACATCTAGGGCAGCAAACCAATGCTGGCGATTTGTGTAATATAGAATGCAACTTTAGAATTCCGGAAAATGGCACTTCCTGAAATGTACTTTCTCAATTATTGGTAAGATACAACCATAAGTTCGCAGAGGGTATCTTTATAAGGAATCATAGAAACATAGCTACAAAGCAAGTAAAACAGCCATATGTCCGTAGGAATGAAAGTATACCCTTCTATCCCTTTCCATTACTCAAAATGTAGGGGACTATGGTTAAAAAGAGAAAGGAAGGATCACTCACTTGTAATCAATCCAAATTTGAACATAATAGTGATTTATTTAGTGCTGTGACGGCCCTTATCCTCTACCAAACATCTTCAATTACTCAAGATAATCTCCCAAACAGAAATCTACATGTCAAAAAGAGAAATATATGCATATAACATATTAAAAAAATAATAACAATGATGATCTCAACCTAAGACTTGTAAAAATATAAATTCTTTAGAGTGCAAGAAAGCAAAATTTCTCCCTGGCTTTTCTACTGTTAACCTTTAAAGGAAGGATCACCAAAGGCAAAATGAGATGCTCTTTTCCTTGTTCTTCATGAGCCACACAATCCCTTAAGCAGTTTATTCAGATGATCCTACTTCATATGTCATGAGTAATTTGATCTAATACCCAAGGTATGCTGAGGTTAGAGAGTCAGAACTTCAGCTGCACATTCTCTCCTCCCAGAAATGGAACTTTCATGCAAGTTCTTCCTACAACATGAAAGTCGATCTATGACGACCAGCGCCGTTGTTAGTATTTCGTTTTCTTCTTAGCCCTTCTTAGAAAAGCACTCACTGAGTTACCCAGGAATTTCAATTCTGTGCCCAGGTGAAATCTGATATACGATTCAAAGAACGAGAGAGTCAACTATAAAATTTGCAGAGAAGCTCGGCGTCTTCCTTATACACACTTTTGGCGGCGTGTGGGGCGCACTGGGGTCAGGTGGCGGGCTTCCCTGGAGAGAGAGAGACAACACAACCGCCTCAATTAGGGGTGGCAATCCTGTTCGGATTGCTGAGTCGAGTAAATTTGAGATAATTATAATTGATAGGCTAATTTGAACACGATTCAATTAATAAACGTGTCGTGTCGTGTCAATACATTTATTTTCGTGTCGTGTTCGTGTTATAAAACGAGTTGACACGACATGACACAATTAGACACAAAAATTAAATAGATAATTACTAAATTTGTCAACCCGAATACCTACTAAATTCGCCAATCTATGTACTATTACACAAAAAATTTGAAAAAATCAAATCAAATTATATAAAATTAAAAAATTAATAAAATAGTCCATAAAGTCATAAATAACCAATAAAATAACAAACTATCCCGCTAAATATTTAGAGAACTTAATAAATTTATAAGATTTAATCTTAAAAATCTAAACAAATGTAATTTTGCAATAAAATTGGATTATTCAAGAAATTATTTTCTATAGATATTTAGAACAACAATTTTGTCGTAGCATGCCAGGAATTTTAAAGAGCAAATGGAGAGCAAAAAATGAGCACGAAAGGAAGGCTTGTCCTTGTAGGGTGTAATTCAAATTGTTTTTGTCCCAATGTCAGAAATAGCATAGTATACAAATTGGTCAATCGATGCAGAGTGAACCTTACCCTTTGGTAAATGCACCACACAAGCTTCTTTTAATTATATATTCGATTTGGCCTGTAGGCATATTACATATGTTATTTCTTAAAGGTCTAACCTTCCCCTTTAGACTCGCGTAAGGTCGTTGCTTACCAACTTGTACTAATATTATTATTATAGACATTAAATAATAATTAATTAAGAATGATTCATTTACTATATATCAAGCAAATAATCACATTAACATCATTTATTTTCTTTAAGATGTCTCATATAATTAAACAAAATAGACACGCAAACAATTTAATTAATTCATATAATAAAATTTAATTCAATTAATTCATGTAAAAAATTAAATTATCTAATTTTCTATAGTAAAATTTGTAGGGTATTACAAAAAGTATTAAATATAAATATTAAAAAAAATTAAACGAATTCGCAGGTTGAAACGAGTTAAAACAGGTTGAACCCGTTTATGACATGTACACGTTTAAAGTTAAATGGGTCGACCTGTTTCGACCCGAACCCGCGAAACTCCAACCCTAACCCGCTATAACCGTGTCGTGTTTGTATCGTGTTGACGTGTCGTGTTCAATATTGCTGCCCCTAGCCTCAATGCAAACAAAATATATACTGTAAAAGATTTATAAAAGTACAAAATATACTTTTTCTGTTCATTTTTAGTTTTTTAATAATGTAAATTCGAATTTGATTTAATACCCTCAAACCTATTTGCTAAATTAAGTTGAGTTTCAAAATATTTTTAACCAGGGATGGAATTAGGGGTTGACAAAAGTTTTTAAAATTTTGAAATTACCTTTAAAAATTTAAAAAAAATTTAAATTTTTTTAATTTTTATATTTCATCTTTACAAAAATTATTTAAAAATTATAATATTATTCATTCAATATAATTTATCACCTTCTAAAGCTACTAATTCTGTCCCTGTTTATAACTAATCCAATCCATTCTCGAATTGATTCAAGGCCCCAATTGACCGAGAACAATTACCTCGACTCAATTAATTTAAGATTAAATTTAACTCGACTTATCCAAACTCATTCAATAGCAGTCTTATGATATTATATATAAGAAGGTTTTATTTGTTTGATCAGAAACTAAATGCAATTAAATACTTCATTATGTTTTGATTTTATTCATATAAATGATATATATATATATATATATATATATATATATATAATATAAAAGTCATAGAAGAAGTCTACCATTATAACACGTAGAAACATTCTAAAGTGACACATGTCTAAATGATTTTTTTTAAAAAATATAAAAATTATATTTAAATTTATTTAAAATTTTAATTAAATAAATTAATATATTTAATATTAATACATTAAAATGAATTATTCTTTGAATATTATCTAAATTCATTAAAAATTTTAACTAATTAAATAATTAATTAAGTTAATTAATAAGATATCTATATATTTAATATTAATATATTAAATCTTAATAATATAACAATCTGCGTAATACACAAGACATCAACCTAGTAATGAGTTAGGGCAGAAACAATCAAGAAATAAAGTAGTAGAAACGAAGAGCAAACTTATTTTGTTTTCGTTTTTCGTTTCTCCATAATTTTAAAAATAATACATGATAAGATAGAGATGGATAAATATAGTAAAAGACATACTTATCGCATCAAAGTATATAAAATTATTGCTCAATATTATTATTGACCCATTATAGTTTAAAAATTAATCTAATCTTTTAATTAAAATAAAAAAACATATTATTATATTATATTCTATTAGAAAATAATAGAAATAAAGTGTAAAAAAGTAGATCCTAATCTGTTAATTCTTACGGACAGAAATTTTCTTTATTTGACAATATGTATTACAAAGTTATATATTTCATAGAAAAATTTACTAAGTTCATCCATACATATTGCAAAATCAGGTTGGTGTCAATATTTTCTTCCTCTATTGCCACTAGGAATATACACCAAGAACAACACCAAGGACTTACAAACATTAAATAAACAAAAGTAAATGCTTTACATTCCAAAGGAAAAATCAAAAGCTTCAGAGTCTCCATCATGTCCAACTACAATTATGAGACAGCCCTTCTTCTTCTTCCTAGATCTAAGTCCTAAGAAGTCCCCCATGCTTATCTTTTACTTCTATTTAGTGGGGCTTTGTGCCAATTTATGCATTAGTTCCTTGGATTGTTTTCAACTTTGGTAGAATTTCATCATCTTCACAGTCCTTTTTGCTTCAAGAAATCAAGAAATTCTTCTACCACTGAGAGAGAGAATTCTATAGTGAAATCTGAAAATGGTACTTTTTGGACCTTTTTTTTTTTTTTTTGTGGTTGAACCTCTTATTCAGCAATCAACCACACCAAAGCCAAGAGGATAACATGATAGCAAATAGTTGGTGTGGTTGTTTTGTACTTTTGTTGACCTTCAAATAATTTGCATAGGCAGCCTGGTGCAAGGCCATTCTCACACTGTGATGAATTGAATCCTCCTAACCGACACACAACCACCTATATTTCGCCTACAATTCTTTCTTTTTTTTTTTTTTTGAAAGGGTGGTTGATTCTAAAGCAGAGGTAAGTTAGTCTTCTTAGGATTGTTGATAAGGGGTTTCAAACTGCTTTACCCCTCCTCTGATTGCCTTTGGGATTTAGTTTTGCTTGTTCAAAAGAGTTATTGTTATTATTCTTTATTCAAAGTTAATATCATCGAATAATATCATTTTATACCTGTTTTATATTTTTTCAAATTCAATTAACTGATATGAATGTAATAACTCGCATTGGTTTAGGTAAATGTGATTGATGTAATTATAGGCATAGTTTGTAGAAGACCGTCTTCCATGTGTGCTTTGCATTGTTATTCATAGGTTATTGCCAAAGTGACAAGATAATGTTTTTGGAGTAGTCCACCCATATTTGACCGTATTCGGGGCTGTAAAAATTTTGTACGAAAATTATAATAATTTTATATATATTAGTTATGATTATATGAATAATAATTATAATTTTATGTATATATTTTAAAATAATATTATTTTATTAAAAAATTAATCAAAATACGTAATTTATTCTAAATCATTTTTCCAGGTCCCAAATTCCCTTTAATCTTTACATCGAAGATAAATGATCAGGAATTGTTTAAAAATAACTTATTAATAAACTCAAACTGCTTGAAATTCTGCACATAACCTATTGGTAACCTGCAATATACATATATAGAGTAGGATTTCATGGCATGCCATGTTGCTCTTGTTGTCCCTGCATGCATTATCCCTGTCATTCTGCAGCTAGTTGACATGTTAATGTATGCTGAGCAGAACCATCGAGCACCATTGATAGTCTAACCCTCCCCATACCGTTGCTAGAATATTTATCACATTCTTAGCGAGAGGTTACTCCAATCTACTGTTCCTGAGGCGCAATTCTCTTCTGATAGATGCTGTCTTCTGCATAACTTGGCCAAAAGCTTTTCACATTTCTACGAAGATTCATTCATCGTCCTGCTATATGGAACAAAAGAAAGAGGCAACTCTGGCTGTTAAATCCTGATGTATAAATGATCCATATAAAAGCACAAAGCATATCTGTATCATGTCTTAGAATCTACTAGAGAAAGAGAAACTGTATATTCTCTTAAACGCTGTATATTCATTGTTTTAAGGTGTTTATTTAGGTCTTATAACTAATGAAATATTTGATTGAATTCTTGATGTTTATTATTTGATGGGTCCTATTTTATGTACTAGTTAGGATATACTAACTTGATATTTACCCTTTCACAACTATCATAACAGAGCTTCTCCTCTCTCCCCCGCCACCCCGCCTCATTTTATTATAATTTTTTTCCTTCTCTCATTTTTCTTCATTTCTTTTCGTGTTTTAAAAAAAAAAGTTTCTTAAAAACTATACATCTACGCAGCATCTTTATTGAGGAAAAATACTCACGCAGCACTTGGTTTTTTGAATCGTCATCGGTCTTTATCCATGTCATCTATCTATCTATTCCAAATTAAAGTTTAACGTTTTTATTTATATGTTGGCTCAAAATAAATACTTTTTTTAAGAAAATACGAGGAAAAAAATTAATTGTTAAGTGATTTTACCGAAATAGTAGTAACTGTATCAGTAAGATAATTTGACTATTTTAAATGGATATAATTTTTGGGAATGACAAAATTTAAAATGATACATCTTGTAATGAGATACAACTTATAATGTATATATTACAATTGTCTAAAATAAATAGTTAGCAAAGATCAGTCCATTTAAAAATTTTTTATAACGCAACAGAAGAATATGAAAATATGAAATTTGAATGGGGAAGGAGAAGAAATTTGAAAGCTCAACACCTGCTTGGAAAATTGCCTCAGAAAGCACTTCCGATGCATGACCTAAACTTGGAAATCTTTCACTAGTACAAAGGAAACCCTTAGATTTTCCACAGAATTCAGCATTGTCATTGAAAGACTCTGCTTAAATTAAAATGGCATGCTAATTAGATGGCTAAAATCACTTCCTCAAAGCATATAAACAAATTTTGAATTGTCAACATAATGGTTTCGCATGATAGACTATTCCTTATTAAACTGGAGACCTATTTTGATTGGGCTGGAGATTCTTTGATTTAAACAGGATGGAGAAGTGACTTGAGTTCATTCTTCAACCCTTCAATTGGAGGCAAGATTGCATGATCCTCAACACACACACACATACATACATATATATATATATATATATATATATATATATATATATAGAGTAAGAAATAATATACATATAAAGGCATCTATATTTAAAAAATAATTTATTATAAAAAATATTTATATTTATAATAATACATATATATATGTGTGTATATATTATATTAGAGAATATTTATACATGTATATAATATATATTTATTAAAAAACTTAATTGTATACAACTATATAACATAATTAATAGGTAAATAGATAAATGCGTGTGTATATATAAGTGAGTAAATATATATATATATATAAACACATACAAGATATAAGTATATATTAGTATGTAAGAGATAATATACATAAAAAAGAATTAATTATAAAACTATTTACATTAAAAAAGGGGGTGGGTGTGTGTATATATATATTATATTTATCCAGTATATAATATTTGTATACATTTATATATAAATAATTAAATATATATAATTAGTATGAAATTAGATAAGTGTATGTATGTGTGTATATATATAATATATCTAATTTTTATTTTATTTTTTAACTTTAGACCTAGTTGAAGAATTTTAAGCTCGGTTAATCTGTTGGGTCCTTACCTTCCTATTAGATTGAGATTAGAGATTATTTTATCCAGACAAGTCAAAGTTAGGGATACATGGCTTTTTTCGTATCAGGAACGGGCCAAAGAGGGGAGAAATTAATAAGTAGTAAAGCTGAGAAGTAAAGTCATATGGGTTTGACATCTTAGCAGCTTTAGTTTAATTGGGTGATTTTTGTTGACGTGGTGATGGCTGGACCAGAGAAGTTGTTTGTCGTGTTCTTTCAAGTTTTTTCTTAGGTTTGTTAACTAGATATGGATCTAGGTTTCAGGGTTTGGGTTTGACTCATAGGTTTCATTGCATACGGTTTTTCCTTCAGTGTGTGAATAAAGACTCTTTCTTATTGTCATTAGAGGAGATTTTTTATGAGGTGAAGTATGATATTTATAGCAGTTTAGGTTCCATAGTTTCATTTGTTGGGATTCATCGCCGAAGATTCTTGGTTTTGTTGCTTCAAATTCCTTGCATTGGTTGGGATTTATTGCCGAAGATTCTTTGTTTTGTTGCTTCGAATTCATAGCCGAAGTATTCAAATTGATTCACACCCCCAATAGTTACGGATTCAATTCGTGTCTTTTTAGTTTCTGGGTTTCCTATGATTGAAGATGCGATTTAATACTTGGGCTATGATGTATAGGTTTTTCCTCACTGTCTGGGTAAAGAGTCTTGGTTTCGTTGGTTCGGATTCATCGCCGAAGCTTCTTGCTTTCATTGCTTCAAATTCATCACCCAAGCATTAGATTTGATTGGCACGACCAATAGTTACTGATTCAATTTGTTCATTTTTTGCTTTCTGGGATTCCTTTTATTTAAGATCCGATTTAATGCTTTGGAAAAACCTTTTTGATTGTAAAAGTCTGATGTTTCAATTTCAACAATATCTTTGTTTTGCTTTGCATTCTAAAATCCTCATGTTTGAAATTGAACAAAATCCCTTCATATTTGGAAGGGATTGATTGTAGCATATCAACAGTTTTTCCCCACATGTCTATATATAATGGTTGTTTTGCTGAGTTGTGAAGTAGTCTATTCAGTGAGGTTTGGAGGCATATAACAAGATGAGTGTGAGTAAGGTGAATTTGTGATGTTCAAAGATATTGGTCGGCAACATCAAAAGAATCAAATTCGATTTTGTAGATAGGATATGTGAAGCTTTTAATGCACAGAAGGGAGGCAAATTCATAAGCATAGAATTCCTTGCAATTGACGAGTAGGTATGTTTTGGTCTATTAATTATATTGTTGAATTATTTCTTTCATCTCCTGTGTTCTTGAGTATGGACCAATGTTTTCCCTGTGCAAGAAACCATGATCCATATGATCATTAGGAGTAAAATTGCAGATGAGTTCCACAGTTCAATTGAAGAAGGGAAGTATTATGTCCTAAAAAATTTTTGTGTTCTGGAATATAAAGATAAATACAAAATGTGTGATCAGAATTTTTTTTGTACAATTTCATTCTGAAACCACTTTGGATGAAATGATTGATAAATTACCTAGAATTCCAAGGTATAAATTTATGTTCATTCCTTTTGAGCAACATGAAAGACGTGCTGATCAAGAGAGATTTTTAATTGGTAAATGCTTCTTTGTGTCAAGGTTGAATTGAACAGGAATTGTTGAGAATTGTTTTAGCCATGTAGATATTGCAGGACATCTCTGTGGATTATCTGAGAAAATTGAAAAATGTGGACAGACACAGACAATTGCAATGCAGTATGTTGAATTAGAAGATTTACAGTTAAATTGATTTTATGCCAGTGTACATGATGAAGTCATATGTATTAATTTCAATAGTAGATAGTTTAATGTTGTGTATGTTATTTAATTCAGGCAACGAAAAGTTCGTGTTATCCTGTGGGAATCGTTTGCTAAGATGTTGAAGCGCGACGAATTGGACCTAGAAAAGGAACTATATGCTGTGATTATCACATCCACAATCATCCGACGCTTCCAGGGTAAGAGGATATTGTTTTGAATAATAATAAGCCATTGAATTCTTCCCAAATGTTTAGAATAATAATAGGTCATTGAATTCTTCCCAAATCTGATTCTGAATCATTTCTAGAGGCCGTATTTTAGTAACATCAAGTAGTGCAACAAAGATATTTGTCAATCTCGATTACCTTGATGTGAAGCTCATGCGATAGAGGTAACTACTTTTAAAATTTGATGAAGCAGAACATGAAGTACATGTCATTAAATGAGAGCATATCTTGAGGATAGATAATATATTCTGTTACATATTTCTGGAGTGCTGTTTGAGGATATATATTGAAGTTGTCCTTTACTGATGCAACTTTAGTCGTGGCAATGTTATTCCTATAGAGCATATCCAAGTCATCAATAATGTCATAAGTAATAAAGAGATAGAGTCCAACAAGAAGAATATCAGTGATATTAAGCCGCTACTAGATTAGGCTGAAGATATGGTAAGCTGATTTATTAGAGCAATGACATTATGGAAACAATCATTGACATTAAAATATCATCCTCATATGTGTATTGTATACATAAAAAGCCTTTTTATTGCTATGGAACAATTTCATCAATTGATGAAACATGTGGATGGCAATTTAATTCTTGCTTAAAATGCCATCGCAAGTTGAAATTAGTGGATGATGAGTTTTTTTGTGATAGCTGCCATTGAGTGGAAAAGTTACCTTTAATAAGGTACCTACAATTTTTATCAAGATACAATATAGTTGAAAATTGAATCTCTTTTAATTTGTTTTAAGTCTTTAATATGATTCCATTTGGTGAAGGTATCATGTGGAAATGGAAGTTAGTGATCATACAGGAAAGGCACGATTCACTATGTTTGATAAGGATGTTGAAAAATTAACCAATATTGTTGCATCTGATCTTGCTGAAAAACAAATAGATGTAAGTTAATAACTTTGTTTTGAAAAATCATGATGGCCATAATTTTGAGATTTTTCATATAATTTAGCATTATTGTGATGAGAATATAGGATGATAGAGGAGAACCTCTTCCTGAAGTCATTGAAAGCATTATTTGTGGCACATATGTTTTCCAAGAAAAAGTCAATATGTTCAACTTAGGAACACAGAAGGAGGATTTTATAATCATAAGATTGTACTTACCAAGTGAAATGAAGAATGGCAGAAAAGAAAAGGTAAAAGACTTTACTTTATCACCAATTATCCAATTCTCATACTGTAACATTTCACTTATATTCTTAACACTTGAAATGCTACAATTATAGGAAGGAATTGAGTAGGGGGATGGTATTGATACTGTAGCTGATGTTGGAACTGTGACACCACCAATGAAAGAAAAGCTAAGAGGGAAAAAAGCAAATTCTGAAGTTGATGGAGAAGAGCATGATACTGATAAGATAAGTGCTTCAAAAAAATAAGAATTGAGTGATTGATTTTGTAACTAAACGTTAGTTGATCAAAGTATAGGCCATATGCTCCTGCCTTTGATAAGTCCAGTTTCTGTCTTTGTTTATACAGTTTCTTTACAATCACTTTGTCATGAGAATGGCGTTTTTATTCTCAGGTTTTGTAGTTAATTCCCCGATAGAAATTTATAATGGACTTTAGATGATTACCTTTTCAAGGTTTGAAAGACAGCTATTCTGAATTTGTAAATGAAAATCATCACTTAGATACTTCAAATTACTGCTAATATTGCACAAATTTCCCTACGTAGCATTGGTTGTCAATGATTCTTTGCCCATTTGTTATTTCTCAATTTTAGCTGTGGCGATGTTATTTTTCATTTGTTATTCCATCTATTTCTTCCTCTATTGATGAACATACTATAGCCGAAGTTGGAATCTAGAAATTCCTTTTCACTGGCAACAATTCTTGGCTGTAAATACCAACACTTATAACAAACCAGGTTTCTTAGTGAAACCAGAATCCAATACCTATAGTTACTCAATTTCCTGAAAGCAGAATGCACCACATTCTTCTTATTTTATTTGCAAAGATGCCTAGAGATTTGTAGTAGATCCTTTATTGTTAAGTTATTAATTTCCACATGTATTGAGTCGCTACCTGAACATTGCCTTCTCTAAACTACTTCGACCAAAAAAGCAACAACCAGAATTAGAACCCAATAAAGCAAAATCCACACCTTACCATCAAAAGAATTGCAATTTATAGCATCATTCTCCAAAACAAACTAAAAATTGCCCTTTAAAGAATTCAACACAGCTTTACAAATTCAACAGCCGACATGATAAAGTTGACACCTTGCGCAATTATACGTAGCCTTGCGTTAAAATTGAATATGGATAGTCTGCCACAATCAATTCCCAAAAACTACAGCAATCCACACTTCGTATAATGCACTCCTCTCTATCAAGAGGAAGGCCTCATTCATGCAAAATTGCAAACCACTCAAAATTTAAAATGATTTGTACTTTTAGGGAAAAAAATAATTTTTTAAGTATCTATTAACGACATTAAGCACCTATTTTGCAACGAAAATTTCATCATATTATAGATGCTTTGCATGAATGAGATACAGACATATATTATAAACACCTTTTACATTCTCCAATACACTTCAAGATATTATAAATGCTTTGTTTATGAATCCAAAAAAACTTTTCAACTCTTCTAATGAATTTATTAAAATATATACTTAATTGCTTTGTATATACAAAAAAACGTTTCAACTCATTTTACAGTACACTTATATACATTACGCTATACACATATACATAAAGATATATAAAAATGTTAATTAATCAAAAATCTAAACAAGAATTCGAGCTTTACAAAAAAACTCTAAGAATACATCAACAATATCTCGCTGATAGATGAACCTAGGTACAGATAGATATTACACTCCTACTGCATTTACTGTTTCAATAATCATTTGTTAAACTAAATATTTTTTTCTCTGAAATTACTTAGTAGTAGAATTTAGTGCTTCAAAATAAGCCCGGTTACACAGGAGAAACATTCTCAAACATCAAACAGAATTGAAATTGCAAAGATTTCCCCCAGCTTCACAACAACAGAACCATGCGGAGCACTTGAAGATGAAATAAAAAACATGTCAGAGCAGGAAAAGGAAAAGGAATGAACAATAGAAGAACAGTGAAGCTACGAATTCGACTTGTCCAACTGATAAAAAATAGAAGAAAAAGCTTATCGCAAAAGGTAATTTTAAAGCCTTTCTTAGTTCATTAAATTATCAATTAATTAACATACAAATTTACTATTTTTCCAGAAGATACAATGTTTGTGATGTCATGGTATGAAGAACTAAATTACACCTATAAGCATTGTGGTGCTATTTTCTGCTATGAGGAAAGACTGAAAAGCCAGAAAGATTACCTATATCCGAAGTTTACAATATGCTTCATGCATGGTAAAATTAAATTCCCAGTGAACAAGGAATGGCCTAAACCACTAAAAAGTTTGCTTTTTTGCAATGATAACAGCAACAACCAGAGATTCTTTGAGAATGTTCGAGCTTATAACTCCATGTTTGCCATGACTTCAACTGGAGGTTATATTGATCAAAGAATCAACACAAATTTCACACCATATGTATTTCAAATTTGTGGTCAAAACCATCGTCAAATTGTTACGCTTCTTCCTGAGATAGGAAAAAAACTAAGTTTTTGTCAATTATATGCTCATGACACTGATAATGAGGTTCAAAATCGCTTAGATACTATCAATCAGAAACAGTGTAATGATGCATTGGATAAGCAACTTATTCAATCTTTCATTGAGATGTTTGATGTCAATAACAGATTGACACAAGCATTTCGGATGGCAAGAGAACGATTCAAGGATTGTGATATTGCGAACTTGATGTTAAAAATAAAAGGTCAATATTCAAAGAAGAAAAGAGAATATAATGAAGTGCAATGCAATGAAGTTGCATGTATGATAATTGGCGATTTTGAACATAAATCATTGGATTAAGATATTATTGTTCAAGGAAGAAATGGTTCTTTGAAAAGGATTAGTTATTTGCACTCTTCATTTATGGCATTACAGTATCCATTGTTATTTCTATATAGAGAAGATGGCTTCCATACAGAGATACAATATGCAGAAAATAGACAGAAGAATCGAACAAAAGGAGGTTTGTAACAGTGAATCAGTTTTATTCTTATCTAATCCAAGACCGAGTGGATATACTCTGTAATATTACACTGGGAGGTCGACTTTTTCAACAATTTATAGTGGATTGTTATCTTGCGATTAAGCAACAAAGATTGGACTGGATCAAAAGAAATCAAGGAAAACTAAGGAGTGATCTCTATCAGAATATACAAGATGTTGTAGAGAAATGTGATATTGATTCAGGAAAAATAGGAAAACGAATAATTTTGTCATCAACCTTTATAGGTAGTCCACGCTACATGATTCAAAATTACCAATATGCAATGGAAATCTATAGAAGATATGGGAATCCAAATTTGTTTATTATATTTACAGCAAACCTAAACTGGCATGAAATCCAGTTTTACTTGAAGCAAAAAGGAGGTCAAAAGGCTGAAAATCGTCCAAATATTGAAACAAGCATTTTCAAGATGAAGCTAGATGAAATGATCAAGGATATTATGAAGAACAAAATTTTTGGGCTAGTTCAAGTAAGTTTCTACTATTTCTGAACTTCTTTCCAATTTAATTACTTTTGTTACATTTTCAATCCAATCTATTTTAACTAAGAACGTAATTTTTATATCTATGTAGTTGTATACAAAGTTAAATTCCAAAAGAGAGGATTACCACACTCTTATATGTGGCTTTGGTTAGATGAGATAATCAAGAGAAATAACACAAAGGATATAAACAAAATTATCAGTGCAAAAATACCTGATCCAATCCATGATCCTCATTGTTACGAAGCAGTTTCAAGTTTCATGATGCATGGGCTATGTGGTTTAGCAAATCCAAATTCACCGTGCATGAGTAATGGTATGTTTTATTTCCCTCCTGATTATCAAATAAATGCAACATTTTGTTAATTATCAAATATTGTTTAATGAAAGCTAAATATTTTTACAGATACATGTTCAAAACACTTTCCAAAAGATTTCTAGTCTGAAACAAATATTGACAGTAATGGTTATTGCTTATACAAATGAAGATACAATAATAGGTTTGTGGAAAAGTATGGAATCAAATTGGACAATAGGTATGTTGTGCCTTACAACAGATTTTTATTACTTAAGTATCATAGCCATATCAATGTTGAAGCTTGCAATCAATCAAAAATAATTAAGTATCTATTCAAGTACATTACAAAAGGGTTTGATCTAATTGAAGCTTTGATTGTAAGTAACCCATCAAATCCTATAGTAATTGAAAATAATTCAGAAGTAGCAAAGGATGAAATCAGAGTATTTTTGGACTGCCGATATTTATATCCATGTGAGGCCTGCTAATGAATTTTTTATTTTGACATACATTTTAGAATACTAGCAGTAGAAATATTGTGTGTACATCTTGATGGTGAACAACTATTCATATTCAAAGATGATGATCTATTGCCACAAATTATTGATAGAGAAAATGTTGGGAAAACTATGCTAACTGAATGGTTTGACTAAAATGCTACTGATCTAGAAGTAATACAGTTAGGTCATCAGAATTCCCAAGCAAATATACGTGGAATAGACAAGAAAAATCATGGAAAAAAAGAAAAACAAAGAGATATATTAGGAGAATTACATATGTGCCCCCGAGCACTGGCGAGAGGTATTTTCTAAGGATGTTACTGAATGTTATCAAAGGTCCTACATCATTTGAAAATATCTACACAATAAATGGTGTCACATATGTATCATTTAAGGATGCTTGCTATTCTATTGGTCTATTACAAGAAGACAAAGAGTGGAACTATGCAATTGAAGAAGCAACACATTGGGCTACAGAAAGTAAGCTAAGATAATTGTTTGTTTTGATACTTATATTCTGTGATGTTTTGAATATAAGATAATTTTGGGAAAAAAATTGGTCAAAAATAGGTGATGATATACTATATAAGCAGCGAAATATCTTAAAATCACCAAGATTGAGACTAAGTGAAGAACAGTTGAAAATTTTCACTCTTTGTTACATCCAAAAAATATTACTTGGATATGGAAAATCATTAAGTGACTTTCAGGGGATACCCATGATCGATGAATGAATGGTGCATGATTTTAACAAAAAATTGCTGAGGGAAGAGATTTCATATGACATAAATGATCTACAAGAGGAACATTACATTATGTTTCGTCAGCTTAATGCAGAACAAAGAAGTGTTTATAAAAAAGTGGTCAATGCAGTGACAAAGAATGAGACTAAGCTGTTAGTGGAACAGGTAAAATATTTGTTTACAAAACAATCATTACAAGATTGAGATCAGAGTTAAAAATTGTCTTAGCTGTTGCGTCATCAGGTAAACAAAAGAACGTACTATTTCATAAAATTTATATTACTGAAAATCTACTTCATAATAATGTTTCCATTCATGACAAATAATAGGAATAGCAGCTCTTCTGTTACCTGGTGGAAGAACAGCTCATAGCAAATTCAAAATCTTATTAAAATGCAATGGAGATACTACTTGTTTGATAAAACAAGGAACTCAATTGGCTGAATTGGTACAGAGATGCTCATTAATTATATGGGATGAAGCACTAATGAATAATAAAAATGTTTTTGAAATAGTAGACAAAACAATGAAGGATATACTAAGGGGATCCCTAGGTTTCAAAGAAGAACATTCTTTTGGTGGCAAAACAGTCTTACTTGGATGTGATTTTAGACAAATACTCCCATTAGTACCTAAAGGTACAAGGTCAGAAATTGTAAGCTTGGCAGTAAACAATTCAAAGATTTGGAGTAACTGTGAGGTAAATTTTGCAATACAAATTATATTACAACATATATTTAATTCATTACATCTAACATTTAATTATTTTTCCTATGTTGATAGGTCTTAACATTGACAAAAAATATGCGTCTCCAGAATGCTTCATCAGAAGTTGGAGAAGAACAAACATTCAAAGATTTCTCAGATTGGATTCTAAGAATTAGAAATGGTACTGAGCATTCAATTTCTAGAACAACTGATGAAGAAGCATGTTGGATCAAGATACTAGAGAAATTTACAGTGTAGGAAACAGAAAATCCAGTGAAAGCAATTTTTAATACTAATTATGAAGACTTCGATGCTCTAAGATATGATAAGAAATATCTAATGAATAGAGCGATATTAACATCAAGAAATGAAACAGTTGATTACATTAATGCCTTCATAATGCTAATGATCCTTGAGGAGTTGCAACAGTACAAGAGCTCAGATGTCATTGATAAATCAATTGGAAATGTTGCACAAGAAGAGATTTTGTATCCAATGGAATTCTTAAACATCTTACAATTTGCGGGCATTCCATACCATAAAGTCGAACTGAAAGTAGGAGTACCAATCATACTATTGCGGAATCTGAATCAAGGTGAAGGAATGTGCAATGGAACAAGACTGATCATAACACAAACATGAAAATTTGTAATTGAGGCAGAAATTATTTCGAGATCACATATTGGGCAATATAAATTCATCCCGCAAATTGATATGTCTCCAACAGAAAGCAAATTGCCATTTGTAATGTAACAGAGACAATTCCCAATGAAAATATGCTATGCAATGACAATCAATAAAAGTCAAGGACAAACTTTGGAACATGTTGGATTATACTTACTAAAGCCTATTTTCAACCATGGCCAACTGTATGTTGCTGTTTCAAGAGTAAATAGTCCAAATGGATTAAAGATCCTAGCATTCGAAGATGATGTAGAATTCAAAATAAACACAAAGAATATTGTGTATCCAGAAGTGTTTCACAATCTACTATCATGTGAGTGTCTTTCAATTTTACATTCATATGTCCAACTATTACATTCTAACCATTTCTTTGTTCTATTGATTCTATTACACAGGAAACATCATTTTTGGAAAATAATGCGACCTACAGGGGATTGTAAATTCTAACCTTTAATACATTTGATTCTTTATCTATTGTATATTTTTATTATATGGCTATTATACCTATTGTGTATTTTTAGATTGTATTTTGAATACCAAATGCTAGATTGTGTTGTGTATCATATGTGAGCCTCTGATGATAAACCATCGTTACCAAACACCCATTGGTTTTCCAATCATGTTTATATAGACAGCATATATACTTAGCACACTATTAAAATAGCTAACCTAATAGCATATCTAAATAACCAACTAGGTCATTAAATATTGGGTCTTTTTCATTAGAAAATAGACAGCTTGAGGAAATGCTTTTTCATTAATTCATATATACTTCATTTATTGTGTATCATACATGGACTTCTGACGGTGAACTATCATCGCAAAACATCGATTGGTTTTTCAAACATGTTTATATAGACACCCAATATAATTAGTATAGAATTAAAATCATTAACCTCATACAATAGCTCATTAATCAGCAATTGAGTATCAATTTTTCAATGTCACAATCACATACACAAGAACATAACTGAAGAAGAAATCATATCCAGTAATTGCTAAATCAACTTTCATATGAGTCACAGATACTTAAAAAGATATTTTCAGTCGTGAAGAATACTCATATTCACTATACTTTGCACAAGCATTATAGTCAATCAAAGATTATCACCATCAAGTATCAACCCACTCAGCCACCAACCAACAATCAAATCACCAATGCATTCTGTTTTTTTTTTAACATAAAGTCTGGATAACTCGATAAAAACAAAAAATAGGAGATGAAGTGATTTTTCAGATTGTATTTTGAATAGAAAATCATAGATTGTGTTATGCATCATACATGGGCCTCTGATAGGAAATTATCGTCGCAAAACACCAATTGGTTTCCCAATCATGTTTATATAGACACTCAATATACTTAGTACACTATTAAAATAACTAATCTTATAGCATATCTAAATAACCAATTAGATCATTGAACATTTGGTCTTTTTCATTAGAAAACAGACAGCTTCAGAAAATGCTTTTTCAGTAATTCATATATATTTCAGTTATTTTACATCATACGTGGGCTTCTGATGGTGAACCATCGTCGCAAAACACCGATTGATTTTTCAATCATATTTATATAGACACCCAATATACTTAGTAAGGAATTAAAATTGTTAACATCATACAATAGCTCAATAACCAGCTAGATGATTTAACATTAAGTCATAGTAATTAGAAAATATAAACTTTCATCAAGTGCTTTTAGTATAATGAAAATACAGTTTAGATATTGTGCATTATACGTGGGCTTTTGATGGTAAACTATCGTCACAAAACACCGAATAGTTACCCAATCATGTTTATATAGACACCAAATATACTTAGCGCAAAAATACAAGTTCAAACCTTATTTCATATATAAATAACAAAGAAGTTCCCTGGAATTTGTAACGCAAAAATAGAACCACAAGCCTTACTCCATATATATTAACAGAAAAATTCCCTGAAATTTCTAATGCAAAAATCCCCTGGAATTTGCAAATGGTACTGAGCATTCAATTTCAAGAACAACTAATAAAAAAGAATGTTGGATCAAGATACTAGAGAAATTTATAGTGTAGGAAATAGAAAATCCAGTGAAAGCAATTTTTAATGCTGTTTTTGAAGACTTTGATGCTCGAGATGTGACAAGAAATATTTAATGAACAGAGCGATAGTAACACCAAGAAATGAAATAGTTGATTAGATTAATACCTTCATAATGCAAATGATCTCTGAGGAATTGCAACAGTACAAGAGGTCAAATGTCATTGATAAATCAATTGGAAATGTTGCAGGAGAAGAGGTTTTGTATCCAACAGAATTCTTAAACATCATACAATTTACACGCATTCCAGATCATAAAGTTGAACTGAAAATAGGAGTACCAATCATGCTACTGCGGAATCTAAATCAAGAAGAAGGAATATGCAATGTGAACTGAAGTTTCACACAAAGGAATGTGCCTGAAGGAGTACAAATCATGATGTTGATTAGCATCTTTTGATAATACTTAAGTTTCACATCTTGCTTAACTCCCTTTTCAAGATAAGAGAAAGCAGAGTATTTTCTTTAGTACGAGATATCCTCTCACATTCGAGTTTTATTCATCTACTTCTTCCTGTGTTGATGAGCATACTATATGCGGAAGTTGGAATCTAGAAATTCCTTTTCACTAGCAACAATTCCTAGCTGTAAACACCGACACTCAGTATAATTTCATTTCCCAATCATGAGCAAATTCAAGCATTGTGATATTCAGACTGCCAGTATTGTGTGCAGAATTCATATAAACTTTTCAATGCACAATCACATACACACAAACATGGCTGAAGAAGAAATTACATTCAATAATTGTTAAATCAACTTTCATGGGAGTTACAATTCCTTAAAAAGAAATTTCCAGTTCTGAAGAATACTCATATTCACTATACTTTCCACAAGCATTATAGTCTATTGAAGACTACCACCATCAACCCACTCAACTACCAACCAACAATTAAAATTATGTGAAACCAACAACCACAAACACATCAACCAATACATTCTGTTTTTTTGAACAAAAACTGTTGATAACATGGTAAAAACTAAAAAGAAGAAATGAAATGAATTTTGAGATTGTATTTTGAATAGAAAATCCTACATTGTGTTGGGCGCCATACGTGGCCTCGATGGTAAACCATCGTCGCAAAACACCCATTGGTTTTCCAATCATATTTATATAGACATCCAATATACTTAGCATATTATTAAAATAGTTAACCTAATAGAATATCTAAAAAACCTACTAGGTCATTGAACATTATGTCATTTTTATTGTGTATCATACGTAGACTTCTGATGGTAAACCATTGTCGCAAAACACCAATTAGTTTCCCAATCATATTTATATGAACACCCAATATACTTAGCACATAATTAAAATTATAAACCTCATACAATACATCAATAACCAGCTAGATGATTGAACATTGAGTCATAGTAACTAGAAAATACAAACTTTCATGAAACACTTTTTGTATAATGAAAAAAATAGTTCAGTTATTGTGCATTATACATAGGTTTTTGATAGTAAATCATCATCACAAAACATAAAATGGTTGCCCAATCATGTTTATATAGACATCCAATATACTTAGTATAAAAATAGAAGTACAAACCTTATTTCATCTATAAATAACAAAGAAATCCCCTGGAATTTGTAACGCAAAAAATTAAGTAGATTGTCTATTCAGAACAACGTGTGTAACAAAATAACTAAATCAGTGCATTAAAAATTAATTATGTTAAACCATTAAGGATCAATCCACTCAGCCACCAACCAACAATCAAAATTATGTTAAACCAACAACTACAAAGACATCCACCAGTACATTTTGTCCACGTTTTTCAATTTTCTCAAATAATCCACAGAGACATCCTGTAATATCTACATGGTAGAAACAATTCTCAACCATTCCTATTCAATTTAACCTTGCCACAAAGAAGTACTTACCAATTAAAAATCCCCTTTGATCAGCACGTCTTTCATGTTGCTCAAAAGGAATGAGCATAAATTTATGCCTTGGAATTCTAAGTAATTTATCAATCATTTCATCCAAAGTGGTTCCAGAATGAAATTGTATAAAAAATTTCTAATCACACATTTTGTATTTGGCATCACATGTGGGCTTGAGAAATGAAATTGTATAAAAGGAATGAACATTGGGGGGTTTTTTTTTATTAGAAAACAGACAGCTTGAGAAAAGGCTTTTTCAGTACTTCATATACTTCAGTTATTGTGCATCATACGTGAGCTTCTGATGATGAACTATCGTCGCAAAACACCTAATGGTTGCCCAATCATGTTTATATCGACACCCAATATACTTAGAACCATAAACCTTATTTCATATATAAATAACAAAGAAATTCCCTGGAATTTGTAACACAAAAAATAAAGCAGATTGTCTATTCAGATTATCTAAAAAAAATTACTGAATTACAATAAAATGGCTTATCTTTCAAATTATACTGAGGTTTACCTAATAAACAAAAATACAAAATACAAAAAAAAAAAAAAAAAGATCAGCAGAAATAACCATACATAGACTTCATCAAGTTCATATCTGAATTTCAGACTGCCATTATTCTGTGTAGAGTTCATATGAATTATTCAATGCTACAATCACATACACACGAACATGCCTGAAAAAGAAATCATATTTAGTAATTGCTAAATCAACTTTCATGGCAGTCATAGTCACTTCTGAAGAATACTCATCTTCACTATACTTTGCATAAGCATTATAGTCAATCAAAGACCATCGCCATGAAACATCAACCCACTCAGCCACTAACCAATAATCAAAATTATATTAAACCAACAACCACAAACACATCCACAAGTACATTTTGTTTTTTTGAACACAAAATTTCGATAACTTGGTAAAACCAAAAATAGGCAATGAACTGAATTTTCACATTGTGTTTTGAATACAAAATCCTAGATTATGTTGTGCATCATACGTGGGCCTTTGATGGTAAACCATCATCGCAAAAAACCCATTAGTTTCCCAATCATATTTATATAGACACCCAATATATTTAGCACATTATTAAAACAGCTAACCTAATAGCATATCTAAACAACCAACTAGGTCATTGAACATTGCGTCATTTTTATAACAAAACAGACAGTTTGAGGAAATAATTTTTCAGTAATTTATATCTATTTATGTTATTGTGCATCATATATGGGCTTCTAATGGTGAACCATCGTCGCAAAACACCAATTGGTTTCCCAATCATGTTTATATAGATATCCAATATACTTAGCACATAATTCAAATTATTAACCTCATATAATACCTCAATAACCAGCTAGATGATTGAACATTGAGTCATAGTAATTAGAAAATACAAACTTTCATGAAACACTTTTTGTATAATGAAAGAATAGTTTAGTTATTATGAATCATATGTGGACTTTTGACAGTAAACCATCATCGTAAAATACCAAATGGTTGCATAATCATGTTTATTTAGACACCAAATATACTTAGTACAAAAATACAATTACAAACCTTATTTCATATATAAATAACAAAGAAATTCCATGGAATTTGTAACGCGAAAACAAAGCAGATTGTCTGATGAAAACGATAATCTAGAATTTAGGAATTGCTGAATTACAAAATCTCTTTTGTTGGATAAAATGGCTTATCTTTCGACTCATATTGATATTTTATTAATAAACAAGAATGGAAAATACAGAACCAAGGAAAAAAATGTTCGAGAGAAATAGCCTTACATATACTTCATCAAGTTCATATATGAATTTCAGATTGGCATTATTGTGTGCATAGTTTATATCAAATTTTCAATGCCACAATCACATACATAAGAACATTTCTAAAGAAAAAAAAAACCATATTCAGTAATTGGTAAATCAACTTTCATGGGAATCACAGTTACCTAAAAAGAAATTTTTAGTTGGAAAAATAAACCCATTCAACTACCAACCAAAACTCAAAATTATGTTAAACCAACAACCACAAACACATCCACCACTATATTCTGTTTTTTTTTAATAGAAACTGTTGACAACTTGGTCAAAACAAAAAATAAGATACGTGGGCTTGGGTCTGTTTTATTAAAAAACAAACAACTTCAGCAAATCCTTTTTCAGTAATTTATATATACTAAAGTTATTGTGCATCATATGTGGGCTTCTAATGGTAAACCATTGTAGCAAAATATCGATTGGTTTTCCAATCATGTTTATATAGACATCCAATATACTTAGCACAAAATTAAAATTATTGACCTCATACAATAGCTCAATAACCAACTAGATGATTGAACATTGAGTCATACTAATTAGAAAATAAAAACCTTCATCAAACATTTTTTGTATAATGAAAAAATAGTTAACTTATTGTGCATCATACGTAGGCTTTTGATGGTAAACCATCGTCGCAAAACACTGAATGGTTGTCCAATCATATTTATATAGACATCCAATATACTTAGTATAAAAATGGAACTACAAACCTTATTTCATATATAAATAACAAAGAAATCCCCTAGAATTTGTAACGCAAAAAATAAAGCAGATTGTCTATTCAAAACATTTATAACATGAATTACTGAATTACAATAAAATGACTAATCTTTTGAATCATACTAAAATTTTATTAATAAAAAAATGAAAAATAAAGAATCAACAAAAAGAATGACTAAAAGAAACAACCCTACATAAACTTCATGAAGATCATATCTGAATTTCTGATTGGCATTATTCTGTGCCGAATTCATATCAATTTTTCAATACCACATAGACTTCACCAAGTTCATAGCTAAAATTCAGATTGCCATTATTCTGTGCTGACTTCATATCATTTTTTGAGTACCACAATCAAATACACAAGAACTTGGCTGAAAAAGAAATCATATTCAGTAATTACTAAATCATCTTTCATAGGAATCACAGTTGCTTAAAGAGAAATTTTCAATTCTCAAGAATACTCATCTTCATTATACTCTGCCTAAGCATTATAGTCAATCAAAGACAATGATCATCAATCATTAACCCACTCACCCACCAGTACATTCTGTTTTTTTTTAAGAAAAACTTTTCATAACTAGGTCAAAACCAAAAACAGGAAATGAAATGAATTTTCAGATTCGATTTTAAATACGAAATCGTAGATTGTGTTGTGCATCATACGTGGATTTTTTATGCTAAACCATCATCGCAAAATATCGAATGGTTGCACAATCATGTTTATATAGACATAAAATATACTTAGTACACAATTAAAATTATTAACCAAAGAGAATGAACATTATAGTCAATCAAAGTTGTCAAGAATACTCATCTTCACTATACTTTAAACAACCATTATAAATACCTGAATAGCCAACTACATGTTTCAACATTAACTCATATTTATTACAAAATTTAAAATTTCATGAAGTACTTTTTCAGTAATTTATATATTCTTCAGTTATTGTGCATCATACGTGGGCTTTTGATGGTGAACCATCGTCGCCAAACACCGATTGGTTTTTCAATAATGTTTATATAGACACCCAATATATTTAGCACATAATTAAAATTATTAACCTCATGCAATACCTCAATAACCAACTAGATGATTGAACATTGAGTCATAGTAATTAGAAAATACAAACTTTCATGAAACGATTTTTTTATTATGAAAAAATAGTTCAGTTATTGTGCATCACACGTGGGTTTTTTATGGTAAACCATCGTCGCAAAACACCGAATGGTTGCCTAATCATGTTTATATAGACACTCAATATACTTAGTACAAAAATACAACAAGCACAAAAATACAACAACAAACATTATTTCATATATAAATAACAAAGAAGTTACCTGGAATTTGTAATGCAAAAATAGAACCACAAGCCTTACTTCATATATATTAACAGAAAAACCCCTGAAATTTCTAACGTAAAAAACAAAGCAAAATCTCTATCTAAAACAACATATATAACAAAATAACAAAACCAATGCATTGAATGAATCCCAAAAATAGGAAATGAAATGAATTTTCAAATTGCATTTTGAAAACAAAATCGTAAATTATGTTGTGCATCATACGTGGGCTTCTGATGGTAAACCATCATCGCAAAACACCGATTGATTTTCCAATCATATTTATATAGACACCCAATATACTTAGCACACAATTAAAATAATATTTTCATGGACCTTAGCACATAAATAGACTATGTTAAAAAAAATTACTGAATTACAATAAAATAAGTAACTGCTAAATCAAGTTTCATAGTAATCATAGTTGTTTAAAGAAAAATTTCTAGTTCTCAAGAAATTTTAGTAATAAAATGATTTCATATATTATGTATATATACATATACATATATGTATATATATATATGTATACATATGTATATACATGAATATACATATATATGTGTATATATGTATATACATGTATATACATATGTATACATATATACACATATATATGTATATGTGTGTATATATATATATATATATATATATATATATATATATATATATATATATATATATATATACTGAAATGCTGCAATAACAATCATTGTTCCTCATATGTGAATTTATATTTATATGTAAATATATGTGAATATATATTTAAATTTCAGATTACCATCATTGTTCCTCTTAATGATCCGAGAAGTATTTATTCAAATTACATGAACCTGTGAACAAAGAAACAAAAGGAATCCATTCAAAAAACCATAAATTTATATAAAAATGTTAACATTATGCACAAAATTAAAATAAAACAAGCAAAATAAAAAAAAAATCCTAGGATACAAAATTTTTATTAATAACAATAAAAACAAAAAAAGTAAATTTTGTACTTCAAAATAATATCCTTTAGTTATATCAATTTTTCAATACAACAATCAAATCCATAACATCATATTCAATAATTGCTAAATGAACTTTCTTAGGAATGACAATAACTTAAAGAGTAATTTTCAATTCTTAGAAATACTCATATTGACTATACTTTGCACAAGCATTATAATTAATCAAAGACAAATACTTTCTATTTTTAGTATTAATCTTTTATTCATTTTTCAAAAATTCCCACAAAACAATAATTACCAAGACAAACAAAACTTTGATCCACCTAATAATGAACAAAAAATCAACAAAGAATCAGTATCCCCTCCTACTTACACCTCATTCACATCATATCTATTTTTTAAATTGAATTTAAAAAATAAATAATTCAAAATGAATACTAAATTTCATTTAATCAACTTAGCCACATCAATCCTCTCATTTTCAACTCTTTCATGTTCAACTCTTTTATCTAATTTGCACAATTATGAACCTTCACCTCTCCTATCTTTCTTAACTACAGCTTCTTCATAACAATCCAACAACAAATGCACATGTAATATACACCTACCCCACTATCCCGTCCAACATACACCTTACTCACATCATATCTAATTTCTAGATTCAATTAAAAAAATAAATAACTCAAAATGAATACTAAATTCCATGTAATCAACTTAGCAACATCAATCCTCTCATTTTCAACTCTAACAACATCATAAAAAATAATTGTCTATCTCATTTGCACAATTATCAACCTTCACCTCTCCTACCTTTGATAAGTACAGCTTCATCATAACAATCCAACAACAAATGCACATGTAATATACAGCTACCCCACTTCCATCTTTCCTTTCACACCCATATTAATCTCAAATTTGTCATATGACAAAAATACTTTAGGCTTTTCCCAAAAACCATTGTTCCAATAATTCCATTTATTCTTTACTCAATCATCCATACAAAAACCATTTCTAATTTTTTAATTGACAAATCACAATAACAAAATGAAATATAAAATGGAAACCATAGTAATTATAAAAGAAATTCAAATTTCAAAATTATACTAACTCTTACATATCAGCCACTATACATTGAAAATTCCCCACATCGTAACTAAATTTCGAATTAAAAAACATCATATAACAAAACACTACCAGGGAAAAAAACCATTTGCATTTCTTTGCTTTGAAACAGTTTCAATTTATGCACGAACATTCAACTTCCTCCAAACATAGCCTCTTCTTCACCTTTGCCTTATCCTTATGGAATACACTGCCACCAAATAAATGCATCACATCAACAATGATTTTCTTTTTAGCAAAACAAACATGCAACAAAACTTTATTTGTATCATAATACAAATATATCACATTCTGACAATCCAAACCAACTTGAAATTTATAAAACTCAGAAAATTTTTTAAACAGCTCCACATGTAAGCCTAACTTAACATGAGATTCAACTACCCCGACAACAAAAGGCTCATAAAAGTCAACAAAAGATGACATCTTCCTCTCAGTATCACCAGCAGCTAAATAATCTTCATTTAACAGTAAGATAGTCAAAGGAAACTCCATTGAACCATGTCTCTCAACCCAACCATGTGTCTCAGCCCACAAATTTCCATATAAACCAACACCACCACCATTAACAGTAGATGCAGGTAACAGTATCTCAAAAAACTCTAAAAAATCAGTTGAACATTCATTCAAAATAAGGCGAACAAAATCAGCTCTTTTATCTGGAATAGCATAATGGACTTTCGTACTTTGCAAATCTTCACCATTCAAGACAATAGATTCAGACATAAAAGGATGAAACACAGGCTTTCCGACTAATTTGTATTTCGACAAAAACTTGTTATATAATTCCATTGAAAAACAAAGAGATTGAAAATATAAAGATATGAAACGAATAATACAAAGAATACCTTAAGAAGAAAAACAAAACATATATATATATATATATATATATATATAAACCATTGAAAAACTTTAAATAATTTAATTCGAAAACCCATCGAATAACACAAAAATTAACACAGAATAACATTCAAATAAGGCCGTCATTCAAAAAAACATCTAAAAACACCAAATGACAAACGCAGAAGGTAAAAAGTAAAGACGCTCCTTCACTTCGATTAACCGGTTGCTTTATGGATTTATAGTCATCTGAAGAGACTCTCTCCATTTAACATGCTATTGAATGCTTTGGCGAAACCAACACTGCTTCATCTCCATCCAAACAACGAAACTCTAGAAGAAAACCTAACAAACCCTACAACTTCCTTAAAGCAAACACGGCGGTAGTAAATGTAGCCGAAGAACTACCTTGAAATAAAAACACAACTTATACTAAACCCTAGCAACATACGGATGCTGGGCCAAAGAAACTGAATGAGTTTTTTTCCTTCATATAATGGACTTTAGATGATTACCAAGTGTGGGCCAATTCAATCAAATGGCCTTTTTCCCTCGGCTAACACATTTTGAGATGGCAATTAGACAAGTCAAACCAATTGTAATGACCAGAAGAATTGTGAGAAGAATTGTTTTTTATTCAATCATGAACCACCACAAAAAGAACATTATATTCAACAACACTTTCCTAAAAGCCCATAAAATATATACCATATTTACATTGTAATTATTAATATTAAACATTTTTTTAAACACATTTCGTTAAAAATAATTCGTAACAAAACATAAATTTCATAAAAAATTTTAGTCAATTTTTTTTAAAAAATTCATCAAAAACTTTTCATATATCAAATCTAATTGAAATCTAATAATATTAGAATTTAAATTGAATAAAAAAGATTTAAATTTCTTCACGAAATGATACAATCAAAACAATTTATTACCAACTCCATTCATACAATAAAAAATTACATAAAAAATAAACTAAAATTTTTATAGAAAAATATAAAATAAACTAATAATTAAAAATAAATAAAATTTTAAAAATTTCAAACCATGCAACGCATTAGTAGCAAAACTAGTTGGAAATTGTAGGGCGGAGTCAGAATTTTAGTCCTTGGTCCGCCCGCCTCCAATTGCCCCGTTGATTTTATATTTTAAAATCATTTAAACAAGTAAAAATTTACATGTGTGTAGGCATGGCCATGGTTCAATTTTTCTACAGTTGAACCGTGAACTAGGGTCAACGGTTCAAAAACCGTTGACCAAGGTTTATGGTTCAAGCCGTGAATCGTGAACCATGGCCAATGGTTCGGTTAAGGTTGAGATTTTCCTCAATTGTCAACTGGCGGTTTAAACTGTCGGTTTTAATTTTTTAAAAATTTTTTAATTGACACGTGTCAGCATATTACATTGACAAGTGTCAATGAAAAAATAATTTAAAAAATTTAAAAAATAAAAAGAAAACTTTATGTGGGCCTAAAATGCCACTGCCTCGAATTTCAAACGTCTCGTGTTTAGACTAAAAGCAAGAAAACTACATGCTATTTACTGTTTCCCATGTGAAACAGTTATTGGCAAAGAGTCTCATTTTTACATCATGTTGCTTTTCATCTTTAGCTCACTGGCAGAGAATGAAAGACACAAGCACTGAAACATAAGAAAGACAATTTGAATTCGAATAATACTACAAATCTCATTCACTTTCTTCTTTCTTTCTTTTTTTTTTAAATATTATTCCTTCCCACTAGAGTTAAATATTCACGTTTTTGTTTTTATATTTAAAAATAAATATTCATATTATTAAAATAGATATATTTTTCCTCTGTACTTATACTATTAATTTTTTATTTAAAGAACATAAACTTACAAACTCATAATAAATATTTCTAATTAACAAGATAATATAATTAACATTTTGTAAAAACTTACAATAAATTGATCAAATAAGAAATAAATATATATTTAAAGATAACGAAAAAGAAAAAGTGTCAATTTAATCGAAAGTGCCGTAGTAATTTTTTATCAGTTCTAGGTACCGTAGGTACACATGAGTTTTCTCTTCATAAAGTTGGCCTGAAGCATACTTGTCTCAATCTCTTTGTTCGTTCATCGAACTACGTATCAGAGATTTCTTCCATCAACTTCTTCTCACGTTCCAATATCTCAATTGCTTCTTTCAACTTCTTCTCAGCCATATGTCCTCCTTCTTCTTCATTTCGCATCTTCTGAACATTCTTGATTAGGGTGTCCAAACTCTTCAACTTCCTGTGAGGCCATTGACGAATTTCCAACTCCCTACATCTTTTCTTCAAAAGGTTTAGGCCAATATTCAGTTCTTTAGCCGCTCGAGTGAGTAACATATAAAAGTATTTCGACATAGTTGCTCTTGATAATGTCTTGAAGATACTGCCCTTCTCCTCTCTATGCGTCTTAATAATCTTCTTCTCCACAGGAACTTCGTCTGAAGTGAGACCTTGACTCACTCCGAATTTGTTTTCAAGACCACTCCATATTTCTCCTGAAAAAAGAAAAATAATCTCAGTAAAGGTAATGCCATTCAAAATCCATGTTCTAATATATGATAACCTTGAACCATGTTCTGATTTTGTTCAAAATCCATTAGGGAGTAGAAAGGATCATGCACAAGCATATCCTCCATCAAAGGAACAACATCAAAAACAGTTTCTTGAATGGGCAGATCAAATTGGAAATCTAAAGTAGCATGCCTAGAACTTCCACAAATTCACATCACAACAAATCAAAAGAGAGTTCAGTTTCATTATCAAGCACACTTCCAGATGAAGAGGATAGGTGGAAAGCAAAAAAAAAAAAAAAAAAAAAAGTCCTCAAAAGTATCTCACCTGAAATCAAGAGGAAGTGGTTAACTTGGAAAGGAAAATACATTAAAATCTTCTGTGCGAGGTAGAGGAATCTCCATGAATATATATCTGGTCTCTTTGTGGTTTTTTGAAGAATGTATATATTATCTTGTTTTACATGTATTTAAAGAAGGATGAAGAGGAAGAGGAAGAGGTAGCTGATAGCTGGGGGGAGGAAAGATGCATTTGGACTGAGGAGAGGAAGAGACAAAGAGGAAAGGAAAATTATGATACCGAGAAGAGACAAGGAGGAAGGGGAAAAGAAAATACAAGGAATGAAACAGGTGAAAGATTTGATATCTTGAAGTGGTGGAAAGAAAATGAGAGCAAATTTCCTATTATAGCACTAATGGCTAAGGATACTCTTACTATTCCTATTTCAACTATTGCGGTAGAACGTAGGCAGCTTAATTTTATAGAATTAAAATTAAATTCAAACTCTTTTTTAAATATATTTTTTGTTTGTAACTTTTTTTTTACTTATTTTTATACTTTTTTAAAAAATAATTTTTTTAAAAAAATTAAAAAGCCGTCAAATCAAAGATTAGCTAACCGCAACCGTAACCGTCAACCGTAAAATCGGAACTAAAGATTTAAGGTTGAGATTTACCATTTTGGCCAACTGTCAACCAGAGGTTGGCCAACCGCCAACCGGAGATTTGTCAACTATAGTCATGCCTACACGTGCATAATGCGAAAGAAACACTAAAATAATTTATTAATACATAGCACCAAAATAAATTAACAAAAGATGAGTCATCCAAAAACAGTTTCTTGAATTTGGGTCTGTCTCCCAACGTACGTGAGAAGCTCAAAAGCTTTCCTAATGCGTGCAGGAATTGCTCCATTCTAAATCAAGCACAAATAATTCTACGGATTGCATAGCGAAGAAGGTCTTCCTGTCCGAACACGGCCGAGCCTCCCATTTAGAATTTACCATTACAAAGACCTCTATTTTTGCCTCCTTTATAACTTTCTTTCAAATCTTAATGTGTCTTTTCTTTTTCTAATCAAAATGTAAATGTATGAATTGATCAAAAAGAGTTGCTTCAAAGCAGCTTACAATTGCACTAGGCAAGCTATGGTATACATTAACTACCACTTCAACAGCTAATGCTGTTGCAAACATAGACTACTACCTATACTAAAGGTGATCCGGCTGCGGATGCATAGTAGCCAGTCCTCAACCCGAGTTGTCCTAATTCAATACATTCCAGCCTGACCGAAATCCGGTTGGCTCCCCTGAAGTTGGTCGGTATGTCTTGGGACTTCTTATTTGTACCCTTGCCTGCTGTATTGACATGTGTATGGTCAGTCTTAGCTAACGGTGCAGTCGGTGCCTTAACAATTCTTGCCCCGTCGTTCATACATAGTGGATCAATCGGGGTCAGGGTGATCTTCTTCGGTCCGCTTTTTCGATTCCGTGCTCTAGACACGACCTTCCATGTCTCATTTTTGGTGGTGTTTGTCTTGTGTATTTGTAACATCTTTCCCTTGTGGATGGGGTCGGCTCTTCATTACCGAAGCCATCACTTAAATCGTCGGCGCTGCTATTCTGTCTCTTCAAACGTGCCTGTACCATCTCATCGGACACCGGCTCTTAAGAGGCACCTGGGTTATTCCTTCTAGCAGCGGGAATGCTGCTGGCTTGTCCCACCAGCGATGTCTTTTCGTTTGGGCCAGATGATTCCTTCGGGCTCAAAATCGGGCTATTTTTATCAAAAACACTGTCTTTCCCTTGTCTTTCGGCGTCCGTTCTTCATCGCTAGAACCATCACTATAGTCATCCGTGGAGCTCCCCTGCCCCTTCTCGTCAAGCACCGTCTCTAGAGCTGTACCTTGGTTGTTTCGTATAGCAGCGGCGGTAGATGGCCCATTGTCTGTGCTCAGCTGCTTGCCACCCAGTATCAACTGCGATTTCTCTCGATCAGGAGTAACCTGAAGCACTGGAATGGTGGCCCTAGCAGTTGGCTAAGCACCGTGTGTGTCATTCCGTTGCCCTTACATCCCTCTTTGCCGGTCTAACTTTCTCTCTGAATCATCTCTGTTCTTCATATATTGTCCCAGGCATTTGTCCAGGCTGTGACCGAGCCTGTGGCAATGAGTGCAATGGATGGGTTTGGATTCGTACTTAATTTCCTGGCTCCTAATTTTACCCGACGGCATCTAGATATAAACGAAGCGCATCAATGTTTTAGCAACATCGACTTCAACTAGAACCCCGGCATAGGAGACCGTCACCATATTAGCAGTCATCATATCCGTGTAGTGTCTTGCTTAATGCCAATTTGTGCCCGAAGCCCAGGGGTAGGTCGGGTAGGGTGACCCACATGGACCGTCCCTACTATATCCTCATCAAATTCAACGTGACCCAAATGTGCTCAGTACTACACATATTACCTTATTCCATTTGATGTCATATATTTGTCAAAACTTCTTTGATAACAGGAGCAGGGTCCTCAGCATCAGATGTATATAGCATTGGTGTCATGCTACTGCAGATGATAATGAAGTATTCTCAAGTAAACCCAAATTAAGATTAGAAAAATGAATTTGAAAAGGGACTCTCAAAAGTGTGAGAGGGAGGGAAAGCCAAAACAGGGAGACGACATACGTTCACATTACCACCACTGCATCTAAGAGATTTCTAAAAGAAGATGAACCTATTTTTCACCGCATACTCCGAGAGGGTGGTTGCGATGATCCGACTGAAAAAGCCATCACAATGCTAGGATTGGAGTGCACACACGAACCTCATCTCGGTACTATAATTGACAAAGTTTGTGCTATACTTTGGAAATTCAGATTTAGGATTAATGCAGCTTGATGTCTTAGTTTTTTGCGAATGAAATTCGTGAATATGTCACATTGGAAGTGTTTTTAATGTTTCATTTTGATAGGAAGGAATTGAAAGGCAATTTAGCTACATATTATTCTAATGATCCGCATTAGAGAAATCAAGAACATTTTAAGACCTGATTTTCTAACAAGGAAAGCTAGGAATCTGCCCAATTTATGAAGCTGATCGTGGACATTGGTAAATACAGTTATCTCTCTGACAACTTAATCATACCAATAATGAAGCCTTGAGACATGGGAAGGCACTGTTAGACACAGGATACTGATAAGCACATACAGACAACTCAACTGAATTAAACAAGTACCGTCTATACCCAACTAGGACTCTAACAAATGAAATTACCAAATATCAATAAAGCTAGCAAGGTCAAACAGTCCAAGTGTAAAGAGACCATACAAAATTTCAAAATTAACGGTTAAGTCAGTAATGGACCTGAAAAACTTACTCGCAGGATATGGGCACATAGTAGCACTGTTCCGTTAGATCGAACCTGTGCCGACCCCACAAGACATACCCGGTGCTGGCTCTCCTCTACACAAGCTGCAACACAACAGACAGAAACGCTGACCGAATCACCAGTTCAATACTGATTTGCCTTCAAGAAGTTATTCGCCCCACTCTGGTGCCATGGTTACAGCGACTTTCCTTGTAGGATAAGACAGTCTCAGATCGTTGTCGACGCACACCAACTGCGATCACCTCGAAAGTCTCCTCAGTTCACCAGTTCCGTTCAATTAGAAAACTATGGGTCGTGATAGGGAGAATGGAAAAGGCAAATTTTCTCTCAAGGAAGCAAAATCCGAGAAAAAAAAAACCCCTGCAATGACTCTATTCCTTTTTTTTTAATATCTCCTCTAGGAAAACTAAAACCTAATCTGAATCAGGAGACCCTAATTCCAATCAGTTTTGAATGTTTCTTTTTCCTTTTCAAGTTAGAGTTAATTGGGCCAAATAAAAAAAGAGGACCGTGAAAATATGAGCTAAGCCCGAGCTGGGCTGAGCGGGCAGCTCGCGTGTGTAGTAGCCCTACTACCTTGGGCTCTTCTATCAAGCCTATAGAAAAGCCTTTTAATATATAAAGGCTTCCACACTCCTTAACTTTTCCCATGTGGGACTCATGTCTAACATGAGTTCTCAAATAGTTAAATACCCAACTTTAATGACATTTAATTATGGATTTCCACCATAAAAATAGCTTCCACCATAATCAAAACAATCTCTAACATGTCAAGAATAACTCTCATTAATTATTTTAAGCTAACCAATCATGAGTTAAAAGTTATTAACTCTCAAAGTTACCATTTTCAATAATCCCCACAAATCCATAGTTAAAGACTATCCAAAATTTATATAATTTACTTTCGATAATGGTACTTTCCGGTTTGAACCACTACCTAAGTTATCCAACTTATATTCCCACAGGAACAGATGGACTTGAGCCTTGAATCTTAACCTTGAGGGTGACGGCGTCCATTGGTAATAACAGATTATTGGCTATGGAGACAATCTTTATAGTTGACACGTTATGGCCATGTGTCCTAATCCCGTCTCATGAGTGTATTTAGAGAAAACCCAATTCTATTTAGTTGCGGCCACACAACACCACTTACATAGTTGGTGATCTCTAAGGATGTACTGTTAGCATCCTATCTAAAAGACTTGATCACATTCAGAGTCAAAACTTTTACTAATTGCAAAAAACGCACCACAGGCTTTCAGAGAAAGGATATAGATATAAAGGTATCAGAATAGGTGTCAGATTCACTCAAACAGTTTGTTTATATCATATTGAACTACCTTATGGGATCTCCACTTGGTCAGTTGGGTTACCACTGCAGGTGAATCATTGATGGGTTATCAGTCACATTCCCAATCTGGATTTAAGGAACAAAAATGCTTCCAGTCCCTTAGTTAGGGGGTCTGCAATGTTATCTTTGAATCCAACGAAGTCAATAGACACCACCATTTCAGACACTAACTCCCTTATAAACTTAAATCTAACTTGGATATGTCTCTTAGTTTTTTTATTATACTTGGTACTCTTTATCTTTGTGATTGTGGCTTGACTATCACAATGCATAGATATAGCAGTAACGGGCTTGCTGATCATTGGCAAAGAGAAAAATAGTCCATACAACCATTCAACTTCTATTCTAGTAGTATCCAAGGCACATAACTCAGCCTCAAAAGTTGACTTAGTTATCAAAATCTGTTTACAAAACTTCTAGGTGACTGCTCCGCCACCTAATGTAAACACATATCCAGTGCAACCATTACTACCAGAGTTCTTGGCTATCCAGCTTGCATCACTATACCCTTCAAGTACAATAGGGAATTTCCCATAATACAGCCCAAGGGACACTGTATCCTTCAAGTACCTTAGCATTCCATCCAAGGCCTCCAAATGAATTCGATTTGGACAACTTGTATATCTTGCCAGTTTAGATACAGAAAATGAAATATCTGGTCTTGAATCATTTGCAAGATATTGCAAGCTACCAATAATTTGAGAATATCTTAATTGAGACACATGAACTCCACTTTCATTCTTGAACAAAGTTATAGAAGGGTCACTTGGAGTTTTAACAAGTCTACAATTTTAATAACCATATTTCTCAATAACACTCTCAATATAGTGAGTTTAAGAAATGGTTATCCCCTTAGTTGAGCGAATCAACTTTAGGCCAAGAATTACATTTGCTACTCCCATAACCTTCATTTCAAACTTACTTTTTAAGTATGATTTAGTCTCATTAATTATTTCAACATTGGACCCAAATAGCAAAGTGTCATCCATATACAGGTATAGTACAATACATGCATTACCTTTAACCTTACAGTAAACACACTTGTCATTCTCATTTATGATGAAGGCAAATGATAAAATAGTTTTATCAAACTTTTTATGCTATTATTTGAGTGCTTATTTTAGACCATATAGGGATTTAATAAGTTTACAAACTTTCTGTTCATTTTCTTTGGCTACAAATCCCTCAGGCTGACCTATATATATCTCTTCTTCAAGATCACCATGAAGAAAAGCTATCTTCACATCCATTTGGTGGATGGTGAAATCATATATAAAAACCAATGCAATTAGTACGCAGATTGTAGTCAAACGAGTAATAGGAGAGTAGGTATCATAATAATTTATTCCCTCTTTTTGTCTAAACCTTTTGGCAACGAATCTTGCTTTATACTTATTTATGGTCCCATCTGGTTTAAGTTTCTTCTTAAATATCCATTTGCATCCAATTGTAGTGCACCTAGGTAGGAGATCTACCAGTTCTCATGTCTCATTGGAGACAATAGAATCCATCTCACTTTTGACAGCTCCTTTCCAATGCCCTACTTCTAAGGAAGCCATGGCTGCTTGAAAGATTAAATGTTTGTCCTCAACATTATAAGTGATAAAGTCAATTCCAAAGTCCTTGACTACCTTAGCTCTCTTACTCCTTCTAGGTTCTTTCAATTCCTTAATTTGAGTGTTGAAACTATTTGGATATGCCCTCACATCTTTCATCCTTTCCACATGATCAGGAATGGAATTAGATGTTAAGGCTAAATCTAAAGTAGAAACATCTTGAGGCAAACCAGTTTTTATGGGAAACACATCCTCAAAGAATGCAGCATCATGGTATTGAATAATTGTGTTAACATCTATGCTAGGTATTTCAGACTTAATTACCAAAAACCTCATAGCATAACGTGTTTCCACATAACCAATAAAGATGGCATCAACAGTCTTTGGTTCTAACTTTTTCCTTTTGTGTTTAGGGATTAGAACTTTTGTAAGACAACCCCACACACAGAAATATTTTAAGTTAGGTTTCATACCTTTCTAAATTTCAAACAGAGTTACCTCTTTATATTTGTGAGGGACTCTATTTAGAATATGACAAGTCGTATTCAAAGCCTAACTCCACATATACTTAGACAATCCAGAATTCAAAAGTAAACTATTGATCATATCTTTAAACGTTCTATTTTTTCATTCAACAATCCCATTAGACTTGGAGAATAAGGAGGTGTCTCCTCATGAATTATGCCATTACTTTGGTAATATTCAACAAATGAATTAGACCCATACACTCCACCTCTGTCAGATCTTAACCTTTTAAGTTTTTTTACTAGTTTGAGTTTCAGCTTCATTTTTAAATATGAAAATTTTTTCAAGTGCTTCATCTTTATGTTTAGGTAAATAAATATAATAATATTTACTACAATTGTCAATAAAAGTAATGAAGTATTTCTTATGATCCCTAGTCAACAAACCATTGAATTCTCAAATGTCTATGTAAACTAAATCAAGTATTTTTGAATCCCTTTCAATTGAATGATAGGGTTTCCTGGTTGTTTTAGCTTCTACACACACTTGAAATTTGTTTTTCTTATCAATTGAATGTTTATGGATCAAGTCCAAATTCATCATCTTTTTAACAGAATCTAAATTTAAATATCCAAATCTACTTTTTCAAATATTAGTGGATTCAATAATATGCACCATATGATAAACATAATTCTCAACAGAAGAAGCTTTATTCAAATCAGAAGTATATAGTTCAACTCTTAATTTAAACAAACCATTTGACAAATAACATTTGTCAACAAAAGAATTGTAGTTCATAATCACTACTTTATTACATTTGAAAGTGAATTCATAACCCTTTCTAACTAAACATGAAGCACTAAGAATATTCCTACGAATTGTTAAAACATATTGCACCCTATGAAGAGAAATAATATGCCCTGAAGGAAACTTCAAGTCCACGCGTCCAATCCCAAATACATTGGCTGCAGTTGAGTTCCCCATCTTCACAATTTTTCCTTTAATAGGTTGGTAAGACACAAAAAGCAATTTATCAGCACAAACGTGTATATTTGCTCTAGTATCAACTAGCCATTCAAGTGACTTATAAATAGTAAAGGCTTATGGGTTAACAGAAACATAATTTTCACCATCATTAGAAGTAGTGATGCCAGTCCCAACCTCAATAGTACAAACCTCAGCAAGGTGTGTACTCAAATCAGCTTCCACTTGATTAGTATCCTCTACCACTACATTGACTTGGGCTTCAGAATTTGATCCTTGTTTGACTTTGGACTTTTTAGACGGACAGTCCTTAGTCCAATGTCCAACCTGACCACAATTCTAGAAAGGTTTGTTCGCTTTCAATTTTTTTTTTTTTTTTTTGCCTTGCCTTTTGTCGTGTTAATGTTTTTAGAGTTTGAATTAGCCCCCACATTCTTCTGATCATTGCTCTACTTCCTAGTAGTCACCACATGGACATTAGATTTCACAGGTATAATATGACTATTCTTTTTATATTACTTTTCAATGGGTATTGATTTTATCATATCATTTAGAGAAATCTTCTCCGTCTTGTGTTTGAGAGACATACCAAAGTCCTTCTAAGACTTAGGAAATTTCTTTATCACTAACATCACTTAGAACTTCTTAGGAAGTTCCATATCTGCTTCATAAAGAGAATGAATAATCAATTGTAGCTCTTGAGTCTGTTCAGTTATAGACTTGCCCTCAACCATCTGAAAGTTTAGGAATTTGAAAACATAATACCTTTCCAGACCTTGAATTTCGATATTATATTTCTTATCCAACTCATTCCATAGCATCTTTGCTGTGTATGACTCAGAACAGTAGATATCAAAGAAAGCATTTGTCAATACTGACAGTATTGCCCCTATGCCTACAGTGTTCCATTCATCCCATGCAGTAATCTCAACTACTCTAGGATGCCTATCAGTTGGTACGGGGCATGTCAACCTGCACTGCTGACAATAAACCCCTCATGGTCAACTAAATTTTTATGCGTTGTTGCCAACGCTTGAAATTCTGTCCTGAACCAAATTTGTTCGACAGACCATTCAAGTCGACCAAAGTTTTATACGCAGTAGAAGTAGTACCTGACGAATTGACTATTGCACACAAACAGATAATTGTAGAATAACTTTTTGAAGACTATTAGATATAGGGTACTGACGAGCACAGACAGGCAACTAAACTGAATTAAACAAGCACCGCCTATACCCAACCAATGCTCTAACAAATGCAATTACCAAATATCAATAAAGTCGGCAAGGCTAAACAACCAAGCATAAAGAAACCAGACAAAATTCAATATTAACAGATAAGTTAGTAATGGACTTGAGAGACTTGCTCGCAGGACAGGGGCACCCAGTAGTACCATTTCATCAGATCGAACCTGGCTCCGACCCCACAAGACGTACTTGGCGCCAGCTCTCCTTTGCACAAGCTGCAATACAATGGATAGAAACGCTGACTGAATCACCAATTCAATACTGGTTTGCCTTCAAGAAGTTATTCGCCACACTCCGATGCGATGGTTATAGCAACTCTCCTTGCAGGATAAGACAGACTCAGATCGCCGTCGACACACACCAACTGCGATCACATCGAAAGTCTCCTCAGTTTACCGGTTTTGTTCAGTCAGAAAATTATAGGTCGTGATAGGGAGAATGGAAGGGGCAACTTTTTTCTCATGGAAGCAAAACCCAGAAAAAAAAACCAGAACCCTTGCAGTGGCTCTGTTCTTTTTCTTTTAATATCACCTCTGGGAAAACTAAAACCTAATCCAAATCAGGAAACCTTAATTCCAATCATTTTTTAATGTTTCTTTTTTATTTTCAAGTTAGAGTTAATTGAGTTAAATAAAAAGAGAGGATCGTGAAAACATGCGCCGACCCCACAAGACGTACCCGGTGCCAACTCTCCTCTGCACAAGCTGCAATGCAACGGACAGAAACGCTAACCGAATCATCGGTTCAATACTGGTTTATCTTCAAGAAGTTATTCGCCTCACTCCGGTACAATGGTTATAGCGACTCTCCTTGTAGGATAAGAAAGTCTCAAATCGCCGTTGATGCACACCAACTGCGATCACCTTGAAAGTCTCCTTAGTTTACCGGTTTCGTTCAGTTAGAAAATTATAGGTCGTGATAGGGAGAACGGAAGAGGCAATTTTTCTCTCATGGAAGCAAAACCCGAAAAAAAAACCAAAACCCCTGTAGTGACTCTGTTCCTTTTCTTTTAATATCGCCCTGGGAAAACTAAAACCTAATCTAAATCAGGAGACCCTAATTCCAATCAATTTTTAATGTTTCTTTTTCCTTTTCAAGTTAGAGTTAATTGAGCCAAATAAAAAGAGAGGATCGTGAAAATATGGACCAAGCCCGAGCTAGGCCGAGCGAGCGGCACGCGCGTGTAGCAGCCCCACTACCTTGAGTTTTTCTATCAAGTCTATAGAAAAGCCTTTTAGTATATAAAAGCTTTCACACTCCTCAACTTTTCCTATGTGGGACTCATGTCTAACATGAGTTCCCAAATGGTTAAACACTCAACTTTAATGACATTTAATTATGGATTCCCACTATGAAAATGGCTTCTACCATAATCAAAACAATCTCTAACATGTCAAGAATAACTTACATTATTTGTTTTAGGCTAATTAATCATGAGTTAAAAATTATTAGCTCCTAAAGTTGCTATTTTCAACAGGCACATAGTGGCTAACAAATCTTAAATGGAAAAATGAATGATGAGATGCACTAAATTGGGGTGGCCTTTGAAACTTGAAGGGAAATAGAAAAAACTAGTGTTGAGGGCTATTTGTCCACTTTGTTCCACATGCCATAACAAATATCAATGACAAAAAATGATTATACACAAGGAAAAAAATGATATAAATATAAAAGGCCACGCCCTCCTCCTTAAAGCCCGTCCTTCCCCCCTAGATTCAGCCAGCACCAAACATATTCCCTAAATCCTCTATAGCACCACATAACTTTCCTTATCTCCCACTAGAATAGTACATCCACAACCAATCACCTTTGAATAAGAAACTAAAAATAAGGACAAAATAAACCTAAAAAGGAGATTCCAGCTAGGGCTGCTCACGGGTCTGTTTGGAGATTTTGGTATCTCCAATATCGTACCGAATATTCGGTTCTTTTAAAGTTTTGAAATGGTCTCGAATTGCGGCTCTAAAATCTCCATCTCGACTTATTCCAAAATTTCGGGACAAGTGAGGACGAAAATTCGGATCTAGATTCAAGTTTCGGTTCTAACGGGACAAAAACTAGTACCAAATCATATTTAAAAGATTTTGAATATTTTTAACAAAAAAAAAACTAATTATACACAAATATGAAAAATGTTGAAAAGGTTCATAGCTAATATCATTCCAAGATATTCATGTGCACTCATAATTTTATATGTGTGCATAGAAAATAAACATGCCAATAGACCAATTCCAACTCAACTTGCAAAACGAGCTATAAAAATTGATTTCCAAATGTTTAACAACAGCAGTTAGTACTATAGTTCTTGTACAGTTTGCTAGCTTTGAGCCTTTGACAGTCGTAGTTGCTTGCCACTTGCCCTCTCCAATTTCAATTTATTGTTCTTCGGTCTAGAATGACAAGAGAAATGACAATTTTTTAAGAAGTAAGCACTAAAATTCATCCATTCAGCCATCATTAGAAGTCAATATATATATATATATATATATATATATATATATATATATGAAGAAATTTTATGTATATATCCACAACAGAATTCATAAAAGGAAAATAGCTATTGCACATTACCAATAAAACAAAGCCATCTAAAATATAATAACTAGATTTTCAGAACTAAAAGCAACAATATATGCATGTTTTAGCACCATGAAACATGGGCATCACACAAAAAACTCTTTAAAATCTAATGCCAAAAGATGATATTGAAAAATAACAGGAAAAATTATTTACCACAGGGCACAAAAGATTGCAATAAAATGCAAGACAAAGGATAGCACCCCAACACCATTTTGTACATCAACAGGAGGGAAAAAATCCCTCAAATTTTTTCTTTAACAATAAAATAAAATAAAATATACTGAAGAAAACTAATCAAAACCAATCCAAGAATAAACTATGTCCCAATTTTTCAATGGGTATGATTAATGGCCTTATCTAATGGAGAATCAATCTTGGAGATATCTAATAGAAAATGGAAGAAACTAAGAGATAATATAATAGACATAGAACAACCGCACCACACATCTAGAATGCAACCAAATTAGCAACATAAGATGCACATTCCAATGCTGGACTACAAACCATTTGTTCCTCAATGTATACAGTTATGGAAATGATAGTTATATATTAACATCAGGTGTTCTATACGTTATACTAGGTTTCAATTAGACTCAAGTGAAAGTCAAATTATTGTGTTAGTTATAAGTCCTTTATCATAAGATTTTGTTTTTTAAAAAAATTCAAAATTTATGTTTTGCAAATGTCGTATCTAGATTGGTTAATAGATTATGAATTTACTAAGGATATGTTCAGTTTTGGAGCAAAGCATCTTTGCAAAACAACCCTTTCTAGGAATGTTAATCAGGTAACATCATATATGGTAATGGCTTTTCATCCCCATTTCTTGTTTAGATACTTAAGCCTAAAAGGTAGAATATTGAGTCAATTTATTTCCAATCTAAACACACTAATCCTTTCTGAATGTTGACACAATTTGTGTTCTAGAGCCCCAAGTGACAAGTGTCTGAGGAATGCGTTTGTGAACTATGAAAGAGCTTAAAAACAAGGGTCCAAGCAATGAGAAAGGTTACTGACATCAACTCTAGATTGGTTAATGGATTATGAATTTCCTAAGGATAGGTTCAAATTTGGAGCAAAACATCTTTGCAAAACAACCCTTTCTGGGAATGTTAATCAGGTAATAGCATATATAGTAATGGTTTTTCATCCCCATTTCTAGTTTAGATACTTGAACCTAAAGGGCAAAATATTGAGTCAATTTATTTCATATTTGTACACACTAATCCTCTCTGAATGTTGACACAATTTGGGTTCTAGAGCCCCAAGTGACAAGTGTCTGAGGAATGCGTTTATGAACTATGAAAGAGCTTAAAAATAAAGGTCTGAGCAATGAGAAAGGTTACCGACATCAACTCTTCCCTCATCAACAACTCCTCCCTTCCCCTGTCCCTAATAATCAACACAGCCACCGCCCAACACACACACACACACCCTAAGGAAAAAGAAAGTACAAAATAAAAGCTTCTATTTAGACAACACATTTCATCAAAGAAACCGTGTAAGGCTGGCCGGACAAGGGACCCAAGAGCCTTTAAAAGAGAGTTGAATTTCAGTTGCAATCTACCCAGAAACTCTCATGTTACTTCGAATATATTAAACCCTTGTCAAAGCCAATAAAGAGCACTTGCCTTTAGGAGAAGAGATTCTGATGAAGACCCTTTGGAGACCGACGACGGCAGAGTCAGTGCATCGTAGCGGCATCTGGAACAAAGATAAGAGGTGAGCAACGGGCAGCAGCGCTGCGACTTAGGAGTCAAAGAGGAGACAAAGAGAAAAGGTAAATGAGATGAGTGAGAATAGATTGATAGGGTTTCTTTCCTCTTTGGACTTTTCTAATTCAAAAAAACTTTTAATATTTTTTTACTTAATAATTCCTTAATATATTTTTTTGAAATTTTAATTCTTTAGTGTAATTATATTTTACAAATATAATTATTAATATTAGAATATACTACAACGATAAAATTGAACAAAATTATTAACACAATTTTGTTCAACAAATTAGTAATTTAAATATTAATTTTTATATGCAAATAGTATAAAAATATTTTATACAATATTATTTTATATCATTCATTCATTCAGTTTTATACTTGTAATTTTGAATTATAATCATTTACTATATTTTAAATTATGATAATATATATTTCTTGACATACTATGTATATCTATTTATATTTTATGTATATATAAAAATAACATATTTATATATATAAATAGTGGATTAAGTTCTTACTTATGTAGATACACTTCCTTTTCCTGATAAATATATTAAAGATTTACCACAAGAAAATGACATTAATATTTCTAACAATAAGATATACTTATCTAAATGAATACCTAAACTGCAAATATTAATAGGTTCATATTTGATAAAATGTTAAAAATATATAAATATAATATTCCATATATATATGTATAAACATCATGCTAATGTTTTGTAAAAAGGGTTTAATAAATTTCTAATCTTTTATAGATAATTGTTTTAATTTTCTAATAGCTTCTTCTTATTGAATTCTACTACCATAATTAGGGCTTTGGATTGTTACAATTAATTGAATTTTATTTGTAAAATAATGTGAATTTGGCCCTAAAGCTAAATCATTTGCTAATTCTAATGGAAATTTTTCTAAATAACTATATATTTCTTCTGCTGTATGATCAAAATTTTGTTGAATATAATGTTGTACCACTAAATATTTCTAAGTGTCTATTACTCCTTCCCACAATTGTGGGTTATGAACTGCTAAATTTAACATTCTATCATTATCTATTATTTCTAAAAGTTGTCTTTTTCCTTTGGGTGATGTTTCCGATTGCATTTCTCTATAATCACTATATGTCATTCTAGGCAAATTTCCTATGCTATAATGTCTAACAACTTCTTGTGGTGCTACTGGTTGTGGAGGAAGATAAGGATTACTAGATGTAGTAGAAGGAGAAGCAGCATCCATATATTCTATACATTTATGATATTCTTCCATATTTTCAATAAATTGTTCTATTTTTACTCTTATATTTCTATCCATATCATAGTACAAATATTTAGTATAATTTATTTGTCCATTTTATTCTAATTCTGTTTCTAACATCATTAAATCTTCTTTTGATAATTACAAACCTAATTCTTTAGGATACATTATTCTATTTTCTATTTCCATAATTTCTATACATACATTTTCTATTCTTTATCTCAAAGATTCAGTATCTTCATCTTTTTTTGTTCTTATATTTGTATTGGAATAATTTAAAAATCCAATAGTAGTTTTTCTTCTATTATTTTGATATATTACACTATCTCTGGGTAGTAAAAGAGTATTTGATTTTAAGAATTTGCTAAGATTCCATTCTCCCCCTGCTAGAATTTTTGAATTAACTTTTACTGATTTTATTAATTAAATTCCTTTACTAGCCACAACTTCTATAATAGGTTTTATTTCTATTTTATATTTTGTTCTAAATCCATTGGTTAATCTTCCTATAAATCCTAAACCTATGATTAATTTTTCTCCATTAAAATCTTCATAACCCTTAGTTTGGATGCCTATTTCTATATTTTTAGCTAAATCTTCTAAGGTTATTAAAAAATTTGGATTACAATAAAAAATTCATCTATTTTCATTCATGTCTACTTTTATAGTTGCTATAAGTGTTTTTTTTAACATCTTTTCATCTTTTATCTAATATTATTAATAAAACTTTAGTTCCTAATCCTGATCGTACTAAATCTTTAATTCCTATTACTATCAATCCTAGATGCATATAAATATATGTATTTTTTTAATTTTTAAGGCTTTCATTCATGGCTAATTTTAGTTTTCTAGGTTGTGTAGTTATTGATAAAGGTTCTTTTCTACTGGATCTAAATAAACCTGTATAAAATTGTAACCAACCTACTTGATATAATCTTCTAGGATTTAATAAGTCTATATCATAATTTCTATAAATTTCTACATCTCTATTTACATCTATAATTTCTTCTAACTGAATTTGTCTATTTTCTCTAGATTGCCTAAGTCTTCCTAGAATGGATGTTTCTCCATTAGTATTCTCATTTAAAGTCCTACTAGGTCTTGAAAATGATAATCGCCTCATTAGTTCTATAAATTACTTATTTTCACTGTTTTTTCACTACTTGAACTTTTTGAAGATAAATATCCAAATTTATAGGTTATTTGTTTTTTCTATTTTCTTTCTATTGGAATTCTACTAAATTTATCTATCAATTTATCTATTTCTTTTTCTAGGCTTAAGGCTGCTAATCTTTTTTCTATGATTTCTAATTTTTCACAAATTTTAATTACTAATGCTATTTGGATATTATTTTGTTTTGGGTATATTTGATCTGAATTTGATGTTCCTAAATAATCAGTAAAGTCTAAAGATTCTGGATGATACTTTTTTAATTCTACAAGGCACTTTTTATAATCTAGATTATCTTCTAAAGAGATTAACTAAGAATAAGTTTTTCTATATTAGTTAATATTTTATTTATTTCTAAATAAGATTCTTCAATTTTCTGAGAATGTTTTTCAAAATTAACTACTATTCCTTTATATTAACAAGCTTCTTCTTTTAAATATTCAAAGTGTTTTACTCTTTTTATTACAATATTATTTTATTCCTTAATATATTCTAAATTTTCTGCTAAATTTTCTAATATTTTATTTTTGTCTTTAATATGTTTTAATACAATTTCCTAAATATTACAAAATTTCTTTTCTTGGGCCTCTAATCTTTCTTCAAAACTAACTACTAAATCTATAAGACTGTTACACTGCTGATTATCACCGTGTAAATTATGTGAATACTGAGAAGGAAAATGACAATTATGTCTATGTTTATTCCTATAAATTATGATCTTAGTTTTTCCTAATAGTTAAAGATTTAAATATTCTATTCTTAAAATATCATTCATATACTAAGCTGAATTTAATATTTCTAGTCTTTTTATTAACAAGTTGTTTTCTACAATGAGATTGTATATTCTATTACTTATATGAAAGAACTCAAATGAATAAGGATCAATAAAAATAAGCAAGCGAGAATACCATTTAATAAGATTTTTGTTAATTTTTATTCTATTTCTTAAATGGTAAACATCCAATATAAAGACTACATTTTCCAAGCAGAGCTTAATAATTGTAAGTGTTCATAAATATCTACAAGTTCTTTGTTTAATATATAAAGAGAATAAATACATAACTTAATATTAGGCGAAAAGGGATCAGTGGTTCTAAACAAATGTCTGTATCTCTTAATAAATTTCAACGTACTTTTTAATTGTACTTTTAGATTATGTAAACAAAGCATTAAAATATATTTTATACAAAACTAAGTAAAGTAATTTTAACTATAAGATTATAAGTGCAAAAGAAAGACATTGCTCTTATACCAAAATAAAAAGGGGTGCCCTTTTGGAGCTAAACTCTACTAAACTCTAAATATGTACCAATAATAGTAACAAGAAAAAGTCTTATGTAAATAAAAGACAAATAGATACACTAAACTTGATGGAATGTGAAAAAAATTAAAGGGGGTGCCCTTTTGAAGCTAAACTCTACTAAACTCTAAATATGTAGCAATAATAGCAACAAGAAAAAGTTTTATGTAAATAAAAGACAAATAGATACACTAAAGTTGATGGAGTGTGAAATTAAAAACAAGAGAAATGTATTCAGAGAAGACTTGTTAGTGCTACAAATAGTAAAAAAAAAAAACAAGCGCTAGTGGAGCTACTACATAAGAGATAAGCAGTGGAAAAAGTAGAAAGCAAAATTCTATATAGCAAGGTACTATAAATAAGCACTAAAGGAAAACTATAGATATAAACTATATATATAAAGTAGGCACTTAAGAAAGATTACTATGTCTAAAAATGTTCTAAGTCAAATATTAGTTTTTATTTCGAAATATCTTTGTTAAATTAAGTCTTTTTTAGCTTGATTAATGTACAATAAATAAGACCATGGATGGTATCTTCTAATTTTATGAAGTTCAAATTTTATAAAATCAAGATAAGCGTAACACTGATCAATAGTTTCTAAGGAATTTACTATTCTTCTGAAGTAATGATATTTACCAGGGGTATTTAATTCTTGTAAAGCATAATAATAAGGGGCTGATTAAGATACCATATAGAATTACTAAGGAATGAGAAAAGAGTTTTCGAGTCCTACATAATAGTGTTTTCACTTATCCTTTTATTTACCAGGATGGCTCACGTCTCTTCTCCTGAAATGCCTTTAACGCCTTTCCAATGGCTTCACGGCTAAACGAGTACTTTAGCTCTTTTTCCTATAGCTACTAAAAATGTGTAATGAATAACTATTAGGAATTCTCTCGAACTCCTTTTCTTATCCTTAGCTATTAGAAAGTTAAAAACTAAACATTGCCACTAGACTCATATTTGCAAAGAGGGATTGTATTCACAAAAGTGAGGTTTGCTCACTTGGACAAGTTACAAAAGCTATGTAAAGAACTAATGTTTTTTGCTTCTGTGTGCATCGTGCTCAACATTCCTGAGACTGATGCATATATATTGATAAATTCCTATAAGTCTAGTTGATTATAGATGTACAACTCATTGGATTTAGGTATAATAGAAAGTAAAGAGTACATGAAAAAGCTGAATGCTTTTTTAGTGCTCCTCATAATGCCATATCTTTTTTCTTTGTCCTTATTGCAAAATCAATTACACAAAACTTTCATGGAAGTCTTTTTCTTTTGTCTTCATGTTTAAAAGGATGCACTGTAGCCACTTTTAATCTTCTAGTATATCTTCATTAGATTCACTTCCATATATTTCATTTCTAGATCCTTCTTCTTCTTCCTGTAGATTCTTTTCATAAAGAAATAGATAATATTGTCAAATATATGGAAATTTTGTCTTTATCTCAAATTCTACTTTAGCCAGAAAATATTGATATTGTACATATATTTTTTGAATTTTAATTTTTGCAAAAAGATGAAATCTCTATCCTCGCTTCATGATTTTGTTATGCTTAAAGGTAAGATCTTTCAGTCTCCAATGTCTCAGTTGTCTTTCAATGCATTTAGAGCAAATCTTTTGTCTAATGAATCCTAATTCTACATTGATTGGTAAAGTTCTTGTCGAAGTGATCCAAATATGATGGATTGAAGGAATGATTTCAATGCCATCCCATTCTTGGTGGGACTGACCAGGTTTCTATTTTTACAATAGGTCTTGCTATTTCAAATTCTTTCAAATTTGCAAGAGCCAACTATTTTCCAACAATATCTATTTGTTCTGGAGCTGTAAAGATAACCTGGTTGAAGCATTTATAGTCCAGAAGCATCTGTAGTGTGACCGAAAACACTTCTCCGTTTTGGAGGGTTAACTCAAAGTTTTTAAAATATACTAAGTTTATATTAGCTGTTAATATTAACCATTTTAATTGAAAACCATATGCTAAATAGTCATAAAGAATTGCATTTCCAAAATCTAATTTTAGTTTTTGTCTAACTTTTTTTGCAAATAAAGGAGGTAATCCTGAAATAAATCGTTCTTTCCAAAACGCATGGTGGCAATCTGTTCTTAACATAACCTTTTGTAAAAACATATCTTTGTGCCATCTAAAATCATGTAGTTTGGGACAAGTTAAATTAGTAAGGATTTCAGAATTTCTATCCGCTAATTGTTGAGGGTTTCCGACAAAGTGCTGAGTTAAAGTAAACATAAAAGTATTTAAACAATCAGAAATTGTTTCAGATACTTGAGTGGGTTGACCACTAGCATTTGGAATTACTATTGTTTGAACTTTGGTTACATTTAAATTTTCTTTTGTTCTTAAGTATTATGCCATAGCCTATGTTTCTTTGTTTCTTCTTAGGACACACCTAGAATACTATGCTTATGGTTGAGAGCTACGGGACCACCCCCGGGTCGAGGCTACTCTGCTTAACACGGCTATACTGCCTAGTCCAACGATTTTGGGCTGACCAACGTACTAGCTGCTCTCACAGGTGACTATCAACCATCATAGTTTAAGAATACTTGAAGAAACATATGAAATGGCATAATACTTAAGAACAAAAGAAAAAGAGAAAAGTGTACTCTCCAGCTTTACTTTTATCGTTTCAAATAATTCTCACTCTTGTATTTTTTTTGTATTTTAATATTTATTATTTTTTAATTATACAAATATTATTTATTACTCCACTAAACGATTCATAAATTTCTAATAAAGATAATTTATTATTTTTATTTAAAAATACTATAGGTATTGAAGTTTTGTCTATCTATAATAACGAAAGTCTTATTTTTTATCAGTAACAACTTGTCTTAATAATACGAAAATTGTTGTTTACGTCTCAGGTCTGACACTGAATTACATCCTATTCTTTCCTCCTTTCCTATTCTTTGTGTTCTCCTCCTTCCCTTTCGGTTATTGGGGAAAAATCAATATACTTCTAATGTCGAATTGAGAAGACATTCAGGATAAGATAGAATCTATCCGTAAAGATTTCGAAAATCAAATTTGCTCAGATGTCCCCACAGCTTTTTGGAAAAGAAAAAAGCATATAATCAGCCTCCCGTACATTGACGATTTCAACGAATCAATGATACCCACTAAAGCCAGACCAATATAGATGAATCAAGAATTAGTTGAATATTGTAAACAAGAAATTCAAAGCTTATTACAAAAAGCTTTAATCAGAGAATCAAGATCACCATGGTCTTATGCTGCATTTTATGTTAATAATAATGCAGAAAAAGAAAGAGGTATACCCCGATTAGTCATCAATTACAAACCATTAAACAAAGCTTTAAAATGGATTAGATATCCCATTCCCATCAAACGTGATTTGTTGAAGCGAACCTTTAAAGCAGTCCTTTATAGTAAATTTGATATGAAATTAGGATTTTGGCAAATTCATATTAAAGAAGAAGATAGATATAAAACAACATTTAATGTCCCATTTGGTCAATATGAATGGAATGTCATGCCCTTCGGGCTAAAGAATGCACCCAGTGAATTTTAAAAGGTTATGAATGACATTTTTAACCCTTATACATCTTTTACAATTGTATACATTGATGATGTTTTAATCTTCAGTGAATCCTTTGAACAACATGTTAACATTTACGTCTTTTTCGTGAAATTATCATGAAAAATGGGTTGGTAGTGAGTGCATCTAAACTCAAACTTTGCCAAACCCAAATTAGATTTCTAGGTCATGAATTAACTCAAGGAACTTATAAACCCATTTGCAGAGCAATAGAATTTGCAGATAAATTCCCCGATGAAATAAAAGAAAAAACTCAGCTTCAAAGATTCTTAGGATGTTTAAATTACATTTTAGACTTTATTCCTAACCTTAGAATCATTTGTGAACCTTTATACAAGCGTCTCAGAAAAGATCCAATCCTTTGGGGTGAAGAGCAAACCCAAACCATTAAGAAAATAAAACAGATTGTCAAGAAACTCCCCTGTTTAGGAATTCTAGATCCAACTGCATTTATGATAGTTGAAACAGATGCATCAGACCTAGGTTATGGAAGAATATTAAAACAGAAAAAACCCAATTCTTCAACAGAACAATTAGTTAGATACCATTCAGGCATTTGGCTTTCAAGTCAAAAGAATTACAACACTATTAAAAAGGAAATCCTTGCTATTGTTTTATGCATCTCAAAGTTTCAAGATGATTTGATAAATCAAAAGTTTTTACTCCGAATTGATTGTAAAGCAGCTAAAGACGTTTTACAAAAAGACGTTAAAAATTTAGTAGCCAAAAGATTTTTGCCAGATGGCAAGCACTTTTATCTAGCTTTGATTTTGACATTGAATTTATCAAAGGAGAGAATAACTCTCTACCAGATTTCTTAACCAGAGAGTTTTTACAAGGACGAATCTAACTTTTAACACAGTATTCAACACTGTGATGAGTACCGATTCATTTCTGGAACTCATTCATTTGCCTATAAATAGCAATCTCAATCAGCACAATCAAGTATGGATCAACAACCAAGATTTCGTCCGCTTCAAGGTAATCGTTTTATAGTTCTAAACTCTTTTCCTTCTTTTCCATCCAGTTCCGTGAGCAAACCACCGCTCACAATGAATCTCTTCGACCCAGCCTCTTCAAAAAACACTGAAACCCAGAAAACAGACTTATCATTTTACACAATCCCTTCTCTGACTTCTTTTAAAGAAGCAGTTGTCCCAAAAACACCAGCTAAACCTGAAAATCCAGCTCTTTCCTCAGTCAAAGAGAAATTTGAATTTCTTTCTAAAATAGTTATCTCAGTATTAGCTCTTTCTAGGGAATTGACAGCCCTTCCAGAAAGAGATTTGGTTAGCAAACTTCACCCAAAAGCTTATCGCCAATCCAGTCACATATTTAAATCAGAACCTCAAAAAACCCTACATGAGCACATTCTTTTTGCTACCGGATCAATAGAATTTGAACATGAAAGAAACCTTAACAGAGCCGACAAAGGCATAGCCTACTCAAAGTGCAGGATTATGAATATCTTAGATCTGAATACCGGGCCAGTCACTGGCATCTACATCCCAATTCAGTTCAAAACACATTTTAAGCCTCCTACTTACAACTTTATGGATTACATTAATGCCTGGTACAATTTCATATACCTCAGAGACCTCACACATACTTGGTTTGTCAAGTATGGCAAAGATCAAATCAATCCTATACCAAGATGGTTTTATGCTTGGTGGAAGACATTCGGTGGAAGTAAATCCACTTTATCCAGCCAGAACTTACAAAAGTTCAATCAGTTTGTAATATAAAGTTAAATTCAAGGATTAACTTTAAACAATCAGCTTTGTAAATATTATGTTGAAAAGAAAATAAGTTTTGTATTAGGATGGGGTTATAAACTTGATACAGTTGATAATGTAAAATATCTCTGCAAAGAGATAAGAGTCAAAGGTTGGACCCCAGTTCCAAAGATAAAACAGAAAGATTCAGACGTGCAATCCTCCTCCAGCAAAGGCAAGAAGATTAGCAAAACAGAATTGCAACTATTGCAGCAACAGCTTCAGCAAGCAAAAGATGATGGGAGTGAATCCGAGTCTCAACCAGAATTCAGTTTGTATGACAATGGAGACATGGACAACCCTTCTGGTATTGCCCAAGCATACCTCTGTTAAAGTCCGTAGATGACAAGACTTCACTCAAAAAAAAAAAAAGAGAAAAAAGGACTTTACAGCTTTACCAGCAATCAAAACAACTTCACGATATCATTCAGATCTACTGTAAAATAATTTAGCTGACAACAAAACGTGATGGACCCCTCCACACAAAAAAGCTTTTGGAACAATTTTTCATTATGGCTGACAATCAGATTCCATCACCCACCCAAGTGGACCTCACAGCAATAATTCAGAACTCAATTAGAGAAAGCTATGCTCTCGCTGCCTATATAAGACAGCATCTCATTGAAGATAGGCAGACTCACTTGCCATTAGAAAAACAAGATAGTGAAACTTCTCTCTACCTTGATATTTGTGACACTTGTCACCGTTTTCGTACTCTTGTAATAGAACGAGATAGTTTGTAATCCTTTCAAATAGTGTTTCAAATTCAAGAATTCAAGCAGTTTATATCCTGAGTTCAAATTGGTATCAGAGCCTAGTGCTCCTTTGCTTCATCATGAAAACATCTATGATTTGCAAAATCATGTTCGAGTAAGTCCTTTTACTTTCTTTCTCTAAGTCTTGCATAATGTAGCTTAATCCGTTTTCTTTTGTTCTTAAGTATTATGCCCTTTCATATGTTTCTTCAAGTATTCTTAAACTATGATGGTTGATAGTCACTTGTGAGAGCAGCTAGTACGTTGGTCAGCCCAAAACCGTTGGACTAGGCAGTATAGCAGTGTTAGGCAGAGTAGCCTTGACCCGGGGGTGGTCTCGTAGCTCTCAACCATAAGTATAGTATTTTAGGTGTGTCCTAAGAAGAAACAAAGAAACATAGGCTATGGCATAATCCTAAGGAACAATAGAATTCGTATTAACTACTTTAGCACAGACAAGGAGAGTGAAAGTAATCTTCCTACTCACATGGCCTCCAATCTTTCAGACATCGATATTGAATCAGTCAATGATTTAGAAGTCAGTACTCAATTAGATAAAGTTGAATCCAGATTAATGAATTGGAATTTACCAATAGAAAATTTTGATAAGATTTATGAAAAAGGAATGTTTGATTTAGTCCAAAGCTATACTATCAAAACAACTGAAAAAACAGTTTCTATAAATCAGCCTTATGTTACAATCCAGCTTCTAAATCTATCTACCTTAGAACAACATAAAAAGAATAAATATTGATATTTCATATTGGATCAGTTCAAGTAGCTATCAAACCACTCTATCGATTAGGAATCGATGCTCCGATTTGCCTTCTTCTGAGAGACAGTAGACATCTAGACTTTCAAAACAGTTTGCCAGCAGTCCTTGAATCTAACATAGCCAATGGCCCCATATATTTTAATCATTACCCAAACTTTACAGTAGATCTAACAGATCCACATGTTCTTAAAACCTTAACTTTGAATATTCAAATAAAGAATTTGGAATTTGAATTAGGATCAAAACCTCTTGGATTAATTTATCGTGTTTATTACAAAGTAATGAAAACTACAATAAATCCTAAAGCTAAACAGCATATAGGAAATCAAAAAGAGGCTTGTTTATTAGAAACAAACTTTGAGAGATCCAATACTTTTGTCCCTCGCATGATTAAGTGGGATAATGTTCTCCAAAACCCTATCTGAAATTTTGATAATATTATTAACCCTAAGAAGCATTATGAATCCAAAACATTAGGAAAAATAACAGAGACTTCAACGGCCATTAGAAAAACAAGATAGTGAAACTTCTCTCTACCTTGATATTTGTGACACTTGTCACCGTTTTCATACTCTTGTAATAGAACGAGATAGTTTGTAATCCTTTCAAATAGTGTTTCAAATTCAAGAATTCAAGCAGTTTATATCCTGGGTTCAAATTGGTATCATGAAGAAGATGAAGCTGAAAAAGATTTTCTTCTAAATTCTAATTCTATATGACCTGTTGGTCTACACTGAAGGGATAGATCTGAGTAAGGAATGGAGTTCCTAAAATTAAGTCTTGGCTTAAATCTTTAATAATTAGAAAAGAATTTGTGAAACAAAACTGTTTATTGCAGATATGGGCATTGGACAATTTATACCTGATTTTTAACTGCTCACCTGCTGCAGTATATAATTTAGAACATGTTTTTTCTAAATATTTGGTAGGAATTAAACCTTCACAGATGCAATTTTGATCTGCTCCGGAGTCCAGAAGGGCAACTAACTGTATTGAAAAATCTCCTATTTTGAGAAGAATGGGGATATACCACTTTTGAAAGGTTATTTGAGAAATAGCTGAAATATAATCGGGATTATTTTCATTTTGTTCTATTTCTTCATCGGATAAAGAGGTGGGATTTATTAGAGGTCTATCTAATTTTTGTTGAACTAATTTTGTATTTATTTGGTTAATGTCTGAAATTCTTTGATCGTTCTGTTCTTTTAACCATTTAACTTCCTATTTTGGCTCTTTGATTTCTAATTATAAATCTTGTAAAGAGTTAGTGGGTTCCTTTTGTTTGCCTTTAAATTTATCAAATACTTCTTTTAAATTATATAGTTCTACTTGTATTTTTGGATTAAGGACTAAGTCTTTGACTTTTAACAAATATTTCCTTTTAACTGTTTCATCTTGAATATGATCTAATAGTTCAAAGAAAAGTTCTTTATTTACTTTAGTGATTAAATTAACTTGATTATGCGAATTATTTAGCATACAGAGTTCTCCTATTGCACAAGTACATAAACTTGTACAATCACAAGAAGATTGTTCACTTGAATTTGATTCAAAGGAATTTTCTTGGATTTTAAATACTTCTTCTATTTCACTATCACTACTGTTTGATTAAGGGGAAGAACTGTAGGATTTCTATCATGCATAATCAGATTAAGCGTAGCGGAAAACAACAAGAAATCCAAGCGATGGATCACGGGTTTGCAATAGAAATGGGAAAAGGAGAAGATTGCGTTTATTACCTCGTGAAGTCGAAATTCAAAAATTTCAGAAACAAGAACGCAGGTGCGATCCAGATTATCCAAAACCGTTCACTGCAGCTCCACTGAAGTCCAAGAAAGAACTCCCTCTAATGATAATCCACACAAGGTTGAATGCTCACAATCTCACAATTCTATGCTAGTAGAATTCGGGAGGCTAGGATTTTGATCAAGAAGAGAGAGACGGTTAGGGTTTGATCAAGAGAGAGGCAGAGAAACGGTTTCTCTGTTATTGCGTGAATAGTCTGTCTCAAACCCTAAGGAAACCGTTTCCTTATATTTATGGATTTATAATTACCATAAATTGGAACTTAGTCATTTAACGTCCAATTGTCAACAAATTGGTCCTTGAAGTTTACTTAATTACAATTAGGTCTCATGAATTATAACAAACTTATAATTCACCTATAAATATATTCTCTTCTCTTAATTAACCCCACAATATTATCAAATAATATATTTGAGCATTCAAACCTTTATTGTGTGTGACCCATTAGGTTTCCTGGTCTTATTGATAGCATAATATGAATTAATTCTAACAATATTAGAATTAATAATCCTTAATAAAATAAAGGATTAAATTTATTAATTCTCTAATTAATAAATTCATATTTAGCATATCAAGAGCGACATCTAGCAATGACTCTTGACCACCCAAAAGTCCAAAAAGTCAAGTGGCTTGACATGAACCTTTCAATAGCAAATTATCAGTGCAATAAACTCCTTTCAACATACAATATCTCATTGGTCTAGAGCATGGAATTAGTGCCAACTCCCTCCACAATATTATTAATTCTGGCCCGAATATTTTAGTACTTGTTCAAGAAATACATTACTCGATATGTGTATCAATTGGAACCATTTCCATCACATAGTCGCCTTGGCTAAGGACTTCATGAGTAATGATTTCTACAAGTGGCCTTGAGATATACTCTCCTACTATTAGGAGTGGTGAATCCTTTATTGACCATCTCAACTACTTTCGTTTACTTTACGTTGTACCCAATATCCATCCCATAGGCGGTCCTAGATAAGACTCCAAAGATTAGAATCAAAGTACAACGCTCGATAAACAAAGTACCTTGGAGATCTCAAGTCTAAGGATACTTGCACACTTACTATAATGAGATTCTATCACTGACACTAAATAGTTATCCAAGTGATTATCTCGTAGCTAGGTCATCCAATGAACTTGTTTCAAAACAAGCATCCACACGTTAATCCTGAGTATCCCAATACCCACGGATATGAGAACCACCGCTTGATCCAATCAAGAGTTATAACATATGCCAGTCTTAGCGTATTAATAATGTCCCATCTTATTAATACTATGACTGGGGATTATTTAAGTACAAACACTGCATAGTGTAGTAGGAATCTCACATCAAGATCTCTATCATGATTTCCTTAACACTGTGTTGTACTAGGGACTTTATCTAACGGTTTATACACATATTTAGATATAACAATCAAGCTGAAAGATAAAGAATGCCTCTTATTAATTTCATATGCAATATACATAGTACAAGTGATTGCCTCTAGGGCATAACACTAACAAGAATCGTCTTGATCAAAGATTTGATTAATCTGTTCTAGAGTATCTTTTGGTAAAGAAAGCTGATTTACTCTTTTCTTCTTTTTAGCTTTTATTTTACATTCGTCTGCTTTATGTCCTCTTTTTCCAAAAAAGTAACATTTAATAGTGCTTTTAGAAGACTTATCTTTTCTTTTGAATGGTTTAAAAGTTCTTTCTTTTGTTTCCTTTTTAAAGCTTCTTTTCTTAGCTTGCTTTAACTTTTTAGATGGTGGAGTTATCGAGGAAAAACCAAAAATTTCATAGAAATTTCCTAATTCTTTTTTGAATTTCTTATGATATGATTCCATCTGATTTTCAAGTTTTAGATCTGTGCAAAGATCTGCACCTGCTTGGTTTACATAACTAATTATTTGACCATATGCTAGATAGTCATAAGGAATTGCATTTCCGAAATCTAATTTTAGTTTTTGCCTGACCTTTTCTGCAAATAAAAGAGGTAATCCTGAAATAAATCGTTCTTTCTAGAACGCATGATGGCAATCTGTTCTTAACATAACCTTTTGTAAAAACATATCTTTGTACCATCTAAAATTATGTAATTTGGGACAGGTTAAATTAGTAAGGATTTCAGAACTTCTGTCTGCTAACTATTGAGGATTTCCTACGAAATGCTGAGTTAGGGTAAACATAAAAGTATTTAAACAATCAGAAATTATTTCAGATACTTGAGTGGATTGACCATTAGCATTAGGGATTACTTTTGTTTGAACTTTGGTGGCATTTAAAATTTCTTGACGTTGTGGTTCAGTGAGGTAGTTATTCCACCACCCCTGAAGGATGCCAGTAAAACCAGTGGTAAGAATATGGAGGATGGATTGGTCTGATTGGTAGGATTTTTACATTTAATGGTAGTAATAGCCATGGACATTTCTTGAATTACATTTACGATACCATGTTCAGACATCCCGTCGATATTCCATTCGGTAATGTCTTCACCGGTAAAAGCTGCTCGAGTATCAAGATGGCGTTTAGAGTGGGAAATTTATATATACATATTAAGTAGGTTTGATGCAAACAATTTATGCTATCGTAATTCACTATTAAGTGTTTGTATCAAAGATTCAAGTTTAATCACTTCAATATTATTTACTCTTGGGCTAAGACATAAATCAAAACGATTTCATAAAGTGATCACCTTTTGTTAAATGGAGACCCATCGAGTTGTTGCAACTATGGTTAAGAGGAGGTTAATCATGCTGAGTAGTTCAACAATAATCTTTTATAAGTTTGATATATAGAACATTATGTCGTATTCTTGTTAAATTTCACTAGAAACATTTGGTAAATTGAGATAGGTGTTACTGTTGTAACTTTGATTAAAGTTTAATAGATTCTTTTTACTGGTCATAGATTCACAACCTAGTTTTGTTGACAATTGAATTATGTTACTAATTTACTTTATTTTGACTCCTTATTTTAGTTTTTGTAAAACTAATTTTAATAGAAAGTTAAACAAAACCATAGAAAGTTGTCAAACCAAACCTAACAATTACCTTAAAGTTGAGTCAAATGGAATTGTGAAATGAGATAATTGAATTGAGTTTGATGTTTTAATTTGAGCTTTAAATCAATATTTAAATTCAGTTTAATAAAAATATTTTATAATTTAAGTCTGATTTAAAGTTTGATTAATTAATGAGTTTGAAATTATATTTGAATTTAAAGTTTTTAATTATTAAAATGTATAAATTAAATATTTTATATAAATATTTTATTATATATGTATAAAAGGTATATTAAATACATATGAATTAATATAAAATATATGTAATCCACTACATTTGCAAGGTTTTTAATTGAATGCTTTAGTATTTAAATTCAGAATCGATTAAAAATTTTGGACTTTATAAAAGATCTAGGGTGAGTTGGCAATTTTTAGAAGTCTTGAGACTTCTCTAGGTTTTTCAAGAGAATTGTGGATTGCTCTAGAAGATTGCAGGGTCTTCTAGAAGTTTGAAGAAATTCTTAAAACCTTTTTGGACTAATATATGAGTAATCTTAATTAACTTTCCCTAATCTCACTTAACTTAATTAAGCTTAATTAGAAGAAATCTAATAATGGTCAAATTTGGTCAACAATGTCATGCTTGTGGGCCACCTTTATTTAATTTTTGTGGACCCCCTAAAATATCCTTGCATATAATATAATTTGGGATATTTATAGCATTAGGTATAATATAATATATATATATATATATATATATATAATAATGGGAAGAATAGTATAATAATTCAATATAATTATTGAATTTTTAATAATATTGTAATTTAATATTGCCAAGATATTTTGTATAAAATAATAATGGTTTTAGAATAATAGCAATAATGAAATAAAAAAAAATATATCATTAATTCTTTTTATATTTATTTTTATTTTTAAATAAGTTTACCCTACGCAAGTCCTTCATATAAGGCGGGTTATTACACTTGTTGTTCTTGGTATTTGATTACTTGTTTTCCTTACAGAGTTGGTTGATTGGGTTTGGTTATTAACTTGCTTGAAAAAGAGGTTGGTAATAACTTCAATTAATTAATTTCATATTTGGTATTTCTTAACTTGCTTGAAAAATGGGCTAATTTTTTAGAACATTGGTAATCAAAGGTTGGTTGATGATTACTAGAATTTCGATTCATTGACTAATTTCATACTTTAGATCACCTAAAATATAGGGGTTGATATGAGGATTGATTTTAATGCATCTTTTGGATAAGTTAGTTGAGACAGAATATGTCCATTAATTTAACTAAAAGATAGTGATTCCATGAATTGTATACGGAGTGGGTCTATATTAAATCCTTGATGAGACGAAGATAATAATTGGTTGTGATATTGGCTAAATGATTCATTGTCATGTTTTCTAGGATACTTGTCTACATTGCATAAACCTATATTCTTGAGTTGTATAAGTTTCTTTTGTTTTTCTTTTTATTATTTTCTCACTTTATTTGGGTCGGTTAAATAATGAATGAAAAGTTATTAGTGTGTACTTGTTCTTTTGCTGATCGATTCTCATTAATTCCCTGTACTATACTTGAGTATATTTGCTCACACGTGTATTTTGGGATTAATGTTTTAAGTAAAACTTGATTAATGGATGAATTTAAAATTGATGATTTTATATACCCAAAATTTTATGCATCAGTCATTTTTCCCAGTAAGCAAGATTCACAAGTTTCGTATGATTCAAAAATAAATGAGCCTAAGTCACCACATTTGTGTAACTTAGAGATACTATTCTCGTTTACATGCCTAAACTACAATATCATAAGTAAGATGGGTTCGTGTTATCTTTTCTTAATTTCTTATTGCTTATATTGAGAACTTGATTTTCCATGTCTAGAACATACAAACCATTCATTAATGTTGCATTACCATAACAGATATCATTTAATAAAAAAGAACAACTTTTATTTTTAAAAATTAAATAAAATCAAAGTAAATCTAAACAAACAATTGAGATAAGTTTTTAAGTAAAACTGGTACATAATAACAGTTTTCTAATTCTAAAATTAATCTAAAAGGCAGGTGTAGATGATAAGTTCCTACAGCAAGTACAATAACCTTTACAACATTTGCAACATGTAGATCCACATCACATCTCCCAAGCTTCCTACAGCTCTTTAGTCCCTATAAATTATTACATAAATAAGATCCACATCCAGTAACTAATACCTATATCTCATTATTAAAGATAATATTGATCTCAATCATAAGCATACCAGGAGTAAAAGTAGAAGTATGTGCCATCTTCTCCTTCTTATTCTTTTCCTTAAGTGATTCCAAATAGCTTTTGCAGTTGTGCCTCAAATGGTCCATCTTGCCACAATGATGACATAGGTCTTTAGTTGCTATCTCCTTCTTCGTCATACTATTTTTGGGCATAGTGGCATTATTCTTCTTGTTCTTAAGAACTTTCTTCTTAAAAGTAGAAGAATTCACCAACATAACTGCATTATTCTCCTTCTTCATAGAAAGTTTAGTAGTTTTGAGAAGGTTGATCAACTCAGGTAACTTGGTTTCAATCTTATTCATCTAGTAGTTAATCACAAATTGTGAAAACTACTTGGCAAAGATTTTAAAACTCTAAAAGAGTTTTAGAGTCCTACATAATAGTGTTTTCACTTATCCTTTTATTTACTAGGATGACTAACGTCTCTTCTCCTGAAATGCCTTTAACGCCTTTCCGATGGCTTCACGGCTGAACGAGTACTTTAGCTCTTTTTCCTATAGCTACTAAAAAATGTGTAGTGAATAACTATTAGGAATTCTCTCGAACTCCTTTTCTTATCCTTAGCTATTAGAAAGTTAAAAACTAAACATTGCCACTAGACTCATATTTGCAAAGATGGATTGTATTCACAAGAGTGAGGTTTGCTCACTTGGACAAGTTACAAAAGCTATGTAAAGAACTAATGTTTTTTGCTTCTGTGTGCATCGTGCTCAACATTCCTGAGACCGATGCATATATATTGATAAATTCCTATAAGTCTAGTTGATTATAGATGTACAACTCATTGGATTTAGGTATAATAGAAAGTAAAGAGTACATGAAAAAGCTGAATGCTTTTTTAGTGCTCCTCATAATGCCATATCTTTTTTCTTTGTCCTTATTGCAAAATCAAGTACACAAAACTTTCATGGAAGTCTTTTTCTTTTGTCTTCATGTATAAGAGGATGCACTGTAGCTACTTTTAATCTTCTAGTAAATCTTCATTAGATTCACTTCCATATATTTCATTTCTAGATCCTTCTTCTTCTTCCTGTAGATTCTTTTCATAAAGAAATAGATAATATTGTCAAATATATGGAAATTTTGTCTTTATCTCAAATTCTACTTTAGCCAGAAAATATTGATATTGTACATATATTTTCTGAATTTTAATTTTTGCAGAAAGATGAAATCTCCATCCTCGCTTCATGATTTTGTTATGCTTAAAGGTAAGATCTTTCAGTCTCCAATGTCTCAGTTGTCTTTTAATGCATTTAGAGCAAATCTTTTGTCTAATGAATCCTAATTCTACATTGATTGGTAAAGTTCTTGTCGAAGTGATCCAAATATGATGGATTGAAGGAATGATTTCAATGCCATCCCATTCTTGGTGGGACTGACCAGGTTTCTATTTTTACAATAGGTCTTGCTATTTCAAATTCTTTCAAATTTGCAAGAGCCAACTATTTTCCAACAATATCTATTTGTTCTGGAGCTGTAAAGATAACCTGGTTGAAGCATTTATAGTCCAGAAGCGTCTGTAGTGTGACCGAAAACACTTCTCCGTTTTGGAGGGTTAACTCAAAGTTTTTAAAATATACTAAGTTTATATTAGCTGTTAATATTAACTATTTTAATTGACAACCATATGTGATAAAATCAAAAGTATATGCTGCACAATCGAGTTGGCATATTTTACAGGTGTCGGAGTTATACTCTTTTGTAGGATGTTTACAATATACAGGGTGAAGAGTTAGATGAGGGTCTGTACAAGTTCTAAGCCATTCTTGTAAAAGAGTAAATTTTTCTAAAAATTTATCCTGAATTTTTTCAGAAATTATTTCTGTAATAGTATCTGGAAACCTTGTTAACAGTTGTTGTGCCATAAAAAACATTCGAGGTACCAAAAATTCAAAAGGCCTGGTCTCTTCTGGTTTTTTTGGAATAAAAACAACTTCTGGCTCTTGACTTTGAAAATCTTCCAGCTTAGCTGTTAATCGAACAATATCTTCATTTTGAGAAGAAATTATGACAGTGTATAGCTTATGATGTTGTCACAATGAGTGAATTACTTCTTTTTGAGAATTAATATCCTCATTGTAAGACCTGCACTTGTCATTTAACAGTTTAAAATTTCTACTTAAGGTATCACAATTGTTACAAAATTCTACTTTTTGTACATTTGTGTCTACAGGAGAATTACTTGTGCTAGGTATATCAGTTACTTGAAGAAAAGCTTGTGAGGAATAATTGTTCATTTCATTCCTACAGTATGGGTCAATAAAGAAATTTAAATCAATTCTACTTCTAACAAATTATAATGCTTCGTGAAGATTTCTAAAGCCTTTATATAAAGGTTTGTGAAAATTTTCAACACATGACATTACAAAGGTCCATTGTGAGTAAACATTTAGTTGGCGACCATGTGTTTCTACATAATGTGAATAACTCTGTTTTGGCAGATTACTAAGATAAAATGCTAAGGCATTTTAACTTTTTATCTTTTGGCTTGCATTTTGTGCATTCCAAAGATTGTCTAAAAATATTTGTTGGATATCTTCTAATTTACCTTCTACTGAGGTTCTAACATGGAGATTTGTTCATTTGGAATACTTGGTGAGCTCACATTCACCAATCTTTATAGTATTTTTGCTGAATTCCATCTGTAAAGTCATGCAAGATGTATTAGTAATCTTAACAAATGATCTGCAATTTTATTATCATTTCCTTTAATATGTTCAAAAGTAATTTTATATCTATCATTGGTAATTCTATCTAAGAAATTTAACCATCTTCTTTTAGAGCTACATTTTTCATTTTTCTTATTAATAAATTTTACTATTATTTCACAATCAGTTCTAAATGTAAACTCTTATTTATTCATAATGAATAATCTAAAACTATCTATGGCATAACAAATTGCTAATAGTTCTACATCAATACTAGTAATATTTCCTTTTTCTCTATTTTTACCACTACTATATCTATAAATTTATATTTCTAATTTATTACTATATTTATGAGGTTTAGATTTTAAAATGGCTCCCCATCCTTTGTCACAGCCATCTGTTTCTTTAATTAAATAATCGCTGTCTAAAAGTAACCTCAAATCGGGTAAATATTTTACTTTCTATTTTATTTGTTTTACTGATTCTACATCTTCTTTATTAAAATATTTGTGTCCTTTATAACTAGTTTTACTATATAATGATCATATTATTTTACTTAATCTTTAATGAATGGTCTTGCATAATTTAATATTCTTAAAAATTGTTGTAATTGTTTTGTATATTCTATTTTGTCAGGAAATTCTAATACTTTTTTACTAATATGAGATTGTAATTTTATTCTGCCTTGACCTATCTCTGTTCCTAAGAATTCTATTTGTTTCTTAAATAACTGAGCCTTTTTACTACTAAGTACAATGCCATGCTTTAAGAATTCAGACAAAACAATTTTAAGATGACTAATATGTTCATTTTTAGTTCTAGAAAAAACCAAAATATCATCTATGTATACTAAAACAAAATGATTATATTTATTGAAAATTTTATTCATTTTTCTTTGAAATACTACAAGTGTATTTTTTAGTCTAAAAGGTATAACTAATCATTCAAAATGTCCTCAGGGGCAAGTAAAAGCAGTCCGTGCTACACTATCCGAGTGCATTCTAATTTGCCAAAATCTTGATTTACAGTCAAATTTACTAAATATATAACATCCTTGAATTCTAGTTATTAATTGCTCTTTATCAGGAATATTATAACTGTCTTCTATTGTATTATCATTTGACCTTTATAATTTATTACCATTCTACTTTTTCTTCTAATAATTTTACTATATTTTCTAACAATAAAAGCATCACTTCTATGAGGACTAATACTGTTTCTAATTACTTTTAATTTTAATAAATTTCCTATGTGCATTTCAAATTCTTTAACTTCCTCATTACTAGCATCTATTTTAGTTGTAGTAATTTGTAAATTCAGATTTAGAATTTCTAATTTACAATATAGTTTATCTTTTTGCCAAAATTTTGTAGGATTTTCTCCCATTATTTCCTCTTTTTCTAATTTGCTAAATATATTGTCTATATCATTAATTCATGCTTCTAAAAGATTATATAATTTTTCTAAATGTAAATAATTAATTTGTATGTCATGATCTAACCATTCTAATTGAGAATCTCTTTGTTCCAAAAATTCACTATGAGCTGTGTCTAATATTTGATTTACTTTATTTTGTTTACATTTACCTTATATAGGACACTTACAATTTTTAAAGTTATCTGATTATGGAATTTCTATTTCTGTACGATTTTTAGGTGGGAGGTGAAAGGATCCACTTTGCTCTCAGCGCACTCTTGGGTGTTATAGGGTAAAGTACTACTTTTGAAAAAATGAATACCATTACGGGTTAAAACTAAATCGTGGTAATATTGAAGCATAATATCTAAGCCTAAAATTAAGTTATATTAAGTAGGTCTAAGATAAATTTCGGGAACATAATAGGGTTCAGTATAAGAAGTAGAAGAGATTTTAAAATGAAAAACTACATGTTTTAACGATTTAGTATACCTATATATTTTACCATCCATTTGAGTTGCTTCAGCTATAGTACTAGCAATTGTATGATATTCTTTAGGTATTATGGTGTTATTAAGAATTGAATTACTACAACCAGTATCAATTAAGGTCGGTACATCTATTTCTATAATTCCTATTTTAATTAGAACAAGAATATCTATCCTATTAGTTTTATTATTTTTCTTTCTATCTAAGATTTCTATATTTGGAGTATAACTATCTTGAATTATTTGAACTTATTCAATATTTTTTTTATACGCATGATCTTCTAATTGGTCGATTTTTTATTCTATTATCCTAATTCTTCTTTCTAAATAGTGTTCTATAGGATCCTTTCTTTTTTTTTGTTTTCCTTTGTCTATTATTTTTAATTATATATTTTGTTTTTCTAAACAAAATTTGCAAGCTTCTTGTAAACAATTACTACATTTTCATCTAAGTGCTAAAGAGGGATATTTTTCACATAAATAACAAGGTTTGCTATCTGATCCTTTCCTATATATCCAGTTATGTTCACAATTTACAAGGACTAATTTCTGAAGAGTATCTTTTACATTATCTAATTGATATAAATAAGATAATTGATTTTTTGGAGAGCGAGTATTAGTTATTTCTTCTACAAAATCTAAGTCTTCTATTTCTTTATCTAACTCAGGTTGCTGGTAATCTATATCATCAATAGAGAGTATGCTATATACACTATCTGAATCTGACATATATTCATTTACATCAACAATATCCTTATTAACACATTCTACTAATGTTGTTTGTTTATTATAAAATTAAGATAAACTATATTGTAAATTAGAAATTCTAAATCCGAATTTACAAATTACTACAGCCAAAATAGATGCTAGTAATAAGGAAATTAAAGAATTTGAAATGCACATAGGAAATTTATTAAAAAAAGTAATTAGAAACAGTATTAGTCCTCATAGAAGTGTTGTTTTTATCGTTAGAAAACGTAGTAAATTTGTTAGAGGAAAAAGTAGAATGGTAATAAATTATAAAAAGTTAAATGATAATACATTAGAAGATAATTATAATATTCTTGATAAAGAACAATTAATAAATAGAATTCAAAAATATTATATATTTAGTAAATTTGACTGTAAATCAGGATTTTTGCAAATTAGAATGCACTCGAATAGTGTAGCATGGATTGCTTTTACTTGCCCCTTAGGACATTTTGAATGGTTAGTTATGCCTTTTGAACTAAAAAAAATGCACCTGTTGTATTTCAAAGAAAAATGTATACAATTTTCAATAAATATAATCATTTTGTTTTAGTATACATAGATGATATTGTGGTTTCTTCTAGAACTAAAAATGGACATATTAGTCATCTTAAAATTGTTTTGTCTAAATTCTTAAAGCATGGCCTTGTACTTAGCTGTAAAAAGGCTCAGTTATTTAAGAAAAATATAGAATTCTTAGGAACAGAGATAAGTCAAGGTAGAATAAAATTACAACCTCATATTAGTAAAAGAGTATTAGAATTTCCTGACAAAACAGAAGATACAAAACAATTACAGCAGTTTTTAGGAATATTAAATTATGCAAGACCATTTATTAAAGATTTAGGTAAAATAATGTGACCATTATATAGTAAAACTAGTCATAAAGGACAACAATATTTTAGTAAAGAAGATGTAGATTAATAAAACAAATAAAAGAGAAAGTAAAATATTTACCTTATTTGAGGTTACCTTTAGACAGTGATTATTTTATTATAGGAACAAATGGCTATGACAAAGAATAGGGAGCCATTTTAAAATCTAAACCTAAAAAATAAAGTAATAAATTAGAAGAATAAATTTGCAGATATAGTAGTGGTAAATATAGAGAAAAAGGAAATATTAGTAGTATTGATACTATTAGCAAAATGTTATGCATTAAATAGTTTTAGATTATTCATTTTGAATAAACAAGAATTTACATTTAGAACTGATTGTGAAGCAATAGTAAAATTTATTAATAAGAAAAATAAAAACGTAGTTCTCAAATAAGATGGTTAAATTTCTTAGATGGAATAACTGATGATCGATATAAAATTACTTTTCAACATATTAAAGGAAATGATAATAAAATTGTAGTTCAATTGTCAAGATTACTAACACATCTTGCATGACTTTACAAATAGATTTCAGCAAAAATACTGTAAAGATTGGCCACGGGAGCTCACCAATATCCCAAAGGAACAAAGTTCCATTTTAGAACCTCAGTAGAAAGTAAATTAGAAGATATCAAACAAATATTCTTAGACAATCTTTGGAATGCACAAAATGTAAGCCAAAAAATAAAAAGTTTAAATGCATTAGCATTCTATCTTAATAATCTGCCAAGACAGAGTTATTCATATTATATAGTAACACATGGTCGCCAACCAGGTATTTACTCACAATGCACCTCTATAATGGCATGTGTTGAAAATTTTCACAAACCCTTATATAAAGACTTTAGAAATCTTCATGAAGAATTAGAATTTGCAAGAAGTAGAATAATTGATTTAAATTTCTTTATTGACCCAGACTGTATAAATGAAATGAATAATTATTCTGCACAAGCTTTTCTTCAAGTAACTGATATATCTAGCATAAGTAATTCTCCAGTAGACACAAATGTACAAAAAGTAGAATTTTGTAACCATTGTGATGCCTTAAGTAGAAATTTTAAACTGTTAAATGACAAGTGCATGTCTTATAATAAGAATATTAATTTTCAAAAAGAAGTAATTCACTCATTGCGACAACAACATAAGCTATACACTGGCATTATTTCTTCTCAAAATGAAGATATTGTGCAATTAACAACTAAGCTAGAAGATTTTCAAAGTCAAGAACCAGAAGTTATTTTTATTTCAGAAAAACCAAAAGAGACCAGGTCTTTTGAATTTTTGGTACCCTAAATGTTTTTTAAAGCACAACAATTGTTAACAAGGTTTATGGCTCAGAACTTGTATAGACTCTTATCTAACTCTTCATCCTATATATTGTAAACATCCTATAAAAGAGTGTAACCTTGACACTTGTAAAATATGCCAACCTGATTGTGTAGCATACACTTTTGATTTTATCACATGTGGTTGTCAATTAGAATATTTAATATTAACAACTAATATAAACTTAGCATAATTTAGAAACTTTGAGTTAACCCTCCAAAATAAAGAAGTGTTTCTGATCACACTATAGACATTTCTGGACTATGGATGCCTTAACCAGGTTATCTTTACAGCTTTGAAACAAACAGATACTGTTAGAAAACAGTTGGCTCTTGCAATTTTGAAAATTTTGAAATAGCAAAACCTATTGTAAAAGTAGAAATCAACTCTACCCCACCAGAATGGGATGTCATTGAATTCATTCCTTCAATCCATCATATCCGGATCACTTCGACAAGAACTTTACCAATTAATGCAGAATCAGAATTTATCAAACAAAAGACTTGCTCTAAAAGCATTGAAAGATAACTGAGACATTGGAGACCAAAAACTCTTGCCTTTAAGCATGACAAAATCAAGATGCGAGGACAGAGGCTTCACCTTTTTTGCAAAAAATAAAATTCAGAAAATATATGTACAACATCAATATTTTTTGGCTGAAGTAGAATTTGAGACCAAGATAAAATTTCTAAATATTTGGCAATATTATCTATTTCTTTATGAAAAGAAGCTACAGGAAGAAGAAGAAGAAGAAGAAAGATATGGAACTAAAATATATGAAAGTGAATCTGATGAAGATATGCTAGAAGATTAAAAGTAGCTATAGAGCATCCACTTATGCATGAAGACAAAAGAAAAAGACTTTGACGAAAGTTTTGTGTAACCAATTTTGCAATAACGACAAACAAAAAAGATATGGCATTATGAGGAACACTAAAAAAGCATTTAGCTTTTTCATGTACTCTTATACCTAAATCCAATGAGCTGTGCATCTATAATCAGCTAGACTTATAGGAATTTATCAGTATATATGCATCAATATCAGGAATGTTCAGCACGATACACATAGAAGGAAAAAAACATTAGTTCTTACATAGCTTTGTAACTTGTCCAAGTGAGCAAACCACACTCTTATGAATATAATCCCTCTTTGCAAATATGAGTCCAATAGCAATGTTTAGTTTTTAACTTTCTAATGGCTAAGTATAAGAAAAAGAGTTACAGAGAATTTCTAAGAGTTATTCACTACACGTCCTTAGTAGCAATAGACAAAAGAGCTAAAGTACCCGTTCAGCCGTGAACCCATCGGAAAGGCATTAGAAGCATTTCAGGGGAAGAGGCGTGAGCTATCCTAGTGAATGAAAGGATACGTGAAAACACTATTAGGTGGGACTCTAAAACTCTTTTCTCATTCCTTAGTAATTCTATATAGTATCTGAATCAACCCGTTATTATTATACTTTACGAGAATTAATTACTCCTGATACATATCATTACTTCAAAAGAACAACAAACTCCTTAGAAACTATTGATTAGTATAATGCTTCTCTTGATATTATAGAATTTGAACTTCATAAAATTAGAATATATCGTATGTGGTCTTGTTTATTGTATATCAATTAAGCTAAAAAAAGACTTAATTTGGCAAAGATATTTCGAAATAAAGGCTAATATTTGACTTACAATCCTTTTTGACATAGCAATCTTTCTTAAGCTCTTGCTTTAAATATATATATATATATATATATTTATTTATATATATAGATATATCTGTGTGTGTGTGTGTAATTTATATGCATAGTTTTCTTTTAGTGCTTCTTTATAGTACCTTGCTATATAGAATTTTGCTTCCTACTTTTTCTACTATCTCTTATCTAGCGCCAATAGTGTTTGTTTCCTTACTATTTGTAGCACTAACAAGTCTTCTTCGAAAACATTTCTCTTGTTTTTCATTTCACACTCCATCAAGTTTAGTGTATCTATTTGTCTTTTATTTACATAAGACTTTTTCTTGTTGCTAATTTGCTACATATTTAGAGTTTAGCTCCAAAAGGGCACCCCCTATATATATATATATATATATATATATATATATATGTATATATATATATATATATACATATATATATATCCATCTATGAGTTTCGTGGACTTTGTCTGCTGTGTTCATTGCCGGTCTCAAGCCCGGATAAAGGAGGAAAGTTGCGATAAGGCTTGTGACAGCCAGCGTAAAATATAGTTACATCCATGACATGAACTGATCGATTGACTTCGTGGGGGTGTTCCTTACTCAACGTTACGCTACACTTTCTAGACCCGGGTGTAGTGATAAATATGCAAGAGTTGCTAGGTCATTGTCCGGAAGTAACGCACCATGTCGGTCCCCGGATATGGTGTCAAATATACAAGGGTGTAGGGTAAAATAGACAGTCCATAGTGATAGGATCCGTCTAACTACATAGAATATAGGATCTTTGACCGGTTGATTGACAGAATTAGTTGAGGTTATGCAGAGGAGAAAGATTAGCATTTTGTGTCTTTAGAAAACCAAATGGGTAGGTGAGAAAGCAAGAGTAGTAGTGCCTTAGGTTTTAAGCATTAGTATTCAGGTAGAGTTAGAAATAGAAATGGAGTCGAGATTATTATTGACCGTAAGTTTATTGATGATGTGGTTGAAATACAGAGGAAGAATGATAGGATTTTGAGCATTAAGATCATGATTGGCGGTGAGATTACTATTATTATTAGTGCATATGGGCCACAAGTAGGACTCGAGGATTCGGTTAGGCAACAGTTTTGGGATGATTTAGATGAGATTGTACAGAGTGTACCATGTACAGAAATATAGCCCAGAGTGTAACTTTGGATGGTAGTGATATACTGATAGCTGATTGCTTCCGATATCTAGGATCTATTATTCAGAAAGATGGAGAGCTCGATGGCAACATTGCACACTGAGCCGAGTTAAGGCGGGTTGGTTGAAATGAAGGAGTGCGACTAGTATTCTATGTGATCATAATATACCATTAAATTTAAAGGGAAAGTTCTATAGAACAGCCGTAAGACTTACTTTGTTATATGGTACGGAGTGTTGGACGATTAAAATGTGTCATATTCAAAAAATAAAAGTAGCTGAGATGCGTATGTTATGGTGGATGTATGGATATACTAAAAAGGATAGAGTCAGAAATGAGACAATTAGATAAAAGGTGGAAATGGCATTTATTGAGGAAAAGATGAGAGAAAGTTGCCTGCGTTGGTTTGGACATGTACAGAGAAGACCGAGGGAGGCTCCTGTTAGGAGGATTGAGGGAGGGAGGCAAGATAGGTTAGACAGAGGCAGAGGCATACCTAAAACGATATGGATAGAGGTGGTTAGGAGGGATACGTTTTTGTTAGATTTGGATGAGAGTATGACGGTCGATAGAAAGAAGTGGCGAGAGAGGATATATGTGAATGACCACACGTTACCTGATATTGGTTAATATAGTTGATTCTAAATTTCTTGGGATTAAGACTTAGTTTGTTGTTGTTGTGTATATATGTGTGTGTGTGTGTGTGTGTGTGTGTGTGTGTGTGGAATATATAATCCACATATACCTATTGAAACTAAAAAAAATACTATATTTGATAATCAATTTACTTATTTCTTATTAACATTATTGTTGTTATAAACTAATAAATATTAAGTGAAATAAAATTAATTTATTCATTAACAAAAACTATTTTTAATGTTATATTAAGGCAAAAATGATTAAAAATTAAATTTTTTATTAAAAAATCTTGCACTTAAAAAATAAAAGAATTAAGTTAATGGTTTCATCTTACAAATAGTACAATTGAAAATCAATAAAGTTTTTGAAATTATCTATAATGAAAAAAATATTAATTTTCATCGACTAAATCTCAATTGAACACATCGAACAAAATATTATCAATAAAAAAATAATATTAAAATTCAATATACTTTTATCATTTAGTCATAAATATTAATTTTTTTAATCATTAAGAAAAAATTACAATTGCTTCTGTTATTTATAATCTTTTACTCAATAAAAAACCTAAATTCATTATCTTTATTTATAATCTTTTACACACACACACACACACACACACACACACACACACACACACACACACACACACATTCCTCAAATGGGGAAGTAAGGTAGATGATTCTTATTATTAGTACTTTGTGATGAATTCCACGCGGATCTGATTATGCTAAGTATATTAGGTGTCCTTGAACAGATTGTGTTTAATAATGATGGTTTACTATCAGAAACTTACGTATGATGCATAAATGTTTCTGATATTGATAGATTTGTGAACTATTCAGTATATTTTGAATATATCTATAAGTTCTAAATCAGATCTAAAGGGAAAAAGAAGGAGATTTGGTTTCAAATCTACTCTACAAGTGGTCTAACTGAGTTGTTTTAGCTGATGAGTTGAGTAATGGCTGTTGATTGACTCTGTAGCTTGTATGAGAGGAGAATTTATCCTCAATGGCCTAATCCCTCTCAGAGCTGTTACAAACTTTGTAAATCTATTCTTTATTTACTGATTAATACCCATATCTATTACGATCACAAACGAATCTATATGTTTTACATAATAAGATACTACTAACTTAAATGTACCTTTCTTATGAAACCTGAAGATGATGATTACCAAGTTACGAGAAGTATAAGTTCACATATACTTTTTCTGTGTTAGTTTTTGTTTATACTTGCATTATGTCTTCATTTCTCCATTCTTTCTATAAAACTTCTTCCTCCTCCTCCTCTCCAGTTTCTCCTTCTCTTTCCCAAACTTCATCAAAACTCAAGGAAGAGTTTAACTTTTCCGATCTTTACCAATCCATTGACAACTGGGAAATTCTCAAATTTTCCCCCAATGAGATTTACAAATCTCCCAAATGATCTCTTAATAGTGACTACGTCATCCGAATTGTTGAAGAAACAGTTCAATTAGACTTTGATTGCAAGGAAAGCAAACTTCTTTCTGTCTGTGCAATCAAAAGATTTCAACAAAAATACAATTATCTTTATTTTGGCCTTGTCCAAATTGCAGCCAATCTTCTTTCTCGAGAAGGGTTAGATACTTTTCTCCTTCTATGTCTTAGAGATACTAGATTTCTATACTCTAATGATTCCCTCTTAGGTATGGTTGAAACCATATTTTGTAGTGGACCAATTTATTTTGATTGTTTTCCAAATTTTACTATCTCACTTCGAGATCAAAATCTGTTAGATGTTCTAACTCTCAATGTCAAGGCTGCAAATTACAAAATCAAAACAGGATCTCTCCTTGTAGCCATCATATACAAAATCTAGTATAAGGTTATGACTTCTACTTTCAATATTGGTGCTATGAGAATGTCTCATAAAGGTGAAACGGGTCTTTTCTAAACAGATCTGCAAAGATTTCATCTTTCAATTCCCAAGCCTATCTCTTGGAACCAGGTTAGTCTTCCTTCTAACTGGTTACTAACTGATGCAGCTCCTTCTAAAATATAAAAAAATACCACTGTGTCAACAATTTAACAATTCTCTTGTGGATCTGTAGAAATAGCTTTCCAAAGATCCCTCAGCCAAAAGATCTCCTATCCTCAATCTCATGCGTCTTCATCCGGTATTCAACCTTCTTAGCATTCTATATCCTCAGTACCTACCCATCTATAAGGTATCAATCTAGAATCCAAAATTCCTCAAACTAGATACGCAACCCAATCAGACCTAGATGATATTGAGTCTGAAAATCCTGTATCTCCGACCCATTCTGCTATGATTGGAGAACTCAATATTTTACAAACTAATTTACAAAATCCTTTTGTAATTGACAAAACCAAACTTCGTGATGAATTTTATTCTCCTTCAAATCTTTCAAAAAGGTCTTTGAAAAACCTTAGAGGGGGGTGAATAAGGTTTTTGGCAAGCAAAAACGATTTTTCTGAATTGTCTAAAATGTTGAACAAGAATGATCACCAAGATACTTGAACTGACTTTATAAATGCATAGAAAGCTATCCAAGTACTCGTAGATGTATATTCAGATTTAGACAGTTAAAGATCATAAAAAAATAGTACATGAACCACTGAATAAAATGAGACAAGAGATGTATAATGGTTCGATCAACAATGATCTACGTCCACTACCTTAAGCCTCACACTTAAGGATTTTTAACCCTATTTTACGAACCGCACTTAATGAAACCGATTCATATATAAGAGAGGATCACCACACTAGGTTTTTCACAACCTCTCAAACACATCAATGATCACCTCACTAGGTTTTACTCCACAACCTTGACACAATTTACCACACAACCTTGAACATACACAAAACACAAGGCTTACCCATATGGGTTTTACACCACAACCTTGCACATACACAAAACACAAGGCTCACCCCTATAGATTTTACACCACAACCTTGCACAACAACAGAGAATTGAAAATCAATAGAACAGAGATAAGCTCACTTACTTGATCAGATGTTTTCTCGAATACAAGCCATAAATTATTTTTATCTTTGATACACAATGAACTCATATTGAAGCTAGATAAAAGGAGATTTTTGAAAGTATTGAGCAATAAGGTTTCTAAGATGAATGTTTCAAAAATCCTGCTTCTAATCTTGCTTTATGGGCTATTTATAGAGCAAAAATGTGGAGTGCCAACGGTCATAAAAAAACAGCTACAAATTTTTCTGTTTAAACTCATCCGAGTTTTGGACTCAGGTTTTGGACGAAGATGCATCCAAAAGGTAAGTCTAAAATGGCAAATTCTTGACAGAAATTTTTCAAACTGGTTTACAGGATTTTGGATGAACCTTTTGGATTCAAACTGTTCCATCTAAAATTCTGTGAATTTTAAAAACTTTGAAAATCATCTCCTTTGAAGCTTAAAGGTAAAGTCCAATGAATCAAAAGATAAGAAGATATAGGAATTAATAAATATACCTTAATAACACTTCCTAGTCTATGATTCTTCATAAAGAGCTTTCATGATATATAACTTCTCATACTTTGATTTTCTCATTTGATCTTCTACTCTTAAAATCAGCGATGAAGAGGTTGTCAACAATTCTTATCTGAAGACTTTAGAAGAATAAAGATTAACCATGTCCTATCACAAGAAATTAATAAGTTAGTCCATATCAACGTTTGTCATAAATCAAAATATATAAAAAAAAAAAAAGCCCTTAGGGCTAACAATCTCTTCCTTTTTGAGTGATGACAAACATGACACATTTGATATGTAAATAGAAATAACATGTTGAACAAATAAATGTAATCTTACAGTATAGGTCTCATAGAGGTCTTTATGATCAAAAATTTGTAAACATATTTCAATAATCCTAAAGCATATCATTTCTCTATATAAATATTCAGAGTAATTTGATAGAGATAAAATACTAAGATGCTCCCCCTAAATATATGCTTATGTGACTATTTCGAACATAAGAGGATGAGAAGAAGTAACGATTTATTCATCTAGAAAGTGTATCCAAAATAGTTTTGGAAGAATGTGTATTTTTAGAATTTCATTTGGATAGGGCTTTTGGATGTCCAAAACATTTTTCAGTTCAGTAAATCTGCTTATAAGAACATTTGTTTTGGATACGAAATTTTTGAGTCCAAAACTCCCCCTGACTTAATGCACGAAAATCTTATCACAGAATCTAGTCTCAAAAATACCATTATTATAAAAGTGAGCGTCACAAACAGAGGGGTTTTTCAGAAAATTTTGGTAAAAAGTAAATCATATCAATGATTTTCTTAACAGTACAAATTTGATATCAATGCATAACTGTTCATGCCAGAAGTAGTTCATGCAGTTCATAATAGTTCATGCAGTTACTTGGAATTTAATAACTGTTCATACAACAGTCTTGCCTCTTCCATAAACAGTTTCAGTTTTTCAAAATGGTTTCAACTTCCATGGCAGTTAATTCGCAGATAAAAAAAAATCATACATTAACAGTCCAGTTTCAGATGAAAGTTATGTTAAAAAATTTAGTTCATACATATAACATCAGTCATGTAGAATCCATATCAGATTATTATGCAGAACTCACAATATTTTTGTATATCAACATGTAGATCTAACATGCAAACCTAACATTTTCTCCTTATCAGCTACTGCATACCGACAGCATATATGTAGACTATATCATTTTCAAACCGACATATTTCTTGCAAACAACATCATGCCGACAGTCATGCAGACCATAATATTCACAGACCAACATTCAACATTTTCACAGCAGTTTCATTTGTTTTTCTTTCTCCCCCCATAATAACAGTTATATTCAATGTCATTTTCTTTCTCCCCCTTTGTCATTAATAAAAAAGAAGCATAGCAGAAGGAGAAGTAATATGCAATCAAAAGTCGTTAGATAGAGGATAAGCATGATAGAGAATGGCACAAGTATAAAAAATTATCCAAAAACAGAACGTAAATGACTAAAAAAGTAAATTGTTCGATTGTTGCAGAAAGTAAATTGGTCACCAGTCCATTGTGCTGCCCAAGAAAATAGTCTAGGAAATATTGATCATTTCTGACTTGGATTCAGCCCCCTTCTTTGAAAACTGACTAGCAATTCTGTTAGACTTTCTTTTCACAACCACATGCTTCTGTCTTTTGCTAGATGGTTTGGGCTTGGGAGAAGGAGTGGGAATATTTGTCTTCTGTACGGGAAAAGGCTGCGAAGATGGTTCAGGAGAGGGTTTAGGATAGGGAACCTTGACATCTGCAGTCGGTTCAGCCTTGTCCTCTGAAGATTATTCATCCTTTTCATGATCAGATATAAAGGTGGAAGGCTTAGCAGATTGCTCAATGACAGACAGTCTGTTTCCAAGACTCTTAATTTCTGAACTAAGAGATCCTAATTTCTCTGCAAAAGAGCAGATTTCACTCAGAATAGTCTCAGATAGACCGGAGTCCGGAACAGTTCCTTCTTCATCAATTTTTATTTTAGTTCCTGACTTCCCTTTTTTCTTGATCTTTATTAAATTTTCTCTCTCTTTTCCAGCAGATTCTCTTAACAATTTTCATGAATTTCCCTCCCTTACATACCCCATCTTTTCAAATGAGTCAAAGCTGTAGACATTTGTTCTTGAGGGATCACAAGTAACAGAATTTAAATCAACATTGAAAAATCTGAAAACTTTGGTCAACAAATTTCCAAATGCTAGAGCCTTGCTAGAAGTATTTCTAGATTGCAACATTAACTTAGTTGCCAGGAACCCAAAGTTAATCTGTCTTCTCTCTACTAAGGCTAACATGACTACCATTTGAAGTATACTGATAGAGGTCTTATGGCTGGAACTAGGAACAACAATGGTAGACACCATATGATGCAAAATTCTGCCCAATCCATTCAGCCATTTGGAACTACGATTTCCAGAGTTTTCAAAACTTTTTTCACTAGTAAATAACTTCTTAAAATTTTCCAAGACAAAAATTTCATTTCTATCAGGAAATTTGTTTAACTCAAAATATTGAAAACCGGCATCTCGAACATCACAGATTCTATTTAGCATTCTATGGTCAAATTCAAAATCTTTTCCTTTTACTCTTGTCACATACCATTGAATCATAAACTCTCCCTCAGTTTCTTCCAGTTTGCCCTTTCTCAAATTTGCATAAAATTTCTAGACTAAAGGAGTATAGATTTTTTCATCAACGGACAACAAACTCCCCCACTCGACATGATCAAACATATCCAGAATATTTGACAAGTTCAGAAAAGTAGAGTGGTTTACTCGATAACTAGAAATAACAGTTTAATTTCTGGAGACCCAATCATTGTATTCAGATTCACATTTTGAGCCAAGAAATCGAGGTACCTGATTTGCAGAACTCACTTGATCTGAAGAAGATTAAGACAAATTATAATGAGAGGCCGAGAAGTGAGGTTGAGGAGAAGCTTCCTTTGCTTTAGCATTCCCCTTAGTTGAACCCGAAATTTTTTTTTTAACACCGGAGAAGATTTTTGCTCCTTCTTAGGTTTTGGAACGGTGTATTTTGTCTTGGCCATTGAAAGATTGAAGCTTTTTTTTTTTTTTTTAGTTTTTGAGGTAGAAGAGTACAAAAGATTTTTGGAAGAAGAACGATTTCAAAGGTTTTGAATGAGAGAAAACCAGATAGCTTTGAATGTCTAGGATAGTGTGAGAGTAAAGTGTCTTGAAAACATATGTTTTTCTGAGGAGTTTTGAAAAACGCACAAATCAATTTTTTGAAACTCGAAATTTGGAATAAAAGAATATTAAGGATTAATTTTGGAACAAGACCAGGTCCGAAATCAATATCCAAAAGAATGTTTTCCCGAAATACATTTTGGATATAAGAATTGGATTCTAACACTGTGTCCAAAACAAGGACGAGGTATTTCAGATGTAGGGTTTTGTTTCCAAAACCTTTTTCTTCACAAATCCTACACAAGAAAGACTTATACCACATGGTTAGTTTTCAAATTCTTGTAATTCCCAAACCTCTTCTTAAGTTGTTGAATCTATCATCAACTAGAGGTTTAGTGAAGATATCTGCAAGTTGTTCATCCGTTGAAACATATTCAACACACATATCTCCTTTGAGTACATGGTCTCGCATGAAGTGGTGTTTAACTTCAATATGCTTTATTCTTAAATGCTGCACTGGATTTTTTGTTAGATTGATAGCACTTGTATTATCACACATTATAGGTACACAATTAAATTTTAGATTAAAATCTAGTAAAGTATTCTTCATCCATAAGATTTGAGCATAACAACTTCCTGCTGCAATATATTCAGCCTCAGTGGTGGATAATGATACACATGCTTGTTTTTTACTGTGCCATGATACTAGTGAATGTCCAAGAAATTGACAATGGCTACTAGTACTTTTTCTTTCAACTTTACATTCTGCATAATCTACATTAGTATATCCTATAAAATCAAAAGTATTAGTACGTGGATACCATAATCCATAATCATATGTTCCAATTAGATATCGAAGTATGCGTGTAACTGCACTTAAATGTGATTCCTTTGGACAACATTGAAATCGAGCACAAAGACATACTAAAAACATGATATCTGGTCTACTAGCAGTAAGATATAGTAGACTTCCAATCATACCTCTATATTTACGTTCATCTACTTTCTTACCCTTTTCATCTTGGTCAAATTTTATGGACGTACTCATAGGTGTACTGATTTCTTTTGCTTCATTCATTCCAAACCTTTTGAACAACTCTCTGGCATATTTACCTTGGTTTATGAAGATTCTGTCCTTATTTTGCTTAATTTGTAGTCCGATAAAGAAGTTCAATTCTCTCATCATACTCATTTCAAATTCTTGCTACATAGTCTTAGTAAACATCTTGCACAAAGAGTCGTTAGTAACGCTAAAAATAATATCATCAATATAGATTTGGACAATTAGTAAGTCACCAGAACTATCAGATTTGATGAACAAGATATTATCAATTAAGTCTCTAGAAAATCCTTTTGAGATTAGGAAACTATTAAGCCTTTCATACCAAGCTCTTGGAGCTTACTTTAATCCATAGAGAGCTTTAGAGAGTTTGAAAACATGATTTGGAAAAAACTCATGAGTAAAACCAGGTGGCTGCTCAACGTACACTTCCTCTTCAATAAAGCCATTTAGAAAGGCACTTTTGACATCTATTTGATAGAGTATGAAATTTTTAAAGGATGCAAAGGCAAGTAACATTCGAATTGATTCTATTCTAGTAATAGGAGCGAAAGTTTCATCATAGTCAATGCCTTCTTCTTGATTAAATCCTTGAGCTACTAATCTAGCTTTGTTTCTAATTGCAACTCTATTTCATCAAGTTTATTTCTAAAAATCCATTTTGTTGAGGAGTTTTAGCTGCTGAAAAATTATGAAAGACTCCATTTTTATTATAGAAGTGAGTAAATTCGCCGTTACAAAATTCTTTGCCATTATCACTTCTAATAGAAATCAGTTTGCATCTAATCGAATTTTGGACGCGCTTAATCAGTTTTGAAAATTCAGTAAATGCTTCATCCTTTTGTCCAAGAAATAGGGTCTAGGTAAATCTAGAGCAATCATCAACAATTACATATGCATATTTTTTACCCCCAAGACTAGTAGTCCTCATGAGTCCAAATAAATCCATATGAACTAATTCAAGAGGTTTTAAGGTAGAAATAATTTTCTTTGATTTAAAAGAAGTTTTGATTTGCTTTTCAAATTGATATGCATCACAGATTTTGTGTTTATCAAATTTCATTTTTGGAAGTCCCCTAACAAGTTCTTTTGAGAACAGTTTGTTTAACAAATTAAAAGATACATGACCTAATCTTCTATGCCAAAGATAACCATCATTGTTATGAACAGATAGGCATCTAATTCCATTAGCTACAAGATCATTAAGATAAAACACATATACATTTCTCATGTGTTTGGCAGTAAAGATGATTTCGAGATTTCCACTATCAAGTATAGAGCAAGAATCTTTTTCAAAGATGACTTTGCAACCATTGTCACAAAGTTAGCTAATGCTGAGCAGGTTACATTTTAAATCATCAATAAGTAAAACATGCTTTATAAATGTTAAGGAACCTTTATCAATATTACCAATGCCGAGAATCTTCCATTTCTTTTTGTCTCCAAACGTAACAAATCCTTCATTTGTGGTCTGAATATCTTCTAACAAAGCTACATTTCCAATCATATGTCTTGAACAACCACTGTCCAAGAACCACTTGGTGAAACTTAAAGACCGTGCCTATACATGAGAAGAAGAGATGATTTTTGGTAACTACACTTTCTTGGGTCCATGAAGGTTAGTAACATTTTCTTTGATTTTCCAGAAAGTAACTTCACCTACTTCCACTTTTCTTTTAACAAGACATCTTGAAACTATATGTCCAGGTTTTTTACAATACGTGCATGCCTTGTATGTACTGTGAGAAGAAGTAGGTTTAACATATTGAAACTTGTTCTGTTTGTAGTTATTCTTATGTTCATATCCTAAGCCACTTTGATTTTCCACTAAAATAAATCTAGGCTTGCAAATTTTGTCTTTATCCTTATGTTTATATCGTAGGCCACTTCGATTTCCAGCATAAACAAATCTGGGTATGCATATTTTGTCTTTATCCTCATGTTTATATCTTAAGCCATTTCGATTACCAAAATGATGTTGAGTTCCGAGTAGCTTTTCCAGATTACTTTTACCGTTTGTAAATTTCTCAATGCAATTCGTAAGATCATTTACTTTAATTTTCATATCATCAAAGGTGCTAACCATACATTCAAGAGTTTAAACTTTATCACACAGGTTTTTATTTTTCAGAGATGCATGATGTAAAGTTGTCATGATCACATCTTTTCAATTTTGTCACATATATGTGTTTCAAAAGACATTTTGTTGACATTCAACAAAGCTTCATTTTCTTTCACCAGACAATTAACCTTCAACTTTAATTCTTTATTTTTTCTGAACAGTTTTTTTAATTCATAACAACTCATTAGAATCAACATATATCTAATTCACATATATCTAATTCACATATTCACATAACAACTCATTAGAATCAACATGCTTTTCAGTCATAGATATATGTGAATTAGATATGCAATTTGATGTTAAAAGGTTTACCTCATTTTCCAAGGCCATGAAGCAAATGCTGGCAGTTTTTTCCTCAGATTCCTTATCTTCAGACTCATCTTCATTTAAGTCCCAAGCTCCTATCAATTCTTTACTTTTCTTGACCTTCAGGTCTTTCTTTTTCTTAGACGTTTTTCCTTTTGCAACCGGATAGTCTGCAATGAAGTGATTTGTACTTTTACATTCAAAACATTGAGGTTTGAAATCGGAGGTTTGTCCTTTCTTTTTTATAAGCTTTCTTCCTTGTTTGTAGTTTCCTTTGTTGAACACCCTTCTGATTTCTTTGTTATCATTGCCAAGTCATCACTGTCCATTTCCATGCCTTCACTGCTTTCCGAAAGACTTGTTTCTCCATCTTCATTTTTAGCCTTTAGAGCAATCCCTTTTTTGCCTCTATCATGATCATCAGATTCATGAAATCTTTTAAGCTTCATCTCATGAGTTAAAAGAGATCCGATCAACTCTTCAGTAGGTAAAGATTTTAAATCATTGGATTCTTCTACGGCATGAGTTTTAGGCTGCCAGCTTTTTGGTAAAACATTAAGAATTTTTCGGTTTTGTTTCCCAAGGGAATAACCTTTCCGTAAGCTTTCAGACTATTTGAGATATTAGTAAATCTTGTGAACATGTCTATGATGCTTTCATTTGGCCTCATAATAAATAATTCATAATCATGAATAAGAATCCCTAGTTTTGATTCTTTGACTTGGTTAGTCCCCTCATGAGTGACTTCTAGCAATCTCCACATATCATGGGCTAGATCATAACCACTAACACGGTTATATTCAGTCACATCTAGTGCACAGTACAAAGTTCATAACTTGAAAATTTAGAGTCATTTTCGCATTGTCTTCCACACTATACTTTTTATTCTGTTTAGGTATTTTTATGCCATCAATCATTTTTGATGGAATAAAAGGACCCTTCTCTATTAAACTCCATAACTCGAAGTTAATAGAACACACATAAATTTTCATCATATTTTTCCAGAAAATATAGTTGCTTCCATTAAATAAAGGAGGACGATTTGTTGAAGACCCTTCAACATATGGAAGAAATGATGAGCTTGCCATTAAGATCTTTTCTACAAGACTGTTAAACCAAAAGTATGTAGACATTGCTCTGATACCAAATGAAAAACCTTAGAGAGGAGGTGAATAAGGTTTTTGGCAAGCAAAAACGATTTTTCCGAATTGTCTAAAATACTGAACAAGAATGATCACCAAGATACTTGGACTGACTTTATAGATGTATAGAATGCTATCCAAGTACTCGTAGATGTATATTCAGATTTAGACAGTTAAAGATCATAAAAAAATAGTACATGAACCACTGAATAAAATGAGACAAGAGATGTATAATGGTTCGATCAACAATGATCTACGTCCACTACCTTAAGCCTCACACTTAAGGATTTTCAACCCTATTTCATGAACTGCACTTAATGAAACCGATTCATATACAAGAAAGGATCACCACACTAAGTTTTTCACAACCTCTCAAACACATCAAGGATCACCTCACTAGGTTTTACTCCACAACTTTGACACAAACACAAAACAAGGATCACCCTAATGGGTTTTACCACACAACCTTGAACATACACAAAACACAAGGATCACCCATATGGGTTTTACACCACAACCTTGCACATACACAAAACACAAGGCTCACCCCTATGGATTTTACACCACAACCTTGCACAACAACAGAGAATTGAAAATCAATAGAATAGAGATAAGCTCACTTACTTGAGCAAATGTTTTCTCGGATACAAGCCACAAATTACTTTTATCTTTGATACACAATGAACTCATATTGAAGCTAGATAAAAGGAGATTTTTGAAAGTATTGAGCAATAAGGTTTCTAAGATGAATGTTTCAAAAATCCTGCTTCTAATCATGCTTTAAGGGCTATTTATAGAGCAAAAATGTGGAGTGCTAACGGTCATAAAAAAACGGTTACAAATTTTTCTATTTAAAATCATCCGAGTTTTGGACTCAGGTTTTGAACAAAGATGCATCTAAAAGGTAAGTCCAAAATGGCACATTTCTGACAGAAAATTTTCAAACTGGTTTACAGGATTTTGGATAAACCTTTTGGATTCAAACTGTTCCATCTAAAATTCTGTGAATTTTAAAAACTTTGAAAATCATCTCATTTGAAGCTTCAAAGTAAAGTCAAATGAATCAAAAGATAAGAAAACATAGGAATTAATAAATATACCTTAATAACACTTCTTAGTCTATCATTCTTCATAAAGAGCTTCCATGATATGTAACTTCTCATATTCTGATTTTCTTATTTGATCTTCTAATCTTAAAATCAGAGATGAAGAGGTTGTTAACAATTCTTATCTAAAGACTTTAGAAGAATAAAGATCAACCATGTCCTATCAGAAGAAACTAATAAGTTAGTCAATATCAACGTTTGTCATAAATCAAAACATAAAAGAAAGCCCTTAGGGCTAACAGTCTTGGTTTTTTGAACAATTTCAAGGATTTGCTAGACAACAGGTCCAAGATTCTTATTATGAATTTTTAAATTCTGTTAAAAAATAAATTAATTTATTTCTATGGTTTGAAGCTTATGCTAATTTCCATAAAATTGATTATCCTTTTGCTTTAACTATCAATGTTTCAAAATTTTGGCACGCTGCCCAAGGAACAAATGTTTTTTCTAAATTTTCTTTTCTCAAAAGATCAAAATTCCTTTTGGGACTGAGCAAATTGATGCCTCTCCTTTTAAAAAAGAGGACAAAGAGAATGATATACTTCGTCCAAAAGATATTCAAAATATTTATGAACAAAACAATTATATAAACAAATATTTACAAACTATTAATGAATATTTGATTTCAAAATTGAGTACTCCTTTCATACAAGATATTGTATCTAGTAATTCCTTTTCTATTTTATCCACTCCACTCTTCAAACCTTTTGAGATTCCTTTTCAATAGAGGAAAGAACTCAGTAAAAAAATTTCAGAGAAGCCTCTTCTTACTGAACTCCAAAGAAGGATAGATGAAATAGAAAAATCTATTATTTCTAAATCTGCCTCTCTTTTAATTCCAAAGTAGCCCGTTAGTTCCCAACATCTGTTTTTGTTTCAAGTCAAAATGACTCAGATACTGAAAGTCATTTTGAACCCAATAAGGAGATTCCTCCTTTTTCTTTAGAAGCCCTACCTCTTCGATTAGGTAGCCCTTTTTATTGGAAGCATCCTTAAAAACTTTACTATCCTAGAATTACTCACCAATATATTGCTTTAGAAGAAAGTTCAAACATTCTTCAAAATCTCTACAATGCCAATAATAGCTATGAATGGAACATAGATAGCCAGTTTGAATACAATATGATGTTCAAACTTCAACAAATAACCATGGTAGCCACTGCCTATAAGACTACCTATAACTGCTCTGACCAATTAGCTGTCCATATTCTTGTAGCAGGATTTATAAGGCAACTCAAAGGATTGTGAGATGAACACCTTAAAGAAGAAGATATGCATAATATATTCCATGTTGTCAAAACCAATCTTGATGGCTAGCCAATACTTTAAGATGGTAATCTAATCCCTGATATTGTCTCAACCCTTATCTTTATCATTGCAAAAACCTTCATAGATAACCGAGGAATTTTCAGAGAAAAGTCTACTGAAATCCTTAACAACCTTAAGTGCAAAACCCTATCAGATTTTAAATGATATAAGGATACCTTCCTTACTAGAATCTATGCCAGACCAGATAGAAACAGCCAATACTGAAAACAAAAATTCTTAGATGGCCTTCCTTATGCCATTCGAATTAAAAAATGCTCATTCATAAATCCAGAGCATTTTAATCCCTATTCTGAATTTATTATTGTTTACATTGATGATGTTCTAATCTTTTCAAAAAACTTAGAACAATATTTCAAACATTTGAATATTTTCTTTTATACTACTAAGTATAATGGCTTAGTACTTTCAAAATCAAAATACAGCATTTTTCATACTAATGTCCGATTTCTTAGACAAAATATTCAACAAGGAACAATAGTTCCTATCAAATGATCCATCCAATTTGCTGATAAATTCCCAGATCAAATTCTTGATCAGACCCAATTACAAAGATATTTGGGATGTTTAAATTATATTTATGAATTTATTTTAGGACTAAGCAATCTCATTAAGCCTTTGCATGACAGACTCTGACAACCTCCTCTTCCATGGACATGTGTCCATACTTCAATAGTCAGACAAGTCAAGTCTGGAGTTAAACAACTTTCTTGATTATCTTTTCTAGAAGTTGCCTGTAAAATTTTGAAATTTTCTGATAAGGGGCTTAAGAGTTATGAATTTTTCTTTATATCTGGGCAAATCTGGACAGAAAGCTTCAGTAACAAAAATAAAATTTCTAGACACAAATAAAGTCTAATTTGCATGCAAGACCACTGGGATTTTGTTCGGCATGTATTAGGGTATATCTTTGCAAAAATTGAGGTCATTCTGAGGTGTTTATATATGTTTTATATTTTTTAGGAAATATGGGTTTATTTCTGGAATTTGTGAGCAACTTAATAATTTTTAAGGCAACTCTTTATTATTAATTCATTAACCTTGAATAGCATGGAAAATATATGGGGTGACACTGTAAAGGCTTGAATAAGAATTTATTTGAAGATTTGTTTGTTGTATGTGAGTTTGGAGAATTAGTTATAAAAGTAATATAATTTCCTAAAGTATTAGGAATAGGTTGTGACTTATTTATTTTATGACTTTTAGACTTGGAAGATTGTCATGAGTAAGGATACACTCATTGGGAGTAAGAAATTAATTTACTACACCAAGGTAAGTTCTTGCATTTAAATTGTTTGTCAAATATAGCAATTGCAAGTTATCAAATATTTTGTGGTATCAATGGAAACAATGATTGCTTTGATAAATGTATAGCATGGCTAGTTTACTTATTCTATTTCAACTCACACACTGTTTTCTTAAACAAAAAGATTTTTAAAACAACCCCTTTAGTTTTTTTTTTCACTAAATGTTACCAAGTCATGCTGGATATTTTCTTTTTGTCTACTATTTGATACTATTGAGTTTTCTTGTTACAATATCATTGAATATCAATAGGTCACTAATAGTAACCTAAAAGATGGGAGCTACTTTTTCGGTAGGCAACAGTATTGGGAGACGAACTCACTTTTTATTGGGCGACAATATTAGTGAGTCAGGCCAGTTCGAGCTAGCAAAGCAGTCCCACGTAGGACTGCTTTTATATTCCAGTATAAACAATCGAAATTAGTAGCGGTATGGGAAATGGAGGAGTATCCCTACCCGGTGAGCCGATCACCCGCCGTGCTATAATACAGAAGTATTACAGTACAGTTAGCAGGGGTTATGATGTAGGGTTTTATGACTTAGGGCTATGATGCAAGGGCTATGATGCAAGGTTTCATAACCCACATTATTATTGAGTGGTTGATTTCCTTGAAAAAAAAAAGTTAATTATTGTATATACAAATTGAAAACGCCACTCTTGGTTTAAAACTATTGATTTCAATTGCAATTGCAGTTTTGGTATTTTTAATATTGCATGTCATGAAACTGTTTCTAATATACACTTTCACACATACTGGACTTATTGAAAAATTTATGTCTCATGTTCTTTGTGCATGCTTTTAAATCAATAGCACTATTGACAAAGTTGGGCTAGAGTTCGAATTCTTGTACTTAACATTTTGGTTGTTTTGCTTTGAGATAATGTTTTATTATTCTTTGTTTTAAGATCCTGCATAAGTATTATTTGGATTATAAACCTCTTAAGTTTTAATTGAGGTATTCCTTTAGTTAAGTCTTTTATTTCCTCGTTTTAAAGACTCATTGTCCTTTAGACGGGGCGATATTCCCGTCTTTTTTAGGTACGTAGGTATTGGAAGTGATATCAAAGACTAGGTTTAGACAACGTATATATATTTGATGAGATCTTTTACTTAAGCATTTAAATCATGTGCTAATCTAATTGTTACTTGTGGATAGAATGGCTAGAAGATCTGCATCAGTTGCTAGAGAATAGCCTTTCATATGTGGACCCAATGCACCACCACCACCTGTACTCCCTCTACCATCTAATTCAGAGTCTGAGTATGAACCAGAGTTACTCGAGCAAGAGGGTGAGTAAGAGGAGGAGGAAGTAGATGAAGAAGAACCTAGCCCACTTGAGCCAGAAATAGTTTGTCTCCAAATAGTGACGACCCAGGGGAGGAAGAGTTTGAGGCACCTAGGAATAAATATGAAGAGTTCATGGCCTAACGGCGGGAGCGAATTAGGAGAGCAAGGCTGAGAGAAGGGCTTATAGAGGTGGAGAGTTCTAGGAGACCTATTGGGGCTATGGAGAGTTCCACTAGAGTCACCATGAGGTCTTGGATCTTGGGATTTATAGATGGGAAAGGGATAGACTTCTCAAAAAATACTGGGGGTTGACTTTATGAGTCTAATTCTGAGGAATCTAAGGGGAAGAAAGGTAAGGAGAATAGTTGAGCAGACCTAGCAGAAGAGACCAGAACCGTTTTCTTTTCTTGTTGGACAGTAAATGATATTATTTACTATTTCCTATTTGAGAACTTTTGCTATGTGGGTTAAGAGTGCCGTGTGCATTCCTTTTTTCTTCGTTGATTATGTAATTTGAAAGGACCAAAAGTTTATTTTTAATAAAGGATCAACTTTTTCATTGCAAACTACTTTATTTATTACTCTTTATATGTTGAGATTGAGAATTTTCTCCTTTGTGCAATGTTTGCGACTTGGTTAAATGTTTTGTGATCATTATGTGTATGCATATTGAATTCTTAAGAGGTTTTGTATGATTAGAGATAGCACCAAGGCGTAAAGTTGCTAGCCACAATAGGACCATCTGTTAGAGCGAGTCCTCCACTCCAAATTGTGAGTCGATGCGACACTCTACGCTTGTGCAAGAAACTGAAGATGGGAAGGAGTAGGAGATAGCTTCAGAGGGTCCCACGGAGGTGACAATGGGACAGGCTTTTAATGAAATGACGGAGATCTTTCAAACTCTGTCTAAAAAGAAGGTGCCCAAGGGAGAAGGTGAAGCCTTGAAATGATTCCATAAGTTTTAACCACCAACTTTTCATGGTGAGGCATAGGAAAATCAAAAGGCCGAACAGTGGATGGAACAGGTGGAGGACATCTTCCCTACCCTAAATTACACCTAGAGACGCATGGTGAAATTTGCGGCTTTCAAGTTAAGAGGCCCAGCTCGAGACTAGTGGCAACGTGTCCAGGAGGACTGGGAAAACTCTTATCAGGATTGGACATGGGAAGACTTTGTGGAGGTTTTCTGAGTTGAGTGCATTCCCCAATAGGTAGCAGAGAAACGGAAGGATGAGTTCTAGAACATGAGGCAGGGATGCATGATGGTATCTCAATATGCAGCTAGGTTCAATCAACTGTCTAAGGACTACAAGAGGTTGGTCGATACTGGGTAAAATCAAACTCTAAAATTCATCAAATGACTGACACCGGAGTTAAGGGGGGCATTGGCGCCCTTTCCTCCAATGACTTATACCGCAATCATTGATGCAGCCACTCGCACTAAGAACAAAAATAAGAATTGAATGAAACTTAGACCTTAGCAGCCAATGAGGCAAGCCCCCCGTCAGTTAATCAACAAAAGGCCAGTAGGACAACAGTTTGGGAACCAGGGAAAACATTCTCGGACTCTTCTAGTAGGACCTACCCCGAACTTACTGACCTACCGTTACTGTGGGAAGTGGGGCTATGTGGAAAGGGATTTCTGGTCTAAGGTAATTGTGAGAAAGTGCTATAACTGTAGGGATACCTCTCACCTGAGGAATACCTACCCGAAGCCATTAAAGATTGGGCAACCAACAGTCCCACCCACTAGTGGGAATAAGGAAGCAACAACTGAATCATCGGGGAGTGGGGGACAGAAGCCCAAGTGAAGGTGAAAGTATTTGCGATGAACCGAGAAAAGGTTGGAGATGGAGCTGCTGTGGTAAAAGGTACGCTTGTTATCCACGATTATTCTGTTTCCATTTTATTAGACCCTGGCTTAATGCATTCGTACATAAATCAGAACAGTGTATGTCATTTTGGGTGGGATGGGTTAGAAATGCCCTACACCTTGTTAGTAAGCACCCCTTTAGGAAAATTGACGAAAGTGGGAAAATATGTGCATGACTATAATATAAATGTGGGAAAAGAAAATTTAAAAGCAAATCTTATTGTATTACCCATAGAAGATTATGGCTTAATATTGGGGATAGATTGATTAGCAAAATATGGGGCTTGAGTAGATTTCAAAAACGTGATGGTGCAGTTTGTTGGACCGGGTTTGAGACGTGTTGGAGTTAAATAGAAAATGAGTAAAGAAGTTGAATTTCATGATAGTGAGAATGAAGGCGAGAAAATTGTTTAGGAAAGGGTGTAAGGGTTACTCGGCTTACTTGATTAACAAGTCGAATGACTAATGCACCTTGGAGAACACGAAAGTAGTGAATGAGTTCCCTGAAGTATTTCACTCAGAGCCTACTATTCTGCCTCTGACATAGAAAGTTGAGTTTACTATTTACTTGGTACTGGGAGCTGAACCAGTTTTACGAACTCGTTACTGGATGGCTCCGGCAGAGCTAAAGAAGCTTAAAGAGCAGTTGGAAGAGTTAGTGAGACAATGGTACATTAGGCCAAGTACGTCTCCTTGAGGAAGTCCGGTGTTATTTGTTAAGAAGAAAAATGAGATATTAAGGCTGTATATCGACTATCGGGGGTTAAACAATCTGATGATCAAGAATAAGTATCCGTTGCCGTTGATTGACAAGTTGTTTGACCAGTTACATTGTTCTTACTACTACTCAAAGATGGATCTTCAGCAAAGGTATTACCAAGTGTGGATTAGGAAGGAGGACATCCCGAAAATGACCTTCAACACAAGATACGGGCACTACGAATATGTAGTGATGCTATTCGAAGTGATGAATACACCAGTTGTATTCATAGATTTAATGCATCAGGTATTTCATCCTTACTTGGACAAGTTTGTCGTGATATTTATAGACGACATATTAATGTATTCGAAAAGCCTGGAGGAGCATGCAAAGCATTTAAGACTAGTGCTGGAGAAATTGAAAAAGCAAAGGTTGTATGCCAAGTTCAAAAAGTGAGAGTTTTGGCTGGACTCCGTATCATTTCTCGGACACGTAGTGTTAAAAAAAAGCATCAAAGTAGACCTAGCAAAAATAGAGGCAGTCTTAAATTGGAGGCAACTTGAGATAGTGATTAAGATTAGGAGTTTCTTGGGGTTGGCAGGTTGCTATCATCGTTTCATCAAGGGTTTTTCTACCTTAGCTTCGCCGATGACTCGATTGTTAAGGAAGGAAGTGCCATTTATTTGGAATGACAAATATGAAAGGCATTTCTAGGAACTTAAGAAGAGATTGATGATAACACCTGTGCTAAGCTTACCAGAGGAGAATAAACCCTATGCCCTCTACACTGATGCATTTTAGGAAGGATTTTAAGCTATTTTGATGCAAAAAAGAAAGGATATAGCATATGCATCTAGGAAATTGAAACCGTATGAGGTTAACTATCAAACACATGATTTAGAATTAGCTGCTATAATATTCGCCCTAAAGAAATGGAGGCACTACTTATATGGGGCAGAATATGAAACCTTTACTGATCATAAGTGCCTAAAATACATTTTCACATAGAAAAATCTCAACCTTAGGCAATATAGGTGGATGGAGTTTCTGGAAGAGTACAAATGTCTAATCAACTACCACTCCGGGAAGGACAACATGGTAGCTAATGCTTTGAGCCGAAAAGTGAATATGGCTAGTTTGATGGCGCAGGAGGTAAAAGCTGTAGGAGAGATGTTGGTCCAAAAGGCGAATGTGGAAGAAGGTAAAATTTATTTAAGTAATCTAAAGTTGATACCAGATCTGAAACAGGAGATAATTAAGGCTCAATAGAATAATGAAGAGTTCCAAAATTTTAAGGAAAGGGAGGTGAGCAAAGGAGGACAAGATTTCCGAGTAGACGAAGTGGGAGTGCTACACTTTCATGACCACTTGTGTGTGCTTGAGGAGGCAGGGTTGAGAAAGAAGGTCTTGGAGGAAGCTCAAGAAAGATCACAGGGAAAATAAATACGCAGCAAAAAATAGTAAATTAATTTTTTTTTCGAACCAAAATTTAGGAATACTTACTTCTAGGACGATTAACTTTAATAACCGAAGTCGAAATCGGGTTTGACAGTACTTGTTGAACAGGAACGTCTACTTATTCCATAAGACACCAGCTAACCGTCGGCTCTTTCGCATTAAACACTTACTACGATTGCTAACTTCTAACCTTCCAGAGTATTCTCTAACCACTACGGACCTCTACCGATGAAAGTAGAATTAGGGTGAAGAAAATTGGAATAAAACGAAAATGTTAAACGTTAAAGAAAAACGAAGGAAACAAAAACCCAAGGAAAAAACGGTGGCTATTTTTTTTTTTCACTGGAAAAAATCGAAAGCACCTTTTTAATTTGGAATTTGGTCAACCCTTTTTACACCACATGAAATCCCTATTTATTATACAACAATAGCTTTCTTTTCTTTTTAGAAACAAAAAACTAGCTACCTATTATTTCTTTTGTTTCATTTTTTCTCTTTTTCCTTTTTCTTTTTACATGGGAGCTTCCATCAAAACCCTAATAGGTCATGCTCTCTTAATTAGTCCAATGACTAATTAAATAACTCTTTAATTAATTAATTAATCTACTTAGATCTAATATTAAATTAATCAAGATAATTAATTAATAAACTAATTAATTAAATTAGTTCTTTTATTAATCAATTAAACTACTTGGGCTCAATATAAAATTATTCAAGATAATTAATCAATAAACTAATTAATTAAATTGACCCAATTAATTATTCTAATCTAAATAAATAATTAATTGGACTTCTAGAATAATTCTTTCAATAATAAATTCACTTAATAAGCCCATATATTAAATACATTTATTAAGGATAGTTGAGCTACTCTGAGGATCAAAAGACATATTATTCTTGACTATTAAAATGATCAAAATACCCATAATAACAAATAATTGTATTTTAATCATTTTAAATATTTCATTTATCATTATATAAAAATATTGATCTCGAAAATAATGTTGCAAGTGTAGTGTTTCCGACCTACAGATGTAATGATGAAAATATCCTTCTATGTAGTACCCATCATTGAGATAGGAAAATAGTACTAACACATTTCTCAATAATATCTATCATTCTTTGATAGCTAGTCCGATAATCCACGACTTCTAATATATATCCACTTATCACAGGGAGCTACTAAAAAATGTACATACTTAGTCATGTTTCCCAGGGCCCTAGATTATTAGATTATCACGGACAATCACAAGAGGGTGATTTCTTTACGTAATGAAGTATAGAAATTCTATTATATAAGTCATTCTTAATTAACTAGAGTTTTACACTTAACGTACAAGGTTATTGGCCTTGTGATAAGACATCACCCAAATCTTTATTTATTTTAGTACTTCACTAAAGATTATTGTCACGTGATCTAATTTTACGTATTCCAAATATGCTTACACTATTGGTGCGAGTGGACTACTCACTAGTTAAAGGTAAATCATTTCCCATTTAGAAACCATAGTGTAATTAATGATCTAAACATTGATGAAGTGCCCAATTTCATCAATCGATCAAGAATAAATTTTCACTTATATGTTAGTAACTCATAATCTACACCTTACTGTGAAAGCACGATCCAATCACGTAGATTACTTATTAATGCACTTAGACCTTTAACGTGCGAATATATTAAAAAAATAACCATTAATGAATGAAACTTTTATTAAATTTCAAAATACAGAAATACATAATACATTTTGAGCATATATTCCAACAGCCCATTGAAGTAAGTACACAATTCATCCCAGGAAGGTAAAAATGTATCAAAATTTGAAGAGAACTTTTTGATGGCCAAGAATGAAGAAAGATGTGATAAGGTATGTTTCAGCTTGCCTAACTTGTCAGAAAGTTAAAACCGAGCACAAGAAGTCAACTAGAATGTTGCAACCATTACTAATACCAGAATGGAAATGGGAAGAAGTGACAATGGATTTTATCGCTGGACTCCTTATGATGAAAGGCCAAAAAGATGCGATATGGGTAGTGGTAGACAGATTGACTAAGACAGCACACTTCATACCGATAAATATGAAGGACTCTTTGGACAAGTTGACTTATACCTATATATGGAAAATTGTGAGATTGCATGGGGTACCTTCAAGTATTGTGTCAGATCGGGATCCAAGATTTACTTCATGGTTTTGGAGAAAATTCCAAGAATCTATGAGATCTAAGTTAAATTTCAGTACAGCAGCTCATCCTCAAACAGACGGGCAATTAAAAAGGGTCATTCAAACTCTAGAAGATATGCTGAGAGCATGTGTTCTAGATTTTGGTGATAAATGGATTAATAGTGTGCCCTATGTTGAGTTAGCCTACAACAATAGTTATTAGGCGTCGATTAGGTTGGCACCATACAAGACGTATGGAAAAAAATGTCAAGTACCATTATATTGGGGATGGATCGAAGACGGGCATATCAACAAGGCTGGGGAAGTATGCATACAGGAGATGGTAGGTAAGGTGAAAGTGATAATGGAGAGGCTAAAGGCAGTGCAGAGTCATTAAAAGAGTTACGCTAACAATAGAAGGGGAGAATTAGAATTCCAAGTAGAAGATCGGACGTTCTTGAAGTTGACACCTAGTAGAGGAATATTAAAGCATCCGAAAGGAGAAAAATTAAGTCCGAGGTATTTGGGACCATTTTCGATTATTGAGAGGATTGGACTAGAGGCATATCGCTTACATTTACTGGAGGGTTTAACTGGAACATGATGTGTTCCATGTATCCCAATTGAAGAAATATCATCCTAATCTGGAGCATGTACTCAATGAGGTGTTAGTGTTGTGCCTTAGAGGTAATAATCTCTTGTTTAGAACTCTTCCAACTTATTATCCCTCTGCACAACATAAACACGTAGCCATATTATGATTTGAAATCATCTTTGTCATATTAAAAATTAGCATCAGTATACTCGTTTACTTTCAAATAACCTTCCTCATAAACCAAGAACACATCTTTAGTTTTTCGCAAATATGTAAGGATGTTTTTTACAACTGTCCAATGACCCTCACCAGGGTCAGATTGGTATCTACTCGTCAAACTAAGAGCATATGATACATCAAGCCTCGTACATATCATAACGTATATGATAGATCCAACTGCCGAAGTATATGGAATCTTATTCATATTATCCCTTTTAACTTGTGTCCTGGGAGATATTGACTTTGAAAGGCTTATCCCATGGGACATGAGTAAGAATCCCCTTTTGGATTGATCCATACTAAACCTCTTTAACATTTTGTCTATGTATGTAGACTGTGAAAGACCTAACAACCTTTTTGACCTATCTCTATAGATCCTAATTCCAAGAATATAGGTTTCTTATTCAAGGTCTTTCATGGAGAATTTCTTAGACAACCAAACTTTAACTTGTTGAAGAATAGGTACATCATTTCCTATTAGCAATATGTTATCTACATAAAATAATAAGAAAATAATTACGCTCCCACTAACCTTCTTATACATGCAAGGTATATCCATATTTTGAATGAAACCAAACTCTTTGATTGTTTCATTAAAACGGATGTTCCAACTTCTAGACGTTTGCTTAAGTCCATAAATAGACCTTTGCAACTTGCACACTTCTGTGCTATCATTAGATGTGAAATCCTCAGGTTGTGTCATTTACACTTCCTCAATGAGATTTTCATTTAGGAAACTGTTTTCACATCCATTTGCTAGATCTCATAATCATGATAAGTGGCAATAGCTAAGAGCATCCTGATAGATTTTAGCATGGCTATAGGCGAAAAGGTTTCATCATAATCAATACCATGTTATTGATAATAACCCTCAGTCACTAGTCGTGCTTTGTAGGTAACTACGTTGCCATCCATATCGGTTTTTTTCTTAAAAATTTATTTGCACCCAATAGGTTTTATTCCTTTGGGTGGATCAACCAAAGTCCATACTTAGTTGTCGTACATAGAATTCATCTTTGACTTAATGGCCTTAAGTCATTTGTCAGATTTTGAACTATTCAGAACTTCCTTGTAGGTAGTTAGTCGTTTTCATCTATGAGCAATACGTCATTGTGATCACTTATGAGAAATTCATATCTCTCAAATGTTACATGTATCTTACTCAACCTACGAGGATCTCGTGTAGTAGAAGGTTCATCTATTCTCTCAATAGATGTGGGATTAGACGATTGATCCTTATTTATTTGTTCTTCTTAAACTTCATTAAATTCAATTTTACTCTTACTGTCCCCTTTGAACATGTGTTTTTTCTCTAAGAATACAACATGCTTTAAAACAAACACTTTATTTTTTGAGGGGGGATAGAAATAATATTCGAAAGACTCTTTCAGATATTCTACAAACACTTGTCAGATTTACTATCGAGTTGTATGACTGTGGCCTTTTAACAAAGGCAGGACAACCTCATACTCTTAAGTGAGATAACTTTGGTTTCTTGCCAAAGAACATCTCAAATGAGGTACTATCAACCATTTTTTATAGAACTCTGTTTAGAATATAAATAGAAGTCTCTAGTGCGTACCCCCAAATCGATTTTAGCAAGTTTGCAGAGTCTATCATGATCTGTACTATGTCTAAAAATGTTCGATTCCTTCTCTTAGATACACCATTATGTTGATGTGTATGTCATGGAGTCCATTGAGATAATATCCCATTATCTTTAAGATAACTCTAAAACTCTTGACTTAAATATTTACCTTCTCAATCCGATCTTAGAGTCTTAATACTTTTGCCAAGTTGTTTCTCTATTTCATTTTTGAAAGTATTTGAACTTTTCAAAAGTTTCAAATTTGTATTTCATTAAATACAAATATGCATATCGTGAATAATCATCGATAAAGGTTATGAAATAGTTATAACTTCCTCTTGCTTGTATAGAAATTGGGCCACATACATCAGAATTGATGAGTTTTAATAACTCTTTGGCCCTTTTTCCTATTTCAGAAAAAGGAATTTTAGCCATTTTACCTAGTAAACAAAACTCGCAAGTGCCATATGATTCATAATCAAATGATCCTAAGTCACCAAACTTATGTAACTTAGAAACATGATTCTCATTTACGTGGTCTAAACGGCAATGCCATAAGTAAGAGGTGTTTGAGTTATCTTTTTTTGATTTCTTATTGTTTATATTGAGAATTGAATTATTCATGTCTAGAACATATAAACCATTAACCAAAAGTTACAGAATCATAATGAATATTATTCAATGAAAAAGAATAACATTTATTCTTAAATATCAAACGAAATCCATACAAGTTTAAACATGCAATTGAGATAATATTTTTCATTAAAATTGGTACAAAATAATAGTTTTGCAGTTCTAAAACTAATCCCAGGTTCAACTCGTATGTCCCCACAGCAAGTACAGTAACCTTTGCTTCATTTGTAGTATGCAGGTCCACAGCGCATTTCTCTAGCCTTCTACTGCCCTTTAGTCCGTGCAAGTTATTGCACAAATGAGATCCACATCCGATATCCAATACCCATATCTCATTTCTAAATACAGTATTTATCTCAATAATAAGCATACCAAAAGTAGAAGTAGAAGTGTCCACAAACTTTTCATTCTGCTTCTTTTCCTTGACAATCTCCAAGTAGGCTTGCAATTGTGCCTTCAGTGGTCCATTTTGCCAGAATGATGGCATGGTCCTTTGATGGTTGCATCCATCTTCTTCACACCAAATTTAGGTTTAGTAGGAGCCTTTTTCTTCCTTCTTTGAACTTTCTTCTTAGAAGAAGAAGATTCTACCATCAAGACTGCATTGGAATATTTTTTTATAGAGGACTCCGCAGTCTTGAGAAGATTGACCAACTAAGAAACAGTAGACTCAATCTTGCTTATCTAATACTTAATCACAAATTGTGAAAAATTATTAGATAAAAATTGTAGAATTAAGTCAACACTTAATTCATAATCCATCACAAACCCAAGAAACCTAAGCTTCTCAATCAAACCCAACATTTTCAACCTATGAGTGGTCACAGAAGAACCCTTAGTTATTTTACAATGGAATAGTTGCTTTGGGATCTCATATCACTCTGTTCTGGCTTGGACGTCAAATAGCTTTCGAAGATGGAGAATCATCGATTGAGCATCCATATACTCATGCTGTTTTTGCAGCTCAAGAGTCATTGACGCTAGCATGATACAAGATGTCGTGTCACCGTCCTCCTTATACTTCTTGTGGATAATATACTCCAGCAGCATGAGCATCTTGAGCTTGTGGTGGCAAAAATGGAACATCTAATATGTAGAGTAACTTTTTCGACTTGAGAATGATTCTCAAGTTTCTATATCAGTCAAGATAGTTTAATTCAGTTAGTTTATTGGTCTCCAAGATACTACATAAGTATAGGTTGGTTAATATGATGCACGAGACCTAGATGTAAAGATAGAGAACATTAGCTAACTTTATATGTACATGTAATACAAATAATTAGGTTTTTAATTAAGCGTATTGTTATTCCGCTATTTTACTCAAACCAAAAGCCCACTATTTTGAGGTGTGAAAATGGATTGGGTAGGATCATTTCGAACAGTTTCAAGATACTAAAGTTGCTTATCTTTTTGTTCACAAAGGTCATTCAGAAAATAAAGATGGCCAAAAAGGGCTTTTAGCATGAGAAGATACTGTTTGTGGTTTCTACATTTTCACAGATTGTCCAAAAGATTTTGTATTTCAATTTTGACAGGAAAATTTGAGCTAAATTTCTGAGGTAGTTGTTTAAGAATATAGGGTCTAATGGGTATTTCATTTGGGTCTATAATTCTATACTCAAAATAGTCTATCCTCATTGGGCTTACAAGTTGCTCACCAATTTGGGCTATTTCTTTCCTGCATAAGAGATAATAAATTATATAAACTTTTAAAAGTCGACTATATTTATTGTTGGCTAAGCCATAACCTATACTTGGGCTCCAATAATTTAATATGGTACCCAAAATAGTTATTGAATACTGTACTATAGTCATTTCAGGGTTATTCCCTGACTAAATATATAATATCATTGGGTTAAGCCCAATCTATATCTTATTAGAAAGTGGGCCTTATAACCAATCTACTAAGTTGGTCAGCCTAGAAATTTTGGTCTGCTCGGATATGTTCTATAACAACTTTAAATCCATTTCCTACAAAAAAAAGTCAACAAATATTAGCCACATGTTAACAGATAACTTGGAATGTGACATCTTATTATAAATAAAACAATTGATTTGCAATCAGTTCTTAAAGTAAACTCCCGTGTAGGATTTCGCAAATACACAGCGAATTTCTTTAAGATAAATATGCATGCTAGAAGTTCAGCATCTGTTTTAGTTACCTTACTTTTATACAGGCCACTGCAATAACTACTTATTTTTTCATTACTTTGCTTATCTTCCTTAAATGGTTTTCATTTTAAAACTCTTCCCCATCCATCTAAGCTTCCATCTACCTCTATTATATTGTATGCATCTGGGGGTGGTAGTTTTAAAGGGGGTAGTCATCTAATTGCTTCTTTTATTTGGTTAACTAATTTTAGATCTTAATCATTAAATTTTCTTTGACCATGGGATCTAGTTTTAGCATAAAGTGGTCTTTTTCAAAATTAGGAATATAAGTCCTACAATAATTCAATAATCCTAAAGAAGATTGAAGAGATTTTAAATTAGAAAAATCTACTTCTTTTTCTAAGATTAATTTGGCAATGTGTTCCATTAACTTAATTTATCCTTTGCTAATTATAAATCCTAAAAATTCTATTTGATACTTTCCTAAAGACATTTTCTTATTTGAAAATATAAGTCCATGTTGAATACATAAATCAAAGAACCTTTTTAAATGATTTATGTGTTCTTTTCCACTTTTGCTAAATATTAATATTCATCTATGTAGCACACTATAAATGGAATTTCTTTGAAGTTGTTATTCATTTTTCTTTGGAAAATGGACGGTGCATTTTTTAATCCAAAGGGCATTACTAGCCATTCATAATGACCATTAGAGTATCCATGGAATACTATCTTCATACATTGCTATTTGCCAGAATCCTGATTTAAGATCAATTTTGAGTAAACAAAACTATCTTTTACTCTTAATATTAAAAGTTCTTTATCAGGGATAATATAAGTATCTTCAATTGTATTGATACCAATATTCTACACACACACACTACTCACTCAAGTATTGCAAAATCTCTCAACTGAAGAATGTGTCCTTAGTGAGAGAAGGAATGGTCCTTTTTAAACCATCCTTACTTGACTCTTCGAAAAAAGAAAAAGTTTACTTGACCTTTCAGAAAAATAGAAACTATTTAGCTCTTCACAAAAGCTAAAGCCTATTTAACCTTTCAAAAAAAGCAGTGGACATCTTGCTTTTCAGATAATGTTAGATTTTAAAAGTAGTAGGGACACAATTCCACTTACTTTTACTATTAACGCATCTCATCAGTTTTTCTTGGACATAAGGTCAAACTAGTGATAAAGTGAGATTCACAAAAGACATAAAAATTACAAGACACTTTAGTGAGCATTCCCACTTTTACTTTTATCGTGGTGTCATCCACATTGCTTATCCTTTCATCATGTTTGATAGGTTGTTATGTTCATCATCTTTCTATTCTTCATCATTATCACTGGGGGTTCTGTAAAAGTCACTACTATCGAACAATTCTCCTTGGATGGTACACTAAAGCTTGACTTTATTATTCCTGTAGTATGTTGTATGTCCTGGATTATCATCGAACAGATTTTGAAATGGAACATAATGTTGTCCAAGAGAAGAGGAATTATCATAAAAGATCTTCATGTTTCTGGACTCTGTTGCTAGCGTATAAAAAGTTTCATAAGAACTTGTTGCCAAGTCTGTTAGTCTCAAGGTTCTGTAGTTAGAGATCTGATCTAAAATAGGAACATCTTTTTCCAGGAACAATTATCAGATTTCTATATTTAGCCTTAAAGGCTGGAATAGGAGAAACGAGAACCTCCATTCTGCAAATTGGAGGAATTGCTGAAAAAGTAATCCTAATATGGCCATTTCTGCAGAGACCAGTCTCGATTATATTATCATAGATGTGTTCCAATTGTCTTCTTTCTCCCAAAAATTTTTTGCACTGAAGATACCTCTTGTCAGAGAGATACATCTTACATATCATTCCTTTTTCTATTAAATTTTTAACAAAAAGATCTAATCTAAGAATATTTTTATTTTCCCATTTGTCCAAGTTTAGTACTGCTCTTATAAAGGTAAAGTTTTTCTTCTTGTAATTCTTTTCCAAGTTATCAACTTTATCATTCTCATCCTGATAACTAATAATATTGAAGCTTAAACCTCTATAGGTAGGTACTGGTTTGGAACAAATTTTTCTAAACAACTCTTGCAATGCTAATTGTTCAGTTAACTTGTTAGTTAATACAAACTTATAAATGCAAGCCTAAATTTCATGAATTTTTCTTGGGACTTTTTCCCACTTGTCTTCCTTTTCCTTCATATGGTTGTCCATACAGGCTATCATTTCTTGTATTAACTTGGACAAGTCATCATCTACTTTCTTCTTTCCTTTCAGATTAATTTTAAGCATTTGGACCAATTTTTCAAGATCAGAAATATGCTTTGGTGTTTTGGGCCTAAAAATGGGTTGAATAGGATCATTTCGAATAGTTTCAATATACTGAAGTTCTTTGTCCTTTTGTTCACAAAGGTTATTCAAAAAATAAAGATGACCAGAAAGGACTTTTAACATGAAAGGATACTGTTTGTGGTTTCAATATTACTATAGATTGTCCAAAAGATTTTCCTGTCAAATGAATTTCATCAAATAGTAGAAGGAAATAAGGTAACATTTTTTAAATGGGCAGATACAATATGGAGCTCTCCATGGAGCAATAATAGTATAAGGAAACAAGATAACCTTTTTTAAATGGGCAGATACAATATGGAGCTCTTCTTTAAGTAGGGAACTCAATCTATTACCGAGTAAAACCCAACCATCAGAAACAGTGCAGAGAAATATGGTGGAAATAGAGATGCCTGAAATAGAAATGTTTAAATAATGCGATTTTTCAGAATTAAATTAGTCAAATGAAATAAATTTTAATTTAGGAGAAATAACTAGCGAAAAACAGGATATAAAGACTCTATTACGACAATTAGAAAAATTAAAATTATAGGGGAAAATCCTCTAGAACATTGGCAGAAAAATAAAATAATTTACAAATTAGAAATAATAAATCCTGAAATAATAATTAATGACAAACCTATGAAATATGATCCTAGTGATTTAGAAGAAGCCAACATGCATACTAAGGAATTGTTAGAATTAGGAATAATTAGAAATAGTTATAATCTACATAGAACTCCTGCCTTCATAGTAAGGAAACACAGTGAAATTGTTAGGGGTAAAAGTAGAATGGTATATAACTATAAAAGACTGGATGACAATACAGTTAAAGATAGTTATATCTGATAAAGAACTTTCAATATTAAGAGTAAAAGATAATTTTATTTACTCAAAATTTGATCTTAAGTCAGGATTCTGGCAAATAGTAATGCATGAAGATAGTATTCCATGGACAGCATTCACAGTTCCTAAGGGTTATTATGAATGGCTAGTAATGCTCTTTGGATTCAAAAATGCACCGTCCGTTTTTCAAAGAAAAATGGATAACATCTTCAAAAAATTCCATTTATAGTATGCTACATGGATGATATACTAATATTTAGCAAAAGTAGAAAAGAACACATAAATCATTGAAAAAGGTTCTTTGATTTATGTATTCAACATGGACTTATACTTTCAAAAAAGAAGATATCTTTAGGGAAGTATCAAATAGAATTTTTAGGATTTATAATCGGAAAAGGACAAATTAAGTTAATGTAACACATTGCCAAATTAATCTTAGAAAAAGAAGTAGATTTTTCTAATTCAAAATCTCTTCAATCTTTTTCAAGATTATTGAATTATTGTAGGACTTATATTCCTAATTTTGAAAAATTAGTAGGACCACTTTATGCTAAAACTAGATCACATGGTCAAAGAAAATTTAATGATCAAGATCTAAAATTCGTTAACAAAATAAAAAGAAACAATTAGATCATTACCCCCCTTAGAACTACCACCCTAGAATGCATACATTATAGTAGAGGTAGATGGAAGCTTAGATGGATGGAGAGGAGTTTTAAAATGGAAACCGTTTAAAGAAGATAAACGAAAGAATGAAAAAATAAGTTGTTATTGTAGCGGCCTATATAAAAGTAAGGTAACTAATATAGATGCTGAACTTCTAGCATGCATATTTGTCTTTAAGAAACTCTCTATGTATTTGTGAAATCCTACACGGGAGTGTACTGTAAGAACTGACTGCAAATCAATTGTTTCATTTTATAATAAGATGTCACATTCCAAGTTATCTGTTAATAGGTGGCTAATGTTTGTTGACTTTTTTGTAGGAAATGGGTTTAAAGTTATTATAGAACACATTCGAGCAGACCAGAATTTCTAAGCTGACCAACTTAGTAGATTGGTTATAAGGTAATAAGATGTAGATTGGGCTTAACCCAATGATATTATATATTTAGTCAGGGAATAATCCTGAAATGGCTATAGTACAATATTCAATAACTGTTCTAGATACCCTATTAAATTGTTGAAGCCCAAGTATAGGTTATGGCTTAGCTAACCATAAATATAGTAGACTTTTAAAAGTCTAAATAATTTATTATCTTTTATGCAGGAAAGAAATGGCTCAAATCAGTGAGCAACCTTCAGGCACAGTAAGGATAGACTATTCGAAGCATAGAATTATAGGCCCAAATGAAATACCCATTGGACCTTATATTCTTAAACAACTATCTCAGAAATTTAGCCCAGATTTTCCTGTCAGAATTGAACAACAAAATCTTTTGGACAATCTGTGGAAATATAGAAACCATAAACAGTATCGTCTCATGCTAAAAGCCTTTTCTAGCCATCTTTATTTTCTGAATGACCTTTGTGAATAAAAAGACAAACAACTTCAATATCTTGAAACTATTCGAAATAATCCTACTCAATCCATTTTCAGGGCCCAAACACCAAAGTATATTTCTGTTTTTGAAAAACAATTCTAGATGATTAAAATCAATCTGAAAGGAAAGGAAAAAGTAGATGATGACATGCCCAAGGTAATACAAGAAATGAAAGCCTATATGGACAACCATATGAAGGAAATGGAAGACAAGTGGGAAAAAGTCCCAAGATAAATTCATGAAATCCAAGCTCGCATTTATAAGTTTGTATTAACTAACAAGTTAAATGAACAGTTAGCATTACAAGAGTTGTTTAGAAAAATTTGTTCCAAACTAGTACCCACCTATAGAGATTTAAACTTCAATATTATCAATTATCAGGATGAGAATGATAAAGCTTATGACTTTGAGAAGAATTACAAGAAGAAAAGCTTTACCTTTATAAGAGCAGTACTAAACTTGGACAAATGGGAAAATAAAAATATTCTTGGATTAGACCTTTCGGTCAAAAATTTAATAGAACAAGGAATGATATGTAAGATTAATCTATTTGATAAGAGGTATCTTCAGTGCAAAAAAATTTTGGGATAAAAAAAGAAATTAGAACACATCTGTGATAATATAATTGAAATTGATCTTTGCAAAAATTACCATATTAGGATTACTTTTTTAGTAATTTCTCCTATTTGGCATCCTAATTCTCTAGGTGATTGCAGAATGGAGGTTCTCATTTCTCCTATTCCAGCATTCAAGGCTAAACTTATTCATGAATATAGAAATCTGATCATTGTTCTTGAAAAAGATGTTCTTATTTTAAATAAGATCTCTAACTACAGAGCCTTGAGACTAACAGACTTGGCAACATCATGAAGATCTTTTCTAGTAATTCTTTTCTTGGACAACATCATGTTCCATTTCAAAGTCTGTTCGATGATAATCCAGAACATACAGCACACTACAGGAATAACAAAGTCAAGCTATAGTGTACCATCCAAGGAGAATTGTTCGATAGCAGTGACTTTTATAGAACCCCTAGTGATACTGATGAAGAATATGAAGATGATGAACATAACAATCTAGGAAACATGATGGAAGGATAAACAATGTAGATGACACCACAATAAAAACAAAAGTGGGAATGCTCACTAAAGTGTCCAGTAATTTTCATATGTCATTTGTGAATCTCACTTTATCACTACTTTGACCTTATGTTAAAGAAAACTGATGAGATGCGTCAATAGTAAAAGTAAGTGGAATTGTGTCCCTACTACTTTTAAAATCTAACTTTATCTGAAAAGCAAGCTGTTCACTGCTTTTTCTGAAAGGTTAAATAGGCTTTAGCTTTTGTGAAGAGCCAAATAGCTTCTACTTTTCCGAAAGGTCAAGTAAACTTTTTCTTTTTTTGAAGAGTCAAGTAAGGATGGTTTAAAAAGGACCATTCATTCTCTCACTAAGGACACCCCCCCTTCAGTCGAGAGATTTTACAATACTTGAGTAAGTGGTGTATGGGTAGAATATTGGTATCAGAGCCTTAATCAAGGATCGGTGTGGATAGCTCCACTATTTCAGTAGTACCTAAGTCTAAATACAACTATATCTTGTAATCAGGTGTGTATTATGGAGTAGTGAGGTCTTTAATCTCTCAAAGCTCTCCAGTTTGATATAATAAACTTCTTGTTTATATGTAGGTCTGGTATTTTAACTTAACTTTCCATTACTAATGATAAGTATATAGGCTGGAAACAAACAGCTTTAGAGCTATGCGCTTAAGGAATTCTTTCCTTGCTGTCAGCAAGAAAGCCACGTATTTATCTTGAGTATCTTAGTTGATTAACAAGCATGCTGATGAAGGTTATGTTACATGAACTATTATCTTAATTATGCGGTTATTACATGTACTTGTGGTGTAAAGTTGATAGTATTGGTGGAAGGGCAAAAGAATCTAGTGGCTTCACATAAGACACGAGAGGGGCAGCAAAAAGGTCCAATAGTGTGAGCCTTAATATACCAAAAAAATAAAACTAATAAGCCCAAGAAGAACTCATCTAGTAGCTTGCAGAAAATGATAGATGATACTCATCTAGGATAATTAACATAGGAAGCATGTTTCTAATCTCTAAAGATAAAAGAGACTAATAAAATAGAAAGAAGGAAGTTAGAATACTTAGATCTTACAGATAGAACTTTTGTCCAAAAAACAAGAATTGATAAACATCAAATATGGTGTAGTTTTGAGGGACCAATTTCAAAATATAAATTTCAACACTTATTTTATGATTCAGACAGTCAACTTAATCTAATAGTAGATTTAATAACAATTGTCTTGAATAATCAATCAAAACAAAACCAAGTTTTATCTGATTTATCAAGAATATATTTAGAACATAAAGATAAAATTATTTTAGAAATACAACAATTAAAATCTAATTTAGATTATGTGAAAAATAGCTTACATGTTAAGAAATTTAGAAGTCTTCCAACTAAAGAGGATTTAAGTAAGATAATACTAGGATTAGTTAATCCTAAAATAGAAATACAACAAATATTAGAAAATACTAAGAAAGAACTTTTAGAATTAATACAATTATTAGAACAAAGTAAGAACATGCAATCTTCAATAGATAAACATTGTAAAATGATATTAGGAATCCACAATGAGTGATTTGATAAATAATCCTAATTATCAAGCTGCTTTAATAGAAAGCAGAAAATATTTAGAAGAACCTATTGGTATATTCGATAAGGATAATAATATAAACAAAAGTATCACGGTTCCAGGTGATAAAGTGATTGTCAAGCAAAATAATGTAATAATATTATTATTGCTTGAGATGATTGAAAAAATAGAAACCCCAATCAGAGATACTGAGATCTCAAAGAATTTAAATTTTATTAGTAAATATTTAGAAGATTTAAATTTAGAAATAGACAAAAAACCTGTTAAAAAACCAAAGTCTCATATTTTTTCTACTTGGAAGAAATAATGAGATTTCAAGAATTAAATATAGGTATAGAAATGGAATTAGATGAATCCTTTATGATAGTACCTAGATCATCCCTATATAAAAAAGGTCTAAGTCTAGCAAATACTGTAGGAATAATAGATTCTGATTTCAAAGGTCAATCAAAACTTGTAATAAAAAATAACAAGTTTATTCCAGTCTAAATACTAAAAGGAGAAAAAATAGTGTAAGGCATTTTTCTTAAGTATTTAATTGTGGTAGATGAAGTAACACCACCTATAATCCGAGGTATAGGAGCTTTAGGTAGTACATCATGAATCAGTACGTGTCCCAGTCTATAGGACATTCCTACCTCATGAAACACTAGAATCAATACTCCCAAGGTATGATTGGCAACAACATTTTGAAGAAAAGCCAGAAGTAGATGAGGCTGATTGGTATCTAAGAGTATAAGGACTTAGAACAGAGTACCCAACTGTTTATCATCAGAATGCACAAGAAAGCATTGTGGAAGAAGATCCAATAATAAATTTAGAAAATGTAGACAATTCCAGATTTGAAATTTGGTTAAATATGAACCCTAGAACTAGTTAAACTAGTGGTGTTAATAAGACATCACCAATATATGATGTGCCTCAATCAACTACTTCACAGTTACTAAAAAAAGGAACTTTCAAGAATCTTATCAACAGTGGGAGGAGGTTATGAACCTTATTATGATAATAAAATAATAGGACTTCAACAACTCCCAGGAATAATTTACAATTTGCCACCTCAACATAAAGCAGGCAATGAATTAACAATGACATCTTTTCGCCCTCAAAATTGGGAAGATGTAATAGATAGGTAGGAAGTTAATGCACTTAATGGATTACAGAGATGTAATTATACAATGACAACTGAAGAAGTAACTAATTTCATAGAAAATTTGTTAGGACCTATGAAAAATTATTTTATAGATTGGAGACCTAAATACCCACAATCTTATTAAACAATATTAGATCTAGCTGAGAATCCTTAGAATATAACTTGTCAAATTAGACAAATAGTTCTAGGATATGACCCTTATAGAGGACAAACAGAATTACAAAATCAAGCAATGAAAGATCTAGAACAATTACAAGTAGATAAAGATCTACTAAACATAGATACGTTTAGCAGAAAATATTCAGAATTAGCCATGAAAGCCGAAAGAAGCTAGGATTTAGAATTAAGTAATAAATGATTTGCTAAACTCCCAAATCCTTTAGGAAAGATAGTTGCAGAAAAATGGTCTAAATCTGTAAGAAGACAATCTGTAATAGGAATAACTACTAGAATTCAATTCCTTTTTAATTATTTGAAAGAACAATGCATGCAACGCCAAATAGACAAGCAGATAAAAAATTATAATTACTACAAAAGGATAATAACTCTCATGTCTTTTGATTCAGCAAAATCAAATAAGACAAGGAAGTTAAAAAGGAGGAAGTATTATCAAAAAGGAAAACCCCCAAGGAAGAATCAAATTAAGAAGTTTAAAACCCACAAACCTCCTAAAAAATGTAAATGCTATATATATGGGGAAATAGGACATTTTGCATAGGAATGCAAAAATAAAAAAGTAAATAGGGATAGGTTAAATGCCTACCAAACTTTAGATATAGAATCAGAATATGATATTGTATCATTAGAAGGTGATGAAGCTGATAATGAAAGTGATATCATGAGTTACTCAAGACTTCACAAAATTTAAGGATAGGTGTGAACTTTGCTTAAAATTTTTAATTGAAAAACATAGGACTTATTGCACAATATGTAGTCTAGCAATATGTAGATTTTGTGCAAATCAACACTTAGGGTATGAAATGCCCCAAAAGATAGAAATTAAAGGGGATGAAGTTCAAGATGTAAGTTTAAAAACACAATTAAATTTACATCTTAAAACCATTGGAATAATACAAAAATACATAGACAATTTAGAAGAAAGTCTTAAAGATTGTATATGTAAAACCTAAAAAGACAATAAACAGAAGAGAATCATAATAGAGGAACAAAATAGTCTTGAAATAGTTCTTGATCCCTGCAATGATGAGCAGAATCTAACATTAGGTAAATACAGAACAAATCACCTGCTTAACACTGTTTGTACTATAGAATTTCCTGATAAATATACCATAATAGTGTCAAGAATAATTGATACCGGTACTACTATGTGTCATATCCATAAAGATTTAGTACCTGTAAAATACCTTAGAAAATCAGAAGTAGGATCTACTCTAATAAATACAATAGGAAATACTAGACAAATAGATGAGAGATTGGTAGATTGCACAATCAAATTTAATAGTGAAAAATATTTCTTACCAAGAACATGGTTATCACCAATGAATTATCAGTTAATAATAGGTATGAATTTCATCAAAAATCTCCATGGTGGAATAATACTAGAAGGAAACAAGGTAACCTTTTTTAAACAGACAGACACAATATTGAGCTCTTATTTAAGTAGGGAAATCAATCTATTACCTAGTAAAACCTAACCATCAGAAACAGTGTGGAGAAATATCGTGGAAATAGAGATGCCTAAAATAGAAATGTTTGAACAATTTGATTTTTCAGAATTAAATTATTCAAATGAAATAAATTTTAAGTTAGGAGAAATAGCTAGCGAAAAGCAGGATATAAAGACTCTGTTACAACAATTAGAAAAAATTAAAATTATAGGGGAAAATCCTTTAGAACATTGGCAGAAAAATAAAATAATTTACAAATTAGAAATAATAAATCCTGAAATAATAATTAATGACAAACCTATGAAATATGATCCTAATGATTTAGAAGAAGCGAACATGCATACTAAGGAATTGTTAGAATTAGGAATAATTAGAAATGATTATAATCCACATAGAACTCCTGCCTTCATAGTAAGGAAACACAGTGAAATTGTTAGGGGTAAAAGTAGAATGGTATATAACTATAAAAGACTGGATGACAATATAGTGAAAGATAGTTATATCTGATAAAGAACTTTTAATATTAAGAGTAAGAGATAGTTTTATTTACTCAAAATTTGATCTTAAGTCAGGATTTTGACAAATAGCAAAGCATGAAGATAGTATTCCATGGACAACATTCACAGTTCCTAATGGTCATTATGAATGGCTAGTAATGCCCTTTGGATTAAAAAATGCACCATCCGTTTTTCAAAGAAAAAAGGGATAACATCTTCAAAGAAATTCCATTTATAATATGCTACATAGATGACATACTAATATTTAGCAAAAGTAGAAAAGAACACACAAATCATTTAAAAAGGTTCTTTGATTTATGTATTCAACATGGACTTATACTTTCAAAAAGGAAAATATCTTTAGGGAAGTATCAAATAGAATTTTTAGGATTTATAATTGGTAAAGGACAAATTAAGTTAATGGAACACATTGCCAAATTAATCCTAGAAAAAGAAGTAGATTTTTCTAATTTAAAATCTCTTCAATCTGTTTTGAGATTATTGAATTATTGTAGGACTAAAATTCCTAATTTTGGAAAATTAGTAGGATCACTTTATGCTAAAACTAGATCCCATGGTCAAAGAAAATTTAATAATCAAGATATAAAATTAGTTAACAAAATAAAAGAAGCAATTAGATCATTACCCCCTTTAGAACTACCATCCCCAGATGCATACACTATAGTAGAGGTAGATGGAAGCTTAGATGGATAAGGAGGAGATTTAAAATGGAAACCATTTAAAGAAGATAAACAAAGTAATAAAAAAATAAGCAGTTATTGCAACGGCCTGTATAAAATTAAGGTAACTAATACAAATGCTAAACTTCTAGCATGCATATTTATCTTAAAGAAATTTTTTGTGTATTTGCGAAATCCTACACGAGAGTTTACTTTAAGAATTGATTGCAAATCAATTATTTTATTTTATAATAAGATGTCACATTCTAAGTTATCTATTAACAGGTGATTAATGTTTGTTGACTTTCTTGTAGAAAATGGATTTAAAGTTATTATAGAATATATCCAAGAAACCAAAATTTCTGGGGTAACCAACTTAGTAGATTGGTTATAAGGCCCACTATTTAATAATATGTAGATTGGGCTTAACCCAATGATATTATATATTTAGTCAGGGAATAACCCTAAAATGGCTATAGTATAGTATTCAATAACTGTTCTGGGTACCATATTAAATTATTGGAGCCCAAATATAGATTATGGATTAGCCAACCATAAATATAGTAGACTTTTAAAAGTCTAAATAATTTATTATCTCTTATACAAGAAAGAAGTGGCCCAAATTAGTGAGCAACCTTCAGGCCTAATACGGATAGACTATTCTGAGAATAGAATTATAAGCCCAAATGAAATACCCATTGGACCTTATATTCTTAAACAACTATCTCAGAAATTTAGCCTAGATTTTCTTGTCATAATTGAACAACAAAATCTTTTGGACAATCTGTAAAAATATAGAAACCACAAATGGTATCCTCTCATGCTAAAAGCCCTTTCTGGCCATCTTTATTTTCTGAATGACCTTTGTGAACAAAAAGACAAACAACTTCAGTATCTTGAAACTATTAGAAATAATCAAACTCAACCCATTTTCAGGCACCAAACACCAAAGTATATTTCTGATCTTGAAAAACAGGTCTAGATGATTAAAATCAGTTTGAAAGGAAAGGAGAAAGTAGATGATGATATGCCCAAGTTAATACAAGAATGAAAGCCTATATGGACAATCATATGAAGAAAAAGGAATACAAGTGAGAAAAAGTCCCAAGAAAAATTCATGAAGTCCAGCCTCGCATTTATAAGTTTGTATTAACTAACAAGTTAACTGAACAATTGTCATTACAAGAGTTGTTTAGAAAAATTTGTTCCAAACCAGTACCCACCTATAGAGATTTAAGCTTCAATATTATCAATTATCAGGATGAGAATGATAAAGCTAATGACTAGGAGAAGAATTACAAGAAGAAAAGCTTTACCTTTATAAGAGTAGTACTAAACTTGGACAAATGGAAAAATAAAAATGTTCTTGGATTAGACATTTTTGTCAAAATTTTAATGGAACAATGAATGATATGTAAAATGTATCTCTCTGACAAAAGGTATCTTCAATGCAAAAAAAAAAAATTGGGAGAAAGGAGGTAATTGGAACACATCTATGATAATATAATGGAAACTGATCTCTGCAGAAATGGCCATATTAGGATTACTTTTTCAGCAATTCCTCCTATTTGGCTTCCTAATTATCCAGATGATTGCAAAATGGAGGTTCTCGTTTCTCCTATTCTAGCCTTCAAGGCTAAACCTATTTATGAATATAGAAATCTAATCATTGTTCCTGAAAAAGATGTACCTATTTTAGATCAGATCTCTAACTACAGAGCCTTGAGACTAACAGACTTGGCAGCAAATTCTTATGGAACTTTTCACAAGCTCGCAGTATAGTCCAGAAACATGAAGATCTTTTCTAATAACTCATCTTTTCCTGGACAACATTATGTTCCATTTCAAAGTCTATTTGATGATAACCTAGAACATACAGCATACTACAAGAATAACAAAGTCAAGCTTCAGTGTGCCATCCAAAAAGAATTGCTCGATAGCAATGACTTTTACAGAACCCCCAGTGGTAATGATGAAGAATATGAAGATGATGAACATAACAACCTAGCAAACATGATGGAAGATAAACAATGTGGATGACCCCACGATAAAAACAAAAGTGGGAATGCTCACTAAAGTGCCCTGTGATTTTCATGTCCTTTGTGAATATCACTTTATCACTACTTTGACCTTATGTCAAGAAAAACTGATGTAATGCATCAATAGTAAAAATAAGTGGAATTGTGTCCCCACTACTTTTAAAATCTAACCTTATTTGAAAAGCAAGATGTCCACTGCTTTTTCTGAAAGGTTAAATAGACTTTAACTTTTGTGAAGAGCCAAATAGCTTTTATTTTTCCGAAAGGCCAAGTAAACTTTTTCTTTTTTTGAAGAGTCAAGTAAGGACGGTTTAAAAAAGGATCATTCCTTCTCTCACTAAGACACCCCCTTCAGTTGAGAGATTCCACAATACTTAAATGAGTGGTGTGTGTGTAGAATATTGGTGCTACTTTTTCGAAAGGTCAAGTAAACTTTTTCTTTTTTTGGAGTCAAGTAAGGATGGTTTAAAAAAGACCATTCCGTCTCTCACTAAGGACACCCCCCTTCAATCGAAAGATTCCGCAATACTTGAGTGAGTTGTGTGTGTGTGTAGAATATTGGTGTCAGAGCCTTAATCAAAGATTGGTGTGGATAGCTCCTATGTATTTGTAGTACCTGAGTCTGAATACAACTATATCTTGTAATCAGGTGTGTATTATGGAGCATTTCTACTTCCTCTATTAATTACTGAAAAGATTGTTGTATTTTTGTCATTGGGACTTGATACTAAATGTTCTCTGTATAGGTTTACTAGTTTATGTCTCTTACTAGGACTATAATTATACAAATATTTAGGGGCAATAAGTTAAATTTTGTTGTCCCTAAAATTTTCTAATTGTTGTTCTAGATCAACAACAATTTTTACAAGTCTAAAGGGTCTAATCTTTTTAACTTTGTCTATTACCCTTTCTATTCTTCCATAAGTAACTATATTTAATTTTTCTTTTTCACATAGCCTTGAAGGTTTAGCCATTTATATTTTTTCTAAATATTCCCAACTATGAATTAAATTATAATCTAAGCTATATAATTTATATTTATGTAACATCCATACTTCAAGTATGTCTATTTCACCTAAATATATTTCTTTATGAATTTTATATTGTCCTATATTTAATTTTTGATATCTCATTATTTCTTCCAAATAGCAAAAATATGAGACTTTGGTTTTTTAACAGGTTTTTTGCCTGTTTCTAAATTTAAACCTCTTAAAAATTTACTAATAAAATTTAATTTATTTGAGATCTTAGTATCTTTGATTGGAGTTTCTATTTTTTTTTTAATTATTTCAAACAATAATAATATTATTACATTATTTTGCCTAACAATCACTTTATCACCGGGAACCATGATACTTTTGTTTATATTATTATCCTTATCGAAGATACCAATAAGTTCTTCTAAATATTTTTTGCTTTCTAATTAAGCAGCTTAATAATTAGGATTATTTATCAAATCACTCATTGTGGATTCTTAATATCATTTTACAATGTTTATCTATTGAAGATTACATATTCTTACTTTGTTCTAATAATTGTTTTAATTCTAAAACTTTAGTATTTTCTAATATTTGTTGTATTTCAATTTTAAGATTAACTAATCCTAGTATTATCTGACTTAAATCCTCTTTAGCAGAAAGACTTCAAAATTTCTTAACATGTAAGCTATTTTTCACGTAATCTAAATTAGATTTTGATTGTTCTATTTCTAAAACAATTTTATCTCTATGTTCTAAATATATTCTTAATAAATCAGATAAAACTCCCAGGGTATGATTGACAACAACATTTTGAAGAAAAGCCAGAAGTAGATAAGTCTAATTGGTATCTAAGAGTACAAGGACTTAGAACAGAGTATCCTACTGTTTATCATCAGAATGCACAAGAAAGCATTGTGGAAGAAGATCCAATAATAAATTTAGAAAATGTTAAAAATGTAGACAATTCCAGATTTAAAACTTGGTTAAATATGAACCCTAGTACTAATCAAAGTAGTGGTGTTAGTGAGACTTCACTAATGTATGATGTGCTTCAATCAATTACTTTACTCAAAAACTGCACCATATTTGATGTTTATCAGTACTTGTTTTTGGACAAAAATCATATCTGCAAGATCTAAGTATTCTAACTTCTTTCTTTCCATTTTATCAATCTCTTTTATCTTTAGAGATTAGAAACATGCTTCCTATGTTAATTATCCTAGATGACTATCATCTATCATTTTCTGCAAGCTACTAGATGAGTTCTTCTTGGGCTTATTAGTTTAATTTTCTTGGTATATTAAGGCTCACACCATTTGACCTATTTGCTGCCCCCCTTGAGTCTTATGTGAAGCCACTAGATTCTTTTGTCCTTCCACCAATACTATCAACTTTACACCACAAGCATACGTAATAACTGCAGAATTAAGATAATAGTTCATGTAACATAACATTCATCAGCATGCTTGTTAATCAACTAAGATACTCAAGATAAGTACGCATCAGCATCCTAATGTAGTAATGTAGCTATGGCTCGGTGAGTAGTTGTTGAAAACGTTGAAATGCTACATCTTCCTTAAGAAAATTGATTTGAGACTGATTTGTCTCAAGAAGATGAAGATCTTTTTCTATAGGAGGCCTATCAAAAGGAATAAGAATTTTTTGGTTCAAATGTTCTACCTGAATACCTATCTTGAGTACTATGAAAGGTATGATTTGTTGAATAAATAGAGTGCCTAAGATTACAAGGTTAGTGATATCTTTGATAAGTAAAAAGAAAGTATGAACAGATAGAGAGGAATGTTTTACCTCAACGTCTGAGAGTTTGAAGCTAATACCTAGCTTTTTACCGTTGGCAAAATGAAGACTTTCTTTTCTTTTTTCAAAATACTTTATAGGAATGAGGCCTTTTGGATGCCGTTGAGATAAGGTCATGTATCTAATAGAGCTAGGACTTCAAGAATAAAATAATTTTGAATGACAAGTGCAATCTGCACGTGTCATCTTTGAATAGAAATTTTTTAAAGATAATTAAGAAAAGTGTTTGCATTAGTACTAGTTTCTGATGCTTGCTTTTGTTCTTTTTGAGAACAAAGGTTTTGAAGAACTAATTTGTCTAGTTCTTAAGAAGCCTTGATTTCTCTAATTTCTTCCTTGAGAAGAGAGATTTCAGATTGAAGGCCCTGAATGGTAACAGTTTTGGAGGGTTTAGCAGGAAATCTATTGAGAATATCAGTAAGATTGTACATATTTGCAATACGAGAACGATGTTGGAAAGGGTTGGAAGTGGAAGATGAAGTTGATGGTTGATCAAGAGTTTGTTTGAACTTGTCAAGGTACTCTTGTTTGTTAGAATCATTAGGAAGTTTTCCTATGAATTCTAGGAGACGATCATATTCTTTAATAAGAGTGTTGATGGTTGGTCCTTCTAAATCAGAATGATCTGAAGAGGATAAAGAGGGAAAATCATCTTCTTGGATTTGATTGAATTGTTGTCCAAACTCATCATCAACTTGGTTAGAATCAGATTCTTCTAAGAGAAGATTTTGGATTTTTGTCAAGAACATCTTCATGCAAAGAAAGCTCATGAATCTTTTTGGAGAATTTGCAGTATCTGGCTATATGACCAAGTTTGTTACACTTGAAACAGGTAATAGTTTTTGACTTGGTTGCCTGAGGCTTGACCTTAGGAGTTTTGGTTTTGGTTGGAGCAAGAAGTGCAGGCCGTTTGGCATGTCTATACTGCTTCTTATGGTAGGTAGGTCTAGAAGACATTTAGTGTTTGGTCTCATGGCACCTATATAGTTTAGCACTACATGAAGGCAAACTAAATTATTCATAGAAGGTACCTAGATCACAACTTCTCTAGGCACGGTCTTTGGTTAGTTATCTCAACATCTTATCTTGCCGACAGATTTTGAGAGCAACTTGTTAAATTTGACTGGTTAACTGGCCAAATGTAATTTGTTCATAAGGTACAACACCGTTGTACTGGGTTTGAAATTCTTTACGAACTAAGTCACAAAGGGATTTAGGAAAGTCATCTAGAAATTTTTCTTTCTAGTATTGGCTGTTTCCATCTAATCTGGTATAGATTCTAGTAAGGAAGATATCCTTATACCATCTAAAATCAGGCAAGGTTTTACATTTAAGGTTGTTGAGGATTTCAGTAGATTTTTCTTTGAACATTCCTGGGTTACCTATGAAGGTTTTTGCAATGGTAAAGATAAGGGTTGAGACAGCATTTGGAATTGAATTACCGTCTTGAAGTATTAGCTGGCCACCAGGGTTGGTTTTGACAACATGGAAGATATTGTACCTATCTTCTTCTTTAAGGTGTTCATCCCATCATCCCTTAAGTTGCCCTGTAAATCCTGTTACAAGAATATGGGTAGCTAATTGGTTAGAACAGTGATTGGCAGTGGCTACCATGATCATTTGTTGAAGTGTGAACATCATGTTGTATTCAGACTGGCCATTTATGTTCCACTCATAAATGTAATTGGCATTGTAGAAATTTTAAAATATGTTTGGACTTTCTTCTAAAACAACATATGGGTGAGTAGCTCTAGGATAGTAAAGTTTTTGAGAATTCTTCGAATGAAGAGGTCTACCTAATCAAAGAGGTAGAGCTTCTAAAAAAAGAGGAATCTCCTTATTAGATTCAGAAAGGCTTTCAGTATCTGAGTTATTTTGATTTAAAACAGAAATGAGTTATTTTGATTTAAAACAGAAACATAATGTTAGGAACCAATAGGCTATTTTGGAGTTGAAAGAGAGGTAGATTCAAAAATAATAGATTTTTCTATTTTAGCTATCTTTCTTTGGAGCTCAGTAAGAAGAGGCTTCTTTGAAGTCTTTTTACTAAGTTCTTTCTTATATTGGAGATGAATCTCATAAGGTTTGAAGAGTTGAGTGGATGAAGTAGAAGAGGAATTACTAGATACAGGTCTATCCTGTAAGAAAGGAGTATTCAGTTTTGAAATCAAATATTCACCAATAGTTTATAAATATTTGTTTATATAATTGTTTTGTTCATAAAAATTTTGAATATCTTTTGGACGAAACATATCATCCTCTTTGTCATTTTTTTCAAAAGGAGAGGCATTAATTTGCTCAGTCCCAAAAGAAATTTTGATCTTCCGAGCAAGAGAAAATTCAGAAGAAACATTTGTTCCTTGGACAATGTGCCAAAATTTTGAAACATTAATAGTTGAAACAAAAGGATAATCAATTTTATGAAGATCTCTGTGTGTGGCGCAAGTTATGACTATATATATTCAGTTCTAATTTTGATTATTCAGTTCAGTACAATTCTAGATGATTTTCATACAATTCGGAATGGTTCTCAGTACGGATATTACATAAAAAAATTCGAGACAGTTCAGTTCGAGAAAAATTCAAAGTTAAGATTTTTTTAGTATCAATTCTTTTTTATCCGATTATTCAAATCGGATCGGTTATTCTCCAATCCCGTAAACAGCCCTAATTCCAGCAACCCAAATAGGAGAAAAGAACAAACTTGGCATTCTCCCAAACATCAAAAGAACTCTTTCTGAGCACCCCTAGGCATTTCCCTAACAGTAAAATTACTAAATCCTTTGTTTCCTATTTTTTCCCCTTAAGCCTTTAAAAAATTGTAAAGCTTATATTTGGCCTCAACCAACAATGACCTACCGATAAATTTTTCTTTTTATCCTTGTCCTTATTAAAGGGATGAAGAAGAGAGAAGTCACAAACTTCTTCATTGGTTACCTAAACTGTAAGCATCTCACGACAGCCATCCAGATAACAAATGGCAATAAATCTAAGATGATAAATTTGAACCATTCAATAGAACCTTAAATGGCCTTGCAAAAAAAAGAGAACACTCCAATTCTCCAGACAAGTCTTGTCCAATATTCTGAGGTTTCTATGGCCTTACGACTTTTTGAAACCAGCTTTTCCATCATCAGTCATAGTACCAAGACCTAATAACAAGCAAAAAAGCCAAGACTAGAAACTTCAAAATGCCTTAGCCAACCGGATAACGAACAGCACTTGTCATTTTTCATGACTTTTCAGAAAAGGGTCAATAAGACAACATATGAGAAAAAATTTCATATGGAAAAAATGGCCTTCCTATAACATAAAGCAGTATATACCATCCCAAATATACTTTGTCTTCAGCACAAACTTCTAGTCCTCCAAAGTATATATTCCCACCCACGAAAAGAAAATATCCTACATTGAAATCAACAAGATGACATTAACTTCTGTCAATTAGTTCTCACAAGCCAAAAAAGAATCTTTGATCCACAAGAAGCTAAACATACACAGATTTTTGTAAAAATACAATGGATTCCACAAAAAGTTCCCATCAAACAGAAACTGTTTCACATATTTTCCAGTCGAATTTTTCATTTTCCACATTCAAATCTTTTTTTTTTCCCCCTTTTTTGGAAATTATTACAGCCAAAAGTGCAGGATGAATTAGAAAAGGGAAAGCCTATAAGATCATACCTTGATACTACACGATGGTTAGCAGTTTAGAATTAATAATGACTTCAAAAAATCAGGAAACAAAAAGATGCATAAATGATCTAAAGATGGGTCAATTACCATACAACAATTTGACTATTGAGCTTACATTTCCCATCATCCACAACAAGATAGTTCTAATATCAAAGTGCTATCCAAAGTTCTTCCAACAGTAAGTTTCAGGAGAATAAAAAGATAATCCCCTCAAAGGAGTTCTTTCAAAAGTTTCAGGCTTTTAGTAGTCAATTATATACTTCACTAAATCTTATTCCACATGAATAACCAGAGCTAAAATTGGAACATTATCAAAGCCAGGAGATCATTTGGACAATTTTACTAGAGAACAAGCAAAATATTCTGAACATGAGAAAATTAAATCACTAGAAGTGAGCTCTGATCAAAGCATGGATAAAAAGTAACAGTGAATAGAAGGAAAGAGAAGATGAAAACCAGAAAATTAGAAATACTTGTGCTTGTTCATTGAAAGAAAGCATCAGCAAATGTATATTTTGGCACATGATAAAATTTTTAGAACTCCAGTTTTATCAGCCTTCATACTTTCACAAGTTGTAATGCAAACAAATAAGGCATTGCCTACAACAAGCAATAAACAGCTAGTTTCTTGCTTTAATAGATATTTTAGAACTGGCCACTAAAAATGTTTGCTGAAATCACTAGAGAATAATCCAATACATACAGACTTTTTGTTTACATTCATTCTACTCAATTGTCAAAAGGCTTCATCCCTCCTCTCTAAGATCCTCACAAACTCTGAATTCCGGTGTTTGGTCCTATTTAATATTTTCATCTACTTCATCCGCTTCAATAGATTCCTACTCCTTTTCACATCAATTAGAACTTGACATATCTCCCAGGTAACATACTCCTTGAGGCACCAACATGGCAGACAATTTAACAACCAGAGACAGTTTGTTCCCTTTTTAGCAAACAATTAGTATTTTTATGGTATAGCTGCATTTAACATCTCTGGTTGCTTATTCATCAAGGATGGCAGAATATCCTTCCTGCAGAGCAAAACTTGCCAGCCAGCAGACCCTATTGACAATTAAAATGAACCAGCCCAAAGAAAATACAATGATTATAGTCACAGACATGAATTGAAATTCCAGTTTAATCCTGAGAAATATGCAACAGCTATAAATTTTTATTTTGCTTAGTTGTGTAGTGAAGAAGAAACAGCTGATATTGGGAAGATACATTAGAGAATAAATTAAAATAACTGAGAGGAGAAGTATCAAGAGACATGCTTCAAATCCCTTGGCTATTTAATGTGACCAAATAATCAGATTTATCCCCAGAACAATTTGTTTCTCCAACATTCATATAACAAATAAGGTAGAGACTAAGGGTGCACTTAGATTAGAATTGAAAATTAAAAAGTGAAAATTTTTCTTACTTCAAAAAGGAAAAGAATTCAATCCAAATGATTCATATTTCCCCATAACTGTCATCTACTTGCGGAACATCACATTCTCTTTTTCTTCCCACATGTTTTTTCCCTTCCACAATTCAAATTCCTTCTCACTTCAAAAATATTTTAAGAAAACAATTCTAATCCAAGTGCACGCTAAATAACAGTATTTGGAAATTTATGTTTACAAGTCTAATTTGGTTGCCCTATTCTTTTTAAAAAGAACCAAAATTCAGTCAAATGGGAGCTAAATGATTTTTTTTTTTTTCACAGTCAAGCAAATGACACTTGTTTATAAGTAAGACTTGTTTACTTTAAAAAGTTCATAGCAGGCATTGTACAACTGGCTATTGCCAATAGCATATGAAAATTAATGATTAGTGGTGGGCAACGCAAATTATCCTTAAGAGCCTATAGTTACCATCCACGTGGGAGGAAATCAACCATTAGAAGAGGCACTTGTTATGATTAACAGTAGATTTCAAAATAATTGAATTTTCTATTCTTGTTTGTTCTGTACATTGGAATTAAGAGTATTAATAATTTTTTACAAAAACATTAATCACAATTGTTAAATATCAATTTCATAATCTTTTCTTTGATGTTATCAGGGCAAACTAGTTTATATTTATCTAAATTTAGGTTCCAAATATTTATTACGACCCTAATGATAAGTGAGGCAGTTTTCAAAATATTTAATATGACCTTAATGATAAGTGGAGCAACTTTCTTCACTTGGAAGAAGAATCATATGTATGGTTCTGTTTTTCAATTCTGGCTGCATTTCTATTTATCTGATGCAAATTACACGTTATGTCCAGAAAATTCTAGTTAAGTATGTCTGCATCTTATTACATAAAATAGTATCTAGAGGTTATTAAAAGACCAAAATGACCAGAAATACTAATGGGAATAAGGTACACTTTCTCATGCATGTAATGAGCAAGATATAAAAAACAATAGCTAAACAGAACGTAGTTTTCTGTCAAAAATCTGAATTTTAATTTGAATTTTGTTATAAAATTAGGGTAGTGTTAGAATAAAATCTACACACTACACACTAAGAAAATTCTAACTATTCTTTGCACAAGAATTTCTCTTCAAACTTCTCTCTTTCTTTCTCTCACAATTCTTTCTCTAATCTTTCTTTCACTAATCTTTCTTTCACAAAATGATGGTGTATTACAAGCTTAGAGAATAGCTCTATTTATAGAGCTCTAATTAGTGAAATATATCATGATATACATCATCTTCAACTAATCTCAATTAATGGTGTCTCCACTAAATGGTGGACATCCATAAAAATCTTCTAATAATTCACATAAATCCATAATTAGTGGAGTCTCCACTAATTAATGGAGATTCCAATAATTCATAACACTCCCCCTTGGATGTCCATCAATTACATAAAGAATATGCCTCGTTAAAACCTTACTAGATAAAAATCCAAGTGGGAAAAAAATCTAGTGAAGGAAAAAGAGTACACTATTCTATATGTCCATTTATTACTCCCCACGATGAGATGATTCCTTTAAATCTTTAAACCGACGCATACCGATTTTATATCTCAACTTTTCAAATGTTGCAGTCGGTAAAGTCTTCGTGAAAATATCTGCGAGGTTATCACATGACCGAATTTGTAGCACATCAATTTCACCTTTCTTCTGGAGTTCATGAGTAAAGAAGAATTTTGGTGAAATATGTTTTGTCCGATCTCCTTTAATATATCCGCCTCGTAATTGAGCTATGCAAGCTGCATTGTCTTCATAAAGAGGAGTTGGAATACCTTTGATTGATGATAATCCACAACTTTCTCGGATATAATGAATCATGGATCTTAGCCATACACATTCTCGACTTGCTTCATGAATGGCTATAATTTCAGCATGATTTGAAGAAGTAGCTGCTATAGATTGTTTCGTAGAACGCCATAATATAGCAATATTTCCACATGTAAATATATAGCCCGTTTGAGAACGTGCTTTATGTGGATCAGATAAATAACCAGCATCTGCATAACCTATCAATGTTGGACTGGTTTTATTTGAATAAAATAATCCGAGATCAATTGTACCTTGGAGATATCGAAGGACTTGTTTAATTCCATTCCAATGTCGTCGTGTTGGTGAAGAACTAAATCTTGCTAATAAATTGACAGCGAAAGCAATATCAGGCCGTGTGTTATTAGCAAGATACATCAATGCACCAATTGCACTGAGATATGGTACTTCAGGACCAAGGAGTTCTTCATCATTTTCTTGAGGTCGGAAAGGATCTTTATCCACATTTAATGATCGGACGATCATTGGAATACTCAATGGATGTGCTTTGTCCATGTAAAATCTTTTTAACACTTTTGCTGTATATGTTGATTGATGAATAAATGTTCCACTCTCCAAATGTTCAATTTGTAAACCAAGGCAAAATTTGGTTTTACCAAAATCCTTGATTTCGAATTCTCTTTTTAAATAATCAATTGTTTCTTGGAGCTCTTCAGGAGTTCCAATAAGATTAATATCATCAACATATATAGCTAATATCACAAATTTAGAACCAGATTTCTTAATAAAAACGCATGGACATACCTGGTCATTTTTCAATCCCGCTTTCAATAAATATTCACTAAGACGTGTGAACCACATGCGCCCAGATTGCTTCAGGCCATATAATGATTTACTGCAACTTGATGGAGTAATTTTCACGAGGATAATGTTTATATGCTTCGGCATATGAAATCCTTCGGGGATTTTCATGTAAACATCATTTTCTAAATTTCCATACAAGTAAGCGAGTGACAACATCTAATAGGCGCATATCTATCTTTTCATGTACTGCCAAACTGATAAGATATCGGAGTGTAATAGCATCAACAATAGGAGAATAAGTTTCATCATAATCAATACCTGGTCTTTGTGAAAAACCTTGGGCTACTAATCGCGCTTTATATCGAACGATTTCACTCTTTTCATTGCGCTTTCGCACAAATATCCATTTGTAGCCAACGGGTTTTATACCTTCCGGTGTTCGGACTGCAAGTCCGAAGACTTCACGTTTTGCCGATGCATTTAACTCCGATTGAATCGCATCTTTCCATTGCAGCCAATCTTTTCTATGCCGACATTCATCAATCGATATTGGTTCGGGATCATCATTATCCTGTGTAACATCAAGAGATATATTGTATGCAAATATATTATCAATAACAGTTTCTATCCGATTCCAACTTCTACCGGAAGTGGTATAATTGATAGAAATTTCGATGTTACTTTCATCAACTTACGGTTCTTTGTCATCGATCCTCTCTTGGTCTTTATCATTCTTTTCTTCAATATGATTTTCTGGATCATTTAATCCTCTTTTCTTTCGAGGATTTTTATCTTTAGAACCAAGAGGTCGGCCACGCTTCAGCGTGTTTTTGACTCAAGTGACTATAGGTATAATATTTTGTTCTGCTGGAACTTCAATTCGAATAGGAGCATTTATAGTTGGAATATGCGATTTTGTAACTCTTCCGGAGTCAACAAAAGCGTCCGGCATTTGATTTGCAATGCTTTGCAAATGAATTATCTTTTGAACTTCAAGTTCACATGCGCTTGTGCGCGGATCAAGATAATTTAATGATGTTGTCCAATCAAGATCCTTTTTATACTTGTTTGGGTTCTCCCCTAATTTAGGGAATAATGATTCATCAAAATGACAATCGACAAATCTTGCTTGTGAATACATCTCCGTCGGGGGTTCAACATACCCGATAATAGAGGGAGAATCATATCCAACGTATATCCCTTTCTTCTTTGAGGACCCATCTTTGTACGTTGGTTTGGTGCAATTGGAATATATACGACACACCCAAAAATTCTTAAATGAGCAATATTTGGTTCCGACCCAAAAGCCAATTGCAAAGGAGAGAATTTATGATAACTAACTGGTCTTATACGTACAAGTGTTGCAGGCATGTAGAATAGCATGTCCCGAGCGAGATGTTGGGAGATTTGTTTTCATTAATAATGGTCTAGCAATTAATTGTAATCGTTTAATCAAAGATTCAACAAGACCATTACGTGTGTGAACATGAGCTACATGATGTTCAACATTAATCCCAATTGACATGCAATATGCATCAAAAGCATGTGATGAAAATTCACCAGACATTATCCAAACGGATATTTTTAATGTGATGGTCCGGAAATTGTGCTCGTAATTTAATTATTTGAGCAAGTAATCTCGCAAACGCCAGGTTGCGAGTAGATAATAAACATACATGTGACCATCGGGATGATGCATCAATTAAGACCATAAAATATTTGAACGGTCCACATGGTGGATCAATAGGTCCACAAATATCTCAGTGAATCTGTTCGAGAAATGTAGGACTTTCAGCTCCTACTTTTACTGGTGATGGTTTAACAATTAATTTTCCTAGGAAACATGCAGTACATGCGAATTTTTCTGATGTTAATATCCTTTTATTTTTTAAAGGATGACCATGTGTATTCTCAATGATTCTTCTCATCATGGTAGATCCCGGATGACCCAACCGGTCATGCCAAATGCTAAAAGTAATAGGATCAGTAAACTTCTGGTTTACTAGATGATGAATTTCAATTGTACGTATTTTTACAAAATATAGACCAGTAGAAAAAGACGACAGTTTTTCTAATACCGATTTCTTACCCAAATGCATTTGAGTAATAAAAAGATGCTCAATCCCATTTTCCTCATTTGTTTCCACATGATACCCATTTCTGCGGATATCTTTAAAACTCAATAAATTTCTTCTGGATTTTGAGGAAAATAGTGCCTTATCAATAATAATTGTTGTTCCTTTAGGCAACAATATACTAGCTCTTCCGGAGCCCTCAATTACATTTGCACTACCGTTTATCGTATAAATATTTATTTCTCCCATTTTGAGATCAGAAAAATATTTCTCATTTTTTAGTATGGTGTGTGTAGTTCCACTATCAATAATGCATACATTATCATTAATAACAGCCATCTGAACACAAATATATATATGTAAACGTAAATATTATTAGAATAGAATGAAAATGAAAATACAAAAATATCAGGGTGAGGCTTTAGTTCTTTTGGACACTGCCATCACCAATTAAATGGTCTATCCTACCGTCTGGGTGTTCAAAAAAATCCGATACATCCATATGGGTAATATTGATATTAAGATCTTCAGGATCACTATCGTCATCCTCCACATTATTTATTGGATGTTGAGAAAAATTTGCTTCCACATTTTTATTTTTCAATGAAGCTTGATACAATTCAACTAAATGCTTAGCCGTACGACAGTTTCGTGACCAATGACCTTTCATGCCACATCTATAACATATATCCTCATGCTTTTCTTCAATTTCTTTTTCTTTTCCCTTTTGATCTTTTCTGTTCCACTTCGGTGGACGAGTATTTCTCACGGTTTGATTATAATTGTGATAAGGGAAATATCGAGCGTGACTACGACCATAACCACGACCACGGCCACGGCCACGGCCACGACCACGACTATAACGATGGCTCTGCTGGAGCCAACGGCATTCACTTGCAGGAGTCTTTGTAGAGCCGATTGGTGCGGCTTCATGATTTCTCAATAATAACTCATTATTTTTCTACTGCAATGAGGAGGGCGAGTAATTAAATCTGTAAATTTTGTATACCCCTTTTCTCGATATTGTTCTTTGCGGGACAATATTCGAGGCATGAAATGTGGAGAATGTCTTCTCCAACATATCTTCATCGATCACTTTTTCTCCGCATAATTTTAATTGAGATGTAATTTTATACATTGCGGAGCTATATTCATTCACGGTTTTAAAATCTTGCAACCTCGGGTGCAACCATTCATACCGTGCGAGTAGGTAGTACGACCATCTTCGGGTGGTCAAATCTTTCTTTTAAATTTACCCATAGGCCATATGGATCTTTTTCGGTAAGATATTCCATTTTTAAATTTTCATCGAGATGACGACGAATAAAAATCAAAGCTTTAGCCTTGTGTTGTGCGGATGCACTATTATTTGCATGAATAGTTTCACTAAGGCCTTCGACATTTAGATGCATTTACGCATCAAGAACCCATGACATATAATTTTTTCCGAAATATCAAGGGCGACAAATTCGAGTTTCGCGATGTTAGCCATAGAGATCAATAAATGCGTACTGTCTTACGGCTTTGGTAACGGCGAAACTCGTGCTTAGTCTTCTGGCTTTTGTACCGGTAGAGACTCGTGCTGATAACGTGTTATAAAATTAGGGTAGTGTTAGAATAAAATCTACATACTACACACTAAGAAAATTCTAACTATTCTTTGCACAAGAATTTCTCTTCAAACTTCTCTCTTTCTTTCTCTCACAATTCTTTCTCTAATCTTTCTTTCACTAATCTTTCTTTCACAAAATGATGGTGTATTACAAGCTTAGAGAATAGCTCTATTTATAGAGCTCTAATTAGTGAAATATATCATGGCATACATCATCTTCAACTAATCTCAATTAATGGTGTCTCCACTAAATGGTGGACATCCATAAAAATCTTCTAATAATTCACATAAATCCATAATTAGTGGAGCCTCCACTAATTAATGGAGATTCCAATAATTCATAACAAATTTCTAATTGTCCTTCCAATTATCCAATTATTCTGACATTGAAATCTTTGATTGAAATAATATTAGTATTCAATTAAAAGGTGCCCCTAAGGCCACCCTTCTCCTTGTCCTCATCGCAGCCCCGCCCAACCTCAACACCAACCGCATTGGAGGGTCTGAACGTGCATTTCTATTTACTACATTTAAAATGTGATTAATGAGTTAATTTACCAACTCTAATATTGCATACAACATTTCTTTTTGAGTGCTGAGATCTTTACATTATGGATATTTTCCAGAAAAGTTAGACAACTATTTTTAATGATCAAGCTTACAAGTGAATCTTCTGATTATGTTCAAGATACAAATATTAACTCAAAAACCTAAAATTTCATGCCATATCACAATACTGCCAATTTATTTTAAGACACTCCAAAACTTTTGAAATATACCACAGATCAAAGACAATAAAAATACCATCTCCCAATAACTTTCCTGGTACCACTACGCATACCAAAAATCCCTAGCACATATATCTGTACCTTTATTGTAAAGTCCGGGATGGTCCAAAAATGTGGAGTTGATCATCAGGAAACATTCAAAGAAAGCGGCAGGGTTTATTTTTAACCAAATAAGGAAGGCAGTTTCTGATATCTATTTTCCGGTTCACAAACATGTGCCCACCACAGAGAGAGAACAAAGCAATTAGTTGAATTAACCTTGGACCTTAAATTTTATCCAAAGTACTTATTACGAGTCTCTACATCAAAACGTAAACTACTTGTACAATAGCAACTCAATCATGTGAAGATATTCTTAAGGTAGAAGGACATGGAGCTCATCTATTTGTTTCCAAGTCAAGTCAACCCATTGCTCTGCTTGGCCTTTTTTACCCATATTGATAACTTCACCCAGCAGACAGACCAGCGAGGAAGAAGTACACACAAGTCTGTTTACATCTCTCTCTAATGTATATCAGACATGTGTATTATCTTTTTGCACCTCAGCACAACTTTTTGAACTGCTCTGGGTGTTGGTGACTCACCTTAAATGCAGATGCTTTTAACTATTTATCCAAAGGATTCATCTCAAATCTGCCCTCTCAATAGTTACACCTTTGAATGGCAGCCAGAAAAACCCAATGTTTCTCAGGCACTTTGATTAAGTTGAAGTCAATAATATCCACAGAATTACAAATTGTATCCATTCCTTTTTGGAAAAAGTAGTAAAAAAGGTCTTTCTCACTCCTTTAACCAACTCTAACTCTGTCTTCTTGTTTATTATTGTCTATTCCAATTCACGGACATATTACAATGCTCCTCGAGCTGTTAATATGACTAACCATTTGGAAATGCCAAAGACTCTCGCTTCCTAAACCCATGTTAACATGCATCTCAAAGTAACATCTAAAGACTCTTCCTTTCTAAGGTGACCTTGGTTTTCTATAGCGCTAATGGGTTTTTTATCATCCAGGACAATTTCCACCACATAGAACCACTTCATGTAACAGCAGACAATATTCTCATAGTTGTATGTATGTTAAAAAAGTATTAGAAATAAATAAGCTCTTCCATGGACAACACCACCCCCAAAACAATAAGCAGCAGCACAACTCCAACATGGACAATCTTGTACATCCGTGGTTCCTCTTCCTATTTATTGATAATAATAATTAATTAAAAAATGTCAAATCTCCACCACAAAATAATTCAAGTTAAATTGGATCCAAGATGAGAATTTCCTTCAAGAGATCCACAAAATTAAACAAGGAACAAAATGGTATAACATTGCAAAACTCTTACCAGACATTTTTTTCCTGCACGGAGGTATCCAGCTTCCATCCATGGCAGCCACCCAACAATATTCATCAAAATCTATAGGCTAAAACTTTATATTTACAGAGATTAAAACATGCACTTAAAAGATATCAAAATTGAATTGAATCAAATCAAATCGAATCGAGTCCAGGATAAGAAATTCCTTCATTTGATCTACAATATTCAAGATTGCAAAATTCTTAACAGACAACTTCATCTGTTTCAATTTTACAGCCTGGAGAGGTATCCAATTTTTCGCCCATCGCATCTACACATATTAAGTAGATACATTTATACATAGTAAGAGTGAAAGAATTAAGAATCTGAGAAATTGATCAAAAGATGAGAAGAATAATGCAAGTAAGGTGCGGTGAGAGATCATTGAAGGAGAGAGAATATTATACTCTAATCTTAGACCTTAGATTCAATGCATGTAAGGTAACAGTAAAAGTACTGTACTCCAATAGAAGCACAAGGACAAGATTTAACAGAAGTCCCAGCGCACCTAGACTCCTGTCATCGGGCACTCCAGTACGGATATCCAGAATTCCTGCCATCTATTTATGACCTATTCCTTTATGTCAAGTCTAGAGATGGAACAAAAGGGCGAGTTGATCATCGGGAAATCTACATGCAGGAAGGTTGATTTATCACCTAATTGGGAAGGCATTTTCTGGTGTAGAGAGAGAGAGCGGGAAGACATAATAAAGATGTAAGTTCAATTAGCAAGGGACCTTAAATTCTATTCAAAGAAATTACTATAAGCCTCTATTGAAGTACTTATTGAATTGCAACTTGAACACATGAAGACATTACTAAGTGTTTGCACAAGTGAAGTCAACCTGTTATCTGCTTAACTTTTACCCATACTTATAAACTCTCCCGGTCTAGGTTTGTCAATGGACCGCAGAGGAAGAAGTACACGCGCAAGTCTGTTTACATCTCTCACCATATATATGTAAAAAATGCATGTGTCATTGCATGTTAGCAAAACTTTTGGAACAGCTCTCAATATTGGTGCTTTTATATGGGGTTTTTGATCGAATAGGGGCTAAAACCCACTGAAACGCCATTTGAGGGGCGAACAGGGAGGTGGCGGCTAAGTGGGGTACCTCGCATTCACAAAATGCGAGGCTCCCCGGCATCTTGCATTCTATGAATGCGAGATATGCTACTATAGAATTCTCATGAATTTCGTGGAATTTGAGGTGCATTACAAATGCCAATTGCGAGATGCTGCCAACCTCGCAAAAAGCATTTGCGAGATTGGTCCAATTCACCAATTCATGCATTGATTTTTTTTATAATTTTTTTTTTTTACTTGTACGTACTCCTCCCAAAAGCATTTGCAAGATTGGTGCTCCCATTCACCAATTCATGCATTGATTTTTTTTTTATAATTTTTTTTTTACTTGTACTTCTCCCAAACTGTGAATTTTTTTTTTAATAATTTTTTTTCTCACTTTTTACAACAAAATATGTTTATTTTTTTAATTTCTTTTTTTATTGTAAAAGAAATTAATATAAAATAAAATTTAATAATTTAAATTTAATCATTACAAGTAATATACATATTTTTATTATAATTAATTTTATTTACATGTACATGTTTTGAAATAAATTTTTATTCATATTTTTAATTTATAATATTTAAGTATTCATTAAAAAAATTATAAAATTTTTAATTTTTAATTATCTAAACATACTAAAAATATCTTCTTTTTTTTATTGGAACTAGTTTATCATTTTTTGTGACTTGCTCCTCTTATTTATTTATTTTTCTGACTAGTTTATCAAATGTGATTTGCGAAGTATGCATTTTTATTTTTTTTTTTAATTTTTTTTATCTTGCGAATGTGAAAATATGTACATATAAATAAAATTAATTATAGTAAAAATATGTATATTACTTGTAATGCTATCTTTAAATTCAATAGCATGCATTTTTACTTTTTTTTGGTAATTTTTTTCTCACTTTTTACAACAAAGTATGTTTTTTTTTTTTTCAATTTCTTTTTTCTATTGTAAAAGAAATTAATATAAAATAAAATTTAATAATTTAAATTTAATCATTACAAGTAATATACATATTTTTACTATAATTAATTTTATTTATATGTACATATTTTGAAATAAATTTTTATTCATATTTTTAATTTATAATATTTAAATATTCATTAAAAATTTATAAAATTTTAAATTCTTAACTATCTACATATACTAAAAATATCTTCTTCTTTTTTTATTGGAATTAGTTTATCATTTTTTGTGACTTGCTCCTCTTATTTATTTTCTATTGAATTTAAAATCTCAACTATAATCATCCGTTCATTATTATTATTATTTTTTTGTAATTTTTTTCTCACTACTTACAACAAAATATGTTTATTTTTTTCAATTTTTTTTCTATTGTAAAAGAAATTAATATAAAGTAAAATTTAATAATTTAAATTTAATCATTATAAGTAATATACATATTTTTACTATAATTAATTTTATTTATATGTACATATTTTGAAATAAATTTTTATTCATATTTTTAATTTATAATATTTAAGTATTCATTAAAAAATTATAAAATTTTAAATTCTTAACTATCTAAATATACTAAAAATATCCTCTTCTTTTTTTTTTTTTTGGAATTAGTTTATCATTTTTTGTGACTTGCTCCTCTTATTTATTTTCTATTGAATTTAAAATGTCTACTATAATCATCCGTTCATTTTTTTTTTTTTTGTAATTTTTTTCTCACTACTTACAACAAAATATGTTCATTTTTTTTTCAATTTCTTTTTTCTATTGTAAAAGAAATTAATATAAAATAAAATTTAATATACTAAAAATATCTTCTTCTTTTTTTCTTATATGGGAACTAGTTTATCATTTTCTAAAAATATGATCATAACAAGTAATATCTGTATTTTTACTACAGTTAATTTTATATATATTAAATTTTGAAATAAATTTTTATTTGTAGTTTAATTTATAATATTTAATTATTCGTTAAATAATTATAAAAATATAAATTCTCAACTAGCTAAATATACTAAAATTATAGTGTCAACTATTTAATTAAATATCAATTATCTAAATTTCACAATCCCCTTACATTTCATAATCGAAATAATTTATAAATTAACTGAGTTCAGATAATGTGTGAAATATTAAAATTCTTAAAAAAATCATTTAAAAAATTATAATCTCAATATTTGTCTTTAATATTACAAATAATAAAATTTATTACACATGAAATAATCTAAAAAAAAAGTATGGAAGCTAATTCCACAATGAAATCCTCGACGGTTCCTTGGAGGTTGAACTCGTCTCTAAGGCTGCTGTTGTTCTTCTTCAGGTGGCTCTTCCGGTTGTATTGTACCTTACTCGTAACGGTGAGACGGACCGGGAATATCTATATAATGTCTGTGTCATATCTGAGACCGTCCAGAAGAAGGGCCGGCATCAAAATCACCAGTTGAAGATAAGTATCTAGTATCGAAGATTAGGTGCTGTGGAGTAATGAAATCAACTTGTCTATCTTCAACTTCTGTAGGATCACCTTGTTCATAATCGTGTACTGGTGAGTAGTGATCATGCATAGGAATATCAGGTACAACACATCTGCGTGCCCGTCTACCCCCTCTCCGCACCGGGAGAACTCCGCGATTGACTTCTTGCGGGATCGGAGGTATTGGTTGAGCAGTGTAACTTCGTCTAACTGGCTCATAAGGCGGGTGGTTCAGACGACTTGCCTTACCAGCGGCGGTCAACGAACGCGTAGCGAGATCTGTTATTGATGCAAACATCTGTCTACTCGCAGCATCCGCATTTTGATAGCCTTCATTGCCCAGGTACAATATCCGATGCATCGAATCAGCCTATATATATATTTCGAAATGTCAATAAATTATTTTAATGTAAATTATATATTTTATAATATTATGTAAGAAAATTTACGTACCAATACTTCTGTCACCCCACCGCTCAATTGGTAGCCCGAAGGATTAGGTTGCGTTATAATTGGATTACCAATCAATCGTCTGGTATGAGTCCAATACCACGCTGCATAATCAGGCGAGACTATATTTTGACCATAACTATGCTGTCCAAGTAGAACTGTTCCATGCCGATTAACCCAATTCGCGAGATGCATTGAATCTATCTCGGGCCACCCTGCACCGGTAGTTCTTATGTCACGGGCATGCAAATTGTCACCGGTGTCAACTACAGCAGGTATAGTCTGCACAAATCCAAACTGTCGCATGACTCTATCTGGACGATGCACTTCTATTATTTCCCAACAAATTAGGGATGTAATAGATGCTCAAATGTGTCGTCCATGAGTGCAATACAGGGGTAAGGTAGCCAACATGTGCTCATCATAAGGCTGCCAGATAAACTGTATAAAGGTAAATTGTCAATATCAATAATAAATAACGAATTTAAAATTAGAGTTGAAAGTAAATTGGTTGAAGTGAGACTTACATGATCATACTGCATTCTATCTAACTAATCCCTATAGGTAAGAAGCACATGTGTCGGGGTACGTGCAAGCTCTAATGGTCCCTCCCATGCTGATCCTCTCGGGGCATGAGGATCAACATATTCAACCGGACGAACTCTGCTCAGTCTGATAGTAGGGATACGCTCCCAAGCCCACAACTATTTCAACATGAACAACCAATTCTTAAGAAAATACTATATTTATTATTAATTTATAATACTAATTAGATTTTTTAAAAATGTGTGTTCCATACCTGAATCAACAATAATGGGCCACTGATGGTGTGTGCTCTGTAGGATGTAGCGTTGCACAGACAACGGTACAGATGAGCCAACGCTGCACTTCCCCAACTAAGGGTACCAGATACCTCTAAATCACGAATGTGTTTAAGAAAGCGTAGATGTACTCTGTTGCCAGACTTGTCTGAGAATAGAAAGCCTCCAATGAGCTGCATAATACGGCACCGTGTATGCTGCCCTATCATCTCTGGCGTCGCATCTGCAGGTAGTGGCTGGCTCAATGCTCTCTCGAGGGAAATAATCTTCAATCTATATCCGTCAAGCTCCGTTAGAGTAGGTCGAAATCCCAGAAGCTCGTCGCACATGTCAATCAACTCTACAGTTGAATGTACAAAACGACTGGTACAGATAACATCACCTTCTACACGTAATCCAAAAAGAATATCTATATCCTGTAGGGTGATAGTAGCCTCTCCGACTGCAAAGTGAAACGTATGCGTCTCCTGACGCCATCTTTCCACTAATGCTGTTATCAGTGGATGGTCGATCCGCATGTAACATAAACGACATAGTCCACCAAAACCAGCAATATCCATAAACTGCTCAATACGATGATCGAACGGTTGAGCCTCCCAGAACATGCTATCATTATGCTTTACATTTAAAACGTCGTTGTATAAATGTCCTGCCCAAATATGTGACGACCTGTATTTGTGTTGCAATCTCAACACGTCCGGTATAATAGGACCTGGATCCACTCCGTGTGAAGTGGGCTCATACATTCTATCCTAATTGATAGAACCAATTTAGGAAAATTAAAAATAAACACAAAAGTAAGATGTATAGCAAACATCTTATTAAGTACAAAAAAATAAATACAAAAGTAAAGATAAATAATTTAATGCAAGCTGTATAACAAATATTAAAAATTAAGTTTACAAATAAAGTAATGTATCTAAACAAATTTAACTATCTAAATATAAAACTTAAATAGATGTCGCATTTATTGTACAGCGCCGTGAGTGCAATTTCTCCTATTGTGTCCGCTGCGATGACAGGCGCCGCAACGAGGTGGTGAATCGGGATTACGTTCATCCATCTCATTCCGAATACGTGACGTCCGCAATCTACCCCTTTAACTATTCTTGAAATGGTGAGTAAACGGGGCCACGCTAAAGCCAGGATTACGCCAATAATTCTCGTGTGGAATGGGCCTGAACTGTGCTGTATAAGTCATCCTGTATGACAGTGTCGTATTTTTTGATGACACTAAATCTCCAGGATTCAACCCCAATTGCTGACATGCTACAAACGCGTGCGAACAAGGTATTCCATAAATTTCCCATTTGCAATAGTTGCACTTCCTGACCCCAATATCAACCTCGTATGAGTTATTTCCCTTCCCGTGCTTACGATGCGGTGACACAATATTAAAAATTTCACGATCTCGGTTAAAAGCCAGTATACGGTGTGTTCTTCCTTTCGACTCATTCTGCACAAATTTGGCCCATATCCTAGAAGGAAAGTGATATCGCCCATGATTAGCCTCCTGTCTATGGTCATTGAAATACTTCACTGTTTTTTTGAAGGAATACTCAACTATTACTTTGATGGGTAGTGCACGTATGCCCTTTACGACACTGTTGAAAGATTCTGCCAGATTGGTTGTCATGTTACCACACTGATGCCCACCGTCATAAGCAAACGTCCATTGCTCTTTCGGAATCAAATCTAACCATGCCTTTGCTTGGGGATTTAGCAAATTAATTTCTTCCATAATCCTCAAAAATTTTCGCTTTTTGCTTTGATCCCCGGCTGCGTACATCAACTTCTTCAACTCATGCGTTTTGAACTTTGAATTGAAGTTACTCCGAATATGCCTAAGACAAAATCTATGTACAGCCATTGGCTCTCGCCAGAGGGGTAGTCGATGAACTGCATTCACAATCCCAATGTGTCTGTCAAATATTAAACAAAATTTGCGATCCTTTAACACATGTTCTCTTAACAAGGTCAAAAACCACCCCCAACTGTCATTAGTTTCTTCGTCCACGACTGCAAATGCAAGAGGCAATATATGATTATTGGCATCTTGACCCACCGCTATTAAAAGTTTTCTCCTGTATATACCCCTCAAAAATGTCCCGTTAACACTTACCACCGGTTTCATGTGAGTAAATGCATCAATACAGGGTCCGAACGCCCAAAAAACATATCCAAAAGTTTTGGCCCCATTGCTATCCATAGGCAAGAAGTGCCATGCCACGACGGTACCAGGATTCGCATCTTGTAAGGCTTGCATATATCGTGGTAGCTGTGCAAATGAAGATGGCCAATCCCCGTAGATATCCTCAATAGCATTCCTGCGTGCGTTCCATCCTTTTCTGTATGACGGAGTGAAGTGCAATGTGTTATGAATATGACTATTTATTTCACTGACTTTAATCTCCGAATTATCATGAATCAAATGCAAGATGTGCCTCGCCATGAATTTCGCACTCATGTTTCGATGGTTCCCGTCGACTGTTTGGACAAGACAAATGTGATCACCATGCCATCGACTAATTTGCTACAAGCCAGAACCTTTCTTTTTCCGTGCACGGATACGCCAATAACATGGATGCTCTAGAGTTGAATTTTTACACTCAGCAACCCAGTATGAACTCTTGCTTTCCACCACAGTAAACTCATAACCCATTCTAATAGACCACGATCGAACAGCCCAAAGCAACTCATTCTTATCCCTGAACCACATACCAACCCTTAAGTCACTATTGGATTCCGACCATAAATCCATCCCCGTACTCAGCATCAATCCACCAACTTTATTTTCCAACTCTTGCGAAGTATCTAATCGGTCAAGATATGTTGAATACGGTGGATCGTACAAGCGGATCGGTTCAGATGATCTATTAGCAAGCTGTTGCAATACAGAAGGACCGGGAATATCTGCGTCGTCATTGTCATCCCCCCCGTCCTCGTCTGGTGACTCATCCGCGGTGGGCCCATCAACGTCTGACGTAGGTCCTAACCCGTCCACAGTCGTTTCTGGAGCACCAACCCAACTAGGCTCTTGAGCTACCCAATCATCAACTGGGGTTATTTCTAATGGAACACCAATTTCAGCCGTTGAAAATAATTGCTGGCTCGTCTGTGCTTGGAGGGATTGAATGTGGTCATAAGGTTGAGGCATGGCAAATTCAGTAGAAGCTGAAAAGTATTGATTGCTAGGTCCAACAACTTGGGCATCCAAAATTGATGTATTGAAAAGGGATTGAAAAGTATCATTTCTGATATGTGGAGGATCGTTGGCTATAGGGATTGGAAAATTTAAGTCGAAGTTAGGCATGTTGACAGGAACAGTTGAGTTAAGTAATGCAGTGAACGATTCAGTGATAGGAGTTGGGATGTTGTGCTCTAAAATATCTGTAGCGTTGCATTCGGAATCTGGACGATCTCATGGTGAACATGCAGATCTATTGGTTGTCCCCTCACGGTAGATGCATAATACCACAAATTTTTCATATCATCGTCATCCGTTATAGCAGCGGTTGTAGACCTCGTCCCAGTACTAGTAATAGTGTCCTCCCTCATTGTGATTTGTAACTTCACAGTAGACGTGTCCAGACCTCGAATGGCACATATTTTATTGACTAGCCCGCCAAAACTAACCCGATTTCTAACAATTAATGCCTTACGATAGGGACCATTAAAAAATGGCCATGTGCCGTGCGCATAATTTCACAATCCCAATATAACCGTAGTCTTACAGGTTCTTCTAATGACATTGCGTCTAGATCTATTGAACAGGAATTTTCTATTCAAAAATTAAAGTATGTCACGATCAAATAAATAACTATTCAAAAATTAAAGTATCCCTAAATAAACAGATAAATAAACAACTATTTAAGTAATTAAATATTTAAATAAATAGACAAATAAATAAATAAATAATCAAATAAATAAATAACACGATAAATAATTAATTACTTTAATAAGACAATAAATATTAATTATTAAATATTATAAATAATATTATGCACTAACTAAATAAATTAATAATGACCTCAATATAATGATTTTAGTAATAATAAATAATAATTAAACTAATAGTAATAAGATTAATAATAAACATAATAAGACTACTAGTAATAAATTAATAATAAACATAATAGTAATGAACTATGCACTAATATTTAAACTAATAAATTTACGAATAAAGAAATCATCGAAACAAAATTAACTAACAATACAATAAGATTAATGAATAATAGGTTTAACAATATCAACCAATAAATATGTTATTAGTAAATATAAAAAACATTTATAATAGTAAGTAATAAAAATTAATTTTAGTAATAAAGTTAATAAACAATGTATAATAACCTTAACAATAATAAAAATAAATGAACACATAAATAATTAAATAATTAAATAACTATTTAGGTAATTAAATATTTAAATAAATAGACAAATAAATAAATAAATAAATAATCAAATAAATAAATAACACAATAAATAATTAATTACTTTAATAAGAAAATAAACATTAATTATTAAATATTATAAATAATATTATGCACTAACTAAATAAATTAATAATGACCTCAATATAATGATTTTAATAATAATAAATAATGAATAATAATTTTAATTTTAATTTAAAAAATATATATACATATTAAATTATATTATAGAATTTTAATTATGACTATAATATAATAATTAGGGATAAGAAAATAACAATAACATCATATACTACAATGGTAATATATTATGAAAAAAAATAGTATAATAATTATATTATATTAGTTAAACATAATAGTAATGAACTATGCACTAATAATTAAACTAATAAATTTATGAATGAAGAAATCATCAAAACAAAATTAATTAACAATAAGATTAATGAATAATAGGTTTAATAATATCAACCAATAAATATGTTATTAGTAAATATTTAAAAAATTTATAATAGTAAGTAATAAAAAATAAATTTAGTAATAAAGTTAATAAACAATGTATAATAACCTTAATAATAATAAAAATAAATGAATACATAAATAAATAAATAATTAATTAATTAACTATTTAGATAATTAAATATTTAAATAAATAGACAAATAAATAAATAAATGATAATTAAGTAAATATATATGCATACTAATTTTAATTGTGACTATAACAGAAAAAGATAACTGAGCTTTCTCATAAGAAAATCCACTATAAGTTAAAAGACATCTGTAAGCTATTATTCTAATTTGCAAAACTCATCATAAAAATACATACAACCGAGTCAATATTGAGAACAAATTGAAGTACAACATTCAACATAGCTATCAACTTTATAAAAGAAAAAAAAAATAATAAGTAATCACTTTTGAGCAAGTGTTCCAAAACAACAAAGATATGCTGATTAACTGCTTTTGCCGACAACGAAAATCGAATTCTGCGGTGGAGAGCACAAGCCTTTGGCCTGAAAATTTAACATCATTCACTGTATGCCATTTGATTCTTGAAAATTGTTAAAATTATTTTATTTTAAAATGTTTCCCATGTCTGTCTCTCGTTTCTCATTCTGCCTCACACATTCCAAACACACCCCAAGATGCACAATCAAACAGAAACCCCGTTTTCATTCTAATGGAGCTTGAACAGAGGAACAGAGAGCAAAGAAGGGAACCGAGAGCAAAGAGGGAAACCTATTGTAAAAGATGACCAACCGGCGGCGGCAGTGGGGTTTCTTCCGGCGGCGGCAGTGGGGCTTCTTCCGGTGGAGGCTGAGGCTTCTTCCGGCGGCGGAGCAAATGGGCGGCGGCAGCTAACGAGTTTCTGAGCAATGGAGAGAAGAAGCTATGCTGTGGATAGGAAGAAGATGGACAACAGATTTGAAGAGAGATATTGCTTATAATGAAGTTGCCGGGGAAGAATTATGACCCGTGCATGAACAGTAGAAGAAAAGCTTTTCCAGAGATTCTCTGGAAAAGCTTGCATGCCCGTGAACACAACAGAAGGAAAAGTCGTGCCGCGTGGAGAAGACGATTTCCTCGCCAATCGCATTTGCGAGGTCCTAGGACCTCGCAATTTCAAAATGCGAGGAAGTCAGAACGCGCACTTCCATGCCAGGCTTTGTCGGCATTGTCAGACGCTATGTAATCTCGCATTCGGTAAATGCGAGAACCTAGGAAACCTCGCATTCACCGAATGCGAGGTACCCCCTTCTATCCCACCGTATAAATTTCACCCATCGCTTGGATTGTGATTTGGTTTTCGCACCAAATCGGTCAAAATCCCTTTTATCTGAAGGAAGTACTTCAATTACGGCTTCTCAAAAGTCCAAAGTTTCTAAGCTAGAATAAAGTTAACAATAGTACTACATCCGTTTCACAATATATGTCATTTTAGACTTATACACAAGAATTAAGGTTCATAAATTTCAGACAGTTTTAAAATTAAATTTCTAAAAATACCTCTAATTAACTCTTTATCTATTTTGGTAATTGGAGAGAGTTGGAATCATAATTAGTAGAAAGAGAGAGATTGCAAGAAAGTGTATGACTGAAAAAAAGTAATAAAATTTTATAAAATTTTGTAAAACGACTAATATTGTGAAAAAAAATTTAAATCTAAAGCGACTTATATTGTGAAACGGAAGTAGTAATATCTTTGAATGGATACTGGAAAAACCCACTATTGGTATTAGACGCTCTTGCTTTCTAAACTAATGCCAATATGCATCTTAAGGTAACATCCAGCGACTCTTCCTTTCCAAGGTGAGTGCAACTTTCTATGGCTCTAGTAGTTTTTTCCTTGTCCATGACAATCATTTGATATGGCAACAAATCCTTCGTGTTATACTTCAAAAGTTGGAAACACTGATTCAAAAATCTATAAATTAGTTGAAAAGAAGTATGTGGGTTAAGTTGTGAACCGAATAAGTTGGGTAAATGGGACGTCGCTGTTTTGTCATCAGATTGTCAAATACAGAGGGAAGCAACGGTAACTCTCAACGATTATAAAGTTGTACTGTTTATCTTCTTCTTCTCTTGGGGAGGTAAGTTAGAGGTAAAATGGGTAGCTAATGTTAGCAAGTCATCATGGTTCAGATTGCTTAATTAGAAGGTTCTATGAGTTGATGGCTATGATGCTTGTCTATGAGGAGTATAAATGTCTTGTTATAGAAGAGTCAAGTATCGGTGGAAATTTTGCAGAAACTTCAGAATAATTCTGAGGTGATTTTCCTTATGTTTGTTAATTCCTTTTTCTGTACTTACCTTCGACTCTTGTTCCATCCAACTCTCTATAACTTCTGAAATATATATACCTATAATTGTGTTTTATTTTTAATTCAACTGATTTTTTGAGTTTGGGGTCACTCTGGAATTTTAGTTTACCTGACAGAATTGAGAAGGATCATAACAATTTTGGTATCAGAGCAATTACGAACCTAAGGAATTATGCCTGCAACTTGTAACTAGGAGATGAGTGAAAATGTCCTGAAAATGGAGGTAGACTTGCAAGATTTGCAGATTCAGATAGAGAACAATGTGAGAAGTTGCAATTCCTTAGACCAAATGGTTAAAGAACAAGGTAAGAGGCTGGACTCTATAGATAAAAGCATTTCTGGAATACAGTATCAGTTAGAAGGGAATATTAAACAAACTGCATCTCTTTTTGAAAGTGTGAATTCCTTAATAGCTTCTGTGGGAGATATTACTAAGAAGTTGGATGTTTATAATGGGAAAAGAGCTGAGAATAGTGGGTCTGGTATTGAGAATCCTGTGCAACATACTTTTTTGAGTTTTGAATCAGCTAGTCAGTCTAGGTATTGTGGTAGGGAGGATGGTAGGCATGTGGTTAAACTGCCCAAACTTGACTTCCCCACTTTTAATAGAAATGGATGAATGGAATGGGTGTCAAAAGCTAAGAGATATTTTGAAATTCATCAAATTCCAAAAGAAAGAAAGTTAGGTATTACAAAGTTATACTTGAAAGGAAAGGCATTCATATGGTTTAGTGGGTTTATGAAGACACATACGGGATATAATTGGGATCAAATGGCTTTGGTTTTATGCAAAAGATTTGGAAAAGGGACTGATATTCAGCTTATGGAGGAATTCAGTAAAATCAGAAAGTTAGGAATTGTAGAAGAATATTTAGACAAGTTTGAGAAGTGAGGACTATTATAATGATGAATATGCCTACTGCAACTGAGACATACTATATCTCGATATTTACTAGTGTGTTGAAGGAGGAATTGAGATTTGTGGTCAAGATTTTTAAATCCCAAACATTAGATGAAGCATTTGAACAAGTCATTAACCTGCAAACCACTATTTCAGCATTAAATGAGAACTCGACACTTTTTTCTAAAACATACCAAAACAGCTCCATTACTTTCAAAACCTCTTTTGCTACCACCAAAACCCTCCCTGCCCTAAAAAAACCAAAACTCAAATTACTAAAACAACACCCTTCAAGAAAATTACTCCTACAGAGATTCAGAGTAGAAGAGAAAAGGGCTTATACTTTAGGCGTGGTGACGAGTATACACTTAAGCATATTTGTCCAAGAAGCAACTCAATAATATTTTGGTGAATGAACTTAGTAAATATGAAAAGAAGTTTATACTTCAAGAAGGGGAAGAAGTGAAAATGGAGGGGAAAGTTGTTGCTAATGTAATAGAAGTTGGTGATGAAGTGCAACTTTCTATAAATACCTTGACAGGAAACCTGAATTGCAGTACATTGATTATTCGAGGTAAGATTAAGGGAAGGAAGATTTCAGTGCTGATTAACACTAGTAGTAGCAACAATTTCATTGACAAAAATTTGGCTGAGGAATTGAAGCTTAAGAAGGTTCCAACCAAACCTATGATTGTAACTATATCTGATGGGAACAAAATGTATAGTAGAAGCTTATGCAGTAAGTTAAAATGGGAGATGCGGCAAGAAGTGTTTAAACACGATATATGGGTATTGAAATTAGGAAGAAGTTATATGATCTTAGGGGTTGATTGGTTGAAGAATTATAGCCCTATTGTGTTTGACTTTGAGAAACTAAATTTAAACATTAACAAGCATAGAAAGGAAATCAAGTCGATAGGCGGCAATGATGAAATTACTATCAAGGAGGTTAAAAGGAAAACCTTACAGAAATAGTTGGGAATTGTGAGAAGGCAATTACAGGACAATTGTGTTCAGTACTAGTGGAAGAAGAAGCCGAAATAATTCCAAAAGAAGTGACTGAGTTTTTGTTACAAAATGCTAAGGTTTTTAAGAAGCCACAAGGTCTGCCACCTATCAAGGAACATGAACACCAAATCTAGTTAGTTAAGAGGACCCAACCCTTCAAGATAAAGCCATATAGGTACCCTCATTTAGAAAGTAGAAATTAAGAAAATGGTTGCAAAAATACCGCAATAAGGAATCATCCGGCCCAGTAACAGCCCTTATGCTTTACCAGTGCTATTAGTTAAGAAGAAATATGATAGATGGCATTTTTGTGTTGATTATAAACAGTTGAACTCCTTCACTGCCAAGAATAAGTTTCCTATCTCTATAATTGATGAATTATTGGATGAGTTACATAGTACTAAGTGTTTTCTAAAATTGATCTTAGATTTGGGTATTTTTCAAATTAGGATGCATAAGGATGACCTACCTAAAACTGCTTTTAGGACCCATCATGACCATTATGAATTTAACGTTATGCCATTTGGCCTTACAAAGGGTCCTGAAACTTTCCAAGTCTTGATGAACAAAGTATTTGTAACACCCCACTACCTAGGTCCAACAGGGCTGAGGATATCGCCCCGTCCAAATGACAAGGGGTCTTTATAACTAAGTCACACAAACGAAAATAAAATAAGATTTTAAAATTATAACTTATTACAACCCAAAAATTCAAGAACAAATCCAAAATAAATTGTTTACTATCATCATCTCTCAAAGCAACATATAAACTAAACAACAAAGAGTCTTCAAGCAAGCAACATTCTAGCTACTCATCCTCACAGTATGATTGACCTGAAACATGGCATAAAAGGTAATGAGATAAAAAAAATCTCAGTAAGTTCGTGTGTGTTTTGAGTGTTTCAAATAAAACAATTCATGTATGCAAGTTGTAAAACTTCATAAGGAAAAGTACTGGCAAGCATTAGACAATGTTAAAAATAATGAGTGGCGTTTTACTTTTTCAACCATACATTTGCACAATAAAATCAACCACTCAAAAGGGCAGCCATGGGTTACCACAAGTTGAACCCCATGACCATATAACGGTCAGAATGTTACACTTTGTGTAGACTGACAAAAGGTAGGTGTACGGCCTATTGGGTAAGATACTCTTTCTTCTCTACATCTAAACATACCGGTTGTCCATTTCGAAAACACACAGTCCACATGACTGAAACTTACTAACTCGGACCGGCATGACTAAGTAGTACTGTCGCTTCTCCAAGTTGAGTTCATTTTCTGGAGGTAGCCTCTTGCCAGAAGACTCGCTCTTGCTCTTCAAAACTAGTACTACCAGCCTACTCTTATTGAGTACTCAACGTTGCTTGTCCTACTTGGGAGAAAACCGATAAAACATTATTTAATTTGGGAATAACAATTAAGGGTTTCTAAAGTTCGTATCAAAGTTAGTTTTAGCAAGAGTTTAGTGTTTGAGTAAAACTACTTGTTAACTTCAAATGATTTGACTGAAACAAAAAGGAAATAGTCCTTAATTGCCTTTACCAAAATGAATGTTCATACACTTCGCATTTAGCTTGTCATAGTAACCTTTTGACATCAAATAAGTTTTATGCAGGAACTTACCTGATCCTTTGCATGAGCTATTCAAAGATCTTCCAAAGTCGACCTAATCCCGCCTGGGGTAAACACAAGCCATATGGTTAAACTCAAGCTATATTTGCTTTCATAAATAGTCCTAGTTCAACTCATTACAATCATGACCCTAATGTCCTAAGCTTTAAGGTTAAATGATAAAGGGTTTTACAAAATAAGTCTAGCTTGATGATAAAATAACTAGGGATAATAAGTTATAGGCTTAAATATAAATCTTTGTTATTAATAAATAAGCTAGGGTTTATTTGATGAAGGGGTCCTAAATCTTAGATGATATTATTAAAAATAATAAATTATTACTAATATCTCAATTAATAATTAATAGATAAAAATAATTAGTAAATAAAGTTAATAGTAAATTTTATTAAATCTTGATCAAAAGGGAATAAGTAAATTTTTAATAGTATATATGAATATATGACCTACAAAATTAATATTTTACCTATTATGATTATTTATATAAAAAGCCTTATTTATTATCATTATTATATAATATATATATATATTATATTTTTAATAGAAGATATCATTTATTTGGCTAAAATCTCACTATTTCATTTAATAATCCAATTCCAAAGCTTCCTAGGGTTTTCGAAATTATTGGAGGAAAATATAGTATTAATTTTTTTTTTATTAACGTACTAAAGTTGGTCAATTAAGATAGCTTAGGATCAACAAGGTCATAATCATAATTCTCCTATTGCTACCAATAATCATGAACATAAAATCCAACATCAATCAACAAACCAATCCATTCATGAATAAAGACTTAAATCTAAACCTACTATCACAAGGCTAAATCTCTACCAAGCATAATCATATACATGGCTTTAACGAGAATACAAGAACATAAAACCCTATTCACCAAAGGTGACATAATATCTATCATGCTTAATCATTCATACTTACTTACGACATGAAGAGCATGCAACAAACTGCAAAATATCATAAAACTCAACCATGACAAAATATCCTCATACTCCAATCTCAACTCCTTCATACAAACACATACTCCATCCCCAATCATATTCTATCATTTTCTAATAACATCTAAGAGACATGATTTTAGAATTGAGAAGAGGGTTAAAGGGAAATACTTGGTTGATGACAATCTTGTCTAAGATCCAAGGAGATCCACACGCGTAGGAGGCTTGATTTGTCCATGCAAGAAGAAGAAGAACGGCCATGGTTGAAACAACCATTTCAGTCGAGAGAGAGAGAGAGAGAGAGAGAGTATTAGTATATCATGCTTAAAGATTGAAGGAAAAAGATGATCAAAATCGTTCTTGATTACCTTGAGATCTTGAATCTTCAAGAAAAATTCTGGTTTTTGATCTGTTAGCAGAATTTTATTTTCAATGCTTGATGTTATAAAATACAAAAATAGACTCTAGAGGGTGAGTAGACGTGATTTGGAGTTTTTAGAAGGGATTGGAGGTGTTTAGGGTGGTCTTAGGCTTGGAGGATGGTGGTGTGTGTTCTTGGTGTTCTTAGATAAATGGAGAGAATGGAGAGAGCTGGACAAAAATTGTTGAAAGGTGTTGGCTGAAATGGTTAGAGGAATTCTTGTGATTGAATTTTCAGATTAGGAGGAAGAGGGAAATCTGATCATTTGAATTTCAAAAGGAGTAATTCATGGAGTGAATTAAGGTATAAGATATGGTAGAGTGGTTTGATTGATGGAGGTTCTTGGGAGCTGCTATGGCCGACTGGTTTTGCTGAGATGACTGAGGTTTGAAGGAGCTATAGGGTGGCCGAAATTTTGAGTGTAAGGGTGGGAGAATTTCTGGTTATTTGAAGCTTAATCCAAGGAGTTTTTATGGAGCAATTTGCTGGAAGTTTGAATTTTAATTGGAAGCTTGATTGCAGTAATTGAAGAAGTGATTTAAGGAGTGGCTATGGAGCTCATTGTGCAGGTTAGTGGGGAGGGTGATGAAGTGCAGTTCATGGCTAACTAAGGTTATTTCCACAGAAAGTTGAAGTGATTTTCGGACAAAGTTTGAAGAGGGAGCAAGGCTGGAATTTCTGGTTGGTCATTCAAATGGTTTGCTGGAATTTTTGTGCAGTTTTTTTTCTGCAATGTTCCAGCCGACTTGCAGTGAGTTTGAAGAGGTATTGGAGGGTCCTTTAATGTTGATTTTCAGCCTTCTTTATGGAGGAAAGACAGAGTTAAATTACTTGTTTGAAAGATAAAAGGAACAACTTGGTTTTTGGCTTGCCATGCTACGAAACTGTCCAGGAATTTTTCCTGGTTTGCACAGCTTTTGTGCAGTCTGAATTTTGGCAAAGGATTTCAATCTTCAAGCTGAACAAATTGGCTATTTTTCTGGCAGCATTTGAGTGAGAAAAATGGCTGAAGTTTTCAAAAGCTGAACTGACCAAGAAGCTGGAAAATTTCCAGATTGCTGCCATGAAGAAGATGAACACTTATAGAGTGGAGTTTGAAGGTTCAACCATGGAGATTAATTCTCTTGGGAACCTTTCTTAACTTCTTCCCCATTTTCAGTCAAAACTCTATCCTTTAAGGGCTATTTTCGAAATTCCAAGATCAATAACCTTGCTGAATTTTTTGGAATTAAAACATGGATTTAGATAATTGAACAAGCTTAATTGGTGAAGAATTTAAGGTAAGTTAGAGAATAAATGGGCATGAATTCCTTAAGAATTTTTATAGGACATAAGAATAGGATTAAGACATTCCCTTCATGTCTCCCCTAGGACAACACTCCTACTTCTTTTTATGGCAGGCAAGGGCAAAAAATATCCACCTTTCATAAAATAAAATTTAATCATGATAAAACTTAATTGGTAGGATTTGAACTCAAGACCTTAGAGATTAATTCCAAATCTCTAACCACTAAACCACAACAACTATTGATCCTATTTTCTCTTCTAAATATTCATCCTATGTAATCCTCAAGCTATCTCCCTATTTTCACTTCAAGCAAAATTACCATTTTATCCTTCCTACTCAATAAGCACAACTAAGATTTCTAGACTATAAATTATAATCCTAAAGCACATAAAATTATTCAAAATATATTTATGCTTGCAATAAAATATGATATGCATCCCGACTCCCTTACTCTGGGGTTGGCTTTAGGTGGAGTTTCACAGTATTTTGTTGATTGTTTGAGGAAATTCGTATTAGTATTCTTTGGGGATATACTCATATATAGTCCTGACTTGCAATCCCATCTTGATCATTTGGAAGTGGTTTTTGATTTACTTAAGAAATTGTATGCAAAAATGAGTAAGTGTTCTTTTGCTCAAAGTAGAGTTGAATATATGGGGCATATTATCAGCTTTGATAGAGTTGCTACTGATCCTAACAAAATTAAAGACGTGATTGAATGGTCCTTACCTAGATTAGTTAAACAACTTAGAGGATTTTTGGGGTTAACTGGCTATTATAGAAAATTCATCAAGGGGTTTGGTGTAAAATACCATCTAAACCTACCCTAAAATTAAAAAGATGAGATACATTTCATAACATATTGCATAAAAATATATTTACTGGATGAGTTTGTGTGTTTTAGATTTGTTATATGTGATTTGTATGATTTATTTGTGCTTGTTGAGTATTGGGGTAATTGGGGAATTTAGCAAAGAATTAGGAAGTAGGAGGAAAGAGAATTAAGTTGGGAAAATAAAAATAAGAATTAATGTGGTTAAGTAGGTAGAGCTTTGTGATTAATTCCTAAGGTCTTGAGTTCAAATCCCTTCAATTATATATTATTTTTAATTATCCTAACTAATGTTTGAATTACACTTCATGCATTCCATGAAATTAAGAATGATGTCTTGGGGAAGATACAATGGAAATATTCTAACCATATGATCTTGTCCTTAAAAAAAATCTAGAGGAGTTTCAATCTCCATTGTCCATTGTTTCTAATTCTTCTTCAAGGTAATGGCTGGAAAAATTACCATTAAAGGACCTTGAGATGCTCCTAATTAATAGTTGAAAGACCATTCAAAACATTTTGAATTCTAGCTAACAAACCACTTAGATCTTATCACTTCTTCTAGCTAGCTAACCCGATTTTTTTTCCAGCTTTTCCAATCTTCAACTAGCTAGCATTTCTTTTCATTTTCTTCTTCAATTCTCCTTCATTTCTTCACCATATTTTCGGCCATACTAGGGATCTAGTTGAACATCATTTCTTCTTCACCAGCCTTGGCCAACAAAATTCCATTAAAGCACTTCAAACCTCTCCTAGTTTCTTTCCATTCAAAATACCTTGAATTTGAAAATTAAATCCCACTTTTTGCTCCATCAAATACTCACCTATCTAGCAACCAATCCTATCAAACCAAATCAAAAATTCTACACTCATTTCCACATGGAATTTTGGCCACACCATCCAAGAACACTCTGCCACTTCATCTAGCTTTCTCTCCTATTCTCCCAAGAACACACACTACCCACCTTCAACTATTTAGGCTTAATTTGGTTGGACTGTTTTGTGGAAGTAAATGGGGAGCGGAAGTAAATGTGGAGGTAAATAAGACATTTACCTTGTTTGGTTGGATGTACATGTGGAGGGGAAGTAAATCAAGAAGGGATACACTCCCCCTTCATATCAGCATTTCCTCACCTCTCAATTTAGAGGGATTGAGAGAGAAAAAACAAAGTGGGAGTAATAATAATAATATTGACCACATTTTTAATATTAAAAATTTTAATAAAATAGATAATGAGGGATAAAATAGTAAACTAAATTAATTATTCTCTCCCTTCTTTCCTTTCCTTTTCTTCCTATTTTCACTCCAACCAAATAAGATAAGAGTAAATATATGAACATTCCCTAGTAGAAATAAAATATGCCACTCCTCCCCTCCTTTCCTCTCCTCCTTCCTTTCACGAACCAAACCAAGCCTTAGTCACTTCTAAACATCCCAAAACCACTCTAAAATCTTCGAATTAACTACCGATCATCATATTCTTTCCTTTGGTACACTATAACACCAACACAACCAAAGTTGATCCTTCTTTCGGATCAAACAAGCCTTGTTGTTCAAGACAAGAAGAATACCAAAAAAGGTAAAATAAGTTCAACCATCTCATTCTTCTTCTCTCTTTTATCTTCTTTTCTTCATAATCTCAATCTCTCTCTCTCTCTCGCTCTCTTGGCCGAACCATTAGTGGCCAATGTTGGACAATTTCAAGCATTATAGGACTCATCAAAGTACTCAAAGGCCTTCATTTGTCAAGACCACACCTTTGACTCAAACGGTCATCAAACAAATATTTTGTCCTAACTCTCTTATTTATTTTCGAACTTAAGATTAATAGGATAATGGCTTATTGATATGGTGATGAATGATCTACTGGTGCTAGCGAAAATAAATGCATGTTTATATGACATGGATGATTTTATGATGTATAGATGTGTATTAGGACTATTCTATGAAGTAGATTTGGATTTTGATTTTAATATGAAGTTATGATATATTGTTAGTATATTTGTGAATTGGGTCTACATGATACTAGCATGAGATGATATGGTGGATAGGGAAATTGTTGCTATTATGATTTTGCTAAAGCTCTAATATTGTTGATCTTACCATCAATTACCATACAAACATTTATATTGCTAATAATACTACTTTTGCTATGAAAATTATTATTATCACTCTACTTGTATGATTACTATTTTTGATACTTAAATCGCTATAATTATTTTTATTATTACTACTAACATTACTATTTTTAATAATAATAATAATAATAATAATAATAATAATATTATTATTATTATTATTATTATTATTATTATTAAAAGTATTATTATTAATATTTCTATTTTTAAGTATCATCGACAATATTGATATTACTATTATTATTATTACTAAACATCATTACTTTAGAGAAATATTAATAAAATTTATACTATTATGATTATTATCACTACTAGTCATATTATTTTATTTAGTCCTATTATTATATTAATATAATAAATATTATTTTTATTAAACATTGTTATTTTTCTTTATATATATATACATAATAATAATAATATCATCATTACTATTTATATTATTATTTTCATTGTCCTTATAGGAATATTATTATTTTATACTTTTGACAATATTACCATTTTTGGCTATACTCAAATAATACTTATGTCACTTACTTATGTTACTATAGTATCAAATTATTCTTATATTAATGTTAACCTCTAAAATATTTTATTAATTAATTTTAGAACTCCTAAACCATTAACATCATATTTGAGTGTTGATACTAATTATGTGTATGTAAAGTTATGAGTTATTTATACCTATGCAATTTTGTTACTTAGTTGTGCACAAATAGTGACATACACTATGTATTTATTCCAAATAGGGTTAGGTTGCCTTGAGCAAGACTTTGAGGACTATTTTGCCAAATGAAATCAAGAGTTCAAAGTAAATCATTGCATAAAGATGTTCGTAAACAAAAGCACTTCTGCAAGTCAACTGCACGAATTGCATGGAAGATGTACTTTGGAATGAAATTATGGACAATTTATTCCTTCTATTAAAATAAAATAATTTTAGTCAAGCAAATAATTTTTCTTAAATAAATTTTTACCTAAGGTTGTTTAAAACCATAATTGCCGCTTCAAAGAAAACACTTGATTGATTTTACTTTCCCTAGTGAATTAAACATAATGTTGAGTACTCAATAAGGGTAGATTACTAGGACTAGTCTTTAAATGGTTGGGTAAGTCTCTCAGTAGGAGGCCACCTCTGGAGGCAAACTCTGCCTAAACAAGACGACAGTTCTTATTAGTCAGGTCGGTTCGAGCTAGCAAGTATAGTTCAAGTGGGCTATTTATTTTCGGAGTAGACAACCGATAAGTTTGGGTGTAGAGATGGAGAAGTATTTTACCTGATGAGCCATACACCTACCTTATATCAGAATGCACGATGTATGATATCTCAATTGTTCTCTTATTATGGTGCATAATGTGTGGTGCCATATCCATTTTTACAGTGGTTGCTTTTATTTTATACAAATGAATGGCAATAGAAAAATACCACTCCTTGCTTTGCGAAATTTATTTGTGACTTGCTAACAGGTTTCACAGTACATGATCACGATGTAGAGTTTCATAGTCAACTTTATTTGAGTGGTTATTTTTTTACAAGTTGAGCACTTTTACATTTCAAATGCTAATAAAATACCATTCAATGTTCAAAGATAAATTTTTGAACTTGCAGACTTTTTATTTTGACTTGTTTAAAACTTGCGTACATAAAATATTTTCTTAAATTGTCATGAGCACATATAGGACTTACTAAGAAATATTTCTCACTATACCTTGTTATATTATGTCTTTAGGTTGATCCTGCTTCAAATGTTGATTTACTTATGTTACCATAAGTGTGGAAAATTTATTTTGATGTGTTTATTTGTTGGAGATTTTAGTTACCTTCTATTTATTTTAAAACTTGTATAAGTATTATTTTTTAGATTGTAATAATTTTATCATTAAGTTATTTTCTTCTATATGTTCTATTATCTAGTTATAAAGATCCCTTGTCCTAAGGATGAGACAATATCCCTGCCCTTTTCGAGGTATGTACATAGTGGGGTGTTACATTTTAGGTGATCAATAAACCCCTTTGTAAAATACTACAAAAAGATAAATTTCAATGGAGTGAGGAATCTATTACTACCTTTAAGATTTTGAAATCAATAGTGTGCCTATACTGGCCATGCCTAAATTTTCTAAACCTTTCATTCTAGAAACGGATACTTGTGATGTAGGGATAGGGGTTGTTTTGATGCAGGAAAATAGACCTATTACCTACCTAAGTAAGGCTCTTGGAATTAGGAATATGGGCTTATCTATGTTTGAGAAGAAGTTGCTAGCCTTAGTTGCTACAGTTTCTAAGTAGATATACTATTTTGAAGGCAATCATTTTATCTTCAAAACGGACCATCAAAGCTTAAAATTCTTAATGGAGCAAAGGATCAACAAAACAGCACAACAAAAGTGGATGTCCAGATTTAGGGACTTGACTATGAAATCCAATATAAGAAGAGCAAGGAGAATAAGGTTGCTAATGCATTGTCCAAAGAAGAGGAATTTGCAAAAATTTCCACCGTCACTCCTTTGTAGATAAATAAAGTGATAGAAGTTATGAGAGGGATGGATTTGTATAGGAGAATATCACAAAATGCTTATTAGACCCTGGCAGTAGTGCTGAATTACAATACAAAAATGCTCAGCTCTGAATTAGAGGAGGAAATGAAACTAGGCTTAAGTTAGAGGAGGAACTTCATTCCACCTAACAATGAGGGCATTCAAGTATTGAAACTAGTCTGCAAAGGGCTAAACCATTGTTCTATTAGCCTAAAATGAAATAGATGATCAAGGAATTCATAGTCAAATATGATATTTGTCACAGGAGCAAGGTAAAAAAGGTTCCCTATCTAGGACTTTTGCAGCTACTGCCTATTCCAAACCAATCTTGGAGCTATATTACTATGGACTTCATTGAAAGACTACCTAAATCAAAAGGAAATGACGTCATACTAGTAGTAGTGGACAGATTCTTAAAATATGCCCATTTTATAGCCCCGTCACATCCCTTTAATGCTCAAAAGATTGCATAAATATTCTTGGATAACATCTACAAATTGCATGGGCTACCTAGAAGTATAGTTACAGATAAGGATAAGGTGTTCTCCAATGCTTTCTAGAAAGAGATGCTTAAGACATTAAGCATGAAGTTAGACATGTCAGCAACCTACTATCCATAAACTGATGGCCAAACGGAGCAGTGAACGAGTGTCTGGAACTCTTTTTAAGAATTTCGTGTTTTATAAGCCCCAAAAATAGTGTGAGTGGTTGTCTTTGGCTAAATGGTAGTATAATACCACTTATCATACCAATATTAAAATAACACCTTTTGAAGTTCTTTATGGTTATAAACCTCATTTGTTATCCTTGGGGCCATATCAGTCAGTTAGGAATGCTACTATAGAGGAATATTTAAAAGAGAGAAAGGTGATTGAAGCCACTCTCAAGGAAAATCTATAGAGAACTGCCTTAAGAATGCAATATTTTGCCAATCAGAAGAGATATAATAGAGTATTTGAAGTAGGAGATTAAATGTACCTCAAATTACAACCCTTCAAACAGAGTTCAGTAGCTGTTAGAAAGAATCTCAAGCCAGCTTCAAAATTTTATGGACCGTATCTCATCATTGAAAAGATAGGAAAGGTAGCTTACAAGTTATAATCCTCCTCCCCCCCCCCCTCCTCCCCTATTCTCAAATTCACCATGTATTTCATGTGAGCTTGCTCAAAAGAAATGTGAGAGATAGCAAGGTCATTTGTCACGATCTACTAACCTTGGGTGAAGATAGACAACCAAGATTGGAATTTGTAGCTGTTTTAGATCGCAGATTAGTTAAGAGGAGGAATAAACCTGTGGTCCAGTGAAATATTCAATGGTCTAATCTTCCATTAGAAGAGGTTTCATAGGTGGATGCTGATTTTATTCTGCAGCAATCTCCAAATTTTCAACCTTGAGGACAAGGTTTATCTGAAGAAGAGAGGAGTGTTATACTTTAGAAGTTGGAAACACAGATTCAAAACTCTATTAATTAGTTGAAGAGGAGTATGTGGGTCGGGTTGTGAACCGAACAAGCTAGGTAAATGGGACGTCTCCGTTTTGCCATCAGATTATCAAATGCAGAGGGAAGCAACGGTAACTCTCAACGATTATAAAGTTGTACTATTTATTTTCTTTTTCTCTCAGGAAGGTAAGTTAGAGGTAAAATGGGTAGCTGATGTTAGCAAGTCATGGATGGTTCAGATTGCTTAATTAGAGGGTTCCATGAGTTGATGGCTGTGATGCTTATTTATGGGGAGTACAAATATCTTGTTATAGAAGAGATAGGTATAGGTGGAAATTTTGTAGCAACTTCAGAATAATTTTGAGGTGATTTTCCTTCTCTCTGTTAATTCCTTCCTCTATATTCACCTTCTACTCTTGTTCCATCCAACTCTCTGTAAATTCTAGAATATATACCTATAGTGGTGTTTTATTTTTAATTCAACTGGTCTTTTGAGTTTGGGGTCACCCTGGAATTTTGGTTTACCTGACAAAATTGAAAAGGAATATAACACTCCGCTAAACAATCAAAAACCAACCGAACTCCTATATTGCCAATCTTGAACACCTGTGGTTCTCTTCCCCTTTGTTTATGATTAAGAAAGATTCAAATATCCACAACAAAATAATTCAAGTTAAATTGGATTTGGATCCAATGTGAGAAATTCCTTCAAGATCCATAAATTTAAACATGGTAAAGAATAGGGTCTAATTGCAAAACTCTTACCAGATATTTTTCCACCTCTTTTCTCCGTATAGAGATATTCGATTTCTATCCATGGCTTCCAATTCTGTTCATCAATAAGATATGTAGGCTAAAAGTATATGTACATAGAGATTCAAACATTCATGGCACAAATCAATCAAATTGAATTTAGTTCAAGATCAGAAATTTCCTCAAGAGATTCCCAATAAACATGATAGAACGTGACTAGGATTGCAAGATCCACATCAGCAACTCTATCACTTACAACCTTTTGAGCCTGCAGAGCCATCCATTTTCCATCCATCACACCGAGATATCTTCGCAGGATCTGTATGTATGTAAAGAGAGCAAAAGAAATATAAGAAAACAATCAACAAAGGAGAAGTTTGGTGATTAATTGCAAAATTTGTAAGGAAAAAGGAGCTCCCCCCCCTTGTGAGTGTATAAACTTGTTTTTTATTTTTTCTTAGGCACAAGATTAATAGTTCATTTTTAATATTCCACAAACAGAAAAACATTAAGTGCATTTTAATTACAGTATTTATATCTAATATTGCAATACTAATGAGCTATAATATACGTGGATAATGCATATACGTTTAGTACTATTATAACTAGTTGGCAGGTGTTGCCAATATTAATTGACAATTTTATATTAATAGAATTACATATCTAAGCAAGAGAATGATAGTTATAGCATATTATCTAAAACTACTCATTTCACTGAATGTGTGACACCAAGTAAAATATGCATAAATTTGACCTTGTAATGGCAAGTTTCTTCTTAACAAATAAATATATTTAATTACAAATTTTAAAAGTTTGAATTAGACAACTTTGATACTATCTCAATAGAGTAATATTTTCTGGAGCCTTTTCCATAATACCTATTGCATGCTCTATATAGCTGTTGGATCTACTATCATCACACAAAGTCCTCAAGTTCTTTATCATGGCATGATTAAGAATGGAGGCCCAAAGAAAAATAAAATAATCAGCTAATGTACAAGTTCATATAAAGCAGCGAATCTTTCAACTAGTTATCCATATGCATCGATATTCTTAGAAACTCTAAGCGGTAGAAAAGGATAACAAAATTTTTAGGGTTACATTTATTCCATAACAACTTAATTAGCCAACAAAAGAACTTTTTTTCATTTTTGTGCAAATCCTACATGCATAGGATTGTGAACTTAACAAAACAAGGAATAGCATGAACTTTTATGAAGAATACCATGAATGCTTATCTATTTCTATTTCATGTCATAACGCTTTTTTATTCCAATTACCAATTTCCACCTTTATAATGTGTATGCAGTGGGGATTTTTATCATGATCATAGTACCCTTTCTTATCAAGTCCAAACAAGAGAGTGGTAATTTTTGTTTCTTAATATTACCAGATCTTATTTTCAAATATGAGAAACTCATTCCTTGATTATCATTCCCAATTGAGAAAAAAAAAAACATTATGTAGCCAAATATATAAACGAGGCATGAAAGAATATGCACACCTGATCCGCATTTTCCATAATTAGAAGTTTTGTAAGGATGGTATGAGCCAAAGAATGAGCTCTACATTAGAAAGCATAAGCTTTTGCTCTCTTCCCAACCAAACTATAGGATTTAGCCAAGTAGATGCTTCTGTAAAGATGGGTGCGGGATTTTATGCTAATTTGCAAGAGGAAAATATTTTACACTAGAGCATATAATGAAACCATATCTTGAAAGAATAATTAAAAAAAAAAGGAAGAACGGGAATTTTACATTTAAGGAGACAAAGGTAACATACACAAAAAGATCAAGAAGATATGCCAAAAAACATAGAACTACAATATTTCAAGAGACAAGAAGTTATTCCACTTTTTTTCTTACATTTACAATCAAGAAATAGCAAAGGAAACTTGTTTGACCAAGAAAACTTTAATGGGAAACAAAAAATATATTACTTAATTAAGAGAAAATAGTAAAGTGCAAAATGACGATTATCTAAGGGATGAAACTTTTGTATTCAAGAGCATCGTTGAAATTATATTGTTACGAGAAAATAGAATAGCAAAGTAAGGAAAGCTGAAAGTTTGTCACAAAAGCAAGAAGATGAGTCCAATCCTTTCATATATGCCATGAACACTATATGTGTCTAAAGATCAATGGAGGTTTAACTATTCAGCCAAAACGTTTTCCTTTCTCATCAAATATCATGCAGTACATCATACCGAGAACAATAAACTAATAAACACAACACACACAAACACAACCATCATATAAAATAAAGCTTGTAATAAATTAACCTAGTATTAAGACACCGAGAGTAAACGGAACCTAGTTTCCAACAAATAAATATAATAAGGTCAGGTACAAACTTGCTGCACAGAATTATGACATTACGATATGACATAAATCCAAACCTTTCTGCTTTGAAAACCAGAATTTTTAGCTCGCACTCTTCTACAAAAACCACTTCTTCTGGCTTTGTATCTCTTCCAGAGCTAACTATGTTTGAAAGGTTGGCAGTATTCTGCCAAGAAAAATAGCAGGTATTCAAGCTTTGCCAATTATCATATGTATAGCTACTAATATTGTTAGCATATTTGAAGAGTCTCATTAAATGGAAAATCAAAAAAATCAGTAGTATATAGACAACAATTTCCCATGCTCAGCCAACTTAGCCAAATGAAAATATACTAACGGTGCTACTAAAGAGTACATGATGCCATACAGAGAAAAGCCATAATTAAACAGCAATCGATCAAGTTATCTCTTGTAACAAAAGATCGTATGATCTGACAAACTCTTTGGGCTTGGTAACTTTTTCATTATTTTCCTCACTGGTCTTATTAAGTTTACTTTTGGTAATGCTCACCAGTAATTGGTTTTGCTCAACGGTTCGCTGACCTAAAATAGCATTAATAGTTTTATCAAGGTCACTGAGATCATCTTTCATGTTTTCAGAATTACCTGCAGTAACCTAAAAAAAGGAAAACATCAAATCAAAATACTTGAAGAATAACAAAAATATGTTCTCTTTTATACAGAAAAGTCCACTAGCACAACCTAGCATAATTGGAAATGATATCCAGGTATTATAAGTAATATACCACGAATATGCTTCACAATGAATGTCAATATCAAAATGTAGCCATCATTTCATAAGCTTTTGAGAATCTAAATTCACCTCTATAATCAATCAACAGGAATTCCTTTAATTCACTTAGTTAATTCATCCAGTTATGCAAAATACCAACAAGACAATATTCCCTTTGAAGATCCTTCACTCTTGCAGAAAATTATAGCTTTACCATAGATTGGGTATCCTTCAATCGTTCATGAAAAGGCATAAAACAGAACACACAACTTGCATATTCATACATGTATTCCATTAATGGCAACTTCTAATTTGTTAGGATAAAATAAAAAAATATTAAAATTTGTGTAGAGACAGTCACACATGTTAATTGTTTTTAGTGCTATCTTGTATTTTAATTTATGATCACATAAATTATCAAGTAGACTTAAGTCAGTTTCAAAGGCCTTGTCATTGTTGCCAAACTATTTCTTCTTCATTTTTCCTTATATAAGCAAAGGAAAGGATGTAGATCGTACTTACAAATTTTCTTCTGCAAATGAAGGGGTATACATCAAAATCTGCATTGAGACTAGAGTGTGCTTTTATTACTACACTGAAAATAGTGACAGCATGTAAGAGGAGGGCATCCAAGTTGTAAATAGGGAGTAAAGATTACAAAGCAAGGTCTTTTTAGATTCAAAAAGGGACATATAGCTAGAAAACTAAGATGCTTAAAGAGTTCTTTTTTCTTATTTTCCTCACACCCATCTAATGTTCCCTTATGTTGGTAATGTAATCAATCAATTTGAGATGCAATCAATCACTTGGAGATGCAGTATTTTGAGAATACTAAGATAAGGTTAGGCGTTTTTATAAAATTATGAAGATTATGGACTACATCTACAAAATTGAGGAGTTAAGAGGTTGACAAGAAAGTAAAATTTTGTTACAAGAATGATATCAGTTATGTATTATCATAATTCTATAGATGAGTAAAACTTTCTTAAAACAATGAAACCGATGTTGAAAGAATAAACTTTATTAAGACTTGGACTATTTTTAGTCATCCTAATCTCTCTACCAACATGTATGATTGTTTTGAAAAAAAGGTAACTTGATAGCCAAGTCAAAAAAAATAAGCCCAAGATAACCACAAGAATACAGGGTTTGATTAAGAGGTCACCCTATTTTCAATCCTAACTATCACTTTCAATAATTAAGATAAAAACTCACTGAATACTCCCTCAACTTCCATCCTAACTTTGTAAACTTCTATAGATATTTGTTTCCATTTTTACCATCTTCCAAAGCACTTGTCAGTAATTAGGATTGTCCAAACATAACTTTTACTGAAGTAACACAACAAACACTACGAATACACAACAAATATTTTCTATTTCCTACCCACAAAGGCAATAAGAACACAGAAAATGACAAAGATTACCATGAATTTCATACCTGGATCAACTGATAAAGACTTATCATCCCTAACACTTAAGAAAAATTAAAAACTTACTTTTGCAAAAACAAAAATAGAATACAGAGAAACTTGTTTCATAGCAGCACGCATTAGCATAAACTCTCATAGCTTTTTGCATAATCCTATTTTATCGTCTTGTTAAATGATTTCAGCAGTTATATTGGTGAAGAAAGGTTAGGCAAGAGTTAAATATAAATGATAAGTGATGCAATAATATAATGGAATCACTAGTTTAAGAATTGTATTATAGCGATAAATTTCTATTCAAGAGACCTCAAGGCTTTTTGCAAAGTTCTTTAAGGGTTAGTTTAGGAGTTCAGAAATTCCATTAAATGGTGTTATTTTTTCAAAGGAACTCCAATAGTAGGGTGGCTGCAGAGGAATTTTCTATTTTAGCGAGGTCGCATTCTAAAAATTAGACCATTTAAAATCGGGTCGTATTCTGAAAATGCGACTATATGGCACTAAATATATTTTTCACTTTACGAAAAATTAAAAATTTTAAAATTTACAAAGAAATATAAACAATGAGACCAACCTAAAATGAGATCTTAAGTTAAGATCTCATTTCAAAAATGCAACCTAAAGCTCTTATTTTTCCACAAACCCAAAACCTCAGGTTGCATTTCATTGCTCTATTCTTCCTCTTCATTTGCCACTTCTTTGATTTCCCGCTCTCGCTTGTCTAATTTTCATGACCTTCTTGGAGCATTCTTAGGAGTAGTCATAAACACATTCACCAACTATCTTCCATCAACTTCCTATGTAAATTACTGAGAAGCAAAGTAATCTGGATTGGTAGTTCAAGGTTAGTATGACATCCTGGGTATCTCATACTTCCGGTATTGTACCTGCATCATTATGGAATGTCTTTAGTGCCTTTTTCTTTCTAGTAGCTAAAGTATAAAAATCTTGAATTGGAGCCTTGAGAGTCTTTTCTCAAGAAGAAGGCTAAATTTTGAAATAAATTAGTGAGATTGGCAAAATAGTTGATTAGATCTCTAGTATATTGAGCTAATATTTACATATTATATTGGCAAAATAGTTGATTGGATTTCTAGTATCTTGAGCTAATATTTACATAATATAATTAGCCTTTTACTATAATATTTCAATAATTTAGCTTCCATCAATCTTCTGGTAATGTTTCCACCCTCTGTGAAAAAATATTGCCTAGTGGAAATAGTGATGGAAAAAATTTTAGAACCTCACTTCATGTGGAATCTTTAAAAAGTGAATGCTTTCTGCTTAAATGAAGCCTTTGTCTTTCTCTTGCTTGTAGGCTTGCCCTTAACCATTGCTAAATTTAAGCATCCTAGAATAGGTATTATCATCCTTTTACTTAAATAGTTTCCTTTTATTTAAATGGGTTTAGCTAGACTTGCATATTTCATTCTTCGATAGCTTTTATCATCCTTTTAGTATATGCGAATTATTATGACAGCCATTATAGGTTGTGTGCCTTCAAATTCCTCAATCAGAGTGCTTTGGGAAAGTTTTGTGTGAATGCTTTTCATTTTCTGGGAAAATTTCATGTGTAATTTATCTTTCTCAAGAACTAATGATGCCCCACAATGGATTGCCTATTTTATCTTACCTCTCTATTGAATTAGAAGTTATGAATAGAGATGCAAAGAGAGTGTTATTGTTCTAAGCTAGAGTTCGCTTTTCTTCAACTAGAGAAAGCGAATTGTTAATTGGTTACTAGATATAGCTTGCAAGAAATGCTATGTAAAAAAGCCACAAGCAAAGCCATTGGATAGTGGATATTTTGTGAAAGAGATTCATTTTTTATCAAGAAATTAAAACTTTTGTCTAGCTTGCTGTAACATGTTTATGATTAAAGCAATATGTCTATGCCTCTAGATGGAGGTCCTCCAGCTTGCATTTACTTGATGAAAAATTACACTTCAAATCCTAAATTCATTGTACTAAAGTGTGCCCAATGTAGAAATCTCAAATCCACACATCTTCTTCTTTCTGTCAAAAGATATAAACTTATAAATGAGGACAAAATTTCAGTAATTACTACTAAGCATGATTACATTGTAGGACTTTATATGTTAATACCATCATATGAAATTGCTCCATTTTCAAGATGAGTATTTAGACCATGGATTTTAAGTTCAAAATATGCTGCCAGCTTCTACATAATCAAACTACGAACATCTTGGTCAAAAAAAAAAAAGGGAGGAAATAGGAAAAGATCGCCAACATAGTCAGTGCTAAACAAAATATTCGTAGAAAAGAATCCATTGTAACTCTGAAACTAGTGTTATGGCTAGACCATGACTGTGTTATGTTAATATTGAAGATTCATTAAGTAACGAAGGAATTACGGCAATGAAGATCACTCTACTTCCAAGCTATAATCATGATTGAACCATAACTCTATTAATATTGAAGATTTAATAACTACAGAAGAAACTAAGCCATTGAAAACTATTCTAGTTTAATAAGAGTTTATTTAGTACAATTACACAAATACAATTCTTCCTAAGTTTATAATCCTATTTTCATATATCCAACCTATGCTAATCAAACATGTTTTCTCTTGGCCTTGTGAATATCATAGGAAGTTTGCTTACACAAGCTACAGCATGTGGCTTATCTTTTGCTCAAGTATTTAACAGTACACAAATGAACTCCATGTTAAGTGATTTCATAAGGAAACTCATATGACTACTAAATTCATCATTGTAGATAAGGCATCATGCACACATGTTAGCACTATATTTAACTATATTATTTTATGCATTATTAGATTCATGTCATGAACATTTCCCCCTTAATATTTAGTTAAAGCATGTGCAAATCTTCCCTTTAAATTACTTATTTTAAGCATTCTCTTAGTTTAATTATTTTAACTTAGTTTGAATAGGTACAATGGACCACATGATATAGATATCTATGCCAACCATCTCGTAGATGGTTTATTGACTCTTCAGTCTAGTCATCACTCCTCGTTGGTATGGTTTGATGATTAGCGTACGTGTGAGGTTCCATTAGTATTTAGACAATATGATTCTGCCTTTTGGGAGTATATTTCCTTTTTCATTCGACTGATGGAGTTAATGGATAGGGCCAATTTTGATGAAGTTAGACGAATTGGGTATATCCAAGTTGATCATGCCTTATTACGACTTTAGTAGAGCGGTGGCATCAGGAGATCCGTACATTTCATTTCTTATTAGAAGAGACTACTATAACACTCGAGGATGGAGTGTTATTATGTGGCTTTAGGGTAGATGGGGATCCCATGATAGGGCCTCATTATCATAAGAGTAAATATGATTAGATTGACCTTTGTGATAGAATATTTGGCATCAGACTACGGGCTGAGGACATACGGGAAAATAGGATTAGAAAGGATCCTATTGAAAAGTACTTAGATACTCCTCTAGCAGATGACGTAATTGATGATTGTATACTACAGCATGCCTGTTGTCTTATCTTCATATTGATTAGGGGGCTATATTTTCTGATAAGTCAGAAAACTTGTCGTACTTGAGGTATTTACCTATTTTAAAGGATTTGGTGGTATGTGGGACCCTTAGTTGCTTGGTGCAATTCTAGCATACGTGTATAGATATTTGTGCCAAGCTGCTAGATCGGCTCAAGAGATTTGTGGCCCGATAGTCTTACTTTAGGTACAATTGAGATTTTGTATTTTTTTTTCTAGATAATATATATCCAACTTCTAATACTTTTTTGACTATGTTGTAGCTATGGATATGAGAGCTTGTTCGTATTGTACAACTGAAATGGGGTAGACCTCGCGATGAGCTACCACCACTTTTACCTTATAGTGCTCGATGGGATGTAGGTTTACATCTCTTTCGCACATCTACATATATTCTCGTGTTATATCGCTTCCAACTGCCTTCTCAAACAAGAAGATGAGTATATATACGTATTTTTTATGTATACATATTTTATTTACAACTCATCATATGTTTGAATCATTACATGCATTTTTTATATAATTATTTGTTTCCAGCCTGATTTAGTAAGTCTTCTTCCCCCGATTTATTTGTAGGGACTCGATATATAGAGGTCACACACAATACTTATTAGTTGGAAAGCAGTCGAGCTCTACTTTCCAGACTGGGTCATGGGCCAATTCAATCTATACCGATAGATTGTAATACAACAGTCAACCTATGCAAGATTGATAGTCAGAGCAATCCTTCCAGATATTATAATTTATATCATAAGTCGTATCTTTAGATGTGGGCATAGTGCTTGGAATATGTACAGATTAGTTTGATTGGTGTTTTGGTTGCAATGGATTATATGTAGTGGTATAGGAACCATACCCGTTTTCGAATCGAGAACCCTATTACTCATGGCTCACTGCCTTTGGGATATCAGTATATCGGATCTAGTACAGTTATCTTGGTATGTAAATATGTACATTCTTTTTTAATTACTAATTTGCATAAACTTTTATACAATGACTACTATTTTTTGAATATTTTTTTAGGCTGATATTGTGAGCGAGCTATGATCATAGTTGAATGCCAGATGAACAATGTTAACTCAATTTCTCAAAGAGTATTTATAGAGATACGATATATGTGTGGTCGAAAACTCACAACATATCATCAGGCACACAATAGATATGCCAATCCAATTCAAATTGATTCAAGTGAGCCAACTATGGAACTAGAACAGCCTACTTCGAGGGCTCGACAAACATGCACACGTTATAGTTAGGCCTGGAGGGAAAAAACCCCAAATGCGAGCATCTCCTCTGCCAGACCATCACGTTAGATGGACACTAACACTGATTTACATTTACACATAAGGTTTAAAAACAAAAGGAGGCTATACATGCAATAAAAAAGTGGTCTCTTCAAGTTGGGTGGGAATTCAGAGTTTTAGAGAGTAAGAGTGACTGTTAGTATGCTAAGTGTAAACATGCAAGTGCCAATAATCCTTACTCTCGGCATATTCGTATTATACATAAAAAGACTCATGGAGAATGACAGATAATAGTTTTGAACAAATTATACACGTGTATTATTATAATTATGAACAATGTGCGTATAAATATAGATCATTGGTTTATAATACGAAATGTGACACACTTAGTTTTAAATGACCCTGATGCCATATGAGCGATATTATTGTTGAAGTTCAAAAATTGTGGAAGACGGGTTGTTCTTATAAGAAAGCTTGGAAAGTGAAAAGTAGCTATGAAACTTGTATATGATAATTGGCCCTCTACATAGATTACCCTTGCAAAATACATGCTTGCATTGTAAGATTCTAATCCTGGGACTATTGTGAAGTGGAAATACCATTGGACTAGTGTGGGTGATTTAAAAGTTTTTCACTTCTTTTTCTAGTTATTCAAGCCTTCAATTGTTGGATTCAAATATTGTTGTCCAGTGGTATCCATTGATGGAACCTATCTAAGGGGACTTTACCAGGAAAAATTGTTGGTGACGTCCATTTAGGAAGTAAATAATCACCTCTTCCCACTTGCATGTATTTGCCATCGTAGACAAGGAGATATTGGAGAGTTGGAGCTGGTACTCCTATGTCAACATGTCATTTTTGAAAGACATATATGTCTAATTTCAGATAAACATAAAAGTATAATCAATATTGTACAGCAAATGAATAAGTAGCAAGAACCTTTGGCTGTTCATCGATATTACCTCAAGCACATCAAGGTAAATTTTCACAAGAAATTGAAGGACACTAATTTAACAAATTTAATATATGCTATTGGTCAAGAGCGTAAAAAGACTAAGTGTCAAATATATTTGGATGAAATCAAGATCCGAAAGGAAGATGCATTTAACTATTTGATGGAAATTGGTTTCAAGAAATAAACTTTGTCATATGATAAAGGGTATAGATATGGTTTAATGACTATTAGTTTGTCTGAATACATGAATAGTGTGCTAAAAAAAGCATGATCTATCCCACTAAAAGTTTTAGTTGAAATCTCATTTATGAAGTTATTTAAGCATTTTAATGAACATATAGATGAGGCATCAAATTTAAGATATCCTTTACCATCTAAAATGTAAAAGTTGTATTCTTATTTTAAGGAAAAATCTAGAAAGCATATTGTGACTAAATTTAATGCACATGCTGATATATTTAGGATCAAATCATTAGTTCAACAAAAGGGTACACTACTAAAAAACTGATCAAATACAACGGCTACGCAACCGTCGTATTTGATATTCGAGTCGTCGTATTAGCTAAATTCGACGGCTAAAAGACGGTTCTATGACCATCATATAAAGTCCGGTCATTTTTGTTAAACAACGGCAACAAAATCGTCATATTTGCCTAATACGACGGCTTTACAAAAGCGTCGCATTTAATCAGTACAGAAGGTTCAAAGACACGATTAGGCAAACCGTCGTAATAGCTAAGAAAACCATCGCATTGGTCAACCAAATGGTATCCAAATGCGACGGTTGATACGGTCGTATTTGGTTAACAAATACGACGGTCCAAATGTGTTGTTTAGAAAATACGACGGCTTAGTACCATTGTATTTGATAACAAAGATGACGGTGTAAACTGTCGTATTTAGTATCAAATACGATAGTTTTGGTGGCCATCGTGTTTGGTTAATCGGATGACAAATGCGACAGTTATAGCCGTCGTATTTGATTAGTCAATTTTTTAAAAAAATGGTTGCTTGGTATTTAGCCGTATCCACCTACAATTTCAAACCACATACAATCCGTTCAACTCATTCAATACCAATCACAATAAAACATAATTTGCTTAATGCCAAACAAATTAAAATCAATTTCTTGAACATTGAAATCATAAATAATCCATAAACTCCACAATAGAAGTAATACTATATATATATAACAAGTAGAAAATGCTAAAGAATCTATTAGAAATAGTAGTACATGTAAAATAAGAAGAAAATGAGAATATGTCAATCATCACAAGTAGTCTCGTCAGCATCACAGGATCTAACGGGTTGAGAAGTAGAACCAATACCTGAAGATAATGTAGATGCACTAGATGGTGGTATAGGTATTGTAGCAAATGCACCTACATCAAATTTGCAAGCTAATGCTTCCATGGTAGTCTGAAGCACTACTATACATGACTCGTAAACCTCTCGCTCATGTTGTATCTCAGCTTGCATAATTTCTCGCATACTCTGAATACGCACGTCAACCTAAGCTCTAAAGACCTCCTCAACATTGCCAGCACAAGTGGGTGATTGACTAATTAAGGTTGGTGTTGGTCCTTTTCCCTTGCACTTTACACGACCTCTCGTATCAGGACCGAACAAGCATTGGAAGATCTGATCCTTCGCTTCCTCAATGCGCTCAGACTCAGACAGTGCTTGTCACTCTTCCTCTAATCAGTCCTATAAAATTATGAAATAATACATCAAATTTAAAGTAGGTAAATGAATTATATTTGTCATACTTTAATAATTCAAGAAAATTAATATTTGAAAATTCCTTACAATAATCTCTACAGTCAAACCATCAGCCTGCCGACCACGTCATCTTCGTGTCACAAGAAACATATCATATTGCGATGTCAGTTGGCCTGTGAGGCCATCTGTAAAGATTTTTCAAAATTTTCAAGTGAATTAAATAATATTCAAATAAATAGAGTATAAGAGAAAATGAATATCTAATCTTGTATAACAGAATGTGGTATTCTTCCTGTGACTGGTATATATGTAATATGCAATCAATTTTGTGTATTTTGCTCGACCTCCGCCTATGAATATCTAAAATAATTAATATAAAAAATAAGTGTGTAATAATTATCACGTATATGCACACATTTATGACAGGGAAAAATATTAAACTTTTATATATATAACCTGTATATTCTCCAAGCACTAATAATCAATTAACATCCTCCATTGATTTTCGTCAACTCGCATATCTCTCTAAAGAATAGCCTTTGTACTTGTCTAGAAATGGGTGTAGTGTCTCTGCTTCAACTTAGACTTATAATCCTTCCAAGTAGCGCAAAGCATCTTCATTGTGGTGCTATGTCCTTCTAGTGGCATAGTAGTGCTGTCCTTGTAAATTAAATGAACAATCAATTATTTAAAATTAACTTATGGAGAAAACAATTTTATATGTGTTAGAATGAATTTATTTACCTGTATTTCTTCCCAAACCTCATCTTTAAGTCTTTAAGGTATGGAATGCCAATCCCTGTAATTCAGAGGGAGCCTACTACTCATACGTGCAAAACAGTCTACCACTGAACTATAACAAGATGCATCCACTCCTATAAGACCTCTGTATTGGTTCACACTAACCTCATACTTTCGAAAGCCAGTCTCACCCCATCCGAAGGGTACACGAGAACTTCTCGACGTGGAACTTATAAAATATCGATAAAAAATTTAATTCAAAACAGGTCAATCCATAAGTATGATTTCATTAAAAAGAAAGACAATAATAGCTACAAAAAACAATGTCTCCTAAATTACTTCCTAACAACTTAGCAAACCTGAGGTGCTAAGGCCGGAGGAAGAAAGTCCCGAGCAATTGGGACCTACAATAGAAGCAAGTGCAGCCGTCTCTTCACTGGATCTCTGTTCTCGAGAGCCCGTCTAGACAGTTGTATCTATTCTCTGGCTAACCTCCTATGCTGTTAGTTGTGTCTCTATACCTGTGAGAAATTAGCTCCTGATCTTGAGGTGGCTATGGCATCCTGCATCGATGCATGTCGAGAACGTTTAGTAACCATCTACAAAACACAAAGAAGCATAGAAAAACAAAGTCAGAGAAATTTGGTCAAAAAAATCAATTAAGAAAAGAGTATAACAATTCTAGCACATTTAATGAACTAGAAAGTGATTAATTACATTAGGTTGCAGGGTGTATTCTACTTCCAACTAAATTCACTTCCTCCCCAGAAATGCCATCTCTAACGCATACAACATCTACTTCATGTGAAACAATACGAGAATCTAGCTGTTGTGCCAGAAAAGTTTCTAGATTATGATACCTTGAATACACATCATAGTTATCTTTTCTCATCATTGGCAATACGACATGCCAGTCCCTTTCTCTAGGACAACGAAAATACAAAACTTGTTCCGCTTGATTTGCTAGGATGAATAGCTTATTCATCTCTCTATTTTTCCGGTATAACAAACAATCTAAATTCACCAAAGTAAACTTTAGGTCGTCAATTTTAACACCTCGATGTACATCAACCCAATCAGATCTGAATAATAGAAATTTCAATTGGTTACCATATCAGATCCTTATAATATCAGTAAGCACTCTATAGTAATTGACACTAGTTGCTATAGGATTCCTATCTTTGGGGCTAGAGTAACTCGTAGTATCAGCTCTACATATAACACTAAAATTTTGAGTGGACTTATTAGCCTCATACGTTGTTGTACGAAATTGGAACTTATTCATGTTGCTTGCATTGTAACGTAATCCTTGGTTTAAAGGACCATTTCCAAGCTTTTTAACTTCAACCGGAATATCGGGACATTCTTCGTTCTTATCAACCTATAAAAAATATAAGTTTTATTTTCTTTATATATTCTAAATAACTATTACTTATATTGCATTTACTGTACTTACATATTGACTGAGCCAAGTATGAAATGTTTGAGAATGAATACATTGTCTTTCATGTAACCGAGATCTGGGATACTCTCACTGTATGTAGACATATATGAAAATTTAGAAATAATAAAAGAAGTATATAAAAAGAAATAAAAAGACTCAACGTAAAACTAACTCTCTATATAGTTTGAGGAGTTCGGAATTAGCTAGAACCCACCGATATGCTTGCATCAACGTAACACGATCAAATATTATATCAATCCTCTTTCCAACTGGTTTACCTATCTCATTATCATCATCAATATATCTCGGGCGCCTATTCTCTTTACTCTCAACATCATCTAAATATCTCGACATAAATGTCATATATTCTTCCATTAAATACCCACTAGCAATCGAACCTTCAAGCCAAGTATGATTGCGCACATAACATTTTAGAGTTGTCAAGTATTTTTCAACCAGAAACATCCATCGACATTGAATTGGGCCAGCTAATAATGCATCATCAGCCAAATTTGTTGGTAAATCATCCATTATATTAAAAAAATTTGGGATGAATGACTTTTCAAGAAGACATATTGTAACTGCGAACCATCTTGGGCAACGTTATGCGCGCAGCCAATGGGATTAATTGTTGGAGTACAATGTGAGAATCATGATTCTTCAAACCTCCTAAAGTCTTTCTTCTCATATTACTTGTTGATAAATATTAGAACAATAGCCATTAGGAACTCTCAATTCCTTTAATAATGTTAAAAAAAAACTTCAACTTCTGACATGCTCATTGTATAAGGGGCTGGTGGCAAACTGTATCCAGTTCCTGAGGGTTTTAAAATTGGATATAAAGTTTTTTTAATATTCATTACCTACAAGTCTTGATGAGCTTTGAAGTTGTCTTTTGAAGAACTATTGTCATACAATATTGTATACAATAGATTATCTGCAAAATTTTTCTCTATATGCATTGGATCGAGATTGTGTCTCATCAAATTGTTCTTCCAATATGGCAGCTCCCAAAAAATACTCTTTTTCTTCCAATTATATGGATATATGCCAAACTTTCATTCGTAGTCAGACTGCATTCTGATTTTCATATCATCTACTATATATTCTGTTAAACAACCCTCAAGTTGTGCTAATATTTCTATCCCCGTGCTCCTTTTAGGTGCTTTTCGTATTTCAATTCCACCATAGAAAGAAATTTTATCCCTACGCAGCTTATGTGACAGTTCAAGAAACTTGCGATGATATAAGAAGCAATATTTAACGTCGTTAGGTAATCGATAAGAGAAACAATCAACCCCGCATATTAGACAAACCCTATCGTTATGGACATTGTAGCCAGATAGATTGTCATAAGCTGAAAAATCACTTATGGTCAACATAACTGCTGCACGTAAACAGAACATCTCTTTTGCCCCAACATCATAAGTAATCACACTGTCGTGCTACAAATCTTTCAACTCCTCAATCAATGGTTGTAAAAAACATCAATCTTATTCTCTAGACTCTTGGGGCCATCAATAAGAATTGATAAAATAAAATAAGGCTACTTCATGCATAGCCATGGTGGCAAATTGTATGGTATTAAGACTACAGGCCAGGTATTATGTGGTATGTGCATATTTGAAAAGGGACTAAATCCATTTGAAGCTAGTCCAAGCTTAACATTCCGATAGTCATTTCTGTTAGCCCTAAGGTCTTTTTCCTATATTTTGACTTATGACAAACATTAATGTGGACTAACTTGTGTGATCTATATGTGATAAGACATATTTGACTTCAATTCTTCTAAGGCATTCAAATAAGATTACTAAGTAACTCTTGAGCAATGAAATTCAAGAATGGATGATCAAAACAAATTTCAAGCTTATGAGAATACATACCAAGAAGTCCTTATGGAAGAACTTTAGACTAGGAATTGTTATTAAGGTATTTCTTGTTAATTCCTATATCTCTTTACCTTATGATTCAATTTATTTTTACCTTGAAGCACAAAAAGAAAAAGATTTCAAAGTTTTTAAATCTCAGAATTTTAGACTGAGGAGTTTAGATAATTCTACATCTAAAAGATTTGTCCAAAATCTTGTAAACTATGTCAAATCATTTCTGCCTGAAAAAGTGCCATTTTAGATTTACCTTTTGGATGCATTGTCGTCTGAAACATGAGTCCAAAATACGGGTAAATTTGACAGTAAAATTATAACCGTTATATAGCCGTTGGTACTTCACTTTATGTCTCTATATAAAGTCTCTAAACATAATTTGACACAAGATTTTTGTGGTATCCTTATAAGAAACACTCTTACTTTATAGCAAATAAAAATCTCTTTTATCAAAGTATTTCAAAGTAAATTCAAATTGTATCTAAAAGGTAAAAGTATTTGTGCTTTTTCCTTAGTGTACATCTGCTCAAATAAGTGAGCTTTTACTGTTCCATTGATATTCAATCTCTTTTGTATAACAAGGTTATGGTGTAAAATCTAGTTGGGGTGAATCTTGATTTGATTGGTTTGTTGAGAAGTTTTGGAAAATCAAGTGTTGTGATCCTCTCTTGTAATTGGTGCAATTTGATTTCATTAAGTTGAGTAAATAAAATCTAGTTGAAAATCCTCAAGTGTGGCTTAAGGTAATGGATGTAGATCTTGATAGATTGAACCACTATACATTCTATGTCTCATTTCTCTGACATTAACTACATTGTATTTATTACCTTAGTCTGAATCTGGATATTTCTCAAAGTTTTTTCAGATAGCTTTCTCTGTTGTCATGAAGTTGGTCCAAGAGACTAGAAGATTATTAATATTCTGTATGACAGACTACTTGAAAATTTTAGTTTACTAAAAATCTTATTCACCCTCTCTAAGATTTTTCATTTGGTATCAGAACTTGGTCTACATATTCTTGGTTTAACAACCTTGTAGGAAAGATTTTTATGGCAAACTCATCATTTCTTCCATATGTTGAAAGATCTTCAACAAATCGACCTCCTTTATTTAATGGAAACAACTACACATTCTGGAAAAACATAATGAAAATCTATGTATGCTCAATCAACTTTAAGTTGTGGAATTTGATAGAGAAATGTCCTTTTATTCCGTCAAAAATTGTTGATGACAAATGCCTGAACAAAATGACGAGTTTAATGTTGAAGACAATGCTAAGATGACATTGAATTTTCAGGCTATGAACATCTTATGCTGTGCACTATATGCGATTGAATACAATCGAGTTAGTGGTTGTGATTCAACCTATAACATGTGAAAATTACTTGAGGTCACCCATGAGAGAACAAACCAAGTTAAAAAATCTAAATTAGGGCTTCTAATTCATGATTATTAATTATTCACAATGAAGCCGAATGAAAGCATTACTGATATATTCACTAGATTCACATATATCACAAATGGTCTCAAAGCCTATGCGAAGGTTTATTCCCTTGGGGAACAAAATCAAAAAATTCTAGATGCATTACCTAAAAGCTAGCAGCCTAAAGCTCTTGCCGTGGAAGAATCCAAGGATTTAAAATCCTTACCAACTAAAGAGCTGATCGGCTCTCTTCTAACACATTATATGAAACTCAAAATGTTTCAGGAATCCGATGATCATGATAAAGGTAAAAAGGGAATAACATTGAAAGCTAAAAAAGAGGATGAAGAAACTAGTCAATCTGACAGTAGTGATGAAACGGAAGTAGACAATGAAGATCTGGCAATGATAGCAAAGAAATTCAGAAGGATGTTCAACAAAAGAAATTTCAAAAGAGAAAAGAAGTTTAGAAAAATGAAAGGGCAATCCTCAGTATTTAAGCCTCAATGTTATGAATGTAAAAACACTGAACACTTCATTACTGATTGTCCAGTTGCAAAAGGAAAGAAAGGCAAAATGCTTAAAAAGAAGAAGGAGTTGAAGGCAAAGAAAGGCAAAAGATTGGTGAGGACTTGTGACCTAAATGGGATTGAGTCTGAATAAAAAGATTTTGAGAATGAAACTGCCAACATATGCTTTATGGCCATGGAAAATGAGGTAAACTCTACTACCATTAATTTCATGTCTAATTAGCTTATATCTATGACTGAAAAGTATGATGATCCAAATGAGTTGTTAATTGATATGTTCCATGAACTAAAAAAACTGTCCAGAAAAATCACTCCTCATTTTCATGTATAGGCACATTCTTTGGAGAAAATGAGCTTCACCAAGTAGTTTATGGACAACGGTTGTTCAAGACACATGATTGGAGATACAGCCTTATTAGAAGATATATAGACCACAAATGAAGGATTCGTTACTTTTGGAGACAAGAAGAAAGGAAAGATTCTTGGCATTGGTAACATTGGTAAAGGTTCCTCAACTATTATAAAACAAGTATTACTAATTTATAATTTAAAATATAATTTGCTTAGCATTAGCCAACTACGTGATAATGGCTACAAAGTCGCTCAAATCTTGAAACAATCTTTGTTGCTAACCATGTTAAAAGTGTGTATGTATTCTATTTAAATGATCATATAGCTCATGGTATTAGATGCTTCTTCGTACATGACAATGATGATTATCTTTGGCATAGAAGATTAGGTCATTTATCTTTTGATTTACTAAATAAACTGTCCTCAAAAGAGCTTGTTAGGGGACTGTCTAAAATGAAGTTTTATAAAAGCAAAATTTGTGATGCATGTCAATTTGGAAAACAAATTAAAAATTTTTTTAAATCCAAGAAAATGATTTCAACCTCAAAACCTCTTGAATTAATTCATATGAATTTGTTTGGACCAATGAGAACTATTAGTCTCGGCGATAAAAAGTATGCATATGTGCTAGTTGATGATTTCTTTAGATGTATTTGGACTTTATTTCTTGGACAAAATGATGAAGCCTTTTCTGAATTTTCGAAACTGATCAAACTCGTCCAAAACTCTATTGGATGCAAACTTATTTCTATTAGAAGTGATAATGGTAAAGAATTTTGCAACAATGAATTTACACGCTTTTGTGATGAAAATGGAGTATTTCACAATTTTTAAATAGCCAAAACACTTCAACAAAATAGTGTTGTTGAGAGAAAAAATTGAACCTTGCAAGAAATGGCTAGATCTATACTTTGTGAAAACGCCATTCCAAAATACTTTTGGGTTGAAGCTATTAATACAATTTGCTATATAGTAAACCGAGTTATGCTGAGACCGTTTTTGAAAAAAATACCTTTTGAATTTATGTTTAACAAAACTCCATCAATCTCTTATTTTAAAGTGTTTGGTTGCAAATGTTTTGTCCTTAATACTTGAGACAATCTTGGAAATTTTGATAGCAAATCCGATAAGGCTATATTTTTTGGATACTCTTCCAATAAAAAGGCATATAGAGTGTACAATAAAAGAGCTCTATGTGTGAAAGAATCCATACATGTTGTGTTTTATTAATCTAGCATTTATGCTCCAATGAAAGATGATGATAATGTAGGGGGTTCAAAGGAAGTAAGAAGAGACCAACTCAAAACTCCACCGCTAGATACTCATGCAAAAGAAGAAGAAATTGAAGAACAACAAGCTAAACAAGGAAAAGAACAAATTGAAGATTTTACAGATCATCAATTATCAAAAGATTGGAATACAAAACAGGTCATCCCAAAGAACAAATCATTGGTGATCCAAGCTATGGAGTTAAAACTAGATGGTACGTCATAGATAACTTTGCTCTTCTCTCAAATATAGAATCTAATTATATTGATGTAGCACTGCAAGATGAATTTTGGATAATTTCTATGCAAGAAGAATTAAACCAATTTGAAAGAAATTAAGTTTGGAAACTTGTTCCTAGATCACTTGATCATTCTGTTATTGGTACCAAGTGGGTATTTAGAAATAAATTTGATGAAAATGGAGCTGTGATTAAAAAAAAAAGCTAGATTAGTTGCCCAAAGATTTAATCAAGAAAAGGGCATTGATTATGATGAGACATTTGCTCCCGTTGCTAGACTAAAATCTATAAGAATGCTTCTTGCTTTTACTTCCTTAAAAAATTTCATGCTCTATCAAATGGATGTTAAGAGTGCATTTCCAAAGGGTTTTATTGAGGAGGAAGTATATATTGAACAACCTTCTGGTTTTATTTATGAGCACTTTTCAAATAATATTTTCAGACTTTCAAAGGCTCTTTATGGGTTAAAACAAGCTCCACGAGCTTGGTATAAGAGGCTTAGTGAATTTTTTATTTCAAAAGGTTTTTCAACAGGCTTGATCAATACCACTTTGTTCATTAAATCTGATAAATATGGTGATCTACTTATTGTTCAAATTTATGTAGATGATATCATTTTTTGTACTACTAATAACTCTTTGTGCAAGATATTTGCTAAGACAATGCAGCAAGAATTTGAAATGAGCATGATGGAAGAACTAAACTTCTTCCTCAAGCTACAAATTAAGCAAACCAATGATGGAATCTTAATAAATTAAGCTAAGTATACCAAGGAGTTGCTCAAAAGGTTTGGTATGAACGAAACCAAAGAAATCTATAAACTTATGAGTATTTCCATAAAACTTGACCAAGATGAAAAGGGTAAGAAGGTAGATGAACATAAGTATAGAAGTATGATTGGAAACTTACTTTATCTTACTGCTAGCCGGCCTGACATTATGTTTTCAGTGTATCTTTGTGCTCGTTTTCAATCATGTCCAAAAGAATTGCACCTATGTACAGTAAAACGCATCTTTCGATATCTAATCGGCACATATGATTATAGCTTATAGTATCCTCACACTAACATATTTAATCTTATAGGATACACTGATGCAGGTTATGCGGGTTGTAAAGTGGAAAGAAAAAGCACAAGTGACCATTGTCAATTTCTTGAATACTCTCTAGTGTCATGGCACAGCAAAAACAAGTTTGTGTATCATTATCCACAACCGAGGCCGAATATATTGTAGCCAGCAGTTGTTGCGTACAAATTTTGTGGATGAAAAATATATTTCTTGATTTTGGTCTTAACTTTAATTGCGTACCTATATTTTGCGACAATACAAGTGCATCAATCTAACAAAAAATCCTATTCAATATTCTAGGATAAAGCATATTGAAGTTAAACATCATTTTATTCGTGATCATATGCTTAAAGGCAACGTGTGTGTTGAATACATTTCAACTGATGAACAACTTGCCGATATCTTTACAAAACCTCTAGCCAAAAAAATATTCAACAATTTAAGAAGAGGTTTGGGAATTATAAAAATCACATAACTAACCCGGTTGCACTAGTTTTCTTTATTTTGCAGGATTAGTGAAGACGCAGTGTTTGTATCCAAAATGCACCATCAAAGTTTTTGGACTTAGTATTTGAGTCCAAAACCCACATTTAAAACTCATTCCTGAAAAAGTTCCGTTTGGATGAATATTTCGATTTGGGTCGAAATCCAAAACATTTTTAATACTTCATATTTCCCTTTTAAATAACTTCTTCCATATTTCAATTTTTAAATTTCAAAAAAAAAAAAAAAAGGTTTGCGCCTTTCTCAACACAGTTTTTCTTAATCTCTGAGTTAAGTTGTCTTTTCAATGTGCTTTCTATCACAACTTTCTAGACTTTCAAAGGGCCTTCATTTCTTCTCTCTTCTAATTTCTATAATCGACGACTATACACTCCATCTTCCAAAAACCTTCTGAGTTCTTCCTCTCCAAACAACCGACAGTTAAAGCCCTAATCTTCTCAATGGAAAAAACAAAATCATTTACACCAAACCACAAGAAGGTACAAAAAATGTCTCCAAAGACAAAAAAGAAGGGTTCAGTATTGAACAAAGCAAAAGGAAAAAAAGTTTCACCAGAACCAGACTTCTCGGTATCACATTATGATTCTTCAAAATCTTCACCGGAACAACAGAGTTCTGGAAATCAGGTACTCTGATTTATTGATTCTAAGAGTGAATCTGATTACAATGACTAGGTTTCTAGAAATAGAGTTGTTATTTCTGGGTATCGTGTTAATCCATCGTCCTTTCTAAATCTCTCAAATGTGTTGGATATGTTTGAGTATATTGGTTAGGGTAGTTTACTATCTATTGATGAAAAATTATATATCCCACTTGTTTGAGAATTTTATGCCAATTTGAGAAAAGGACGTCTTGAAGAGACTGGGGGAGGATTTATGATTCGTTGGTACAGTTCTAGAAATAGAGGAAAGAGTATTGAGTTTGATCATCGTCTACTGAATAGAATCTGTGAAGTAAGAGACGGACGGGTTCAATAATTTGAATTAAATAAATTTCCAGAGGGAAGTGACATGTTTGACTTAAAGAAATTTGAGGAAATATTTGCTAGAAGAAAGAGTTTTGAGAATTCAAGTAACAAAAATACTAAATGGCTGAATGGAGTAGGGATGATCTTGCACCATATGGTTTTTACCATGGTGGTGCCAAGTTTGGTCATAAGACCTCCATAAATATTTTGCAAATGGTAATTATGTTAGCTTTGGCAAAGGGAAGGCAAATTAGTTTTGGATTTTTAGCTGCCAAGTTGATGCTGCAATCGAGAAATACTTCTAGCAAAGCCTTGCCATTTGGAAGTCTATTAACAAAGGTCTTCAGATATTTTAATATTGATTTAAATTCAGTTTTCTGTGCCCCGTCAAAAATGAATATTTATAACTTTGATTCTTTTGAGAGAATGGGATATGTGAGAATGGGCAATGAATGGAAGTTATTCTGAGATACTGAAGTTGAGGAAAATGAAAGATTGTTGAAAATAAAAGCAAAAGGAAAGAATGCCCTTTCAGTTGGGGCAAAAATAAAAATTAAGGAAGATCTTCAAGAAGAATCCTCTGCTAAAGGAAAAGAAAAGGACAATGGACTATCTGAAAGTATTTTAGACGCTATCAACTCATTTGCTATTAAACTGGATGGCCTCAGTTTAGAACTTCAAAATCTTGACAATAGACTGGCAGTAGTGGAAAAGAAAGCAAAAACAGATGACCTGGTGCCTGCACCTACAGTATCTGCTCAAGCAAAGGCAACAGAAGAGGAACCAGTCATTGAAGAAGAAACTGAACAAGAACAATCTGCAGCGGAGGAAGTGCCTGTTACTGTGCAAACCAAGGAAAAGTCCCCACTTCAAAAAGTTGTAGCACCATCTGCCTCTTCTAATCCACATATCTTATCTAGAAAGAGATAGAAACATATTGTGGTAAAGAGGAAATCTAGTAGAATTGTTGGTCAACACTCTCGAAAGGGTGTAAGATCAAGAGTTGAAACAATTCACATTCTAAAAGACCAGATTGGCAGAATGCTCTTCAGTTGACCTCTAACCCGACTGCCCTCAATTCTCTTTGCTATCATGAACAATTTACTTTTTGCAGTTGAATAATTTACTTTTCTGTCTTTACTTATGCACAAGCATTTCTGCTTAAATTCTGAATACTTCATATCTATATATATTCTATTTCTTCTACTTCTTTTCTACTCTTCCTCTTTTTAATTGATGACGAAGGGGAAGAAAACATAAAACTGAATGGATATGATTAGGTAATTTTCTACTAGAAAATGTTGGGATAGTATCTACATAATGCTGGAAAATGTTGGGATAGTATCTGCATAAAGGATATGATTGGGAAGTTTTTGCTTGAGAAATGTTGAGATAGTTACTGGATATGATTAATTATGATTGGAAAATGTTGGGATAGTTTTTTGCATATGATTTTGCTTATAATTGTGAGCGTTACTATTGGCTCAGTTGACTAGGTTGTGATTATTCTACTATCTATCTATGTGATAGTATACTATGCTCTTTGCACCACTGATTTACAGTCTGCCTAACAGTCCTTAGGTAGTAAATTTACTTGAGGGAAACTTTGTGCTTTAATTTGATATTTTTGATGAACTGCTTGATATGAATATTGATTATCTATGATCTCAGTTTGTTAATATCTAAATTGGACACCAGTTTGTTATTCTGAATTTTGTCCAAAAGTACTCTTTTTGTAATAAAGGTATTTTTGAGACTAGATTGATAAGATGTTTTTAAGTGATTCTGTGACAATTTCATTGATAAAAATTTCAGTTAGATAGATTGCTTCATTTATGATTAAAACTCTTTGAGAATATCAGGACAGATCAAAATCCATTATCTCGTGCATTATGTCGGGTGGAGTTTTGAACTCATATTTCCTTAATCCAAAAATCTTGTCCAAAAAGGTTTTCTTCAAAAAATTCATACCGTTTTGAACACACACCTTTTGGACATCCAATACTCACATTCATAAAGGTTTCATATTCTCTTTCACCAACATTTTGAATGTACTTTTTGGACATACAAAATAAACTTCAATTTTTCTGTCATATATGCAAATATTAAGGGGAAGCATCTTATCATATAACTTATCTGCTATATCTCTTTTATAAAAATCATTGTATCGGTTATTTCTTTATGGAATAGTCATTTGATGGAAGGAGGATATGGAGGTAGGTTGGGTCATAGGCTCATTAAGCCATGTTTGTGAGTATAAGCTTTGATTTTCTGTCGTAATCTCATAAGCACTCTTTGAGTTCTATAATGAGAGATTGTATTTCAAAGAAAAATATTCTTATTTCTCTTAGTCTAACATGCTTGTACAGTTTTTATTTCACAATCCCATCAAGTTTTGTCATTATTCAAAAAGAGGGAGATTGTTAGCCTTAAGGGATTTTTCCTATGTTTTGACTTATGATAAACATTGATATGGACTAACTTGTATAATCTATTTGTGATAGGACATGTTTGACTTCAATTCTTCTAAGGCATTCAAATAATATTGCTAAGCAACTTTTGAGCAATGAAATTCAAGAATGGATGATCAAGACAAATTTCAAGCTTATGAGAATGCATACCAATAAGTCCTTATGGAAGAACTTTAGACTAGGAATTGGTATTAAGGTATTTCTTGTTAATTCCTATGTCTCTTTACCTTATGATTCAATTTATTTTTACCTTGAAGCACAAAAAAAAAAAAGATTTCAAAGTTTTTAAATCTCAGAATTTTGGATTGAATAGTTTGGATGATTCTGTAGCTAAAAGATTCGTCCAAAATCTTGTAAATTGTGTCAAATCATTTATGCCTTAAAAAGTGCTATTTTGGATTTACCTTTTGGATGCATCATCGTCCGAAACATGAGTCCAAAAATCGGGTAAATTTGACAATAAAATTATAGCCGTTTTATAACCATTGATATTTCACTTTATGTCTCTATATAAAGTCTCTAAACTTAATTTGACACAAGATTTTTGTGGTATCCTTCTAAGAAACACTCTAGCTTTATAGAAAATAAAAATCTCCTTTATCAAAGTGCTTCAAAGTGAAATCAAATTGTGTCTAAAAGGTAAAAGTATTTGTGTTTTTTCCTTGTACACATCTGCTCAAACAAGTGAGCTTTTACTGTTCCATTGATATTTAATCTCTTTTGTATAACAAGATTATGATGTAAAACCCATTTGAGGTGAATCTTGATTTGTTAAGAGGTTTTGAAAAACCAAGTGTGGTAATCCTCTATTATATTTGGTGCAGTTTGATTTCATTAAGTTGAGTAAATGAAATCTGGTTAAAAATCCTTAAGTGTGAGTTTAAGGTAGTGGATGTAGATCTTAATAGATCAAACCGCTATACATTTTGTAACACCCCACTACCTAGGCCCGACAGGACCGAAGATGTCGCCTCGTCCAAAGGACAAGGGGTCTTTATAACTAGGTCACACAATCAAAATAATAGAATAAAAATAATACTTTAAACTTAAAATTTATTACAAACCAAGAATTCGAAATAAATTCATAAATAAAATTATCCACTCTCAACTCCCAAAGTATTACACAAAATAAATATCAGAAAAATTTTCCAAGGCAGGCTACAACTAGCTACTCATCCCCACAGCAGGATCGACCTGAAATCATGGTAAAAAGGGTGATGAGATAAAAATCTCAGTAAGTCCGTGTGTGCTTTGAGTGTTCAGTGAAAACAGTTGGTGAATGTAAAGTGTAAAACCTTTGTCAGAGAAATACTGGCAAGTAATAAACAATAGTCAAGAACAATAGTGGTGTTTTGGCTTTTCCAACCATACATGTTCAATAAAATCAATCACTCAAAAAGGTGATCATGGGTTACCACACGTTGGGCCCCATAACCAGTTAGAATGCCACACTTTGTGCAGACTGACAAAAGTAGGTGATCGGCCTACCAGGCAAGATACTCCTCCTTCTCTATACCCAAACAAAATTGGTTGTCCATTCTAGCAACACACAGTCCACTTGACTGAAACTGCTAGCTCAGACCGGCACGACCTACTGGACTGACATTTTATCCGGGAAGAATTCACCCTTCCGAGGTGGCCACCTACTGAGAGACTTATCCTAACCCTTCAAAGACTAGTCCTAACAGTCCACCCTTATTGAGTACGTAACGTAACTTATCTCACTTGGGGAAAAATGAAATAAACATAGCTCCACTTTAGAATGGCAATTAAGGATTTCCGAAGTTTGAGATAAAGTTGGTTTTAGAAAGAGTTTTAAGTTTGGGTAAAACTGTTTACTGATTTTTAAATAATTTTTTTGCTTGAAATAAGAAATGAAATAATCCTCAATTGCCTTTATAGAAATGAGTGACCACACACTCTACAATTGGCTTGCCATAGAACCATTTTGCATCAAGCAGGTTTTATACAGGAGCTTACCTGATCCTTAACTTGAGATACAATAAAGGTCTTCAACAGCTGACCCAACCCCGCCTGGGGTAAATATAAACTATAATCAAACTCAAGCCAAAATTCACTTTTACAAATAAAACTAGCTCAACTTACTACAACCATGATCCTAGTGTCCTAAGCTTTAAGGCCCGATAATAAATAAAAAGAGTTTATAAGCTAAGTCTAGTTTGATATTAAAGTGATTAGGGTTTTGGGAAATATGTACTTTTAAGTTGAAGGTTTAAATCTTGCTAAAAATAAATTAAAATTTATTTGATGAAGAGTCCTAGGTGGTATTAGGTAAAATAATGATTTATTAATAATTAATTGTTAGAAAATAATTGATAACTAAAATTAATTGCAAGTAAATTTTAATAAGTTTTGATTAAAAGATAATAATTGAATGATAATATATTTTAATGGTATTTATGAATATAAGACTCACAAAATTAATATATTACTTATTATGATTATTTATATAAAAGACTTTATTTGATATTATTATTATTATTATTATTATTATTATTATTATTATTATTATTATTATTATTATTATTATTATAATTATATCTATATGTTTTATTTCTGTAATAAAAGCTATCATTCATTTGACTAAAATATCACTATTTTATGTAAAAGACCAAATCCACATTTTCTAGGGTTTTCGAGATCTACTAGCAAAAATTATAATATTAATCATTTTATTGATGAAATAAAATTAGCTTAGAGACAACTAGATCATGATCATATTTCCACTTGCTAATCACAATCATGAACATACATTCCACTTCAATTCATCAAATCATCCAAATAATGAATAAAGGCATAGATCTAAATTTATCAAGACATGATCCAACATCTACTAGCATAAACATATTCATGACTTTAACAATCATACTTGAATATAAATCCTATTCACCAAAGGTGATATAATCTCTAACATGTTTGAACATAAATACTACTCACGACATGGAGACATGCACTAAACCCTAAAAACATCATACAATCAACCAAAATAATCAACTCATGCATCAATCTCATCTCCATCATATACACACATTTATTCATGCTTCAATCTCAACTCATCACAACAATACATGCTCAAACCTCAAACATAATCCATCTCCTTTCAATATCACCCTAGATACATGAATCTAGAATTTAAAAAGAGAGTTGAAGGGGTTTACTTGATTGATGAGTACATTGGAGGAGTTTCGAATGGATCTCAACTCCTAGAAGACTAGATCCGTCCAAGAGAGATAAAGAAAACATGGCCATGGTTGAAGTCACCATTCGGCCAAGAGAGAGAGAGCATTCGGCCAAGAGAGATAGAGAGAGAAAAGAGAAGAAGAGAGTCCATTAGTATGATTATACACATATATGTTCATTAGAGGTTGAAGATTAATGAAGATGAAGTTGATTGAACAAGCTTACCTTGAAGGTGTTCTTGAGCCTTCACCAAAAATACTGGCTTTGATCCAAAGGAGAGAGTTGGATTTTGGAGTTTGATGTTAAAAGTGGTATGAATGGATACATGGAAGTGAGTAGGTGAAATCTGGAATTTTTTTGAAGAAGATTGAAGTGGTTTGGAGGGATATTAGGCGTTCGGATGCTAGTAGGTGTTCTTGGTGTTCTATGTATTCTTGAAGGTTGAAGAGAATGGAGAGGATTTGATTGAAACTGCCAAAATTCTGTGGGAATGAAGTGGCCGAATTGTTTGAGGGATTTTGGCAATTGAATTTTCTGGTTTTATAGGAAAAGAAAGGGCTGGTTGTTTGAAATCCTAAAAGAATAATTTAATGAATCAAATTTGGAAACAAAATATGACAAGAAGATCTTTGATCAATGGAGAGCTTTTTGGAAGCTACAATGGTCGATTGTTGGCTAGGGATTCTGCTAGAATGAAAGCTGTTTGAAGTAGCTTAATGGTGGCCGAAAAGAGGGAGTACAATGGTGAAGGAAGGTCTGGTTTTTTAAGAGATGTTTTATGGAAGTTTACTAAATTATGATTGTTGGAATTTTGGTCTTCAATCAAGGCTTGATTGGAGTAATTGTTGGAGATATTTTAGGGGCAGCCATTACTGGTTTTTCGAGCAGAAGGTTGGGGAAGGCAATGGAGTTCAGTTCATGGCTGTTCAAGAGAAGTTTGAACAGAAAAATGAGGGAGTTTCGGTCAGGGCTAAAAAAGGAAACAAAGCTGAAAAAATTTCTGTACAGGATTTCGCAAGTTACTGGAATTTGCCATTTTTCAGTCAGTTTGCAAAGGGTTTGAAGGGGATTTCAGAGGTCTTTCAAGGCTGGTTTTTAGCCTTCTTTATGGAGAAAAAGCATGGCTAAATTGCTGGGAGAAAATTGCTTGGTTTAAGCTCACCTAAGCTGCGAATTTGTCCAGAAAATTTTCTGGTTTGGACAGCATTTGTGCAGTCCGAATTTAGCCATAAAATTTTAGTTTCCAAGCTGGTCAATAGGGCTATTTTCTGGCAGCATTTGGGAGGGAACGATGGCTGAAAATTTCAACACCTTGAATGCACAAGAGGCTGGAAAAAATTTTAGATTACTTCATGAAGAAAATGAACATGGCTAGAGTAAGGTTTTGAAAGTTCAACCATGGAGTTTAATCTCTTGGGAACCTTCCCCAACTCCTACCCATTTTCGGTCCATAAGATCTTACACTTAGATATTTTTTAATCTTCAAAGCCACAACACTTTATTGAAATTTTCTGGAATGAAATTGGCTAGAACAAATTGACCAACCTAAATTGAGAAGTAGGAAAAACTAAGGATTAAGAAGAATATGAATTCCCTTGGGAATTTTTGTAGGGCACAAGAGTAGGATTAGGATACTCCTATCATGCCTCCCCTAGGACATCACCTCTACTCTTCTCTAAAGCACACAAGGCCGAAAATTCAACCTTCCCAAACAAAAATAAAATTTAATCATGCTAAAGCTCCAGTGATGGAATTTGAACCCAAGACCTCAAGAATTAATTCCAAAGCTCTAACCACTAAATCACAACAACTCTTTTTTTACCCCCTTTCTAAAATTTTTTTTCCTATTTAATCCTCAAGCTATCTCCCTATTTTCACCTCAAGCAAAAATTACTATTTTACCCTTCTTACTTAATAAACATAATTAAGCCCTCGAGACTATAATACACAAATCCAAAGCACATAAAACCATATAAAAATATATTTAAACATGCAAATAAATTTGATATGCATCCCAACCCCCTTACTCTAAGGTTGGTTTCGACTGGGGTTTCACACATTTTATGTCTCATTTCTCTAACATTAACTACATTGTATTTCTTACCTTAGTCTGAATCTGGATATTTCTCAAAGTTTTCTTGGACAGCTTTCTCTGTTGCCATGAAGTTAATCCAAGAAACTTAAAGATCATTAATATTTTGTATAATAGACTACTTAAAACTTTTAGTTTTCCAAAAATCTTATCCACCCCCCTAAGGTTTTTCAACTTCCAAATTCCAAATAGTTCTCACCAAACTTTCTCCAAGCCCTAGAATTAGTTGAATGTCTGTAAACACCATATTTCACACGACATTCTTCATGCCACCTCATAAGAGAGACATTTTTTTAGACATGAATAATCACTTCAACCTCAAACGCATCAGAAAGTACCTAACACGCTTGATGCAACTATACTGCTTTCTTTCTTGTACCTCGGAGCATTGCATACCTCACAATGAGTAATGCCCTCATTTCCTCCCATGCATATCATGCAATTATTTAGACACGCATCCTAGACTTTGCATTTCATTCCTAATATATTCATTATCTTATTAGCCTCATAGTAATTTTTTGCAATTTTCACTCCTATCTTACTAAATGTATCCGTTAGAAGCTCAAGTAGCATGTCAACAGACTTATTCGATCACCTATTGAGGACTTTTAAGTGTAATAATCTCATAATGAATGACAGTGAAGAAAACGTAGTACAGCCTGGATACAAACTCTACGTTTGCCTCTTCTAACAATTTAAATATCTCTCTCAAATCTTCAAACTCTTCAGTTGGATTACCAAAGTCACTAATGCCAGCAATATCTTGAACCATCCCAACCATATCATCCAAATGTACGTTTTTAGTTGAAGGAATATTGCTACTTGTATTGTCAGAAGATAAATATGTTTCCCTATAAACACTCCATTTTTTGTACCAACGCACGAAACCCCACATTTGACAATGTTGTTTGACCTTTATTGTACTATAAAGATACCTATTCTGACACTTCAAACAAGGACAATGGATTTTGGATCCATCAATTTTATCTCTTAATGCAAATTTTATAAGGGCATCCAAACCCTTACTGTATTCATTACATAAACGGTCATGTAAGTCAATCCACGATCAGTCCATCTTCCTATTCATTTAACCATATTTTCAGTCAATCTACAAGTTTCATTATAATAAACATATTCAAGAATGAATGGAAATGGAGGGAAATGAAATTTCATTTAGTAAATTTTTATTAAAAACTCTAAAATACTCTTAATGTATAAAAAAAAATTAATATTGTTACATCACATTACTGAGTAAAAAATACTCTTAATCCTTACAAAACTGTAGTTTCAAATCTAGTCCATGAAGTAATCTTATCATATATACTCCTAAAAATTATTCTCATTGGATAAGAATTATTTGTAAAAAATATTCTCATAAAACTATTTTATTCAGATTCTTTGTAAAAAATTTTAACAGAGTATCCTCTATAAATTGAATATTTCCCAGGTACTATGCTATCTCAAAATGTGCAATTATGCAATTCTACCAACAAAAAACTTATAAAAACCATCTAATAATTCAATAAAACTAGTTTAAATCTATATAGTATAAAACTAACTTAAGGGTAATCGCCCAATACCCATGGGAAATGATCACCCATCACTTACGGGGAATAATCACCCATCACTCACAGGGATCCAGTAATGAAATATAAAAATAATTCTCTTACCTTACTAATGTTCTTCTGGACAGTCAAAGAAACAACTTTATCTTAACCTATGACACATATCAAATGCTACTTAATTAATCAAACTAAGAAGAAAAAAATAACAACAAAGGTGAATTGATATGCATCATTATGCATTGCTAGTCAAAAACATCATATGGCTTTAAGTTGGTTTTGTTCATTTGTTATTATAGATAGGACCCGTGCAACAAAAGTCCTTTAAAGTAGAACAACCTTTTCAAAAGAACAGTGTTCTATTTGACAAGAAATTCTAACCATCATGCCATCATCAATTCTTTACAAATCTCAAATCTAAAATCACATAATCACAGTAGATCTTGTCATAATCGTGTTTATAACAAATTTCCATCATCAAAGTGATCAAAAATTGTATTTTTGTTGAAACATCAAAATCTGTCCAAAAAAGTAGTTTGTTCTAAATTTATGAAAACACAGAGAGATAAAGTTATTAGCTAATACCTCTTGAAGTCCTCTTTGTAAAATCTGGAAATCAGTAGAAAGACTTTATTTTCCAAGCTTCTAGGGTTAGGATTCTTGCTTGTTTTTGAGAGAAAATTTAAGGAGAAGGGGAGAAGATAGGTGTGGTGGCCAAGGGAGGAGGGAGGAGAGAAATTAGAGAGAGGAAAAGAGAGGGGCTACTTGATTTTTTAGAGGAAATGAGGGGAACTTTTTAGTTTTATTTGTAGTTAAAGATGATTGAAAGTTCGTGATTTAATTGCTTGAGTAAGAAGAAAATTTTAAGGCTATGATTTAATATAATTGAAGAGTTAGGATTAATTTAAGTGAATGGATAAGATTATAACAAATAGATAATAGAAATTAAATGATTTGGATAAGATCTAATTTCAATGGTCTTGATTAAGAAAAATATAAGGTTAAAATAAAGTAAAGTGGGTGGTGAGGATTAAGCTAATTGAAGGGCTAACATATAACAAAGTGAAAGACTGTGATTGAATGAAACATGAAGGATTAGGATTATATCCTTGAATATGAAGGATCAGGATAGGAAAATAAAGTACGAAGGGTAAAAGAAAAGGAAAGAAAATGATACGAAAAGAAAAGAAGGTAGGAAGTTAAAAAATAATAATAATGAAAAGGCTAAAAAGGAAAAGATTGATAACTTAAAAAGGAATCACTTAATGCCAGTTTTACAACCTCAACTCAATTTCCTTTCAAACTACTTAAATGCACCCAATCAACAATCCAATCATCTTTAATCAAATTATCAATTCCTCAACATAAATGCTTAGTAACACTTCTTTCATCAATACAAAAATTACACAATTTCAATGTAATCTCCCAATCCAGTCAAATTCCTTTCCACCAATTTCCACGGCATTCACAGCCTAATTTACTAATCAAATACCCAATCATTTTACTCTTATACCTTATGGTTCTAATTACTAGATTTCTTCTGATTTTCAATATGAATCTCGGTATCTATCAAAAGAAATAAATCAATGGCATAACGATCTAGAAAACAATTGATACGATTTGATTTTGAGTCCCCAATTCATAGGATCAAAGCTCACTTTAGTAGCTTATCGTAAAGATAAGTAGCTGTACAGTCAATCATTAACCTTCACAATGATGAATCTGAGCCTTACATACAGCACATAAAGATAAATATTAAATTGCTGCAAAAATTTTCTAGAAATTAAGTTGGTACCGTGGTTGATTTAAAACAATAATGATGTTTTTAGCTTTGCTTTATGAGTTACATGGCCTTTATACCATTGGCTAACTGACCTAGCATATCAGTCCCATCATCCAATACCAAAACATTATGCAACAGGATTGGCATCACTAGATAAGGGAAATGGTCCACGCTGATTCTAATTCAAGAACAAGTGCAATAAGAATCTAGTGGTGGATATCTTCAAAGTTGGAGATTGTGCACTCATGGGAAGATGGCAGACTTTTACAAAACATATATAGCAGTCAAGAAGATCAGAGCTTAGAATTTGTCAGAACGATCTTGCTAAATGAATAACATATAGTTATAAATGAATATGTTCCAGTTTGCTAATCATTTGAAGTAAAACTGAATATTGGCTGAGGATTCAATTATGTTTCAAATAATAAAGGACTAAGTTATTTGAAACCAATATCGTTAAGATCTAGCAATCACTTTCAAGGTGATATGCACAGAAGCTCATGGAAACGCATATAAACTGCCTGCAAATAATTTTCCCCTTATGATAAGACTTGTATTGGTCAAACATGGGAACACACCTCCCCCGACATTTGGTCTATGCCCACCAATATTGAATATAGACCTAAAATATCTTTAGTAGATAGAGAAAAAGAAAGGCCAAACATGACTCATCACGACATCAAATATCATCAAGAATATCGTTGTTATGCAATGGTCCAAATCTTGACCAAAGCTAGCAAATGCTGCCTTCAGATCTACATTAAGAACTAGTAAGAAGGATGTATAAAAATTCAAAAGGCGCATTTCATTCTTTTTTTGCAAGAATCGCACAATTCTATTCATATCATGTGAGGATGAAAAAATGCCAATTGGCATGGAGTCTTTACAAATAAAAATCATGACGAGAACACCAAAACTGTCACATGGATCAAGAACTTCTTTGCAGAACTCTACTGCAATATAGACATTTAGGCCTCTATGTACATTGATTTTCAAAAACCTTCCAACATATGGTGCAAGGAATAAAAAAAAAAAGCAATATACTAAAAACAGAAGCAAGCAAGATACTAACAATCCACAGGATCCACAAATCACCCAAAAAAATTAGATATCAAAGCTGAAATTCACTGTAAAAAATAGCTCCAAAATTGCTAACATAATTCACCCAAAATTCAAGCTTTGAATTGTACAAAACGTATTGTACTTGAAGAATGAATTGAGGATAAAATGCGGAGGTAGAGTCGGCATCAGAGGTGGCTGAAATGCGACAGAGAAGAGAACCTGGAGACAACTGAAATGAGAGCCCCGCACCAGAGAAGAAGTCTTATGTAAGAGAAGAACACTTAATCGAGATGCCGAAGAAGAACAACCAACACTGGAGTGCTTTGCCAAAAAACACAGGCCGCCGCACAAGAAGAATAGTAAAAAATGAAGAAGAAACCTGGGAAGAGGTAAAGAAGAAACCATATACGACGATTACACATAACCGTCATATTAAATATAACTTAATACAATTAATGATTAGCCATCGTATTATGTAAATTTAATACGACGGTTAATCATTAATCGTCGTATTAGGTAAATTTACCATCGTATTAGATAAATTTAATACAACAATTAATGATTAACCGTCGTATTATACTTAATAAATTTATCACTCTAATACGACGGTTAATGATTAACCGTCCTATTAAATTTAAAATATACGATAGTTACATAATCGTCGTATTTAGTTACAATATCAAAAAAATTTTAAAATGAATTTTAATTTGTGTTTTATTTATATATACATATGTTACTAATGTGACAAATAAAATTACATTAATTTTACTTTTACAATAATAATTATACATAATGTGTGTGTGTGTGTGTGTGTGTGTGTGAATAAATGTATAATTAAGATAGTATACTATACTACATAGATATGCACACACACATGCATATTTATGTTTGTAATTAAAATTCTTTATATTGTGTAACATATTAATCTAATACTTACTAATTAATAAGGATATGTTATATTGCGCGTGCACACGCACACACACATATATACGACACGTAAAAATACAATAGAATAACTAACAAAATGAAATTAAAACTCGATCTTTAATACAAATATATGAAAATTTAAGATATAAACAAAAATTTATTTACAAAATCAATGATCTAACCATTAGATATATTTATAAGTTAAAACAAGTTTAGTAACCAAATTTGAAAGTCATTCATTTTATTTTATCACATTTTTTCACTAATACCTATAACATAGTAATAAAAATTAGTGTATTTACAAATATAAGTATATCAAATTAATGATTCAACCGTTAGATTGGTTCATATCATTATCAAAACTATTATGACTAAATTTGAAAAGAATCAGATCAGATTCAAACTACTTTCGATTGATTTTATTTTAATTCAAAAATTAAAATACAAAGCATAAATTACAGTAATTTTGACCTAATACAACAGTTGTTAAAGTGTGGTATTTATATAAAACCACCACAATTTAATTTCAAACTATTATTCTTTCAAACAAATACGTTGGTTTCTTTAACCGTCGTAATAGATCTTATACTAATACAACGGTTTAGCGTAATTATCACATTAGGTCTAATCTGTTATGACGATTTACCATAGCCGTCGTATTTGTTTGACCTAATACGACGGTTAATTTCAAACCGCCATATAAAATCTATCTAACACGACGGTTATACAACTATTGTTTAAAGTAGTCTATTACGACAGTTTTACATTAGTCGTAAGTGATGACGTCGTATTTGCTCTGTTTTTTTGTAGTGGTAGAGGTCCAAATATTTAAAGTGTCAATTTAAGGGAGAGATCATGTAGTTGCCAAAAGTGGAGTATACATGGTATACCTTATTTGCATGGATTTGTAGCATGTCGGTACAGAGGTTGGAATCCTGTTGTCTTTGTTTTAGAGTTCTATCTTAGAAAAAATTACGAGTTGACATATAAGATAGTCAGTTTTTTTCCTGTAGCGGATGAACTATATTGAGGCCTTCAACTCTTAGATTTGCACCTGTGGAAGAAATTATGAGGAATCAACTTTTCGGCCGCCTGCAAACATCGAGAATATCTTGTGATATGGATTATTGCACATCCAACTCTCTCCCAAGATGTAGTAACTATTATAGGAGTTGACATATTAAGAGAAATTTTACTAGTAATAATTTTAGTATTTCAAGAGATTAGCTCATTTCTTCACCCATTTTATTTATGTCACTTCTTCATAATCTATTTTATTGTATTTTGAATATGGTTTTTATGTTGTACTTGTGTATTGGAATATATATATATATATATATATATATATATATATATATAATATGCTTTCTACATAGACTACACATATATTGGTTTTAATATTTTTATTGTTTATTGGGCATAATTATTAAATATTATCAAAATTTGAGATAATTATTTTTTAATGGTAGTAATATTGTTATATTATTTTATTAAATTATAAGTTGTTTAAGATGATGTGAGAAATGTATATAAGGTTTTTGATACATTCTGTTAGTTTGAGTACTGTATTACAAGTGATTTGTTATGTGGGAAATGTATTTATAGCTTCTAACAGTATTCTAAGAGTTTGATGGGTGGGAAAGACTCGCAGAACTTGCAAGTGCATTCTGTCAAGTAAAGGTCGCATTCGTAAAATGAGACCTTAAAGTCTCATTTTCAGAATGCGACATTAAGGCTGTATAATCTTTTAAACTTCAAAATTTTCAATCCTTAGTAAAGAGGAAAATATATTTAGTCCCATGAGGTCGTATTCTAAAAATGCGACCTGTTTTTAGATGGTTTCATTCTCAGAATGCGACCTCCCTAAAATGAAAAATTCTTCAACGGCCGCCCCACTATCAGAATTTCAATTAAGAAATGGCACAATTTAACAGAATTCTAGTTAGGAGTTTAGGAGAGCAAGGAAAAGAAGAAAATTCTTAAGTTATGAGAGAAAAGAAGAGAAAAGAAAGTGAAACAATTTATGTCTAACATGTTTGACAATTTATGAAAGAAAAGAAAATAAGTACTCTTTTTTTGTTTGGAAGTTTGGAGATAAAAGAAAGGTTATAAATCAATTTACTAAAATACCCTATTATATAATTTCTTTGATATATTATTTTAGAATAAAATAGATAAAGTTGTAATATTATATATATATATATATATAATATTAAACTATAGCCATCCTTCAGTGGAGAGAAAGGATTGGGGGGGGGGGAAGGGGGTCGGGGTCCTCTCTAAATCCCTTATCTTCTCTTCTCTTCTCTCCAATTTTTAACTAACAAACTAACCCTAAGGGTGATCTAACGTTAGGAAAAGGAGACAATTTATTTTTAAACAGTATTATTCAAAAATAAAAATAAAAATACTTTAAAATGTCTAAATGGTCTAAGATCAAAATTATTCATAATAAAAATATGCAATCTTGTATTAGATCTTGTTGCTGTCAAAATGATGAGTCGATATAACCAGGTATCGGCTACACTTCCGATAAACACAAACGATCCGATATGGTGAAACAGAAAACGATATCAGATCTTTTTTGAATCAGAGACATGGTTCTTTAAACTTACTATAGAAATGGCTCAAGAAAGTTAGCTAAAAATGCACAACGGAAGAACTTTTCGGAACAATAAACATATACGTGTATTGATTTACTTCAAAGAAAGTATAAAAAAGACTTAAATTTTGAAAGAAGAACGGAAAGCTGTAAAGAAAGTTGGAAATAAAGCTGTAAAGGAAAGCTGTAATAAAGCGGCAAGAAAGTTGTAAAAAATTGAAATCCTAGACTAAAAAGCTATAAATGACGATAAAGTAGAAGAAATTGAAATTTAATGTTGTTGGTTGATGATGGTCGTGTCTGGGTTCTGGGCAGCGCTCTCATTTTATATTTGTTGCAATCGAGCCACTAACAGATCGTGGAGTTTCTTCCGGCCAAAGAATGCTCCCAACGGTCGTGGATAAGCTCGCAGAATTCTCGCGCTGAAAGATTAGGAATTCGTTTTACTTGTTATCGACTTCGTGGTGCCGATATTGATTATGACTAACGGCTGCTCAAAATGTTGACTTTATCGGCTCGAAAAAAAACTTATCAAATCGGCAACGGCTCAAAGTAACCATTGCGTCGGCTCGGCAAAGCTGACGTCAACATATGCCCCCCCCCTCCCCGAGTCCTGTTGTTTCAGCAGACGTGAGTCAGCGAAGCAACGGGAATCGTACAGTCATTAATTGCAACCGTTCCTCTACTGACAAAAGTGAAACGTCCCGAACATTGTGGAACATTTGTGACGCCTCGGCTTTGGAACCCGCGAACGGCTTAATTTCAAACTCCCTTATAAATAGCAGTGATCCCCAATCGGAACTCCTCACTTCCTACGACTTTTGTTTTCTTCAGAATTCTACTACTTAAGTGATTCATCGATCCTTTACCTCCTCGTGATTATTCCTTGCGATCTGTAAATTTCCTCTCAGTAAAAAGAACAAACTGTGATGGCGATCCCCATTGACAAGAACATCTTGTCCCCGATCCAAGACGATGCCAACGTGTTCACCTTGAGCCCCCGTCTTTTACCTACAGAGGTTACCGCTAAACACTTGCGGTTTATCTTGCCTGTCGATTTTATCTTTCCTCTGCAATAGAACACCTTTACAACTGCCAATCTCCCCACCTCCTTCCGTCATTGGCCCCGTAAGCTCAAGAATTACAAAGAATAGCGGGACCGCTGCCATGCCCAATTTGGGGCCATCTGGGAACAATGGGGGATTTCAGATGCCATCATGATGACCGATTTTGAAATGGCGTTTGATCGCAACCTATTTGCCGCCATTCTTCCCTTCTGGTCCTCGGCGATCAATGGCTTCATCTTTCCGCACAGGATGTTTTCCCCCACCATCCTCGATATCCGCACAATCCTCAGCTTCCGATGCGATGGTGACTAGATTTCAAGGCTCCACGATGAAGAGAATCTACCAGCCGTTGAGGCTCGTCTCGACAAGGCCTCTTCTTCATACGACAACTTCATTGCTGCTCAGAGAGGGGTGGATAACACTTCTTCAAACCAGGAGCAAGCGGCCTTCTTATGGCTCTGGTTGTGTAAGTATATTATCTGCTCTCATTCTGCTGGCATTAGCAACGAGAACCGATACTACATATCGGCTCTCCTACGAAGCAAAAGGCATTGCGACCTAGCCTCTCTGGTCCTCGCCCTAGTCTACCGCACCATTAATCAACTGATGACCACTCTTTCCGCTAGAGAGGATCCGACGAACCTTAGGGGTCCGCTTTGGATTGCCCAACTGTGGCTCTACCAGTATCTACCCAATTTTGGTGTCAGTCGAATTACAGGAGCCTCCGCGAGCCCTTCTGAACAAGTGACAGGCTATCGACTGCTGCGGGTCCCCCTGAACACTGCCTCTGCCGAGACCATCGTCTCATATCTCCACCAACGTCGAGACTTCCATGTTGCCATCTTCTTTTCGTATGCTGCCCGCAAAGAAGGCCCCCTCTAGTTGAAGAGCCTATCGGAAGGCCCCGAAGCAACTCAAGAGACTTTATGGGCCCGAATCCTATGCACTCGAGAAATTCTGTCGGGGGCTAAGCCTGGAGCCCGAAGTGCTAAGACCTCCTGTGAGAGGTATAATCCTCACTACTTCTCCCGTCAGCTTGGGCTGATACAAGACATCCCTACGGATCTGGGGCACGTTTATTCTTTTTCTGTGAAGCCCGTGCTGTCGGTTGGGGACGTATAGACCTTAGCCGATAGCACCCTGGCCATCCTGCGGACTTTCGAATTCAAGCCCTTTCAAGTGGTGCTGGAGACTTCCCCTAACTTTAATTCATGGTGGAGACTACTGAGTGAAGCCCTATTCTCCGACCACGTAGATGTTTGGCTTCTGCGAGTTCCTGGGCCAACCACCACTTTGCCTGAGACATCATCGGCTAAGAAGGGAAAATAAGTAAAACCTCCTGTAAGTCCTATAATAATGTCGGCCTTACGCACTCCCTTGGTGCAGAAAACTACTGCTGCTGCTTCCGTTGTCCCGGAGGAAGAGGAAGAAGAGATAGAGATCTCGTCCCTATTCCGGCGATCAAAGAGGAAGCATGAAACAACGACTCCTTCCATTTCCAAGGTTTGCTTCTGTCAACCTTGTTTTGCTCAGCTTCTTCTATACTCAATTTGTCTAACTACCATTTTAATCCTTTCTGCAGAAGCGTAAACAAAGGATAAGTCGTTCTGTTGTCATCGACACTTCTTTTAACTCAGAGGAAGACATTCCGCTCTAATCTTTAGCAGAAAGAGCATCTGAAAAGGCTGTTCTTCCGATGATAGATATCTCATCGGCTGAGGCTACAGCTCCTTTTTCAACGGCTGAAGTATCAACTTTTCTACCAGCAGTAGACCTTCCGTCGGCTAAGGCACCGGCTCCAAGAAGCCCATCTCCTGTTCTGCTAGGGCTTGATATTAAAGAACTAGAGACTACTATTACAAAAACAACTCTGCCTCCCCTAAGTCAGGGAATTGAAGAGGCTGTTGCTCCTCTGCCGATGACGACATTACCTTCAGCGCTGGACTTTCTCGATAGCCTCATCGGGACCTCTTTACCTACTGACAAATTCACCCTTGACAATGTGATCCACGCTCTTTTGTGGATTGTATAATCATCCGACCCGGATATGCCCCATATGCTTCGGGACCTAGTAAATGGGTGCCTGGGACAAATACACTTCACGGGGCACTTTTTTTTAGACACGCAAAATTGTCAGAATAAAGCTCATGATCAGTTAGAACTTTTGAAACTGCATCGAGAAAATGTAGCATTCTCAGAGAGGAACTACCGAGAATCCGTGAATCGTCTTATGCTTCTTTGAGTTGATATTACGGAGAGAATAAGGAAGATTGAACGGCTTGAATACCGGCTATTGGATCTTCAAGAAGAACTTGACTCTGAGAAAAGGGTCTTAGAGCAACGGCTTGAATCAGAAAAAGGACTTTAGGAAGCTATCAAAGCTATTGATGACTCCAACATCAAACATAATGATGCTAATGCTGGAAGCGAAAAGGAATTTCTTGAAGCTGAACTGAAAAGCTCAAATGTTCTACTAAATGAGATGAAATCCGAATGGGACCACTTCGTGGCTGAACTGAACAAGATTCTTCATCCTCCGACCACTGATGGAGCCGGTCCTTCTGGAACTCAAACTGAGGAGACTGTCATCACGGCGGCTAAAGCGGAGGTTCCAAAGACAACTACCGATGAAGTCGACTTGCCCCCCAAGAAGGAACTTGAAACTAAACCAGAAACGGCTGAAGTAAGGCTTCCAGTCCCTGATCCGCAGCTAATGGGAACTGACATGGTGACTAGCCAGGATTCTGAATCAGAAGCCCTAATCAGTTAGCGATTGTTCCGTATCGGCCGATACAAATACCTAACTTCCCCTTTGATGATAGCTGATCCCCTTTGTAATGAAGCTTATGGCTATCTGATCAGCCTCTTGTAATCAGCTTATGACCATTAATATATCATAACAGAACTTCCTGTTCAAACTCTCTCATTCTTTTTTTTTTTTTTAAATCTCTCTCTCTTTTCTATTTTTTTTTTTTTATTTTTATTCTCTAGTTCCTTCCCAAAACGCCGGATAATAGCATTTCAAGAACTTACCGTTAATCGCCTTACCTGCTTCTTTTCCATCGGGTGTCATCAGGAGATAAGCCCCTCTATAAAAAACTTGAGTTATTAATAATGGGCATTCCCATGAAGCAGACCACTTGCCATACCTTGGATCTTTTAGTGCAAGGGGCAAAATAGTCTTCCATACCATGTCTCCTTCTTGAAAACTTCTTTTACGGACTTTCCGATTGTATGCTCTTGCTACCTTCTCCTTGTGCCGTTTTGTGTTCTCCAAGGCGATCCTCCTCAACTTGATCTAAACTCAGGGCCAAGGCTGTCTAATATTCTTCAGTCGTTAGACCATGTTGATAGGCTATCCGGACTGATTTGTAGCGATAACTCCACAGGTAACACAACGTCCTGTCCATAATTTAGTCTAAACAGGGTAAAATCAGTAGCAGTCTTAGCAACATTCCGATAGGCCCATAATACTTCCTGCAATATCTCATGCCACCTTATCGGATTGTCTTCTACTGCCTTACGGATCATACTGATTAAAGTTTTATTCGTTGCCTCTACTTGTCCGTTAGCCTGTGCATAATAAGGAGAAGAGTGAAGCAACTTAACTTTGAGTTAGGTTAGAAAGTTGCATACCTTATCCCCTGTAAACATCGTCCCTTGATCCGTTGTCAACTGTCTCTGGGATTTCGAAACGGAAGAGAATGCTCTACCGGAGAAAGTTGATGACTGGCGTTTGTGTCACCTTGATCAATGGCTGCGCCTCCACCCACTTGGTGAAGTAATCCGTTGCCACTAGTATGAATGTGTGTCTTTTTACTGAAGGTGGATAAATCTTTTCGATAATGTCCAAAGCCCATCCACGAAAATGTCAAGGTTTAATGATCGAATGCAATTCTATGGAAGGAGTGTGTAATAGAGGACCATACTTTTGGCAAGCTTCACAGCCAACAACATAAGCATTACAATCTGTGGTCATCGATGGTCAAAAGAAACCATGGAGTTGAAGCATCCATTTCAGTTTTAGGCCTGCCTGATGTGCTCCACATAGGCCTACATGTACTTCTGTCATAGCCCGCAATGCTTCTTCTTTTGAGAAACACTTTAAAAGAATCCCGGTATGACTCCGTCGGAATAAATCATTGCCTATCAAGGTAAAGCTGAGGGCCTTTCATTTTAAGTCACGAGACGTTTGACCAGTCGAGTTTCGTAAGTAAGTAACAATCTCTTATCGCCAATCATCCTGATACTCCGTTTCCACTATCTGTTGGCACATTACGGCTTTCTTAAAACCTGAGGCCATCTGAGCTAAATCATTAGCGCCTTAATTTTCTGATCTGGGAACATGAACTAGAATAACCTCCTGAAAATGCTGAAGTAACCTTTTTACCTCCTGCAATCTGTCTGACAGGCTATTTGAACCTCTAATGCTTTCAAAATTTGTAGTCCTAACAAAAGGACATCATATTCCACCTGATTATTAGTTGTTCTCTTCTTTAACTCAAAGTGGATCTTACCCTGATGTCCATTTGGAGATTCAATAACCAAACCAATGCCAGCCTTTTGTTGGGTGCTTGAGCGGTCAAATCGCAAAACCTAAGGCCTCAAAGAAATGTACCTCTTTGTTGTATTTCTTTCTATTTGTGGTACTTCCAAAGAAGGATGTTCGGCTAAGAAATCCGCAATAGCCTGTCCTTTGACTGCCCTCAACGACACATGAGTTAGGGAAAAAGCATGTAATTTGACTACCTATTTTATAAGCCGTCCATTTAACAGAAGACGATTCAACAAGAATTTAATTAAATCTACCTTGTACAAGACATGTACTTCCCTAAATACCAAGTAATGTTCCAACTTTGTGCACGCATAGTGGAGAGATAAGCACAATTTTTCAATAGGGGTGTACCTGGTCTCTATGTCCGATAGATTTCGACTAAGATAGTATACTACTCTTTCAATCCCTTGTCGGTCATCTGAGCTAATAAACTGCCGATGGATTCTTGTGCAGCTGAAATGTATAATTTCATGGGAGACTGGTTGTGTGGAGGTGCTAACACCGGTGGATGTGATAAAGCTATCTTTATCTAATCAAATGCTACCTGATACTCAGGCTGCCAAATAAAATCTTGAGATAACTTTAATTGTAATAAAGAGGAAAAAGCTTTCTATTTACCTACAGAGTTTGCCAAAAAACGTCGTAGGAAATTGATCTTCCCCAGGAAACTTTGAAGCTCCTTCTTCGTCTGAGGAGGTCTTACTTGTAAAATGTCTCTAGCTTTGTTCTAATCTATTTCAATCCCCCTCTGGTGTACTAAAAAATCAAGAAAATTCCCAATAGCAACTCCAAATGCACACTTAGCGAGATTGATCTTCAAATAGTGCTTGCGCATTCAGAGAAACGCTTGTTCCAAATCAGCCAAATGTTGTAAGAAAGCGGGGGACTTTACGACCAAGTCATCTATGTAGACCTCCATTGTGCTGCCGATAAGATAATGAAAGATGAGATTCATAGCCCGCTGAAAAGTGACACCAACGTTCTTCAAACCAAATGGCATGACTACCCACTCGAACAAGCTGATAGACCTTGGGCAACAGAACGCTGTTTTATGCATATCTTCCTCAGTTATGAATATCTGGTTATACCATGAATAACTATCCATGAAACTTAAAAACTGGTTACCTGCGACGGAATCCACTAACATATCTGCCATCGGCATAGCATATTCATCTTTCGGAGTAGCCAAGTTTATGTTTCTGAAGTCTATGCAGACACGTAGTTGACCATTCTTCTTAATGACCGGCACAATGTTAGATATCCAATCTGCGTATTAGCACGTACGGATGAATCCACATTGAAGTAACCTTTCTATCTCTTCCTTAATCCTGGGTAGCAATGTGAGATTAAAATATCTTGCCGAATGTTTATGAGGCTTAAAGCCCTCTTTGACAGGTAGACGATGCTCCACAATACTTCTGTCCAATTCTAGCATCTCATGATAGTCCCACGCAAAGCAATCTTTATACTCGCAGATTAGACAGGTCAACATATCTCTCTGCACAATAGACAAATATAGATTAACCTCGATTGTTCTATTCTCCCTAGGTTCTCCTATGTCTACTTTTGTTAACGGATCTTGAGAAATAAAACCAGAAGCTCGCCAGACCTCTGGATCCTCAGGTCGTAAGCCGTTTTCCCTTGGCTATTCAGTCGTGATCAGGTTATGAGCCATAGTTAGCTTGGCATACCGGCTAGGATTAAAGGTCGAATGATAAAATAGAGCTTCATTCATGTGAATTTCTGTTGAAAATGGATTGGGATCGGCTGGAATTTCCTCTACCCGTTCTCTATCCCAGATTAACATCATTTGATGGAAAGTGGACGGCACGCAGCGGTTTGCATGAATCCAATCCCTGCTCAATAAAACGGAATAAGCTGGCTTTACATTAATTATAAAAATGACCGTCTTACTGGTCTTGGACTCGACTGTGACTTCAAAGATGAAAATACCTTCTGCCGCAGCTGCTTCTCCAGTGAAGTTAACCATCTGCACATCAGTAGGAGACAAATCTGTCCTATCTTTTCCCAAGCGTTTCAATGTAAAGAGAGGCATTACATTCAAGACAACTCTACCATCAACAAAAATCTGAGTAAAAGGTTTGCCGTTGATTTTTGCTTTGATATATAAGGGCCTAAGGTGGTTAACACTCTGGGCTGTCGGAATTGGAAAGAGCATCCCTTCTGATGGGACCTTGACATCAACCAATTCCACTGCAGCTTTTTCCTTTGCATGAAAATCCTTTTCCATGGACTCTTGACGAGAGGTAGCTCGAAAATTTAACGGCAGGATGCTGAGCATATTTTGGCTATTATCATGGGATAATTGTTCTTCGACCCAAGCATCCAGAAGCCGCCTTTGTTGTGCTCGCTTCTGCTGTTCTCGTCTTTTTTGGGATTTTGATGGTCGGGAACAACGACCAGGCAGAAATGGCTTCTCTTGGGGCACCTACACTGTTAGTTTCCCTTCTTTGTCGTGGAAATGTGCTACAAATGAGAGAGGAGATAAACGAGTAAAAATAAATGGTTTACCATCCAATCTTTGGAATCTTTTCCCTATCACCTCCGATTTGTTGCTTTCTGTAGGCTCTTCATAATTCCTACCCTCTTCTGTTTGTAGCATTTGTGCATCGGCTAACGGAAATGGATCCCTGTCTACCAAAGTCTCTTCCTTTTTATCTGCAAACTTTAATCTTCCGTCTTGGATAACCTTTTGAATGGTATTCCTGAAAACAACACAACTATTAGTATTATGAGAAAAAGAATTGTGCCATTTACAGTACTTTTTTCCTTTCAAATCTTCTTGGCTTGGGATCATGTGTCCGTAAGTCAGACGGATTTGTTTATCTGCCACTAGCTGGTCAAAAATCTGTTCAGCTTTTGAAACATCAAAAGAGTAAGGTGGTCCTGCTGTGGCAACTTCTTCTTTCCTTTTGCCAGGCTTCAAATGTGGATACGTGTAGGAGGAACCTTTTACCAATTCAGCCGCTATTACCTTTATAGCTTGCTCTTCATCGTCCTCATTGGTATCGTCTATGACTGATATCATTGTCTGGCCATGGGAGAACTTAGCGGAATGCCTCTTCTCTTTCTCCTTGATCATCTCTTCTATTCTAACAACATAAGATAATAAATGGGATAGATCAGAGAAATCTTGGAGAATGAATCGTTCTTTGAGTTGCGGATGCATCCCGTTGATAGTAATTCTTGCACATTCTGTTTCTGGCAACTGGGTTGTGCATTTGGACTTAGTCTGCCGGAAGCGCTCAATAAAATCCGCAACATCTTCTGATCCCTTTTGTTTTATTGCTAAAAGATAGGCAATGGAAACTTCCGGTGCAGGTTTAAAGAACCGTTGGTGAAAAATTCTTTCCATGTCAGCCCATGAGTATACAGAGTTAGGAGCTAGATTGGCATACCATGTGAACGCTGCCCCTGTTAAAGATAACGAAAATAGTTGTAATTTATGCCATTCATTATTTCCCAACTCACCACATTATGCTGTTGATAGGGCCTAAATTAGTCATATTTTTTCTAGTTATTTGATATTATTTTGTGATATATTTTATTCAATAACTGGTCATATTCCTTTATATTTGAGATTTTACCCTTGAAAATGTATTTTGTGTATTATTTTAGATTTTAAAGATAAAATAACACAAAACAGAATAGAGGCGGCGCCAGCCCGAGAAGGACCGCTCATTGGAAAAGTATAAAGAAATTGAGTAAAAGTGCAATAGGAATTGGAATAAAGGAAAAGGGAGCTTCGGCTGGTTCATGGCTCAACCAAGCAAATGCAACAACAAAGAAAATTTGGTGGGCCCAGTTGCAATTCAAAGTCAACAATGTCAAGCTAGAAAGAAGCAACCGAAATAAGAAAAGAAAATAGAAGAAGAAGCAGCTTCGGTAGGTGGCTAAGCAAGCCGAGAACAAAGGGAAACAAAAGCTAAAGAAAAGGATTTCAGCAATGAGACGGCTCAATCGAGCCAATGCAAGCTGACGGATAGCAAGATAGAAATTACAGCAGCAACAAAACAAAGGAAGAAAGATAGATTTCGGTTAGCAAGGACAAAGGCAGAAGTCAACAATTGCGGCTGCAGCGTGAAAAAGGATTGCAGTAATTTTTCGGTGGAATTTGATGGTTTTCGGCTTAATTGAGCCAATGCAAGGAAAATAGCTCAATTGAGCCAGTGCAGCAATAAGAAAAATAAATAGAATTTTCGGTGGCTCAATTAGAAGCCAAATCAGATAATTCCAATTCCAAATTCAACATCAATTGCAACTTCAGCAGACATAACAAAACGATAAGAAGACAAGAATCTAATTGAAGTCCAAATCAAATTGAAGTCAAACTTGATTTCTAATTCAAAAAGTCAAAGACGGTGGATTCCATTAAATTCTCTTAGGTTTTTATTTTAGCAATTTCTTTTTTTTTATTATTATTTTTAGGTATTTTCTCTTCTTTACTTAGGACTTTTTTAGGAATTTTGTAAGCCTATAAATAAAGGCCAATTTACCCTAGAAAAGAGAGATACACAATGTAGGGACTTAAATTTATTTTTGAGTGTATCACCAATATTTTTCAGAAATAAATAGTTTAAGGAGAGTTGTACAAGAAGGTCTTCGAAAGAAGAAAAAGAAGGCTTGTCTATGAGTATTTATTTCTTTCCTTTGTTTTCTTTTTCTTGAACAATGATATTTTAATTGTTTTAGTGTAATTTGACGTTGTTTAGATATTCATGATATTTAGAGTTATTTGATCTTTTGATTAATTGGTTGTTATCCTTGATATTTAATTACTTGTGCTTATTACTAGATTGGTTGATTGTTACTTTCTATTGACTTTCTTGGAAAAGAGGTTGATGGTGGTTTCAATTTGATTGATTTCATATCTGTTGTCTCTTAACTTGCTTGGAAAATGGGTTAACTACTAAGAATAAGGTAATTAAAGGTTAATTGATATCTGTTAGGAATGAATTCATTAGTTAATTTCATGTTTAAGTTTGGCAAGAATGGAAATTTAATCAAAAAATTGTGTTTAGTGCATCTTTTGGGTAAGACTGGTTGAGACAGAAATGTGATGCTAAGTTACCTAAAAGATATGGATTTATGGACCGAAAACAAAGTGAGTCTATTTTAATCCTTCATGATGCCAAGGGAATAATTAGTTATGATAATGGTTGAGTTCTTTAAGATCATGTTTATCCAAACAAGTGTTTGAATTGCATAATTCTACATCCTTGACATGTATATATTTTTATTTTATTTTAGTTTATTTTTATTTATTTTTCACTTTGTTGAGTTGGTTAAACAATGAAAGAAAGGTAATTAATGTCTACTTGTTTCTGGAGGATTGACACTCGTTTGAATCCTATACTCGGTTAATGATGAGTACGCTTGCTCATATATGTGATTTGGGTTGAACATTTTAATTTAAACTTGATTGAAAATGTGCTTAGTTGTTGTATGATTTTTATACCCAAGTCCGAACACATCAGCTGTACACCTTTCGATGTGTTCTATGGTGGACTTATTATCTTCACCAGAGAACGTAGTAAACTCCAGTAGCTTAAAACCTCAAGAGAGTACTGCCATGGAATCCACCCAATCAGGATAAGATTTTTGGTATACGAGCCGATCCCGTGACTGTCGACGAAATGCTTCCGTCATTATATCGGCCGGCTGGTATGGCTGTTGAATCTGTGGTGAAGGACCTTGTATGACAAGTCGAGAACCTTGCCCTATGAAAGGCTCAGTACTTCCGATCCCCTACACTAGATAAGCCATTATCGTTGCCAGATATACAAGAGGATAAAAAGCAGAGTAATTCGGCTGCCTCCCGAGAGGTGACATGTTTCCCTTAACAAAGGTTGGGGGTGCTTCATAAGTTCCTGGTAATCCTGTTATCGGAATAGGACTCCTTCTTGGAAACACTTCTGCTGGCATAGTGTTCTGAGCCACTACTCTTGGAATAACTTGATGTCCCCCAGTAGCAGGGGAAGACATTTCTCTACGCAGAAGGTGAATTGATCCATAAGATGGTGCGCCATCAACCGATGGCATGGGGTACGCAAGTGCCATGGTTGTCCCTTGTGCAGGGTAACCCGGTGTCTGAGTGAAAGTTTGCACATTTTGCCTCTGTGCAAATTGTTGGAGCTCGTTCTGAAGTAGAGGTTGAAAAATAGTAGCAAATTGTGGGATAAGACCCTACAAGAGCTCACCAGTACATTGTTCTATAGTATATCAGATGGCAGTCAGAGAGGTAGGTGTCAACTGAGACACCGGCGGTAGGGATGAGGACAGACACCCTAGCTCCGGAAGAGTAACCTGAGTAAACTGGAAGTAGTAACAGAAGGATCAAAAACTCCCCGGAGAGCACGGACTGGGAGTCATTCAGATGACTCCAATGCAGGTGACTGCTGTGAATTGTTCGCCATCAAACGTCCTGATTGCAATTGCATGCGAAAACTGACATTGGGTCTCATTGGGCATGCCAATCTGTGTTGCTGTCAAAATGATGAGCCGATGAAACCAGGTATCGGCTACACTTCCGATAAACACAAACGATCTAATATGGTGAAACAGAAAACGGTATCAGATCTTTTTTAAATCAGGGACAAGGTTCCTTGAACTTACTATAGAAAGGGTTCAAGAAAGTCAGCTAAAAATGCACAACGGAAGAACTTTTCGGAACAATAAACAGATACGTGTATTGATTTGCTTCAAAGAAAGTACAAAAAAGACTTAAATTTTGAAAGAAGAACGGAAAGTTGGAAATAAAGTTGTAAAGGAAAGTTGTAATAAAGCGGTAAGAAAGCTATAAGAAATTGAAATCTTAGATTAAAAAGTTGTAAATGACGATAAAATAGAAGAAATTAAAATTTAATGTTGTTGATTGATGATGGTCGTGTCTGGGTTCTGGGCAGCGTTCTCATTTTATACTTATTGCAATCGAGCCACTAACAGATCGTGGAGTTTCTTTCGACCAAAGAATGCTCCCAACGGTCGTGCATAAGCTCGCAAAATTCTCGCGCCAAAAGATCAGGAATTTGTTTTACTTCTTATCGGTTTCGTGGTGCCGATATTGACTATGACTAATGACTGTTCAAAATGTTGACTTTATCGGTTTGAAAAAAACTTATAAAATCGATAATGGCTCAAATTAATCATTGCGTCGTCTCGGAAAAACTGACGTCAATAGATCTAAATTATTGATTGTGTAAGTTGGAAAGATGAAAAAAGGTTAAAAATTATTTAAAAAATTATAAAACAATTCATTTTCCTTTCCACAAATAGAATATAATATTTCGATAATTATATTCATTCTTTTGAAAAATCTAAAAATTAAAACTTATTTTGCATTTGGCCATCAGTTGACTTAAAAAATGTTCTCAACTCAATTAAAAAATTTAATCCAAACGAAGTGTTATCTATTGACAAAATTTACTTTTATCTAAACATTTTAATTATTTAACTCTTAGTTATAGAAGAATTATATGGATAAAGAAAAAGTGTTTTTTTTTGGTGAGAAATATTTGAGTGGGGGTGGCAGGAAAAAATAATAAGAAAAATATATGTGATATTAAATCATGGAGAGAAAAGGTAAAAGTATTTAAAGGCGTTCAAATTAAAAAAAAAAAAACTTTGAAAAAGAGGTTTGATATCATGTTGGAAGATTTTTAGATTTTTGAAAGAAATAAATAAAAAGGTTGAAAAAATAGAAAAGGTGGGAAAAAAATTCGCACACACATAATCACATAATAGAAATGTCAAGGCTAGGGAATTTGCATCCAAACAATCATAGAAAAACGTGTCAATGATTCCAATGCTGCATTCAAGTTAAGTTAAGGGAAAATTTTTATGTGAATCGAGTATACGGTGAATCATAACTTTAAAATATTATACCTTTTTAAAAATATACAATGCACAAAATACGTTATATAATATTCAAAGAACTCAATTCACGATAGACCAAATCCACATAAAAATTTTCTCAAGTTAAGCCATCCTCGAAGATGCGAAATAAATAAAAGAGTTGAGACAAGATAGAAATATTAAAGGTCGGAAGAGAGGGGCGGGGGCCGGGGAGCGGGGGCGGGGGCCGGGTACTTTCCATGTGCACATAATTACATAATGATATAACACTGTCGAGAGGGGTAGAAATGTCTATATAATTATTTTTGAATAATTTGTAAAAAAATTTCCCTTCCTAACCTTGTCAATCAATATTCTAGATTTGACTGCCAGCAATAACTTTTTTGTAAGATCCTTTTTAGTTTATTCGTCAGGATAATTTAGTATTTTTGTATTTTTTTAATTATAAAAAACTAGACTAGGAAAGTATAAATAAACAGTAACTAAATTAAGATAAGTTTGTTGGATATAATAAAAATTATTAAATATATAAGATCAGATAAAATTTAAAATAAAATTAAAAAAATAAAATATGATGTATTGTAAATATATAATAATTATTGAAAAATAAAAATATTTAAATTCTAATTATTTTAAATTAAAATATTTTTGAATTTAGATGAATTTGAGTTAACCACTTACAACCTTTCTTTCTGTTTGCAATGCCTGAAATGGACGGACATCCATGCTCCCGAAACTCTCATCCATTCAAGCCTTTTTGCGGTTCTGTATGCTATTTTTCCTTCTCAAGAAAAAGCACTCAAAAGCCCTCAACTGATGCTTTGTTAAAATAACACAACTTTAATGAGATCTTAGAAATTGTTTTCATCAAGACAGGGGAACAAACTAAAAATGACAAGAAAATAATTAATAGAATGTTTACTAAATATAGCAACAAAATAATTTCTTTAATTCAAAGTATCTATCACCTCTTATATTTCAAATTATCTATTATCTTATAAAACTATAAATATATTTATTGTCATTTTTTAAATTTTACTCATTATTTATTACTTCACTAAATTATAATATTAATTAACTTTTTCATTTTAAGATAGCTATAATTTTCAACGAGAGTAACTCAATTTTTTTCTCTAAGAACTTCAGTAATTCAATTTTTTCTCTAAAAACTTCATAAATATTAAAATTTTGTTCCTATATATAATTTATGTAATAATAATAATAAATATTAAAAAAACAGATTAATAAAATGATAGTTATCAAAAAACATGTTTCTTGAATTTTTGCCAGCTCCCATGTGAAGCTTTAGGAATTCCTCAATTCTATATCAAATACTAATAATTTTGAGTATGGAGTTGCGAAGAAAGTCTCCCAATCCGAAGTCCAAAGCTCCCATCCAGCAGAATAACGTCTTGCCCTTGTAAAACCCTTTACTATTACCTCCTTCAAATCCTTCTTCCAGAATTTAATCTCCTCGAAATACTTTTGATCTTCCTCATCATCAACACCGTCATTTCTTCTTTCTATTAGCATATTGAAGAGGAACTTGGTGAACTCATGGTTACATTGTGTTATAATTTTAGGACGACAAGCTCTACATATTCCATGAAAAGCAATGTCATATTGATCCCTAAAACAGCGGTTGATACTCAATTTTTGCTCTTGAGGTCTAGGGAACCAGGGACCATCCCTGTTATTCTCTTCTTGCAAATCAAAGGCTACATCCCGATGAAAATTTACTTGGAGAGAGATTTCCGATTGGTCCAACTCCGTCAAGAATTCCTTCAAACGAAATGGCCAATTCTCTTGCTTCCCAACATTTCCCATATCAATACTAGAAACCCAATGATTTGGGGTGCTTGTGAAAGATAAACTTGGTATAAAATTGGACGCAAAATCAAACAGAACAATGAATGGAGCATAAGCATACAGCTCCACCACATGCCCATGCAAGTCATAAAACTTGAAAGTTTTGACCGACTTGACATTTTGATTGTCTGCAGTTTATAGCAAGATTCAATTGTTAAATCCTCCAGGCAAGGAAATTTGCATCCAAAATCCATGAAGAACATATCGGTGATGTCAACACGGCGCAATTTCAAGCTCTTCAGACTTTTTACTGCGCCCAGATTTGGACACCCGCCATTCTCCAAAAAGGTAGGATTCACACAAGTGAAGGATTGAAGATTTGGTGCTTCAACTTCAATTCCATATGTCTGAATATTCAATTCTTTGAGCCTAGGTAGTTTTGTCACTTTGTAATGCTTAACACCAAAACAGCGATTGATATCCAATAATTCAATATCTGTACAGCTTGAACGTATTCCCTGAAACTGCAAATCATTTAGAGTTACCTCGCGAAGATGCAATTGCTTAAGCCCACACACGAGTTCTCTGGAAACTGCAGCTTTATCTGATTGCTATTATCTTGTAGATTCAAGAATTCGATACGGCATAATTCCAAGAATTCAATCATGTTGCAGCTTGAAATTATTCTTGGAAAGTCTACCTCATCTAAACGTAACCAGAAAGATGCAACTCCTTCAAACGACTTCACATGATTTTCTCAGGAACCCGTATCTTGAAGCCACGTAGAGATGACTTTTCCAGTGTTTTTGCTTCCAAAATCATTTGAGGGACCCTTTTCGATGGCTGTTTCGATCCATATTTCTCAAGGTGGGTCGTCAAGTACGAGATTCAATGTTTGCATCCCTAACCGTTGCTCTTGATACCTTAGCAGAGTTTGATTCACATAACTGGGGAAGTCGCCCAGATTCATTTGGCTAATCTTCAAAAGTAAAACTGAAATCAAGAACAGGTCTTGTCCGCCATGCCCTCAACCATGCCTTGGACAAAAGGCGGGCGCTATTCATCTTCAGCTTTGTCAAGCCTAAGCATCTGCTTCTCTAATCCCAGTATCAAACCTACTGCATTAGATTTTAAAGATATTCTCGCGCATTATATAGCGATCCGATTATGAAAATTAAATATCCTAATCCAAGTTGGAACAAGATTCTATATTAAATCCTTAATTAATTTTGATTTCTTAATTTGTACGTAATGATAATTGATGAACATTTATTTCCTGTTATTCCAAATTTCAAATTTATAACTACAAATCATTTTCTATTAAAGAAAGATTCTAAAATCAGTACAGCTCTATTTCATAATTTTAGTTCTCCCAAATTGGGATTTATTCCCTGTTCAACATATGGATAATCCAATACTAGAATATACACAAACTGCAAACCACAAGCTGAAGTCTTAATTCCTCCTAAAAGAGTTAAAAAAAATTTTTAAAATGCCCTTTTAAATTATACTTTTCATACACCAACCCCACCAAATTTTTTTTGAAAAGTTGTAACGTCATCCAGTAATTCGCCCTCCTCCCTTCTCCCTCAATATCACATTTTTTATTTCGTCCCCAGTTAATTGTGAGAATATGATAGAAGCATCCATCAACAAATACTATATTTCACGTCCAGAAAGATATTCACTCTATGTTGATTTGATACAATCTGAAAGATATACTGCATGGTAGCGGTAGTTTCTTTGCTATTCACTCTATTTACTCTTTGAGGTTTGAGAGTGACATTGCAAGGTAAAATTCAAATTACTAAAGGCCCAATCAAGTGATAATATAGTTTTTTTTTTCCATTTCATGTATAAAACAAAATGCATTTGTAAAGTTCTAAAAATGATCTTTTTTTTTTTTTGGGGGGGTTGTTTTGTTGTGGGGGAGGGGGGAGGAGGGAGGTTGATTCTCTCTCTTCATTGGCTCTTGATGAGGGGAGTTCAATATTAAGAGAGTATAAAATACGCTAGAATCACAAAGGCCTTAATGAATATTCAAATCTCTAGTATTGTTTGTATTGTTTTGAATTTCTTTTTTTTTGGGGGGAGAGTAATTTGAAACTTATTTGCAAAATGAAAATAAAAATATTATATCGTATTGCCTCCTTCAATCTTGATAATTGGTATTGATAAGATACTATAGTTTAAAACACATGGTTATAAGGAAATTGGCAGACATATTAGTTTTAGAAAATAGTGATAGAATATCTCAAGTTCAAATTAGTGGCGACATGACATTTTTTTTTTTTTTCATGATAAATAGGTTCTAAATGACAAATTCAAGTCTGAATTTTCATTTCAAATAGTACTTTTTTTGGGGGAAGGGGCGTTATATTACGGTTTTATTATTCCTTCCATTTTTTAGGAGAGGGGACGTCCGTATGTCACAACTGAAATATTTTTTATCTGTCACATTAAAGAAAAGGCAATTTTAAAGAGATATTTTTAAAATGTATAAATAAAATTATATGAATTTAATATATAAAGTGAGGCCAGAAGGAGTATTATTATTATTTTTTTTTGGAAGTGCACTGTTACATACCTCTGGGAGTTATTTCTAACAATAGGTATAGAAGTATGGGTGAGCAAAGCATAGGGATTATATTAGAATTGGGATCCGAGGATACTTAGGCATTTTTTTCACTTAGATTCTTTTCACAATTTCATTTCCACTACTAATACTTTACAAATAAAATTTATTTACATTGACTCCATTTTTACTAATATTTCACAAATAAAATTTATTTACAATAACTAAATTCTTACATTTTTTCCCCATAAAAAAAGTCTAAAATTGTATTATTTTTCAAAAGATTACTCATCCAATTACACTTAAAAAATTTACCAAAAGACCTATCCCGCCCATTGTATTAAGATAAACAGGAATTTCTCGAATAGACACTTGTGCGATATTTTTTCAATATACAAATTTGTACCATATTTATAACCAAGTTTTGAACTCCTTATGGTTCATGCTTACAATCCCTTAAGGGATAAGTTTTTGTACTATATTCATTATAGATTTTTTTTCCTAAATTTAATTTAAAAATAAGAGAAATGCATATTTTTTTTGTGGTGAAGAATAAAAAGGAGAGTTGAATGAGGATAAAGGCTTTAAAATAAAAGGTCACAAAATAACATCATCATGTATCAGAAATTAAAATCTTTTCTCATACAAAGCATTGTCGAACTGTGTCAGAAGGTGTCCTAAGATTTTAACATTTCATCATCATGATGCAATAAATAAAAATGCAATTCCAAAAAAAAACCCTCAATAATTTAAAAAATATATAAAATTAAAAAGGAATATCAAACCGATTTATAGATAATGAATCAGAAAGAACGTAGCAAAGGGTTTATATGATCATATGAAAATAATCATCACCCAGCTTTCCATAGTCATCACTTTCATCCTCTAAATTAAATACAAAACAGTAAATTAAAAAAAAAATGTTTGGGCTCGCACCTTGGGTTTTGCGGCAACCGCAACGGCCATGGCAGCTATCACGCGCATAAAAATAAGGATTGCTATCATGAGAGGGAGTTCTTAGGCCCCCAGGGGCTCAGAGAGCTAGGGAGGGAAGAAGAGAGGGAGGAGCTTGAAGCTGGTAGCTTTGGTTTACGATGATATATACGGGAGCCCTAAACGCTTTCGGATTGAAATGGGCTTTTGTACTGGGCTTTTCATAATGACACACAGTTTGGGCCAAACATCAAATAGTTAATCTCCCTCACTCTCCCCATTTTTTAAAATTTTTTTATGATGTATTATTTATTTCTCCCACAACTCTACTCTACTGTACATTTGTAAATATATTAGACTATATTGAAGCATTGGCACCACCACTAAATTATAATGTTATTATCAAAGGGTAACAATTATGAACTTCTTTCATCTTATGAAGTAGCATGGTAAAATAGAGACTAATAGAAAATCTCACATTTTGCAAATAAATCTACCTAATTTTTATTAACTTTCTAGATTTTTTTTCCCTCTAAATTCTTCTGTCAAATACAAAAGAAAATAGTTGTGTAGTCTTGATTTCTGTGAATCAAATCACATATATTAAAATTTTGTATACTCTTAAAAGACACAATATATAATAAATGTGATATGAATTTTTAATACGGTAGTATATAAAGATTAAGTCAACCTAAGTATTCTTTAAAATATAAATAAAAAATTTTAAGTAAATATAATATTTATAATGGAATTTCAAAACAGTATATATTTAAAAAATATATAACTCATAATGCACATGATATAATTAATTATTTAAAATTTGTGATTCATAAAATCAAGTTTCTCTAAGATAAATCCTCAAACTTTAATATTACATTGTTAATAATCTTTGTGTATTTGAACTTTTCAAACAAGTATGGTTCATTGTAGGAGAAATACAAGAACATGTAAATATGAAATTTCAGGTGTTGAAAACACACACACACACACAGATATTTGCTTTGTATCTATAATTTCATTGGTGAAGAAGGGTCTACAGCTGCTTGAAAAATTGTCTCGAAAGCATTATCAATGCATCTCCTGAAAATGGATGGATCAATGTAATCTTTCTCCAGTCCAAAGCAAACCCCCAGATTTCCCATATAACTCACCATTGTCACTGAAAGACTCTGCTCAAATTAACAGGGCATGCTAGTTAGATGACTAAATCACTTGCTTAAAGCATATAAACAAAATTGCACTTATTGACTTGTTGTGCTTGTATAATGCCTCTATCTGATAAATTGAGAGAATATTGTATCGATCTTATAATTAACACTCTAAAAATATTTGAATATATTAAAAACTTCTCGAACGTAAAAGAAAAAATGATGTAAAAGTGATATTGGAATAGTACATATTGAATTCATGAAGATAAATGCTTGTGATTATTTATTTTCATGATTATTAAGGTTATAAAATGAAAGGAAGAAAATAGAAATGGTACCTGTGGAGAGCCACCAATAGTAAAGTATATTCCTTTGACTGGATGATTAGCCAAAGACAATTTCTCAACAGGGCCTATTAAGTTTGCGATTCCCATTGTTGAATTCTTCAGTGTGCCATGAATGAATCGGGCTGCCACCTGTGGTTCGGGGAGAAATATTAATTTTAATAGATGCCAACCAACTAATATTGCTGTGAAATATAATAAGATCAATCAAACTCTTTTTTATAAAATTTACTTATTTTGTATATTACTCTTTATTTAGTATCACAGGATAATGACACGTGTCTTTTCTCGGTTATGTTTGAATAATTAATATGTACATGAACAAACATATTTCCACTTAAAAATTATAAAAATAAAAATAAAACGAGTTAAATAATATTAGATCAACTTTAGAGTTAAATGGCATTGTTTCAAAGAGGTATTGAAAAATTGTACTCCTTGTTCAGATTTGCATATCTCTTTTGCCATTAAAATTCAATACAGAATAAGATATTTAAATTCGAATAGAAAGAATAACTAAAAACTAAACATACCTCAGAACCCTTAGTTTTCCACATTGCTTCAAGCAATCTACCAGTGAGAAAAACGGATGCAGAATTCCTCTTCTTCTTGATTAATCTATGTGCATCCATGACAAAGCTGAGGGGATTTGATGACTTTGAAGCACTTAGTTTGGGTACAGAAATAGGCAAGAATGCAAAATGATTGCCCCAAGGCATTTCCGCATTAGGTTTGATCATCTCGCTTACTGATTTGTACCCTCCAATGCCTCTGGTGTTGAGTAAGACAAGTGCGCGCTGTAACTTTTGCTTCCCTTGCCTTGTTATTCATTGCTTCCATGTATAGTCGAGTTCCATATATAATTACTCCAGTAATCACATCGTTTATTGTCTACAACATTGAAAAGGAAAACACATGTTGATTTGGGATTTCATGAGAAAGAATAAATTATGAAAGAAATAAAACTTTTCTTAAATTTTTTTTATTTACCTAAAAAAACTATGCATTAACCACTTGATTGATTCGTAATATAAAAATAATATAATTTCATTCCTAACTTATAAATAAAAAATGAAAAATCGAAAAAATGTTTTCTCGTTCTTGATTATTCTTTCTGTTTTTTATATACACGGAGAGCACAGAATATGTCGCTTGATAAAATGTTCTTGTAAGCAAATTATTGCATCTATGCTAGTTATGAAATTTAAGAAGTTGGTTGAAACTTTAGTAGTTGATATAAATGATAAACACCATATCTTTCATGTATTTTGTAACAACTGGACAGGTGTTTTCCTGTCTAAATCATGCCATGAATGCAAAGATAGCGTCCCTTAAGGTCTGATGCATAAATGAAGAAGACAAGACACGTAGTGATCAACAAAAAAAAAAGTCCAAAAATTAATTTACCACATTGAGTCTATTCTTGATTTGCTTGATCCGATCAACTGAAAACGCCATAGTAATCACAGTAATTGGTCGAAACTCAACTCCGTCTACACCTGATCGGAGTGGTGAAACATCATCTTGAATCAAAGTGCCCTTTAGAACTGTAAATCCAAAGTCATAAAAAGTGTTGAAAACCCTCGAAAAAAATTGAGGCACGATGGCAAGAAGTCCATGATGTCCTGTTGAAAATGACAACTTTGGGAGTTAATAATTTTTAACTCATAATTAGTTAGCCTAAAACAATTAATGAGAATTATTCTTGACATGTTAGAGATTGTTTTGATTGTGGTAGAAGCCATTTTCATGGTGGGAATCCATAATTAAATGTTGTTAAAGTTGGGCTTGGACCATATTTTCACGATCCTCTATTTTTATTTGGCCCAATTAATTAACTCTAACTTGAAAAGGAATAGGAAACATAAAATCTGGTAAAGGAATTAGGACTTCCTAATCCGAATTGGGTTTTAATTTTCCTAAGGCGACATTAAAATGGGGAACAGAGCCGCCATTAGGGTGAACCCCTTTTCGTGCTTTTTTGCTTCTTGCAAGAAAATTCGCCGCTTCGGTTCTCTCTCCGCGATCCATAATTTTTGCCTTATCGGGACCGGCGAGCGAGGGGATTTTCGAGGTGATCACGGTTGGTGTGCGTCAACGGTGATGCGAGACCGTCTTATCCTGCAAGAAGAGTCGTTGTACCCATCGCACCGGAGTGGGGCGAATAGCTTCTTGAAGGCAAACCGGTATTAGGCTGGTGATTCGGTCGACGATACGATGCGTTGCGGCGCAACTTGTCCAGAGGAGTGCCAGCGCTAGGTACGTTCTGGTAGAACCGCGAGCAAGTCAATCAGGTATACTATTGATTTGTTTATTAAGTGTGAATTATGTCTAGTTACATTACGTTTGGACTGTGTGGCCTTGCCGGCCTTGTTGATATTTGATAATTGCAATTGTTAGAACCCTGGTCGGGTATAGGCGGTGCTTGTTCAATTCGGTTAAGTTGCACTGTCTGTGCTCGTAGGTACCCTGGTTAACTAACGAGTCTTCAAGAAGCTATTACGCAATTATACGTGTGTGTGCAATGGCCGATTCGTCGAGTGCTTGCATATGCTGCGTATAAGCCTTTGGTTGACTTGAATGGTTTGCTTGGACAAGTTTGGTCCGAGGCGAGAATTTCAAGCGTTGGCAACAACGCATGAAAATTTGGTTGACCATGAGGGGCTTATTATCGGCGGTGCGGGTAGACATGTCTATACCAAGCTGAAAGGCATTCTAGAGTAGGCTGAGATTGCTTGCGTGGGATGAACGGAATAATGTAGGCGAGAGGGCAATCACTGTCGGCATTGACAAATGCTCTCTTTGATGTCTCTTGTTACGAGTCATACACGACAAAGATGCTATGGGATGAAGCTGGATAGGAAATATAATACCGAGGATCAAGGTGCGGAAAGGTATTATGTCTCCAAATTCTGAAGTTTCGGATGGTTGAGGGTAAGTCCGTGAGTGAGACAGGACTCAAGAGTTGCAATTGATTATTCATTCTCTTCATGAATCGGATATGGAACTTCACGAGAAGTTTCAAGTGATGTCGATGATAGAGAAATTTCCTAAGTCTTGGGAGGACTTTGGTATGTCCCTCAAACACAAGACGGAGAAGATTTCTCTAAACGATCCGATGAAATCAATATCCATTGAGGAGCAACATAGAAAGAATAGTCATATTGTACCTATGGAGTCTAATGTCCATATTGTGACTATTGGGAAGAAGAGCAATAATCGAGAGGAATGTGGGGGTTAACTCAAACTCTAAAAACATAAACAAGACAAAAGGCAAGGCCAAGAAGAAACCGAAAGCAAACAAACCTTGCTTGGAATTGTGGTCGGAGTTGGACATTGGGTTAAGGATCTGTCAGTCTAAAAAGCCCAAAGTCAAACAAGGATCAAATTACGAAGCACAAGTCAATGTGGTGGTAGAGGATACTAGTCAAGCGGAGGCTGATTTGAGTACTCACCTTGCGAGGTTTGTACCATTGAGGCTGAGACTGGCATCACTACTTCCAATGATGATGAAAGGTATGTTTCGTTAACCCGAAGTCTTTACTATTTATGAGCCACTTGAATGGCTGGTTGATACTTGGAGCAAATGTGCACGTTTGTCTTTGATAAATTGCTTTTTGTATCTTACCGGCCTATTAAAGGAAAAAGCTGTGAAGATGGGGAACTCAAGCTGCAGCCAATGTGTTGGGGATTGGACGCGTGGACTTGAAGTTTCCTTCGGGCGTATTCTTTCTCTTCATAGGGTGCAACATGTTCCAACGGTTCGTAGGAATATTCTTAGTGGTTCATGTTTAGTTAGAGAGGGTTATGAACTTACTTTCAAATGTAATAAAGTAGTGATTATGCACTACAATTCTTTTGTTGGCAAAGGTTATTTGTCGGATGGTTTATTTAAATTAAGAGTTGAACCTTTTACTTCGATTTGAATAAAGCTTCTTCTATTGAGAATTCTGTTTATCCTATGGTGCACATTATTGAATCCATCGATGTTTGGCATAGTAGACTTGGACATTTAAATTTAGATTCTGTTAAAAGAATGATGAATTTAGATTTGATCCCTAAACATTCAATTGATAAGAAAAATAAATGTCAAGTGTGTGTGGAAGCTAAAACAACCGGGAAACCCTATCATTCAATTGAAAGGGATTCGAAATACTTGATTTAGTTCACACGAGACATTTGTGAATTCAATGGCTTATTGACTAGGGATCATAAGAAATATTTCATTACTTTTATTGACGATTGCGGTAAATATTGCTATGTTTATTTACTTAAACATAAAGATGAAGCACTTGAAAAGTTTCTCATATTTAAAAATGAAGATTGAAACTCAAGCTGGCAAGAAACTTAAAAGGTTAAGATCTGATAGAGGTGGAGAGTATGGGTCTAATCCATTTGTTGAATATTGCCAAAGCAATGGCATAATTCATGAGGAGACACCCCCTTATTCTCCCCGAGTCTAATGGGATTGCTTGAACGGAAAAATAGAACGTTTAAAGATATGATCAACGGTTTACTTTTAAATTACGGATTGCCTAAGTATATGTGGGGTGAGGCTTTGAATACGGCTTGCCATATTACGAACAGAGTCCCTCATAAACATAAAGAGGTAACTCCATTTGAAATTTGGAAAGGTAGGAAACCTAACTTAAAATACTTACGTGTGTGGGGTTGTCTTGCAAAAGTTCTAATCCACTGAACATAAAAGGAAGAAGTTAGGACCAAAGACTATTGATTCCATCTTTATTGGTTATGTGGAAACAAGCTATGCCATGAGGTTTTTGGTAATTAAGTCCGAAATACCTGGTATAGATTGTAACACTATCATTCAATACCGTGATGCTACATTCTTTGAGAATGTGTTTCCCATGAAAACTGGTTTGCCTCAAGATGTTTCTACTTTAGATTCGGCCTTAACATCGATTCCATTCTCGATCATGTGGAAAGGATGAAAGATGTGAGGGCAAGTCCAAATAGTCCCAATACTCAAATTGAGGAATTGGAAGAACCTAGAAGGAGTAAGAGAGCTAAGAGTCTGTCAAGGACTTTGGAAGTGACTTTGTCACTTACAATGTTGAGGATGAACCTTTGACTTTTCAAGCGGCTATGGCTTCCTCGGAAGCGGGGCATTGGAAAGGAGTCTGTCAAGAGTGAGATGGATTCCATTGTCTCCAATGGGACATGGGAATTGGTAGATCTCCCTCACGGGTGCGGTACAATTGGATGTAAATGGATATTTAAGAAGAAACTTAAACCGAGATGGGACCATAGATAAGTATAAAGTCAGATTAGTTGCCAAATGGTTTAGACAGAAAGAGGGAATAGACTATTTTGATACATACTCTCCTGTTACTCGTTTGACTACAATCCGAGTGCTAATTGCATTGGCTTCCATATATTGTCTCACCATCCACCAAATGGATGTGAAGACAGCTTTTCTTCATGGTGATCTTGAAGAAGAGATATATATGGATCAACTTTGAGGGATTTGTGGCCAAAGGAAATGAACGGAAAGTTTGTAAACTTATTAAATCCCTATATGGTCTAAAACAAGCACCCAAACAATGGCATGAAAAATTTGATAAAACAATTTTATCATTTGGCTTCAACATAAATGAGAATGACAAGTGTGTTTCTTGTAAGGTTAAAGGTAATACTTGTATTGTTCTATGCACGTATGTGGATGACATTTTGCTATTTGGGTCTAATATTGAGATAATTAATGAGACTAAATCATTTTTGAAAAGTAAGTTTGAAATGAAGGATATGGGAGTAGCAAATGTGATTCTTGGCCTAAAGTTGATTCGCTCAGTCGAGGAGATAACAATTTCTCAAACTCACTATGTTGAGAGTGTTCTTGAGAAATATGGGTATCAAAATTGTAGAATTGCTAAAACTCCAAGTGACCATTCCGTAGCTTTGTTCAAAAATGAAAGTGGAGTTCCTGTGTCTCAATTAAGATATTCTCAAATTATTGGTAGCTTGCAATATCTTGCGAATGGCTCAAGACCGGATATTTTATTTTACGTATCTAAGTCGGCAAGATATACAAGTTGTCCAAATCGGACTCATTGGGAGGCCTTGGATAGAGTACTAAGGTACTTGAAGGGAACAGTGTCCCTTGGGCTGCATTATGGGAAATTCCCTGCTTGTACTTGAAGGGTATAGTGATGCAAGCTGGATAGCCAAGAACTCTGGTAGCAATGGATGCACTGGATATGTGTTTACATTAGGTGGTGGTGTAGTCGCCTGGAAGTCTTGTAAACAGACTATGATAACTCGGTCAACTTTTGAGGCTGAGTTATATGCCTTGGATACTACTGGAACAGAAGCTGAATGGCTGTATGGACTATTGTCCTCTTTGCCAATGATCAGCAAGTCCGTTACTGCTATATCTGTGCATTGTGACAGTCAAACCACAATTGCAAAGATAAAGAGTACCAAGTATAATCAAAAGACTAAGAGACACATCCAAGTTAGACTTAAGTCTATAAAGGGAGTTAGTGTCTAAAAGGGTGGTGTCTGTTGACTTTGTTGGATCCAAATATAACATTGCAGACCCCCTAACTAAGGGACTTGAAACATCATTGTTCCTTAAATCCAGGTTGGGAATGGGACTAATAACCCATAAATGATTCACCTACAGTGGCAACCCAACTGACCAAGTGGAGATCCCGCAAGGCAGTTCAATGTGGTATAAACAAGCTGTTTGAGTGAATCTGGCACCAATTCTGATACTTTTGTATCTAGGTCCTTTCCTTGAAAGCCTGTGGTGCGTTTACTACAATAAGTAAGAGTTTTGACTCTGAATGGGATCAAGTCTTTTAGACAGGATGCTAGCAGTCCATCCTTGGAGATCGCTAACTATGTGAGTGTTGTTGTGTGGCCGCAACTAAAGGGAATTGGGTTTTCTCTGAATACACTCATGAGACAGGATCAGGACACATGGTCATAACGTGTCAACCCTAAAGATTATCTCCATAGCCGATAGTCTGTTGTTACCAATGGACGCCGTCACATTCAAGGTTCAGATTCAAGGCTTAAGTCCATCTGTTCCTGTGGGGGCATAAGTTGGATAACTTAGGTAGTGGTTCAAACCGGAATGTACCATTATCGAAAGTAGATTATGTGAATCCTGAATAGTCTTTAACTATGGATTTGTGGGGGATTGTTGAAAATGGCAACTTTGGGAGTTAATAATTTTTAACTCATGATTAGTTAGCCTAAAACAATTAATGAGAATTGTTCTTGACATGTTAGAGATTGTTTTGATTGTGGTAGAAGCCATTTTCATGGTGGGAATCCATAATTAAATGTTGTTAAAGTTGGGCTTGGGCCATGTTTTCACGATCCTCTATTTTTATTTGGCCCAATTAATTAACTCTAACTTGAAAAGGAATAGGAAACATAAAATCTGGTAAAGGAATTAGGACTTCCTAATCCGAATTGGGTTTTAATTTTCCTAAGGCGACATTAAAAGGGGGAATAGAGCCGCCATTAGGGTGAACCCCTTTTCGTGCTTTTTGCTTCTTGCAAGAAAATTCGCCGCTTCGGTTCTCTCTCCGCGATCCATAATTTTTGCCTTATCGGGACCGGCGAGCGAGGGGATTTTCGAGGTGATCACGGTTGGTGTGCGTCAACGGTGATGCGAGACCGTCTTATCCTGCAAGAAGAGTCGCTGTACCCATCGCACCGGAGTGGGGCGAATAGCTTCTTGAAGGCAAACCAGTATTAGACTGGTGATTCGGTCAGCAGTACAGTACGTTGCGGCGCAACTTGTCCAGAGGAGTGCCAGTGCTAGGTAAGTTTTGGTAGAACCGCGAGCAAGTCAATCAGGTATACTATTGATTTGTTTATTAAGTGTGAATTCTATCTAGTTACATTACGTTTGGACTGTGTGGCCTTGCCGGCCTTGTTGATATTTGATAATTGCAATTGTTAGAACCCTGGTCGGGTATAAGCGGTGCTTGTTCAATTCAGTTGAGTTGCCTGTCTGTGCTCGTAGGTACCCTGGTTAACTAACATGTCCCTCATTAGCCTTGGTCGTAGATTGACGAGAAGGAAATGTTAAAGGAAGAGAAGGATTATCCTACCTCTGAAGACATGAAAGAAGAGCTCCCATCAAAGAATAGCCATCTCCAAGAGAATGATCAAGCTTGAATATGAGATTTCCAGCAACGTTGCTTGTTGGATACTTGATTATATGGATTTCCCATAGTGGGCGGTCTTGTGGGAGCTGTTCCATCAGGGAATTTGGGAACATTAACGTGGTCTTCAAGGTTTACTTGTACTCTCTTCCATTTCTTTTCTCCATTGTCTTCTGTGATCTGGTTTCACAAGATCATTTTTACATGAATGCACAAACGAAAAGCCATAATCCAAAAGCTGGAGAAAGAAGCTTCTGTTTAAAGAAAAATTAAGGGACAAAAGTCAAAAGTTTATTGATATTTTGGGGTATAGAGCCATTGGCTCTATAGAAATATTGAACTTATCAATTAATTACTGAAATGATTACAATATATAGGAGAGATTATAAATCACAGAAGTATAGGAGATAGAATGGCATACAATTACAACAACTGAAGAAGATAGAATATGAGGTATGAATCTAATCTGAGAGATTGATCTCAAATAGAGTTCTGTACTCTGTGGAAAGTTCTTTACTCTGTGGAGTTAAGTCTTGACAGGCTCTTCACTTATTTATTATTATTATTATTATTGGGGGGGGGAGTATCATCTACCCTTGGTTTCTAGTTGCTTGGGTCTAGGAATAGATAAGTTCAAAATTACTTGCAGGAAAGAACTCTTAACCTATAATAGACTTCTTCTGTATACGTACTGAGAATGGTTTGATTCTCGGCAAAAACGGGCCTTTAGTTGTACTTAATTAAGAGTCTTCCTCATATGGGCTAGGAGGAGGGAGTGTTCCTGCAATGGATTTCAGTACGCCAGCTCCCTAGGACACTTATATATATCTGTGTGTGTGTGTGTGTGTGTGTGAGGGAGTCTGTCTGTCTCTCTCTATCTTTTGCAAGTACAGAATATTTATTATGAGCTAGAGCATGCTTGAAAATCAGAAGGTTAAGTTGGTGTGTTTGGCTAAGTTTGTCTGTTGACTGGGATGCATTCTTCTATACTGAAAAGAGGGATGTTGGGCTTAATATGTCCGGCCCATTTGGTGGACAAATAAAACAAAACAAATAAAAGCCCATAAACAAAGTAATAACCTAACAAAATCAACAAGCATAGATGACGGCAATTTTTCTGGTGTAATTTCGTTGAGAGAGAGGCAGACAGCAAGGAAGAAAATTGCAAGAGTTTCTTCAAGCTTTGATCCTCAATTTGGATGGTCATTCGGAGTCCGATTGAGACGAAATTTAGTTCTACGTGATCCTCTCAACAAGAACTACAAATCCAACGGTTTAGATTTCAGTTTTGGTAACATCCTTCCAAACTCAATTCTTGTTTAGTTGTAGCTTTGGGAGAAGATATTGATATATTATTGGTGTGCCTCTAGTGTTATCTAGAGAAGACTTTGTATTGCCCATTATTGTTGATAGTGGAAGTTTTACTGGACTAGGTCCCGTGGTTTTTCCCATCTTGGGTTTTCCACGTTAAAAATCTTGGTGTCTCGTATTTTTACTTTGGTGCTTTCTTTTACCTGCTGGCGTTACTTAGGTGGTATCTTTGGTTAATTCCTATTTTTTTATTGGCACATGGGAAATAGTTTTTGATCTTGGATATAATTGTGACTTGGGTGGAGCCTGGTATTTTGCGCTCTTTTGATTTATTTCCCAACAAAGTGGTATCAGAGCCCTGGTTGATCAGTTGGCAAATTTGTGCTAATTAAAAATGGATTATTCAGATAGTGGGTGCATGATAAAATTGAATACATCAAACTATTCAGACTGGAAGCCTAGAATGGAAGACTATTTGTATTGTAGAGATTTGTTTGAGCCTGTTCTAGGAGATAAAGGTAAACCATCTGATATGAGTGATGAAAAATGGGTTAGCATGCACAGAAAAACAGTGGGTAATATTAGGAAGTGGATTGGTCAGAGTATATTTCAACACTTTTCTCAAGAGACTAGAGCTGATGTGTTATGGGAAAAACTTGAACGAATGTTTGAACGGAAAACTGGAATGAATAAATCTTCTTGTTTGAGAAATATTACTCGGTTGAGATACAAAGATGGTGCTGATATGAGTGAGCATTTGAGTACCTTTCAGGGGTTGATAAACCAGGCAGCTTCATTGAAACTGAACTTGGATGATGAGGTACAGGCTTTGCTGTTTTTCAGTTCACTACCAGATAGTTGGGAAACAATGGTGGTATCCGTTAGCAATTCAGCTCCAAATGGTGTTCTAACCATGGCTATGGCTAAAGAGGCAGTGTTGGATGAGAAGATCAGGAGAAAGGAACAAGGCACTTTTAATGAGTCCCAAGCACTGACTATGCAAAAGAAAGAAGGAAGGGGGAGAAGCAAGAGTAGAGGTCCTTATAATAGGAATGACAGATCCAAGAGCAGACATGAGTCACTGAAAAATGTTGAGTGCTATCATTGTAAAAAGAAAGGGCACTACAAGAAGCACTGCAGAGTCTTGAAACGAGAACTTGCTGAGAAAAAGGGTAATGGGAAGGTGAGAGACGAAGAAGATACTACAGCAGTAGTGGCAGCCGATGATGATATGTTGGTATTTTGCAACGATGGTCATATCAATATTACCAGTCAAGACAGTGATTGGATAATTGATTCAAGCGCATCATATCATGTTACCCCACATAGACATTTCTTCTCAACCTACACCGAAGGAGACTTTGGCTTTGTTAGGATGGGAAACGAAGTTTCTTGCAAAGTTGTTGGCAAGGGTGATATAATTGTTTAGATACAGATACCGAATATCAGTTAATCTTGAGGAATGCCATACATGTTCCTGATATTCGTCTTAATCTTGTTTCCACTGGAAAGCTTGATGATGAAGGCTACTATAGTTCTCAAGGTGGAGGCAAATGGAAACTCAGCAAAGGGAACCTAATCGTTGCCAGAGGAAGGAAGCAAAATACTCTTTACTTGATGCAAGCCAAGTTGGGAAGAGGAGAGGTGAATGTAATTCAAGATTCTTCTATTGATCTTTGGCACAGGCGACTTGGGCACATTAGTGAGAAGGGAATTCAAACACTTGTTCGCAGACAACTCCTCCCTAATGTAACAGGTACTTCTCTTAAATCATGTGTTGATTGTATTTATGGAAAACAACATAGAGTTGCCTTTCAAAGACTTCCTTCATCTAGAAAGCTAAATCCATTAGAGTTGGTGCACACTGATGTCTGTTATATGAAAGATAGGTCTCTTAGTGGTGCAATTTATTTTGTTACTTTTATTGATGATTTCTCTAGAAAAGTCTGGTGTATTGCTTTGAAGTCTAAAGACCAAGTCTTGGGTGTGTTTAAAGACTTTCATAGCAAGGTCGAAAGGGAGACTCGGTAAACAATTAAAGTGTGTTCGAGCCGATAATGGTGGTGAGTATAGAGGACCATTTGAAAGCTACCGTAAGTCTCATGGGATCAAAGCTAGAGAAGACAGTACCAAAAACACCACAAGAGAATGGAATAGCAGAAAGGATGAACAGAACTATCACTGAGCGGATCAGATGTATGCTTTCCAATGCCAAGCTGTCAAAATCCTTTTGGGGTGAAGCAATGAGAACTGCAGTTGACCTGATTAATCTTTCTCCGTCAGTTCCTTTGGATGGTGATATTCCAGAGAGAGTATGGACAGGTAAAGAAGTATCCCTCAACCACTTGAGAGTCTTTGGTTGTCGTGCATTTGTTCACATTCCCAAAGATGAGAGATCAAAGCTTGATGTAAAATCCAAGCAGTGTATTTTCTTGGGATATGCGCATGCAGAGTTTGGTTATAGGTTGTATGATCCAGTGGAGAAGAAATTGATCAGAAGTAGAGATGTTGTTTTTCTTGAAGATCAAACCATTGAAGATATTGTAAAACATGATAAGCCTAAACCAAAATCAAGATTCTCTGATGACATGCCTTCTAATTCAGATCCGGTTCCTACACCAACTAGTTCTGATGTGCCGTTCTGAAACGAGTGATTCAAATCAAGGGGGAGCTGAGGATAACAATGATGTTGGTGAGATTGAACAAGAAGTACCACAGCCACAGTCACAAGATGAACCCAGGAGATCTATCAGGGAAAGAAGACCCTCCACTAGGTATAATCCTAATGAATATGTATTGTTGACTGATGGAGGAGAGCCAGAATCATATAGTGAAGCTTTGGAGCATGAGAAGAAAGAAGAATGGTTGCAAGCTATGCAAGAGGAGATGGTATCTTTACAAGAAAATCATACCTATGACTTGGTGAAATTGCCTACAGGCAAGAGAACACTAAAGAACAAGTGGGTCTACAGGTTAAAGACTCAGAAGAATAGCTCACAACCTAAGTACAAGGCAAGATTGGTTGTGAAGGGGTTCAGTCAAAAGAAAGGTATAAATTTTGAAGAAATCTTTTCTCCCGTGGTAAAGATGACATCTATTCGAGTTGTTCTTGAAATTGTTGCAAGTTTGAATCTTGAGATTGAGCAACTTGATGTGAAGACAGCCTTTCTACATAGTGACTTAGAAGAGGAAATTTATATGGAGCAGCCGGAGGGGTTTACAAAAAGTGGTAAGGAGAATCTGGTATGTAGTCTCAAGAAAAGCTTATATGGTTTGAAACAGGCACCGAGATAGTAGTATAAGAAATTTGACTCCTTTATGACAGATCAAAAATACCACAGAACCACATCAGACCATTGTGTATATGTGAAGAACTTCTCAGATGGCGATTTTATTATCCTCTTATTGTACGTGGATGATATGTTAATTGTTGGTCACGATGCCGTGAAGATTGACAGGTTGAAAAAGGAGTCAGGCAAATTTTTTGCAATGAAAGATTTGGGTCCAGCTAAACAAATTTTGGGGATGAAAATCACTCGAGATAGGCAAAATGGAAAGCTTTGGTTATCTCAAGAAAAGTATATTGAGAAAGTACTTGACAAGTTCAACATGAGCAATGCTAAGGAAGCTTCTACTCCACTTGCAGGCCACTTCAAGTTAAACATTGAGCAGTGTCCGAAAAGTGAGAAAGACAAAGAAGACATGAAGAAAGTTCCTTATGCTTCAGCAGTTGGTAGTCTGATGTATGCTATGGTTTGCACCAGACCAGATATAGCTCATGCAGTTGGAGTAGTTAGTGGATATCTCTCTAATCCTGGTAAAGATCATTGGAATGCAGTCAAGTGGATTCTCAGGTATCTCAAGGGAACTTCCAAATTTTGTTTGTGCTTTGGAAATGACAATATCATACTTGATGGATACTCTGATTCAGATATGGGAGGTGATCTTGATAAGAGAAGATCTACATCTGGTTACTTGATGCTTTTGCAAGGGGAGCAATATCGTGGCAAAGTAAGTTGTAAAAATGTATTGCCCTTTCTAGTACAGAAGCAGAGTATATCGCAGCTACTGAAACTTGTAAAGAAATTCTTTGGTTGCAGAGGTTTCTTCAGGAATTGGGCTTGAAACAAGAAAAGTATAATCTTCATTGTGACAGTCAGAGTGCTATTCATCTGTGTAAGAATTCTACGTTTCATTCTCGATCCAAACATATTGATATAAGATATCATTGGATTAGAGAAGTTTTGGATTCCAAGCTACTAATGCTTGAGAAGGTGCGCACGGATGATAATGGTTCTGATATGCTAACTAAGGTGTTGCCCAGGGAGAAATTCTTATTTTGCAGACAAGAAGCAAGTTTGGTTGTATTTTCCAAATGAGCTGGAGGGGGAGATTGTTGGGCTTAATATGTCCAGCCCATTTGGTGGACAAATAAAACAAAACAAATAAAAACCCACAAACAAAGTAATAACCTAACAAAATCAACAAGCATAGATGACGGCAATTTTTCTGGTGTAATTTCGTTGAGAGAGAGGCAGACAACAACGAAGAAAATTACAAGAGTTTCTTCAAGCTTTGATCCTCAATTTGGATGGTCATTCGGAGTCCGATTGAGACGAAATTTAGTTTTACGTGATCCTCTCAACAAGACTACAAATCCAACGGTTTAGATTTCAGTTTTGGTAACATCCTTCCAAACTCAATTCTTGTTTAGTTGTAGCTTTGGGAGAAGATATAGATATATTATTGGTGTGCCTCTAGTGTTATCTAGAGAAGACTTTGTATTGCCCATTATTGTTGATAGTGGAAGTTTTACTGGATTAGGTCCCGTGATTTTTCCCATCTTAGGTTTTCCACGTTAAAAATCTTAGTGTCTCGTATTTTTACTTTGGTGCTTTCTTTTACCTGTTAGCGTTACTTAGGTGGTATCTCTGATTAATTCATATTTTTTTATTGGCACATGGGAAATAATTTTTTATCTTGGATATAATTGTGACTTGGATGGAGCTTGATATTTTGCGTTCTTTCGGTTTATTTCCCAACAAGGGAAAAGCAAGAGAATATCCTTATTAAGAATTTTGTCTTCCATTTTCCCCCTGAAAAAGCAAAATAAAGAGAGACGAGAGAGAGAAAGAGTACCATTATTGAAGAGAAACGTGGGTTTATAGGCAAGAAGAGATCCTTAAGGAGGGGCATGGTCATGGAGTCATATATTGGTATTTCTGATTCCATCACACCGATGATGGCGAATGATAAAGCCGAGCTTCTCAGGTATTGTGAGCTTGGACTCATAGGCTCCGTTACTTCTTCGTCGAACTCCATATTGCTCCCAATTTCACAGCAGCACTTGCAAGTTTGATCTTATATTCTCTATTCCATATTAAAGCATGTGGCCGGTCTATATTTATGTATATAGTTTGCCATGCAGTCGCAATTATTAATAAAATATAAAGTATTCGAGAGATATGTAAAACATTAATAAAAAAGACTTATATCTTACATTTTTGTTTATAAAAGACTTGGAATTTTATATTTCGACTCTTGTCGGGGAAATTCAATTACTGAAGGATCGATTAATTGATACTTGCATGTGTACTTTTTGCTCCTTTGCCTTTTCTATGCTAGTTTAAACATCAAATTAACTTTTGCCAAATATTGAACAACAGTGTACTTGGATAACAAAAGGCCAAAGGTGGGATTGAGATAAAGTTAGAGAATACGATGTGTTGTTAATATATAATAATTTTTAAAAAATAAAAATTATTTCGATTAAAATTATTTTAATTGAATTAAAGATTTGGATTGGGTTGAATCTCAATCCAAATATAGGAATATCGTGTGGGTAGATAAGAATCTAATTGAGATAAATTTGTTTGAATATAATAAAAAATTATTAAATATGTAGATCAAAGTGAGGTCTAGATGGAATTAAATAGATAAAATATGACGTGTTGTGAATATAGGTGAATTGAAAAAAAAAAAAATTCCCAATCCGCTTACACTAAAGTTGGAAGCAATTTTTTCCCAATCCACTACAAGAAAAATGCACTTTAGCGATGCAAAGTTGTCACTAATTTGCGAGGGAATAGCGACGGCAAATAAAAATTTTAATTTTAATTTATTTTTTTAAATTTGTCAAATAGTCGTAACTAGTCCCTCACTAATTAACGAAAGTTTCTCAACCGTCGCTAATTAGTGAGGGATTAACTACGGCTTATCATCCCTCACTAAGTAGCAAAGGTAATCTGTCGCTAATTAGCGAGAGATTAACACTAATACTAAATTAATTGTTTAAATGTCGTAGAGAGTCATTCGCTAATTAGCAAGGTATTAGATACCGTCAATAATCCCTTGCTAATTAGCTAAGGATTAGTTACGACATTTGTAACTATTGATTAATACTAAATAATTGTTAAAATACCGTCGCTAATTCGTCAGCAATTAGCGACGGGTTGTCAACTAATCCGTCACAAATTAGCGATGGCAAATTGGGCCGTCGCTAATCCGTCGCAAATCCTTTACAAATCCATTGCTAATCTGTAAAAAAAAAATACTATATAATTAATATAAAGAACAAGAATATCAATAGCATAGTACTCCCCCACAACAAGAATGCGGGTTCGAGCCCTGCGTCCGATAGAATCTCATAAAATTATAAATTGTAAATTTAATTATAAATATCTTAACTAAATAGTCGTCGCTAAACTCAATTAGCAATGGACAAATCCGTTGCTAAATTGCTTTTTCCTTGTAGTGATCTATCTCAATCTAAAATTTCACTTTAACTTACAATAATATTAATTTAAGTAATTTTTATTTATTAATAACTATCATTTTCTCATAATATATCATATTCTATCTTTGACATCATGTGAACCCTATCTTAATCATATATATTTAATAATTTTTTATTATATTTAAACAAATTTATCTCAATTTAATTTCTATCCACTTACACCCCTAAAATAACTCTCATACCTTGTGAATATAGTAAATCGTAGCTAGGTGGGTTGGACAAATAGGGATGCTTGTTTAGTTACGGGAAATTCTTAGGTGCACTCAGTGCACGTACACTGAGTACTTTGGGTATTTGTATCATTCGCTAATAATATTATACACATAATTTATTGTACAATTATTGCGAATAATACAAACATTTAAAGTACTCGATACACGTGCATCGGGTGCACCTAAGAATTTCCCATTTAGGTATTAATTATTATCAAGTTTGGCAAACCTACACCAATTGGAAGGACCTCTCCTTACTTAAGAGGATTTAAGCATTTGACAATTGCGAATAGAGGGGAAAGATTGAATTGTTTAGAATAAATTTATATGTTAGTTAATTTTTCTTAATAAAGCAACATTATCTTGAAAGTAAATATGTGATTATAAACCTCACGCATTCAATTATAAAAGTGCATAAATTATTATATAATTTTGTACAAAAATTGTGCTGCCAAATCCTTACTATTACAACAAATGAGACTTACAAACGTAAACGAAGGCAACAGTTAGTCTTTTTTTTTTTTTTCTTTTTGGAAAGAACTCTCAAGATCATACGTCTTTTAAAATATAAATTAAATATCCAAATGTTAAATTATTATTAGATACATATAAATTCTAGTACTATAAAAATGCGAATCTTTTTTTTTGAATAAAAAACAATTTTAATACATTTCGGAAAGAGTTGTATATAGATCGTGTCTAGAACTTCCCCCTTAATAACAAATGGCTCCACCGTCCAAAAAACCAAAAATGAAAATGCAATTTTTGAAAGATCTCGAAAATGAAGTTAAGACAGTGGACAATTTCATACCAAGCTCTGTATATCTGTCTAGTTTTTCATTTATTAAAGCTGACTTTTTCTTTTTTGTCTTTTCCTCGTTTAATACCACTCGTTTTTTTTCCAGCATTACGTGTTTTCCAGGTCTCCTATTACAACCATTTCAAGGCAATCGTTTTTGCATTTATTACTCTATTTGATTTTTTTTTTTTTTTTTTTTTGGTGGGGATGGGGGGAGGGTGTTTCACATTAGGAAAAGGACATCTTGATAAACTAGAACTATTTCGAGCACAAAATAACAGAAATGACATTCAACCATTCATTTGACAACAGAAGCATTCATTACTCTATTTGAATTTTTTTTTTTTTTTTTTTGGTGGGGATGGGGGGAGGGTGTTTCACATTAGGAAAAGGCCATCTTGATAAACTAGAACTATTTCGAGCACAAAATAACAGAAATGACATTCAACCATTCATTTGACAACAGAATTAAGTTCAAATACAAAATAAAAATCGATTATGTTATGAATTATTGGAATTTCTATTAATTAGTGGAGGCTCCACTAATTATGGATTTATGTGAATTATTAGAAGATTTTTATGGATGTCCACCATTTAGTGGAGACACCATTAATTGAGATTAGTTGAAGATGATGTATGCCATGATGTATTTCACTAATTAGAGCTCTATAAATAGAGCTATTCTCTAAGCTTGTAATACACCATCATTTTGTGAAAGAAAGATTAGTGAAAGAAAGATTGGAGAAAGAATTGTGAGAGAAAGAAAGAGAGAAGTTTGAAGAGAAATTCTTGTGCAAAGAATAGTTAGAATTTTCTTAGTGTGTAGTGTGTAGATTTTATTCTAACACTACCCTAATTTTATAACACGTTATCAAGCACGAGTCTCTGCCGTTATTAAAGCCGAAGACGAGTACGCATTTATTGATCTCGCTAAATTCGAATTTGTAACCCTTGATATTTCGAAAAAAAATTTATATGTCATACAAAAATGCATCTAAATGCTAAAAAAAAGGAGATCCATATGTCATGTGGATAAAAAGAAAGATTTGACCACCCGAAGATGGTCGTACTACCCATCGCACGGTATGAATGGTTGCACTCGAAGTTGCAAGATTGTAAAACCGTGAACTCCGTGATGTATAAAACTACATCGTAGTTAAAAATTTTACGGAGAAAAAGTTACTGATGAAGTTATATTGGAGAAGACATTCTCCACTTTTCATGTCCTACAGTAACAATATCGAGAAAAAGGGTATCCAAAATTGACAAATTTAACATGAGTTATTATTGAGAAATCATGAAGCCAGATGAACTGGCTCAACAAAGACTCTGAAGTGAATGTCGTTGGCTCCAGCAGAAGCCATCGTTATAGTCATAGTTGTGGCAGTGGCCGTGGTTATGGTCATGGACACACTCGATATTTCCCTTATCATAGAGAAATACTGGCCACCTGAAGTGGAACAGAAAAGATAATAAGGGAAAAAGATATTTCCATTAATAATAAGCATCATATCTTTTATTCATATCACTAATGTTCATATGAACTTGAGGATACATGCTTATAGTTGCTCTTTTGTAATTGAGCTGACAAATGTAAGATGAAGGTTTGTAATTGTTCTTTTTCAATATTTACATTAGAGGAAACTAAACAATTAGTAATTATGGACTTCAGCTCCTCTTTTTCGACATCCTCCTCCTTTTCTTTCCCCTTTGAGCCGAAGATCGAGACTAGCAGCAGAATTAGCCGTAAAATTACTGCGAAATGAGTCTTGAGATTTTATGATCTCCTTAAGTTTATTATATTTCTTATTATATTTGGCCTTGAAGCATGCTTGTCTCAATTTCTGTGTTTGGTCCTCTAACTGCGTATTAGGACTTTCTTCTACCAACTGTTTTTCACATTCCAGTATCGCAATGGCTTCTTTTAATTTCTTCTCAGCCATATGTCCCCCTTCTTCTTTATTTTGCATATCCTGTAAATCGAAGTGATATCATCGGTTATTTACTTATAAATCTTTCATAGTTTCATACTTGCAAATAATAAGTATGTATGAGAGAGAACCTGGACATTCTTGATTATGGTCTCCAAGCTCACCAATTTCCTGTGAGGCCATCGACGAATTCCTAACTCCCTACATCTTTTCTTGAGACGGGTTATGCCAATATTCAGTTCTTTGGCTGCGCTCTTGATTGGTAGGTAAAAGTACTCGCGAAATTGTTTCTCTTGATAGTGTCTCGGGAGTTATTGCCCTTCTTCTCTCTCTCGCCTCTTAATCATCTTCTTCTCCCCAAGAATTTTGTCCGCAATAATATCTTGAACTTCGATATTATGCATTTCATGAGTACTTACTCCGACTTCGTTGTCAAGACCACTCATTATTTCTCCTAGAAAAATAAAATAATATCGATAAAGGTAATACCATTCAAAATCCATGTTTAAATGGATAATAACCTGGAATCATATTCTGGTTTTGTTCAAAATCCATTAGAGAGTAGAATGGATCATGCACAAGCATATCCTCATTAAAAGGAATAGCATCAAGAGGAACAGTATCAAAAGCAGTCTCTTGTAGGGGCATATCAACTTGGTCCAAAGCAGTATGTTCAAAACTTCCACTGATTTACATAAAAAACAAACCAAAAGAGAGTTTAATTTCATTATCAAGCACACTAAAAACAAATGGAAGCCCTCAAAGGTATTTCACCTGAAATTAGGAGGAAGCGGTTGGTATGGAAAGGAAAACATATCAAAATCTTCTGCGTTCGAATTAGGCAGAAGCGGTTGGTTTGAAAAGGAAAACATATCAAAATCTTCTGTGTTCGAATTAGGCAGAAGCGGTTGGTTTGGAAATGAAAATACATCAACATCTGCTGCAGAAACTAAGTCAAAATTTGACCATGTCTCAAATGAATTACGAGTCTCCATATCTGCTTTGTGATTTTTGTATTTGATGTTTACTAATGACTGATAACTGATATATATATCGATACATATATATATATATATATATATCTGTATGAGGAAGAAGAAGAGGTAGATGGTAGGTAGAGGGTCGGAGGAGAAGAAAAGACAAGAGAGGAAGAGGAAAAGCCGGTACCGGGAAGAGTGAAAAAAAAAAGGAGATATTTTTCTTGGCATTTCCTACTTGTCATCATTTTCTTATATTTCTTTTCTTATTCTCTTGTGAAATCATTATTCCCTAAATTAGGGGGAGAATAGAAACAGTACAAGAAAGATCGTGATTGGACAACATCATTAAATTATCTTGATCCACATACAAGCGCGTGTGAACTTGAAGTTCAAAAGATAATTCCTTTGTAAAGCATTGCAAATCAAATGCCAGACACTTTTGTTGACTCTAGAAGAGTAACAAAATCGCATATGCCAGTTATAAATGCTCCTATTCGAATTGAAGTTCCAGCAGAACAAAATATTATACCTATAGCTGCTGAGTCAAAAACACGCCAGAAGCGTGGCCGACCTCTTGGTTCTAAAGATAAAAATCCTCGAAAGAAAAGAGGATTAAATGATCCAGAAGATCATATTGAATAAAAGAATGATAAAGACCAAGAGAGAACTGATGACAAAGAACCAGAAGTTGATGAAAGTAACACTGAAATTTCTATCAATTATACCACTTCCGGTAGAAGTTGGAATCGGATAGAAACTGTTATTGATAATATATTTGCATACAATATATCTCTTGATGTTACACAGGATAATGATGATCCTGAACTAATATCAGTTGATGAATGTCGGCATAGAAAAGATTGGCTGCAATGGAAAGATGCGATTCAATCGGAGTTAAATGCACTGGCAAAACGTGAAGTCTTCGGACCTGCAGTCCGAACACCAGAAGGTATAAAACCTGTTGGCTACAAATGGATATTTGTGCGAAAGCGCAATGAAAAGAGTGAAATCGTTCGATATAAAGCACGATTAGTAGCCCAAGGTTTTTCACAAAGACCAGGTATTGATTATGATGAAACTTATTCTCCTGTTGTTGATGCTATTACACTCCGATATCTTATCGGTTTGGCGAGTACATGAAAAGATAGATATGCGCCTATTAGATGTTGTCACTCGCTTACTTGTATGGAAATTTAGAAAATGATGTTTACATGAAAATCCCGAAGGATTTCATATGCCCGAAGCATATAAACATTATCCTCGTGAAAATTACTCCATCAAGTTGCGTAAATCATTATATGGCCTCGAAGCAATCAGGCGCATGTGGTTCACACGTCTTAGTGAATATTTATTGAAAGCGGGATTTAAAAATGACCAGGTATGTCCATGCGTTTTTATTAAGAAATTTGGTTCTAAATTTGTGATATTAGCTATATATGTTGATGATATTAATCTTATTGGAACTCCTGAAGAGCTCCAAGAAACAATTGATTATTTAAAAAGAGAATTTGAAATCAAGGATTTTGGTAAAACCAAATTTTACCTTGGTTTACAAATTGAACATTTGGAGAGTGGAACATTTATTCATCAATCAACATATACAGCAAAAGTGCTAAAAAGATTTTACATGGACAAAGCACATCCATTGAGTATTCCAATGATCGTCCGATCGTTAAATGTGGATAAAGATCCTTTCCGACCTCAAGAAAATGATGAAGAACTCCTTGGTCCTGAAGTACCATATCTCAGTGCAATTGGTGCATTGATGTATCTTGCTAATAATACAAGATCTGATATTGCTTTTGTTGTCAATTTATTAGCAAGATTTAGTTCTTCACCAACACGACGACATTGGGATGGAATTAAACAAGTCCTTCGATATCTCCAAGGTACAATTGATCTCGGATTATTTTATTCAAATAAAACCAGTCCAACATTGATAGGTTATGCAGATGCTGGTTATTTATCTTATCCACATAAAGCACGTTCTCAAACGGGCTATCTATTTACATGTGGAAATACTGCTATATCATGGCGTTCTACGAAACAATCTATAGCAGCTATTTCTTCAAATCATGCTGAAATTATAGCCATTCATGAAGCAAGTCGAGAATGTGTATGGCTAAGATCCATGATTCATTATATCCGAGAAAGTTGTGGATTATCATCAATCAAAGGTATTCCAACTCCTCTTTATGAAGACAATGCAGCTTGCATAACTCAATTACGAGGAGGATATATTAAAGGAGATCGGACAAAACATATTTCACCAAAATTCTTCTTTACTCATGAACTCCAGAAGAAAGGTGAAATTGATGTGCTACAAATTCGGTCATGTGACAACCTCGCAGATATTTTCACGAAGACTTTACCGACTGCAACATTTGAGAAGTTGAGATATAAAATCGGTATGCGTCGGTTTAAAGATTTAAAAGAATCATCTTATCAGGAGGAGTAATAAACAGACATATAGAATAGTGTACTCTTTTTCCTTCACTAGATTTTTTTTCCCACTGGGTTTTTATCTAGTAAGGTTTTAACGAGGCATATTCTTTATGTAATGGATGGACATCCAAGGGGGAGTGTTATGAATTATTGGAATTTCCATTAATTAGTGGAGGCTCCACTAATTATGGATTTATGTGAATTATTAGAAGATTTTTATGGATGTCCACCATTTAGTGGAGACACCATTAATTGAGATTAGTTGAAGATGATGTATGCCATGATGTATTTCACTAATTAGAGCTCTATAAATAGAGCTATTCTCTAAGCTTGTAATACACCATCATTTTGTGAAAGAAAGATTAGTGAAAGAAAGATTGGAGAAAGAATTGTGAGAGAAAGAAAGAGAGAAGTTTGAAGAGAAATTCTTGTGCAAAGAATAGTTAGAATTTTCTTAGTGTGTAGTGTGTAGATTTTATTCTAACACTACCCTAATTTTATGACAGATTAATCAATTTTATGAATTATTCTTTTATTTTTATTATTTTCTCTAATTAGAGTTTTTCTTCCCCCAAACAAATAAATCCCTATCTTTTTCTCTTACTTTTGGGATTGCTATTGTTTTTGTAAACTTTTCCTGAAAAAATAAAATAATAAAAAAATAAACAAATTGAGATTTTTGTTATCAACCAACTCAAGTTCCAATTGGATTCAAGCTTAAATGATTTTTAAAGTTCGCTTGAATAAATTTAAATATAAATTCAAACTCAAATAATAATCAAATCAACTTTAGTCGTATTTAAATATGAATCATTCATGAGCTCTAACAACTGGTACTTTGTTTGTTCAAATTTAATACAAACTTTATATGTCCATGTTAACCACTCAGGCATCAACTCAGGAGGAATCAAATTTAGACTTATTGGTATGTTAATTATTAACTTCCTTTCGTAGTATCTTATCTTCAAGGAAAGCCAAATTCTCGATACCTCCTCGAAAGCGAAATGTCTTGAATCACTAGACGATAGGCTACTCGTCTTTATATTATGATCATAGTATAAACAATTCTTTAAAATGGACAATACAATAGATTGCTATGATTAGATACAAGAAATCTTTTTGTTTGCAGAGAAATTTTTGATTCGTCATTTATATCAATGAATCATTTATTGCTTTTATTTAATATATATTTTGAAAAAAGGTATGAATTATACTCACATCTATTTTACTTTAAAAATAAAAAGAAGGTAAATTTATAAAAATTCCATTTTTTGGGGGGATAATAAATAAGAGTTGGATTATGACGATTTTATATAACATGAATATATCAAACAAATGCAAAGTTAATAGTGATTCGATAACAAGAATTCATGAAGAAATGAGTAGCAATTCCAAAGAGGTACTTTCAGAGAAGAATCAAAACTTTGAGCTTGCTTTTAGAATTTAATGGTGGTAGAATTGTGGGGAACAGCTGCTCGAAAGATGGTCTCGAAAGCATTCTCAATGCATGACTTGAGCTTGTGTGGATCTATGAAATCTTTATCCACGGTAAAGCAAATCCTCACATTTCCCACATAACTCAGGATTGTGCATACAATATTCTGCAAATTCCACATGCAAAGAAATGATGAGAATAATTTGGAATTTTAATTTGTGCCTCAATATTGAATTTTGTTTCGTTTCATTTCTTTGAAAAATAAAATTAATTACCACTTATATATGTTTCAAAATACAAAACATTATCAATTTCTTGTATTTTTGAAAGTCCTTAGTGATTTTGAAAGGTGGCATGTTAGGCAAGAGCGGAGTAGAAACTTGAATTTGGTGGCCATGTCATAAAAAATGAATATTGTGGAGGATAATATTATAGATTTTAACGAAGAAAAAAGGGGGAAAGATAATATTTATATAATTTTTTTTTCAAAAAAAATCTTAATTTTTGTGATAAAAATATATGATTTTTCAAGATTTTCAAGGGAGGGGATGCGGGGAACTACCCCAGACCCTCTAACTCCGTCCTTAATGCTAAGTTATATATGTCCTAGTATAAGGATTTTTTTTTTTTAAAATCAAATATAAGGAGATAATTGTAAAATACAGATTTCATGAAGTTAGGAGTTCAATTTTTGACTTTACGTGTTACATTTAGTGATTTATATATTTGTGTTTTGTATTAATTTAATTTCAATTCATATATTAAAAATAAAAAAAATAGTTTAATTTAAATAAAAAAAATGACATTGGCCCCAAAAGTGAAACTCGAGAAAAGTTATAAGAAAAAGCACAAAAGTTCACGAAAATTAAGGGTGGCGTATATTGTGTGGGTTAAGGCAAAATATGGACTATTTTGAGATGGCTTAGTCAGATGTACTTATACTTTGGTGAAGACAATTAGGACTCTCATAGGCCCAACCATTTTGGTCCTAAATTAGGCCCATTTGCTGAATAATGAAATTATATTTTTACCCCTATTTTGAATAAAATGGAGTAATATTTTTTGATTGCATTTTTACTCCCAAAAGTTTAAACAATTCGAAATTAGCCCCTCTGAAAATTTTTCACTCTTTTAGAAATTCATGCACTATACTGCATTTTCTTTCCCTTTTCCTTTTTGGATATAACTAGAAGGTGTACTCTAATTCTTTTCATAGAATTTTGTTTGGCTAATCAATGCACATTTCGATCAAATTAAGAAAAAAATGGCAACAAAAGAAATAAAAAATAAAAAACTTGTGAGAAGATGTAAAAAATTTTACCTGGGGCACTCCAGCCACAAAAAAGTAAAGCCCTTTGATTGGATGATCAGCCAAAGTCATTTTCTCCACTGGCCCTATTAGATTTGTTATCGTCAAGCTTGAACTCTTAAGTATATCATAGAAATATCGAGCTGTTGCCTGTAATACATATTCGTCTTACATAAGAAACTCTCTCTCTTTTTTTTTTAATAAATAAAATCAATCATAATATTTATTAATGAGTTGTTAAATTTAAGACATTATGCTTTTTTTTTTTTTTGAAATTTTTTTTATAGAAGGGGGAAGGAAAGGGAAAGATAAGGAGTGGGAAAGGAAATAGGAAAAAGGATGTAACGTAACCTGATATCGAACTCGAGACTTACTTCTCGAGTAATATATAATCCTCTTATTATTTGGACAAATTATTACTAACAATATTATGCTAATTAAAACTGTTTGTGTAAAAAGGTTAGAGTCCTTTCTTTTTTCTTTTTTTTTCCTTCTTGGGTGAATCCTATATCATAGAGGGGAATAGGGAAGGAGGCGTGTGCTTGGTGAATATGAATTCAACATTTTTTGGTTCAGTAAAAAGTGAGTAATTTCACAATTATATTAGCTGTGATAGTGAATTATTATGGCCTATTATTTTCTATGAATCAGGGACGGAATTAAAAATTTAGGATTGAGAGGAGAATTCTAATATAGAAAAAGAGAAGGGAGCGTATGCGGTGCTAATATAGGCAAGTCGGCCTGGCCTCTGAAGGTTACTTAGTTTGAATTATTAGCCACAGGTGGAATGCCAAGATGCGAGACTTCTCATTCAGAGAGAATCCCAGCTATGAAACTTATCATCGAGATGTTGGTTCCATATATTATACTTTTCAAAGTTTGTAATGCTAGATGTTGGTTCCACATATTATTTCTTGAGGCACAGATTGACAACCCACCTTTGAACGCTTACTCCCACTTACCCGCTTGCCCCTATTAGATATGCAGAGGCAAAATCTCCTCCTACTAGTTACTCAATAGAAAAGCCGAATGCCTAATAATTGAGTGTGAGTAAAATCCATTTAGTTAAGTCTTAGACTCTTACTATATCACTTTTCCAATGCCAATGCTATAACAAGAAATGTTATAAAGTAATGTTATCATTTTTCAAAAAAAAAAAATTATGAGTGCAAAAAGTAAATTTTTAAGGACATTTTCTAAAAAAATTAATTTTATTAAAGAAAATATCAACATTTTAAAATTTTTTTGAGGGGGGAGGGGTGACTAGTTCCGTCTATGCTATGAATCCTAAACCATAGAGAGAAGATTCAAACTTCTCGACCTTCGGGAGATTTTTCCCAAACCCTTGTTGCTAATAAACTAACATATAGTTAGTGTAACTTAGTGTTTATCACGTACGGAAATTAAAGGTAAATAACATACCTCAGAGCCTCTAACTTTCCTCATGATTTGCAGCATCAACGCAGAGAGATAAACAGCACCAGAGTTCCTTTTCCTCTGAATTAATCGTCGTGATTCCAAGACTATGTCTAGAGGATTTGATGACACAGAATCAGTGAATTTTGGCATTTCAATATGCAAGAATGCAACACGATTTCCCCAAGGCATTTCTGCATTAGGTTTGATCATTTCCTTTACTGACTTGTACCCTGCAATGGCTCTGGTGTTGAGTACCACTAGTGCTGTACTGTTGGACATGCTTGAGTTACAATCCATTTCTTCCATGTAGAGTCGAGTTCCATAAACAATAACAGCAGTTATCACATCATTTATTGTCTGTTGAATAATTCAAAAACCAATTGTTAGTTTCTTGGAATAAATTACCAAATACTTATATCAAGAATCTATAAAATGTGAATTTTGATAAATAGTGTTAGGGCTAATTATTTGATAAGGTTAAAATCTAAAGATTGAAATTTGAATATTTAAATACGGAAGACTGAAATCTGATGAATGAAGTATGATTCTGAAGTCTAAATTAATTATAATTTATTTTATATTATATTTTATTATAATTTATATTAAATATAAAATAATATTCATAATTATATATATATATATATAACATATTCAGACTTTAGACTTAAATAACATTCATTTTATTTAAAATTTATAATAAAATTTCGACATGTCTTAATTAATTAAATGATAATAAAAATCTGTTATTAAATACGCTTAATTAATTAAGTATTTAATATTATCTGTTATCAAATACAATTAATAAAATAAATACTTAATTAATTTTAAGTACTTAATTGAATTATGCCCTAATTACACACAATAAAACTTTATTCTATACATGTATGATTAGACTTGGATCTTTTTCAACATTTTTGTTTTAAATATATGAAAGCTCGGCATTCTGTTTATGCACGGTTAATGTGATAAGTCAACAATATATATTGAATTTGGAATGTTCAGCATCCGTACAAATTCATCAAACATCTGAAACAGTGCTTAAAGATGTACAACCCACATTTATTAGCCAGGTCCCTCAAACTGATATAACGATTTAGATATATATCGCTAGAGACTTCTTATTAGATTTCTATTTGCAACTGAAGGTTGTCTTCGAAAAGGAAATAATTGAAAGAAAGTTTTTGCAACAAGGATTTTGGAGATTCTTGATACACAAATGAAATATAGTGTATATAGAAAATAAAAATATAATGTGTCCAAGCCATAAGTGGGGAGATTTGAAACTTTAGATATAGGTCCATTAATTATATGGTAACATATGTCTTCCACTGTCTCCAAATTGAACTACTCTCACATTTTAGGCTTGTTCAATAAATCGTGAAAATTGAAGAACAAATTTTAGTACAAATCGACGGGAAAATGTGGTCCTGCTTATAAGGAGCAGTTTCTTTCAATGGCATCAAGTATAGTACTAGCTAGTACTTCTGTGAATGTCTAAGAGACCAAACAAGAAAAGAGGGGGGTGGGGGAGAAAGATTTTGGGAGACATTTTGAAACATACCACTTTAAGCCTTGTTGTGATTTGCTTGATACGATCAATAGGAATTGTCGTATCAGCCAGAGTGACTTGTCGAAACTCGATTCCCTCTTCTCTTGATCGGATAGGTGAAAAATCATCTTGCATCAAAGTGGTCTTTAAGACACTAAAACCAAAATCCTGCACAGTGTTGAAAACCCTCGAAAAAGCCCGAGGAATGAAGCTGAGAATGCTGTTATTTTCCCAGTTAGACGAGGAATTTGTCTTAGATGCACGAGAAGGAAATGTTAGAGGTAGAGAAGGATTGTCCATTCTCTGTAGACATGAAAGAAGAGCTCCTATTAAAGAATAGCCATCTCCAAGTGAATGATGAAGCTTAAACACTACACTCCCAGCTGCATTACTCGTTGGATACTTGATAATGTGAACTTCCCATTGTGGCCGATTATGGGATAAATTTTCCATTGCTATCTTTTCCAGGTAGTTTTTGAAGCATCCATCATAGTGCTCTAGTGACTTTCCGTGAGGGAATATGGGAACTTTAACATGGTCTTCGAGGTTGACTTCCACTCGCTTCCATCTCTTTTCTCCATTCTTTTCCGTAACCTGCTTTCACAAGGTTATCGTACTCAGTATTAGTAGCTATATCAAGACATATACCGTACTTTTAATCAAGGGATTTCGTCATATTATAAAGAGATCTTTCTATAAGAGAGAATCCTTTAATGGAGAGATGCTTACGGTAAAAACTTCTTTACCTTGTACCAATAAAGAATATTAAGCAAAGAACTTAATGTAGACGCAAAATGAAAATCAAAGGATTTTAAGAAAGAACCCTTAACATATTACAAGGTCTCGGTTCAATGCTCATCGGAGACAAGCCCATGCCCCCCACCCCCACCCCCCCCCCCCCCGGCCAAAAAAAAAGAAAAAAGAAAAAAGAAAAGTTACCAAGAAAGAACTAGTTTTCTAAATCTTTGTTAAATATAGCATGACCTTTTGGTATATATTCCAGAATATTTATCTGTGGACATGCTTGAAAGCCCTAAGTGATGAAAGTTCTGAAATATGTTGTCGATTTGATTTTTCCAGTGTAAAAGACAACAGAACTTCTACCTCCGTGAAGGGAAATGTTGGATATATATATATATATATATATATATATATATAGAGAGAGAGAGAGAGAGAGAGAGAGAGAGAGAGAGAGAGAGAGAGAGAGAGAGAGAGAGAGAGGTACCATGACTGAGGAGAAGCGAGGGTTTATGGGTAAGAAGACATCCCTGAGTAGTTTCATGGCCAGGGAGTTATCCGCGTCTATAGGCTTTTCCGACTCCAACACACCATGAATGATGACCGATAAGGCGGAGCTTTGGAGGTATTCTCCGATAGGACTTACAGGCTCCGAAATTTCTTCATGGTTGAACTCCATTTTTCTCTGAAGAAATGTACAAGTAATGTGATTTTATGCCATGAACCATACATATATGAAGCCGTGTGGTCTTGAAAAGTTGGCGAATGCAATAATAAGAAAATTAATATGCCCAATTCTACTATCTTTTTGTGATTGTAAAAACAAAACTAAAAAAAAGTAGTAACTAACAGTATTATTCTTTTGAAACACATTTCGGATATTTTACATTTTTCATCATTAATATTTGCCTCCAATCATAATGTGACAACAAACGCATTAAAAATCTCATATTTATACCAAAAGTATAAAACGTCCTTCCTAAAGAGAATAACAGACATAATAAAGAAAATATGGCAAACTTGAAACATACCAAAGAAAACTAAGCATGATCACTCAAGACTTCAATGTACCTAAGAAGAACCTTTCTGGCGTCTACCATCAGCAGAGCAGCGAAAGCTGTAAGAACACACCACTAGAAAATCAATCCAACAAATTGTAGAAGAACTCCAGCCATCCATGTTGTCCTGGTGCATTACATTTTACCTGCAGATCACCTTTCCTCTCTCTTGCAGAAGTAAATATAAATGCATCAGATAAAATTTTGAAAGTTTCAAGTAAATATTGCATTCAATTTAGTGTCAGTAGTAAAATTTACGTTTTTTTTTTTTTTTTGGTGAAAATGTTGAATGTAAATATAGGACCTGATGTAAAATCAGAACAATAAGCAAACAATAGGACCAAAAATATGATTAACCAAATATTTTTAGTCATAGTGGGAATGATTAATGTTAAAGATGGAAAATATTCTTCTTAAAGAATGACATTCAGGGGAATATATATATATATATATATAGAAGTACTTTTTTTTATTTTCAAAAGGTTGAGCCCTAATTTCTTGAATTGTTTACATAACAACAAAAGTACCGAACTACAAGAAGAAACAAAACGTGTCATTTTGTAACTAGCTGTTTAGTGCACAAAATATCTACTAAGTGTGTCTCCTATTGATTGGATCATAACCGGAGTTGGGTTGGATGCGGAGGTCGGACCGGTAAAATTTTTAAAAATCTTGTATTTTTATTATAAAATAATATATTTTAAAAAATTTATAAATATTACCTTTTGTCTTAACAGTTTTGTTTTAAAAATTTATAAAATTGTCTTTCTACCATATTATTTCTTTCTAGTTGACACGAACTTTAAAGTTTTGGCTCTATCCTGAGATTGAATGGAGTATATAAGTCAAGATTTAACATGCCCTAATGCTTTTGATAAATTCTTCATATTGATCAACAGATCTAGACAGGAATGATCTAATATGGAAACGCAGAGAAGTGAGTTCTTGCACATAAATGGCGCTGCCCCATTACAGATGGGAAAATTTCTTGTGTCCTTTCTACTAAATAAATGTGCTACCCTACTGCTCTTATTAGTTTAGCCAAATTCAGTCCCATGCGGAATGATGGTTGGCTTTCGCTCCGCAGGTAAATTTATTTCAAGGGGACAGGTCTATTATATTTATTAGGCCCTCAAATTATTTTTTTAAAAAAATCTGCTGGCAATATTGCTTAAAAACAATTTAGAAGATCATTCATGTTATGAAATTTTAGTAGTGTTAGAATAAAATCTACACACTAAAAAATTTCTAACTATTCTTTACACAATAATTTTTTCAAGCTTCTCTCTTTCTTTTCTCTCACAATTTTTCTCTAACAATTCTTTTATAAAATGATATTATATTTCAAGCTTAGAGAAGAGCTCTATTTATAGAGTTCTTATTAGTGGAATATATCATTTTCCACTAATATGTATTAGTGGTGTTTCCACTAAGTGATGGATATCCATATCATTCATAATTAATGGAACTTCCACTAATTCAACAATTTTTACAACACTCCCCCTTGGATGTCCATTACATAAAGAATATGCCTCGTTAAAACCTTACTAGATAAAAACCTAGTGAAAAAAAAAAATCTAGTGAAAGAAAAAGAGTACACTATTTCATATGCCTGTTTATTAATTACTCCCCCTAATGAGATGATCCCTTTAAATCTTTGAACCGACGCATACCGATTTTATATTTCAACTTCTCAAATGTTACAGTCGATAAAGTTTTCGTGAAAATATTTGCGAGGTTGTCACATGACCGAATTTGTATCATATGAATTTCACCTTTCTTCTGGAGCTCATGAGTAAAGAATAATTTTGGTGAAATATGTTTTATCCGATCTCCTTTAATATATCCTCCTCGTAATTAAGCTATACAAGCTGCATTATCTTCATAAAGAGGAGTTGAAATATCTCTTATCGATGATAATCCACAACTTTCTCAGATATAATAAATTACTGATCTTAACCATACACATTTTTGACTTACTTCATGAATGACTATAATTTCAGCATGATTTGAAGAAGTAGCTGCTTGGAGATATTGAAGGACTTGTTTAATTCCATTCTAATGTCGTCGTGTTGGTGAAGAACTAAATCTTGTTAATAAATTTATAGCAAATGCAATATCAAACCGTGTATTATTAGTAAGATACATCAATGCACCAATTGCACTGAGATATGGTACTTCAGAACCAATAAGTTCTTCATCATCTTCTTTAGGTCGGAAAGGATATTTATTCACATCTAATGATCAGACGATCATTGGAATACTCAATGGATATGCTTTATTCATGTAAAATATTTTTAGAACTTTTGTTGTATATGTTGATTGATGAATAAATGTTTCACTTTCCAGATGTTCAATTTGTAAACCAATGCAAAATTTAGTTTTACCAAAATCCTTAATTTTGAATTCTCTTTTTAAATAATCAATTGTTTCTTGGAACTCTTTAGGAGTTCCAATAAAATTAATATCATCAATATATATAGCTAATATCACAAATGTAGAACCAAATTTTTTAATAAAAACACATGGACATACCTAGTCATTGTTAAATCCCTCTTTCAATAAATATTCACTAAGACGATTGAACCACATACGCCCAAATTGCTTCAGACCATATAATGATTTCTGCAACTTGATAGAGTAATTTTCACGAGGATAATGTTTATATGCTTCAGGCATACGAAATCCTTCGGAGATTTTTATGTAAACATTATTTTCTAAATTTCCATACAAGTAAGCAGTGACAACATCTAATAGGTGCATATCTATCTTTTCATGTACTGTCAAACTGATAAGATATCGGAGTGTAATAGCATCAATAACAGGAGAATAAGTTTCATCATAATCAATACCTAGTATTTGTGAAAAACCTTGGGTTACTAACCGTATTTTATATCGTACAATTTCATTATTTTTATTGCGCTTTAGCACAAATATCAATTTGTAACCAACAGGTTTTACACCTTCTGGTGTTCGGACTGCAGGTCCGAAAATTTCACATTTTGTCAGTGCATTTAACTCCGATTGAATCGCATATTTCCATTGTAGCCAATCTTTTCTTTACCGACATTCATCAATTGATAGTGGTTCAGGATTATCATTATCCTGTGTAACATCAAGAGATATATTGTATGCAAATATATTATCAATAATTGTTTCTATCCAATTCTAACTTCTACCGGAAGTAGTATAATTGATAGAATTTCAGTGTTACTTTAATCAATTTTGGTTCTTTGTCATTAATTCTCTCTTAGTCTTTATCATTCTTTTCTTCAATATGATTATTTGGATCATTTAATCCTCTTTTCTTTCGAGAATTTTTATCTTTAGAACCAAGAGGTCGGCTACGCTTCTGGCATGCTTTTAACTCAACAACTATAGATATAATCTTTTGTTCTGCTGGAACTTCAATTCGAATAGGAGCATTTATAGCTGGAATATGCTATTTTGTAACTCTTCTGAAGTCAACAAAAGCGTCTAACATTTGATTTGCAATGCTTTGCAAATGAATTATCTTTTGAACTTCAAGTTCACTTGTACTTGTGCGCGGATCAAGATAATTTAATGATGTTGTCCAAGCAAGATCTTTCTTATACTGTTTATGTTCTCTCCCTAATTTAGGGAATAATGATTCATCAAAATGACAATAAGCAAATCTTGCTGTGAATACATCTCTTGTCAAGGGTTCAACATACCTAATAATAGAGGAAGAATCACATCCAAAGTATATCCACTTTCTTCTTTGAGGACCCATCTTTGTACGTTGGTTTGGTGCAATTGGAACATATACAGCACACCAAAAAAATCTTAAATGAATAATATTTAGTTCTGAACCAAAAGTTAATTGCAAATGAGAGAATTTATGATAACTAGTTGGTTTTATACGTACAAGTGTTGCAGCATGTAAAATAGCATGTCCCCAGGCAGATATTGGGAAATTTATTTTCATTAATAATAGTCTAGTAATTAATTGTAATCTTTTAATAAAAGATTCAATAAGACCATTTTGTGTATGAACATAAGTTACAGGATATTCAACATTAATTCCAATTGACGTGCAATATGCATCAAAAGTATGTGATGAAAATTCACCAGCATTATCCGAACAGATATTTTTAATGTGATGGTCAGGAAATTGTGCTCGTAATTTAATTATTTGAGCAAGTAATCTGGCAAACGCCAGGTTGCTAATAGATAATAAACACACATATGACTATCAGGATGATGCATCAATTAAGACCATAAAATATCTGAACGGTCTACATGGTGGATGAATAGGTTCACGAATGTCTCCATGAATTTGTTTAAGAAATGTAGGACTTTCAGCTCCTACTTTTATTGGTGATGGTCTAATAATTAATTTTCCTAAGGAACATGTAGCACATGAAAATTTTTCTGATATTAATATCTTTTTATTTTTTAATGGATGACCATGTGTATTCTCAATTATTCTTTTCATCATGGTAGTCCCGGATGATCCAACCGGTCATGCCAAATGCTAAAAGTAGTAGGATCAATAAACTTCTGGTTTATTAGATAATAAATTTCACTTGTACATATTTTTGCAAAATATCGGCCAGTAGAAAAAGACAATAGTTTTTCTAATACAGATTTCTTACCCAAATTAATTTGAGTAATATAAAGATGTTCAATACCGTTTTCCTCATTTATTTCAACATGATACCCATTTCTGCGGATATATTTAAAACTTAATAAATTTCTTTTGGATTTTGAAGAAAATAGTGTCTTATCAATAGTAATTGTTGTTCCTTTAGGCAACAGTATACTAGCTCTTCCGGAACCTTCAATCATATTTGTACTACCGTTTATAGTATAAATATTTATTTCTTCGATTTTGAAATAAGAAAAATATTTCTCATTTTTAAGTATGGTGTGTATAGTTCCACTAACAATAATACATACATCATCATTAACAACAGCCATCTGAATAAAAATATATATATGTAAAGGTAAATATTATTAGAATATAATAAAAATTCAAAAATATCAAGGTGAGGCATTAATTCTTCTGGACACTGCCATCACTAATTAAATGGTCTATCCTACCATCTGAGTGTTCGAAAAAATCGGATACATCTATATGGGTAATATTGATATTAAAATCTTCAGGATCAATATCATCATCCTCAGCATCATTTACTGGATGTTGAGAAAAATTTGCTTTAACATTTTTATTTTTCTTTTTCAGTGAAGCTTGATATAATTCCACTAAATGCTTAGTCGTACGACAGTTACGTGACTAATGACCTTTCGTGCCATATCTATAACACTTATCCTCATCATTTTCTTCCATTTCTTTTTCTTTTCCCTTATTATCTTTTCTGTTCTACTTCAAGTGGTCAGTATTTCTCACAACTTGATTATTACAATGATAAGGGAAATATTGAGCGTGTTCACGACTATAACCATGCCCATGGCCACGACTACGACTATAACGATGGCTTCTGCTGGAACCAGCAACATTCACTTTTGGGAGTGCTGTTGAGCCAATTGGTCTGGCTTCATGATTTTTCAATAATAACTCATTATTTTTTTCTACAATGAGGAGGGTAGTAACTAAATCTGTAAATTTTGTATACCATTTTTCTCGATATTGTTGCTGTAGGACAATATTCGAGGTATGAAAAATGAAAATGTCTTCTCTAGCATATCTTCATCAGTAACTTTTTCTCCGCATAATTTTAATTGAGATGTGATTTTATACATCACGGAGCTATATTCATTCACGATTTTAAAATCTTGTAACCTCAAGTGCAACAATTAATACCATGCAGTGGGAAGTACGACCTTCTTTAGATGGTCAAATCTTTCTTCTAAATTTACCTACAAGATATATGGATCTTTTTCGATAAGATATTCCATTTTTATATTTTCGTCGATATAACGACGGATAAAAATCAAAGCTTTGGCCTTATGTTGTGCAGATGCACTATTATTTTCTTGAATAGTTTCACTAAGACCTTCAGCATTTAGATGCATTTCTACATCGAGAACCCATGATATATAATTCTTTCCAGAAATATTAAGGGTTACAAATTTAAGTTTAGTAAAGTTAGCCATAGAGATTAATAAACGTGTATCTGTCTTCTGACTTTTGTAATAATAGAGACTCATGCTTTAGTCTTCTGGCTTTTGCAACGGTAGAGACTCGTGCTGATAACGTGTTATGAAATTTTGGTAGTGTTAGAATAAAATCTACACACTAAGAAATCTTTAACTATTCTTTACACAAGAATTTCTTCAAACTTCTCTCTTTCTTTTCTCTCACAATTTTTCTCTAACAATTCTTTCACAAAATGATATTACATTTCAAGTTTAAAGAAGAGCTCTATTTTAGAGTTCTTATTAGTGGAATACATCATCTTTCACTAATATGTATTAGTGGTGTTTCCACTAAGTGGTGGACATCCATATTAGTCATAATTAATGGAGTTTCCACTAATTCAACAATTTTTACAACAATTCAAGTATTTGTTGTAAGCTTTTATCATTTCTTGGTTCCCCAAGAGAAGTAAGAAAAGTTTAAATTCCTAACTTTCAGCATATATGTATAAAAAATATTTACGAATTCTCTTCTTAATTTTCTTCTTGCTCAACAACCCCCCCCCTTCCAAAAGGTTATTAAGTGTTTCTTTTTTTAAAAAAAATCTTTTTGAATTATTATTATTATTATTATTATTATTATTATTATTAATTTAACAATCTTTCATTGATAATCCTATTTTAAATATAAACGTAGCAAAATTCGAGTTCTCTTCAACTTCACTCTCTCTGATATCTTTCTATCATATACAAATGCAGAACAATTTAAGTTTTGTTCGAACCACAATTTTACTCACAACTTTTAGATTTTTGTGCCAAAGCCACTAGATTACAATTTCCTACAATGATAAGCATGACTTCATCTGCCACCACTTTGCACCGCTGCAATTTTCACTCTCGCACAAGGTTGAAAGATGCTCTTCTTGGGTACCCAGATCATCTTCTGCCCAAAAGTTCCATCTTCAACCTTGAATTTTTGACAGACATGGAAGTAGGTACATGGGCAATTTATTATAATAATAATAACAACAACAATAACAACTTTTACTTGAAAAATAAAAAAATAATAAGAGATGAAGGAAGGGATACTTGACTACCTCTCAGGAGTAGAAAGAAAGTAGAGAAGAAAGTTAAGGAAGAGAATCTACAACGATAAAAAATACTTCAAAATGCTTCTTAGAAATAGATACAATTTCCTATTATATACATTCAAAATTTGTATTATGTACATCACAAATTCTTTTTTCCTTTTTTTAATAACCATCAAAAGGTGGGAATTTTATCAAAATAAAATAAATTAAACTTACAACTATATAAAAATATTAAAAATACTTACATTCAAAAATTTTGAACTTCATGTCTAGTAACCATAATATGTTTAGGTAATTGAGTTTCTACACACTTTTTTTTTTCTTTTTTGAGAGCAAATTGGAATAAAGTTATCGTCATCAGACTTATGTATACCATCTTCAATTAAATCACTAGCTCTAAAATTTGGGCTAACTTTTATGCTTGCTTTTCTTGTTTCTTCTTGCGTGCTTTCTTGTTGCATTTTGAGTTCAAATTTTGGTTTAACTTGATAGAGTATGGAATCAGAAAGATAATCTTTTTGATAGACCAAATCATGAGTGGTTCAACCAGTTTGAATATCATCTACAACATGATATGGTAGATTAACTACTATAGGGAAAACACCAACATTGCTAACTAGCTAAACATTAAAAAAAAAAAAAAAAATCAGGGCGACTAGGACTACTAATCCAATCCATTTGTGTAGTTTGAACAACTTGAAAAATAGTAGACAGTTCTGTAGCTTGCATTGACAAATTAGATAACAAATGCCCCGAGCTTCGATTACAGTGTTTAGTCGTTTATTGTACCTCTGAAGCACTAATTTCATATGTGGGCCACTGTTATGTTGGAGATAAACCTAAATCCAAACTTGTCCATTCTGCAACATGCTCAACTGGAATAATCCTTCCTTTGCTGTCCTATTTTCAATCAAGCATCTGTAGAAAAACATTTTTCATGGTGAGACTGAGAATTGCCAAAAATTTCATTGATTGAATAGGAGTCGAAAATCTCTAATTATCACCGAAACTAGCAAAAGAAAACCAAGATGTCTGAGTGGTGTTGTTGTTACCATCGCTAGCGCTATGTGTGTTTGGCTATTTTTGTTTTGGTTCAAAAGAGAATGGCTCAGTTGTCGGAGCCCATCATGATTAATCTCTCATCAACCATCGTTCCAGCAACTAAATGGGTCCTCATTTGACTCCAGGATAACCTTTCTACTGGAAAGATAATCGCTCCAAATGATTGTTTAATTCAAGCTCTGTCTAGAGAATAAATAATGTAGAAGCAAATAAACTTGAATCCTTGATGCAAACATTTAGCAATAACTCAAAAAGACATTCGTTGATGATGTTTGCATCAGTTCTTCTCAAAATATAAGCATAAATCTTACTCTGTCTTTTTCACACGACTCTTTTAATAGATGTTCTTAGAATTAGTCTCTTTTATTCTTTCTCCAAAATTGGCTTCTTATAGATATGATAGAGATATTGTATTCTTATTGAATTAGGAGACTACTAAATCTTTTTATTTTCTTAAGTTCCTAAACATTGTAGTTTTTTTCTGTCTTGAATTCATCTTCTTAGTAAAGAATCTTTATTAACGAATGTATCTACATGGTACAGCCAGATGGTTTTATCCAAGAAGGTCAAGAACAAAAAGTTTGTAAACTGAATAGGTCCATATATGGGCTTAAACAAGCGTCTAAATCTTGGAATATCATATTTGATCAAGCCATTAAAGCTTATGGTTCTAATCAGCATCCTGATAAACCTTGTGTCTATAAGAGAATTATAGATGGTAAGGTGACTTTTCTCATACTGTATGTTGATGACATCCTTCTCATTGGAAATGATGTAAGAACATTAATGTTGGTGAAAAATTGGTTGGGTAAACAGTTTGATATGAAGGGCTTGGGAGAAGCAAGATATGTTCTGGGCATTCAGATCCTTCGGGATAGAAAGAACAAATAGATAGCTTTATCCCAAACTTCATATATTGACAAAATACTGACGAGATTTTCTATGCAAAATTCCAAGAAAGGTTAATTGCCTTCAGACATGGATTCAGTTATCTCAGAAGTATAGTCCTAAAACTCCTAATGAAGTTGAATACATGAAACGAGTTCCTTATGCATCAACTGTAGGAAGTCTCATTATGCTATGCTTTGTACTCGTCCAGACATTTGTCATGCTGTTGGGATGATCAGTAGATATCAATCAAACCCAGGACCGGAACACTGGACAACAGTCAAGCATATATTCAAGTATCTTCACAGAACTCGAGGATATATGCTAGTTTACTCAGCTCTAGAGTTGGTACCTATAGGTTACACTGATTCTGATTTTCAAGCTAATAGAGATGTAAAAGTATGCAAGATTTATTTTGCTGAAAATCTTGCTGATCCTTTTACTAAAAGTTTACCTGTAACTATTTTTGGAAGTCATATAGAAAGTATGGGTATTTCTGATATGTCCCATTTACTCTAGGACAAGTGGGAGGATTTTTGTTAGATATGCCCATCGAGCAAATACAATATTTGTATTTTGAAATTAAATAAAATATGTCTTTATATATTTATATGTATGAATTATGTATGAGCCTGTTTTGTCCACGAATTATTTAGATATTATAAATCAAGTGTTTATTTGTTAAGCACAGAAAAACTTGGTTTATAATTTAATTTGAAATAAATTATCCGCGATCTAAAATAAACTTGGACAATTTATTTTAGAAGATCGTCTTAATTTTATTGAAGTCTGTCTTTGACTTTGGTAATAAAATTAAGGATATATATTTGATATATTGGATAGACCATCAATATTTATTTGTGGAATAGACCATACAAATAAAATATTAAAAGATTGTCGTACATAATACCTTAATCCTAAGCAAACAATTATTTATATTTACTAACTTGAAGTTCCTTAAGTTGCCAGAGAGTGAGATTAACTTAATAATCAATATCTCAGCATCTTGTGAATTAAAGTGAAATAAATATAAAATAATTGTTATGCAATATGGAATCCGTCACCTTTAATAGGCAAGATCATTTCCTCATGAGTTCTTTTAAGAAACAGTTAAATCTGAGCTCAGTAATTCGATAGTGTCTATTGAATTTAATTTGTAAGTGTGACGTGGTCACATGGTACTGTTAAATTGAAGATGAGAATTGAGGATTTGAATGGGGGCACTGTGGTTATACTACCTCATTCAAAGTATTATATTGATTGACGGGGGTAATTTGTTAGATCGATCAATTAATTGATGTAATTATTGACTCCAGTAATTGCGATTAGACTAAGAGTGCAGTTACATTCTTTTAGTGGAGTGGAACGTAATTAATAAATTATTTTTATTGACAAAATAATTTATTGGAGCTTAGTCTAATTGTATTCGGTCAAGTCCCTTCAGTGGCTCCTAATTATGGGACAATAATAAATTATAATTTATTTATAATTTATTAATGAAAATTACAAAAAATCAAAAATCGTATTTTACATGGAATAGGATAAGTAGAAATAGTTGTATTCAACTATACTTTTCTTATTCTATCAGGATTTGTATTTTGAGATAGAGTTAAATATACATATTGGGATATAACTCTATTTTCGAGATACGTGAGAAATATCGTTGTTGTTCTCTGAGTTTTTTTCTCTCAATTTTTGTGAGTCCACCCTCAACAAAGAGAGAAAAAAATACGATTAGCAATTTTCTGGTCCAGGGAGACTACATTGAAGAAGGCTTGTGGGTCTGGAGCATTACTAGAAGGCCAAAGACTTCAAAAATCGTATTGGTGGAGACGATATCTACAAAGGTATGATCCGTTTTTACGTATTCTCAAGATTTAATCCGGTTAACACATAAGCATGTTGATCCTATAAACTAACAATTGGTATTAGAGGCAGATTTGGATATGTGCGTATGTGTCAACCGGATTAAACCTTGAGAATACGTGAAAACGGATCATACCTTTGTAGATATCGTCTCCACCAATACGATTTTTGAAGTCTTTGGCCTTCTAGTAATGCTCCAGACCCACAAGCCTTCTTCAATGTAGTCTCCCTGGACCAGAAAATTGCTAATCGTATTTTTTTTCTCTCTTTGTTGAGGGTGGACTCACAAAAATTGAGAGAAAAAAAACTCAGAGAACAACAACGATATTTCTCACGTATCTCGAAAATAGAGTTATATCCCAATATGTATATTTAACTCTATCTTAAAATACGAATCCTAATAGAATAAGAAAAATATAGTTGAATACAACTATTTTCACTTATCCTATTCTATTTAAAATACGATTTTTGATTTTCTGCAATTTTCATTAATAAATTATAAATAAATTATAATTTATTATTGTCCCATAATTAGGAGCCACTGAAGGGACCTGACCGGATACAATTAGACTAAGTTTCAATAAATTATTTTGTCAATAAAAATAATTTATTAATTACGTTCCACTCTACTAAAAGAATGTAACTGCACTCTTAGTCTAATCGCAATTACTGGAGTCAATAATTACATCTATTAATTGATCGATCCAACAAGATTCACTCCTAAGATCTTCTCCAGATTTGTTAGAGTTCTTCAAATTTTTTATTTCATCCATAATAATAATCACCAAGAAGAACTGTAAATTCATTCAAAAATTATCATATATTCATACTATTTCTCTCTATCAACACTACATATGGGTAATCCACCATTACCCATGGACCACTCACAGGGATAAATTTTAAAAGCAAACATACATATGGAGAAGAAAAGCATAGAAAATGCCAAATCAACAAACAATCAACCGGACTATACTTTGCAAAATGGATCAAGATATGATTAAGTTTATCATCCAAGAGTTAGTAAAATATGAAAGGTTGACATAAACAACTGACCAAACATATATATAACAACCATAAGTAAACTATAATTTAAATCAGGAGCATATAAGAGAGCTACTTTTTTCATTCAAGTCATCTTCTGATATATATTCTTCTTCGTCCACATCTACAGTGCTATCCATATTCCAGTCACTTTCATCTTCATCTTCAACTTATTGTATCCACAATTAGTACTACTTATTGGACATCTAACAAATCATTTGTGCTTGTTTCATGAGCTAATGGACTAAGATCAACCGTCAAGAAGACACTTATTTCATTATTAATATCTATCTCTTCTTGGTAAGCTCTATCAACTATAGATGCATCAATCATATGTCGAGCTTTTATTTTGCACACAGCTAACCAATCAGATCTTGGTCTTTTCTGTCCTGGATATGAGGTATAGTACACTTGAGATGGCTGTTGAGCTAATACAATCAAATTTTGGATAGCTCTTCTTGTGATTAATTTTAACAATCTTATATTGATTTTGTATTCTTACCTCACAATTTGATGATTGATCAACCCAATCATACTTAAAAGACATAACTTTCTATGATGGATAACCAAGACACTCAACTTCAACAATCTCTTTAAGGACCCTATAATAATAAATCTCTAATGAGTCCTTTTCACCACCATTATTACAAACTCCAGAGTTCACAGTTTTCTTTCGCTCGGTGTGTTCTGGGGGGTGTAAAATTGATAGCTATTGATAATAACCCATAATATGATTTCACTTGCATTGAGAGTCCCCAAGCAAAGTTTTTCAAATACATATATGATACATGGTTTTGTGGGTTGTGCACCTATAAAGCATAACTAAAGTTTAGGTAGATATAAGTTAACTTACAACATCTGTTAACTTAAATAAGAGTCAACTGAATTTAAGGAGCATACATGATCTTTAAACCATCTAACAAACTCAGTATCTATCCTTCTTTGAACCTCCAATTTGGATATGTTTGGGACGGAAGATTGTAAGTGAGATGTGAAATCCACGTAAAAAAGGATATCCCCAATCATTAAATGATCTTATTTCTAAAAATCACATACTGCACAATCATCTCACCTTATATACAATTAAACCTTTTCACAATTAAGCAACATATAATCTGTTGCTAGTTTGTAGTCTTTATGAGAGAGGAACTGAGTTTGAATCTTCCGTAAGATCTTTATGGGAATGTTATAGATTGACAGTGAAGCTTTCTATACATTTTTCCCAACTTTACCTTCATCATTTCTGGCAAAAAATGCATGTTTGGTCCTCACATGTGGCTCAAAGTAACAGGAAAAGAATATAGACGCTTCCTCAACATGATAAGCATTGCAAATTGACCATTCAACTCCTACCCTGTTTTTTTACCTTCAACTTCAAACGAAACAAGAACTTGGTATAATTCAAGGCATGAAGGTTAATAAGTTTTATATAATGACTATGTAGTTCACAGTAGCAAAATTTGAAAAATAATTGATACCTCTCAAAAGATACATCAATCTATATTAAATGAGACCACAAACTCTTACTTCATAAGGTGAATGAAGTAATAGATATTCTATAACATCGAAAAAAATCTAGAGGAAATATTTTCTCCAATTTGCATAAAAGAACAGGTGTCTTTTGTTCTAATTTCATCATTTAAGCCATTGAAAATTTAGGAGCACAAAAGTCCTTATAAAACAAACTTAGTTCTACCAAAGTTCTTCAAACATTAACCGGAAGGAATTCTCTAAGGGTAATTGAAAGTAATCTTTCCATGAAGACATAGAAGTCGTAGCTTTTCATGCCAAACATCGCTATTTCTATCAAATCAACACATTCCTAAATTCAATGCATATCTATCTGGAAGTTGCAATCTCTTCAATTACTCAAGTAAAATTTTCTTTTGTTCTATCGTCAATGTATAACATGCCTTAGGTATTAAGACCCTCCCTTCTCCAGCATTACCCATATGTAGTTCTGTCCTATAGCAATATGTTTCAACATCACTAGGGGCCTTCAAATTGTCTTTAGCTTTTCTCTTTACATCCATAACTGTATTAAAGACATTATCGAACATATTCTTTTCATTATACATCATGTCAACATTATGACAAACCAAGTACGTTCTCCAATAAGGTAAATCTCAAAAAATACTCTATTTATGACTCACATATCTACTTTTCGGTCTCCTAACCTCTTTTCTTGTTTTCATTATTTTTGAATAGTCCCTGGCCCACAAGTAGCCCCCAGTTGACGTAGAATAGGTTGTGACATATTAGCGTCTCTATCTCTTCTAAATGACCTTGTATCTCGTCAAAATAGGTGATTCATGGGTACAATGACAATCAAACTATGATTATTTGTCACCATATTGTAGCTGAAAAGACTTTGTTCCCTCTATACAATATGGACATGTTAATCTTCCAACAGTGCTCCCACCAATTTTTCGTTTCATATGCAGGAAAATCATTAATAGTATATGTAAGACTCGCATTTTTTTAGGAAGTCTTTATTTATGGAGATATTTTAAAATTTGTTAAGGTAGAATTCTATTGGGTTAATATTTTAAGTAAGCATGGACCTAATTGAAATTATTTAAAAGTTAAGGAAACCCCACGATTTATTAAATAGGAAAACCTATAGAAAATATCGTTGTTTTCTAATCGCCGCCATCAGGCGCAGAAAGGGGGAGAGAGTTCAACTAGGGTTTGAAGGAAAAGAACACCGTAGGCTGTACAGTTTTCAAATGTCGAAATTAAGTGATAAGTAGGAATGAATCTCTTCGATTTTCTGGTACAAATAATATGATAAAAATATTATTCTTGGTTATAAATTCCCGAATAAAGTATGATATTTTCTCAAAGAATAAGTTTTAGTATTGGTTAATGTACGGTGTGTAGTTCGATATTTGTATTATATAGATGCATGGTTCCGTATGAATATAATTGATGAATTTGGTTCGATAGATCTGTTTATGTTCATTTGAATATAATACCTCAAAGGTGGGCTAAACCTTTTTGTAATAATGTTAAGATTGAATTCTTCTTTTTGAATTTATGCAAGACGAAGGTTTCAATTGTTTTGGACCGCTAAGGCCGGGTTAAGCCTTTTTGAATTTTCCTAACTGAGTAAATTAATTCAGTTAGAAGAAGGTAATGATTGTATGAATTTGTTATGAACGAATGTTTCGATATGTTTTGTATTCATGATTGTTTATAATTTTATGGTATGGATGTGTTATTCTTAAGTTCTTATATGTTCGCCATTAAGAAAAAGGGAAAAGAAAAAAAAAAGAAATTCATGTCAGAGGGTTGCACGAAAAGCAACCCTCACCAAAAGCAAGGATTGTCAACAAACATTCCCTGTTCCAACGTCTGCAAGCTTGAATGAAAAAAAAAAAAGGACAAAGATTTTGGACGTCAATGGTGGGTGTCATGTGTGGGGCATCTTTGGTTGTTTAGTTGATTGCTACATGTAGTTTGATTTTCTTTATATATATATAGAACACTGAGATATTATATACTTTTAGAAGTATATAATAAGAATTAATTGAATGTATTTTTAAGTGTTTGACATTATTCTAAATTGAGGATAATTTGAAATCTAGTGATTTAATTAGGTGTCAAGAAGTTTGGTTTGCGATCCAAGATATTTTTACATGCTTTTACGAAGTTTACTAAGTATACTTATATTAGTTTAGTTAAATTAATTAGTATGTGTAATGTTCAAAACTTATATCCCATGAAAATAGTTTAAGATTTATTGAGTTTTTTTCAAAGGTGATATTCTTTTTAGTATATTATAAGAATGTTTTAAAACCAAATAATTAATAGGAGTTATTGTTTGTTATTAATATTATTATTATTTATAAGTGTAATTATTAATATAATGTGCATGTATGTATATTATGCAAGAGTATGTAATAAACTTTATTCGAGAGAAGTGATTCATTACTACTTATTGAGCATGTGGTTAGCTCACCCTTTCAATATTTCCTCCTTTCAGATTTTAATGATGGCCAGTTGTGCGAAAACCCTTTCTATTAAGATTGTGTTAGACGTATAGCACGGAGTCAATTTTAAGATTTTGTTCAGTGACTTATGTTATTTTATTTATTTTAAGTTCTACCTTTGTTTTTGTACTCGTTAAGACAAGTGTAAGAATTGGTTTATGGGTTTTTATATAAATTCTTTGAGGAAGATTTAATTATGAAATTATTTAGTTATCATTTTGGAAGAAAATGTGTTTTGTTGTTTAAGTTTTGATGTAAGACTTCATATTACTGGGTTAAGACTCAGTGGTATGGCCGTGCCACGTCCTGCGGGCGCAGGGTGTGACAGTATACATTAGTGCAACCCACGTCTAGAAGTTTTGTTTCTTTGCTATGTCATATATACGAACAAATTCAGTCTACAATTGATTCAATTTCTTCTATTAATAGTTGAAGATAAACATCCAATTTATGGTTTAGAATTCTTCGGTCCTGGTATAATACTATAAAAAATATCACAAAATCTTTCATACACAACCATGATGGGTAGTTATATGGAGTAACGATAACTGGCTAACATGAGTATTGCTTTCCTAACATCTCATCTGGTGAGAAACCATTAGTACAAAGTCCTAATCTCACATTCCGTACTTCATTTGCAAAATCTAGATGACTTTGGTCAAAATGCTACCAAACCTTACCATTTCTAGGATAACACATATTTCTAATCTTCCAATTTAGTCTCTACATGCCAACTCATGTGTTTGGTGGTTTTATATACATATAGCCTTTGCAACATCGGTATAACAAAAAAGTAGTACTTTTTAAAAGGGATCTCGAGCCTAATTTCTTCCCACATTTTCTATGCATATACCGAGCATGTCCATAAATTTTGCATTCTCTCAAATTGATATATTCTTTCTAATAAAGCATGCACCTATTAGTACATACATCTATTTATTAAACCGGCAAGCGCAACCCAAATGCTTACTTCTTCATTTGATAAAAGTCATTAGGAATCTTGTTAGTACTTGGAACTACTTCTTTCATAAGCTGCACCACTTGGTTGAAAGCTTTTTCGGACGTATTATTTTTAGACTTAAAGTTTAGTAGATTTGAAACTAAAAATAACACCGAGTGGTTCATGGACCCTTCCCATGTAGGAGTATCTGAAACGCTCAATATATCATAAAACTTCTGCATTTTTGTATTAAGAGGCTTCTCAATAGTTTCAGATGACTGTGAGTCTAAGTTAAAATCAGGACTCTACACATTTCTCGGTACGAATTGCTAAAAATCAAATTAATAGGAACTGCACGGGATGTTGTGGTAGACATATATTGATTTACATAATAAGGTTCTCTGTGACAGATCAACCGATGGTAGTTGCTAACAAACTCATATCAGTATAAATGGACTTCAACTCGTTCCAGAGATTCAAATTTCACATTCTCGCTCTTTGCACAAGGATGTTAAATTTTACAAGATACGAAATTCGATAAAGCAAATGCAATAAACCCATTCACCCTTACTCAATTTCAATAGCAAACCTTTTTATGGACAACTGTATTATATACATCCAACCACGAGCCTCTATCTAAATTATCAACAATTATGCGACAGAAAAATTACGACCAAAATCCTAATTAAGAAAAAACCTACATATATATATATATATATATATATATATATATAGTTAAATATTTAGGCAATCTGCAAGTTTCTTCATATCTATTCAAGTGGATTTTAAGCAATAGGCTTGTAGACTTATAGTTTTGAAAAAAAAATTTGATAGAATCTTCCTTATAAATTGACCATTTTTCAAGTACTAGGCGACCTCACAATTTGATAATCATTCAATGTAAATAACAAGGACAGAGTAATTAATGATATATTGTATAAAACTAACTTAAGGATGATAGCCCGCGAGGAATAATCATCTATCACTCACGGGGATTCAATCATTAACTTTAATAGTGAATTATTGAAAACGAACCAAATGAACCAATTTTCTTTTTTTAAACCAAAATAACTCTTATTAGTATATAGTAATTGAGAACAAATACAAAAACTATTAAAAGAAGAATATTTAGCAGTTGCATAACAATATTTGTTATTGATAGAAATGTGTATTTAATAGTTGTCTAACCACTAAGAAAGATTAAAAAACAATCACAAACCATTCTTTATTCATTTTTCATGGCAATTTTTTTGAATACGAAGAAAGGAAAAAAAATATCGTTAGATGAATAATAATTCTCAAGTAGAGGGCCATGATCATTACTTTATACTAAAAATCATACTTAACTATATTAAAATCAAAACTTGAAAATACAATTCTAAAAAAAAAAGGTAAATTAGAAAGATGTTCCAAGGAATATCAAGTGCAATAAAAAACATATAGCGCTATCATGCTTCCAACCAAATATATCTATTGACGACACTACAAGAAATGTCCAATTTAGCGAGGGACAATTCCCTCGCTAATCAAAATTAGAGATGGATTAGTGAGGGAAAAATCCCTTGCTAAATTCTTCCTCGCAAAGGCAAATATTTGCGATGAATTAAAAATTCCATCGCTAGCGCGACAAAATTTTTAGCAAACAATGAGCTTTTTAGCAAAGCCAAGAAATTTGAAACGGATCTGCGATGGATTTTTAAAATCCGTCGCAAATCACTCGCTAAATAGCCAGGGATTAGCGACGGATTTGTTTTAACATTTAATAAATATAAAATGTCCATAATTAGGAAAAGTTTCCATCTCTAATCCCTCACAAATTAACCAGGGATTAGCTACGAAAATTTTCTTTTTACTTAATCATTTTAAAGTTCCATCTCTAATCCCTCACAAATTAGCGTGGGATTAGCTACGGAATAATTCACTTTAATTTTCTATCAGTCGCTAATCACTCACTGTTAGTGAGGGATTAACGACGAATTTTTAATATTTATCTCTAATCCCTGGGTAATGAATTATAGTTTTAAAATATTTTTAAAAAATGTCCTGTATTGGGAGAAAATTCATCTACCAAAGTAATGTCAATGATCAATTAAATAAAAAAATCCCATCAAATAGTATAATTAATAAATATGATAATGAATAATATGAATAATACATAAAAGTATAGTCCAAATATCTTAACTATGAAGCAGCAATTGGTGCAGATGCTAGAGCCGACGGAGGGGGCAAGAGTGGATCGGAAGGACCTGGCTGATGATCAGCATGTGAATCCGAAGGACTGATGACGAAGTCCTCCTCATCCTCAGCAACCTTAACATCGTCTTCCTGAACAGCTGGCATCAGTAGTAATGGAGGTAGATTCAAGTTTTGAGACATAAATGTCAGGTACTCAGTCAAGCTCTGCCTGTGACTTTGATATATCTGTACCTGATGTTCAACCATCTCCCATCTCTTCCTCTCCATGTGTAACTCTCTCTATAACTGGCTCACATCAAACGAGGTAAAAGAAGTTGATGACGCAGATATAGTGGGCTGCTACAACCTCCGTCTCACCCGAAAACTCAAAGTCCAATCCATATACTCGCCCTTTCTTGCACGCACTATCATCCACCTCGACGAATAGTATCTTCTCGTTGGGCACTCTATTTGGAGCGACTATACTCATAGAATCTGTTTGAGAACTCGACTGCATATGACACTCAATAATAGTAGTTACAATATCCTGTCGAATTTGGGGTAAAGAAATACAAATAAAATATTTAAAATTAGCGATCAAAATATAAATAATATTAAATTTAAAAATGTATAAAATTGTGTATTCTTACCAACATATGACGTAATTGATCACTAACATATTGGCCCTTCCTCGGCCTGTCCTGAAACATGTGGGTGTGTCTGAAAAGCTTGATATAACTGAAGTCAGGACCTAACTGTCTCTGCTATCAATGTGTCAAAAATAACTAGATGTTAATTTTTATGATGGACTAACTGTAAGATAGCGGGTATATCGAACAGTAAAAAATGTTTATACTTACCATCCGCTCCTCATGCTCAGTAAATGAAATGGATCCTCCTGTGTGTGACACCTCGCTAGTGGATCTGTTCTGCTTAGCAGTAGAAGAGATACACTGCCACCTATCAGACCCCCAATGCTCCGATAAAGTAGCCAAATGATCCGAGAAAATCCACTTGGGACAGCTATCCCCATGCTTCTTCCGAGCGTTCGACAAAATGTCTTAAAGTCTAACCTTACATTTCTTCTCCCAATTAGCCCGGATCTGTGCGGCATGCTCTGGGTGCCAACAGAAGAAAGACTGCAAAATCAAAGTAGCCATTACAAGTAATTACAAGTAAGAAAATATATTAAAATAATATAAATTATTTATCATTATAATAACAAGTTAAATTATAAGTAATATATCAAACTCACACTCCACAGATCGAACCACATGTTCCGAACATCAATCAAAACCTGTGAGAAGATAGTATAGGCTCTAGTGTAGTGTCGCCTAAAAAATCTCAACTATCTCCTTCACATCAAACTAAATGTGTGAACCTGTTGGAAGAAAATAGATATATAATATGAGATAAAGTTATAAATTTGTGAGATAAGATAAACGTTCCTTCACATCAAACTAAATGTGTGAACCTGTTGGAAGAAAATATATATATAATATGAGATAAAGTTATAAATTTGTGAGATAAGATAAGCGTATAATAAGCAATTATCTATTCGATTTACGAGTCACTAACTAGTTCAATCGCATATCCTCAATATAGGGAGTACCAACTATGGATCCCGAAGAACCTGGGATTGGGCTAGGGATCTGCTGTAATCGGTTCTCGTCTGGGGGTATCGGCTGTGAAGCAGGTATACGTGGAACTATACTCGGGGACGGTGTCTCATTCAGTCTCGACGTCTCACGAGTCGCTAACTAATTACTAGGTGAGGCTTCAGAAGCCATATATGACTGGAATTATTTAAAAAAATAAATATGGTCAGATATAGAAAGAAGAAAAAATAATGCAGTTATAAGTATAAAGCAAAGTAAAATGCTTGTAATGTAACGATAGTAGAACTAATAATTGTTTCTATATATTAGTTAAACTTAGTCCAAGTTTATGGAGTTCCGTTATCATTGGATGAGTAGTCTTCCACATCGTCGTTTGTAGAAGATCCTGTCTCCCATTCTTTTTCCTCGTTATCATTTTCATTGTTCAGTTGTGCTTCCTCCATCATTAATCCCAAATCCATAACATTGACTGGCTCCCCAATACCGAACTCATCTGCTAACCTTCTAAAGTTGTCATCCTCAACACATAGATTGATTGTTATCGTATGATCTACTTCCTCCTGATATGGTCCCTTGACAACGGGTGCATCAATGGCATGTCAAGATTTCAATTTACAAATAGATACCCAATCAGATTTTAGTCTTTTGCTCCCTGAGTAGGTTACGAAATACACTTAAGTTGCTTGTTAAGCTAACACAAATGGATCATATTTTGAGTAATTTCGCTTGCAGTTGATGTCAATAAGTTTGTAGTCAGGATGAATTTTAACCTCCCAATTTAGCGTTGAATCAAACCAATCACACTTGAATAGTACAACTTTTAAACAAGGAGTCCCAAAGAATTGAAGTTCGACAATCTCTTTCAACACTCCATAATAATCGTTGCCACTATCTTTGTCGCCTTTAACACAAACTCCACTGTTGATTGTTTTTTTTTCCAAATGATCGATCATACGTATGGAACCTAAAACCATTTATGAAATAACCATAGAAGTATTCACGTGTCTCGAAGGTCCTCAGGCCAAGCTTTTTAAATGTTGATCAGGCACTTAATTTTGTGGATCATGAATCTAGGAAAAACAAAGTGTTAATACACTTTCATTATCAATGTATTTTATATATAAGTCCCACTTTTTATTTGTTCAATTCACATAAATCCTAAACCATTCGGTAAACTCTAACTCTAATCTCCTATCAACTTCAAGGTCTATTATACTCGGCACATGTAACTGCAAGTCGTTTTTAAATTTTCTAAAATGACCAAAACGAACACATAAAGATACTTATTTTAAGTATTGACACCAAAAATCGAGAAAAGTGCAATAATTATACTTGCATAATGTATGGTTAAACCTCTTCACACTTTAGGTATATGTAATTTGTGGCTGCTTTAAATTCATCCAGAGTAAGATATCCATTCTGAATATTTTTTAAAACCCTCCCTGGAACGGTGTATATAGACAACCAACTGTCATGCAAGTTTGTATTGAGAATACCTTCATCATTGCGAGCCATAGTTGTATGTCTATTCTGTACATGCGACTCAAAATAATAAGAGAAGAATGTAGATGCCTCTTTAACTAAATAAACATTACAAATTGATCTATCCACTCTCGTCTTATTTTTAACTTTGGTCTTCAAATGATATAAGAACCTAATGTATTTTTTACGGTCAGAACAGATTCACATAATGCATGTATATATGCATATAATAATACACATTATTTTTCCTCTTGAACGGATACATCTATCTTTATTGAATAAGGCCACCAACCCTGGTCTCATACGGCAAGTGGACCATTAGGAGCTACATCACGTCAAAGAAGTCGGGGGGAAATATCTTCTCCAATTTACAAATGAACAATGCAATATTATCTTCCAATTGCTTTATATGGGTTGTGAAAAATTTAGGAGAACATAAGTTGCGATAAAAGAGACTGACTTCAGTTAAAATGTTCCAAATTGACACTGGAAGTAATTCTTTAAATGCAGTTGGAAGCAACCTTTCCATAAATACATGGAAATCATAACTTTTTATACTCGACATTTTGAGCTCCGAAGCATATTCATTCGAGAGTCGCAAATCTCTAACCCACTCAAGTAGAAGTTTCTTTTGTTTAGGTGTAATAAAGTATTTAGCCTTTGACATTGATGTCCTCCCATCACCCAATCCAGTCACATATAATTCAGGTCTATCACAATATACCTCTAGATCACGTTGCACCTTTACATTGTCCTTTGTTTTTCCTTTTACATTTCTGACTGTGTTAAAGATATTATCAAACACATTTTTTTCATTGTCCATCACATCTATATTATGACGAATTAAATGTGTTCTCCAATATGACAAATCCCAAAAGATACTCCTTTTGGCCCAATTATGGTAGATGCTTCCGTCATCATCCCTACCAAGCTCCATAGCTGTCTTGGTTTTTTTTGGTAAATGGCACACTCTATCCCACATAGCATCTCTAGAAGTGCGTTGTATAGGGTGTGCTATCTCACGACCTTTATCTTTTCTAAAAGACCTTAGTGTTTCTTATGTATGGGTGATCTAAAGCTAAGAACCGCTGGTGACAATCAAACCAAGATTGTTTACGTCCATTTTGCAAGTGAAATAATTTTGCCTACTCCATGCAATGCGAACATGCTAATCTGCTAGCTGTGCTCCAACCACTTAGCATCCCATATGTTGGGAAGTCGTTTATTATCCAAGGAAGTGCTACTTGAGGCAGAAGTCCTATTTCTTTGAAATATCATATGTCGAGACTCTACTAAACCACATCATCCTTAATTCATCTACTAAAGGTTGTAGATAGACATTGATTTTATGCTTCGGATTCCTAGATCTTGGAACAATAACTGTCAAAAACATAAATGGATCCCCCATACACATTGAATGAGGCAAGTTATACGGGGTAACAATAACAGGCCAACAAGAGCACTATTTCTCTGATATTCCAAATAGTAAAAATTCATTTGTGCATAACCCAAGACGCACATTCCGAACTTCAGCTACAAATCAGGACAATTACGGTCGAAGTGTTTCCAAAATTTACCATTGCGTGGATGGCTCATAACGTCCTCTTCTGGTCGAATCTCTGCATACCATCTCATGTACTCCACTATTGTGGAGGATGCAAATAGTCTCTGCAATTTGGGTGTTAATGAGAAGTAATACATCTTTTTGAAAGGGACATCTTTCTGTTGTTTGTCTCTTACAACTTTCTTCTTCACCATATATCTGCCATGACCATAGAATTTGCAGTCCCTCTTATTACTATCGGCCTTCCAATAGAGCATGCATCCATTTGGGCAGACGTCTATCTTCCGAACAGGTAGCTCAAGACCGGATACTAACTTCTTTATTTGATAAAAGTCATCGTAAGCTTATTACTATTTGGTAATACCTCCTTCATCAATTGCATCACCTTATTAAAGTATTTTTTCGATATATTATTTTCATATTTAATATTCAAAAACGAGAAACAACTGATAACGTACTGTGATTCTTGCATCCATCCCATATAAGAGTTTCTGAAGCTCTTAGTATATCATAAAATTTCTGAGCTTCCAGATTAGGTGGTTCCTCAACATACGCGGATGATGAAGGTTCAGTTGAACAATGATGTCCCACTGCATCAATCACCATATCTCGAAATCGATTATTAGAGCCTAACTCGACTGAAGTCGTACTTGTAGCAAACTCAGACGGTGATGGATTAATACCCTCACCATGACTAGTCCATCTTCGATAATTAGCAATAAAGCCAAATCTGTACAGGTGCAGCTCCATTTCATTAGGAGACAGGTACGCTTTATTTTTACACATTCTACATGGACACCTTATAACTTATGCTTGACTAGTTGACAAACAATAAGTAATGAATCGCTTAACCCCTTGTTCAAACTCAGATGTAATTCCTTTAATCCCTTGTACGTGTCTTCTATACATCCAATTACTATTATCTATCGACATTTAATCTATAACAATGTAGTTTATTAGCACTTGGATAATTTGAATGAAGAACCTTAGTAATTGTGGAGGTCAAGACTCTACTATACTCGTTATGAATTATTGAAGAAATATTGAATAATGATACCGGAGAAATACTATCAACTATCAAGTATTTATATTGAGTTTCCTATTGAAGTCCTAACTCTAAAAAAAGTTTAAAGTTATGTATTCTAAATTTTTAAAAAAATTTTTGACAGAGTTTCCCTTGTGAATTGAACGTTTTTCAGGCACTAAACCACCTCAATTCACCCAACATTCATTGTAAAAATACACAAAACATAAAGAATCTCATAACAATTAATCAACAACACTAACTATGGGAGAAAGATTGAATTATGAAAGTACTATCGGGAAGGTAAGTGTATGTGGATGGGAAGTAAATGTATACGAGATAGAACAAAAAACTCAACAATAGTGGTGCAGGGATAAACTATGTGAACAACATAATAGAGAATGATACTATAATTTTAATCAAATTTTCATAAGATGAAAGTATATATATTGAGTTTCCCATTGAAGTCCTAACTCTAAAAATGGTTTAAAGTTATGTATTTTAAATATTTTAAAAAATTTTGACAGAGTTTCTCTTATAAATTAAACGTTTTTCAGGCACTAAGCCACCTCAATCCACCTAACATTCATTGTAAAAAACACAACACAAAGAATCACATAATAATTAATCAACGACACAAACTATAGGAGAAAGATTGAATTATGAAAGTACTATCGGGAAGGTAAGTGTATGTGAGAAGGAAAATGAATGTACATGGGATAGAACAAAAAACTCAACAACTTTAGTGCAGGGATAAACTATATGAACAATATAGTAGAGAATAATACTATAAATTTAATCAAATTTTCATAAGATGTAAGTATCTATATTGAGTTTCCCATTGAAATCCTAACACTAAAAAAGTTTTAAAGTTATGTATTCTAAATTTTTTAAAAAAAAAATTAACAAAGTTTCCTTTATAAATTAAACGTTTTTCAGGCACAAAGCCACCTCAATTCACCCAACATGTATTGTAAAAAAAATACAAAACACAAATAATTTCATAACAATTAATCAACAACACTAACTTGAGGGCAATCACCCATTACGCATAGGGAATGATCACCCATCACTCACGGGATTCTAAAGATGTAATTGGAGGGTTTTTTTTTACCTTAGAAGTGCTCGTCTGTCCAGTCAAATAAGATGAAGAACTGTATGTCTAACATCTGCGTAATAATAGCATAATTTTACTATAGAACAAATTATAAATGTAAGATAGAACAAATTACACAAATAGGTTACTGTAATAGAGAAAATACTACACTCCATAAGTCCCACGTGACTTAACCACACCACATTGCAAATAAAACACACACACACATACACACACACACACACACACACAGTATTGTATTTCAACCTATTACACATACCATGCATCATTTAAGGTATTAATGAGACACAAATTAAAATAAACTAAAATAAAGAGCATTAAATTAGTAGAAAAAATAGATGGGCATTACACCTTCCTTGCATTAAAAGAATTTCATTCCCAAAGTTCCATTCTCAAATAAGTGACCCAAGACATGGTGAACCTTTAACTTGATGTATGCATTTAAAGGATTCTGAAACCATTTTAACTTTCATATACCTTACTATTAATTTCCAAAATCTTTTAAGATTCTAATATTGTATTTCCTCTTTTCCATCTTAGCACAACAACAACTAGAAGTCCTATTCATAGGAAGTTTTAGCAATTTTAAACCACTAAAAAATTAATAGTCTTCTGCATAGACAATTCCAATGTGATTTTTTTTTTTAAACCACTCCTTATTCTCTTTAGTCACAAATCTAACACTGATCAAAAGAAGTTTGGTGGAATGAATAAGCCTTACCTCTATTTCTAATTGAGGATAGCTTGGTGGCTATGTGTTTAGGAGCCATAGGAAATGAGGTAGGATAGGAAAGGGTAGCAAAAGGTGAAAAGAAAGGAATAGAAATAGGGCTAAATAAGTTAAAGGAATGAAAATGTTTTACTAAATGCAACTCTACATAAATTTAACTCAATTTCCTTTCGCCCTTTTAACTATCAAAATGCACATTGTAAATTACCAAAGTAACTTCAACAAATCACTACACTTCTTTAATTCACAATTCCTTCAAATTTGCACAATCTATCTTTCAATTTACACTTCTTTAATTGTACTATAATTCTTTTCTCTTCATTTTACTATCACTACTACTTAAACTAGTATTCATTATGTGATTTGAAAGATACCAAATCTTTATTGTCAAGTCTTTAATCAAACATAAATTGGGAATCTTAGTGATAATAATCTCTCTGTCTCTCTCTCTCTCTATTTATATATGTATATTGTTGAGAGAGGGAGAGAGAGATTGAAGAAAAAATGCCTATCACATACATAATATTGTGTTTGATAGGAAGTTCCTATTTTATTATTTATATTTGTACTCTAAACCTCTTAAATACTAAGTCATATATTTGATGTTGTGTTATTGATTTTAATGCTAGTAATTTGGGAGGGGGTGGTTGGAATTACACAATGAGTATGTTTAATTTAGGTTTGCAAACTTAAAACAACATTAATTTTACATCTCTAATAATTATAAACTTTAGCTGATTTTAGAATAATACATTTCTAAGAAAATTCTTCTTGAAATAGAAATATAGCTTAGGCCAAATATAGGTTTTAGCTTTCTTTATTCTTTCCAAAATCTATGATTTTTCAAATTTTTGTGACCCTTAAAAAAAATCAAATTAAAAATTTTATAATCAAAACATCTTGCAAACTAAACAAAATATGGTGGAATAATTGCTAACTAATCGATAATCAAACAAAATGGGAACATAAAAACAAATAACCTAATTAAATTATTAAGGTTGTAATCTCACGAAGGTGTGGGTGCATGAATCCTGTCAAGGAAATCATGGTAGTCTAAAATGTCATGCTATAGAAAATGTGTCCAATCAATCAAAGAACATTATTCTTTATATTTTTATTTTTTAAATGTAATAAAGAGTCACCAAATATAAATTTCTACTTGCTTACATATTGTTATAGCATACTACCTTTTTTAAACATTTTAATATAATAGAACAACATGAAAACTTCATATATCACCTTTGATAACATCTTTTATAATATGAATGATAGAGGTCTCTCCAACCCATTAAAGACCAATACAATACCATTATCATTTTCATCTCTTTCAATATCCCCCCCCCTTTTTTCCTTGTCAGTAATGGAGAAGCTTCCGTGATGGAATCTACCATTATCACATCTTTAGTTCAACAATTTATTTAGCGCAAACTTCTATTGTAAAGCTCAACAGACCCAAAATACTCAACAGAAATCAAGAGCACTTATAACATTCTCCAATCTAAATCCAAATTAATCAACTGAAAATATAGCAGTCACAATTATCAATTAGTACTTTAAAATTCAGCTAACCTACTGCTTCATTCAACTCAACAACAATCTAAATGATTCACAATCCCCATTTCATCTCACAAGCATGCTCCACAGTACAGAATTTTCAGTCTTATAAAATCAGTAAACATGGTGGCACTGGTTCAACATACCTCAAGCAAGTGGCACTGGTGGTGTAGGCTATATACTCTAGTTAAGGCAACGTTGGATGGAGTTGGACGAAGTGATTTCAGGGGCAATTGCGGTTGGGGCCGGTCCGATGCCCAAGCTCCAGCGATAGCGATGGAGAGGAGACACTGCAGCGGCAATTCTTGCAGGAAAACTTTGAGAAATGTCCAACTCCAATTTGCAGCTTCGCTTAGGTGGTGGTTCGGCGGTAGTTCAGGCGAGGAGGAGGGAAGGTCGCCAGCAGGATGGGAGGTAATTGCCAGATGTGCCGGAGAAAAGGGAAAAGCATATAACGAAAGGGAAGAGAAGAATAGGGGTGTTATAGTCGTTGGGTTTTGCGAGGGACAAAAATCGTCACTAATCCCTCACTATTAACAAGGGATTTGTGACGCAAATAAAAAAATAAAATAAATATAATCCCTCGCTATTTCCTCTCAAAATAGCATGTGATTAGTGAGGGATTAATTCAGCGATGGAATAGCGAGGGTTGTTGTCAACAGAGATTTTAACTGCCTCTCTAATTCCTCGCTAATTGCATTATATTGGAAAGGGATTAGCAAGGTGATGCGTATGGATTTGGGTATAAAAATCATATAAAAATAAGCACATTTACAATCAAGTTTAAATTAAAACGTTAACTCCAAATTACACATATGAGCAAGCGTACTCATCATTAATATAGCATAGGGTTCAAACGAGTGTCGATCCTCAGGGAATAAATATACATTAATCCCCTTTTTTCATTGTTTAACCGACTCGATAAAGTTAAAAATGAAATAAAAATAAAAATAAAATAAAATAAATATATATACATGTCAAGGATGTAGAATTATGTAACTTAAACCATTATTTAGACAATCATGATCTTAAAGTACCCAATCATTATCATAACTAATTATTCTCTTAACATCATGAAGGATAATAAAGATCCACTTCTTTGTCCAATCCATGAAATCCCTATCTTCTAGACAAATTAATATCACATATCCCGTCTCAACTAATTCACCTAAAGATGCATTAACCACAATCCTTAATTAAATTTCCATTTCTAGCAAATTCACATGAAATTAACCAATGAATTCATATCTTGACAGACATCAATTAATCTTTAACTACTTTGTCCCTACTTTAACCCCTTTGTCCAAGCAAGTTAAGAGCCAACAAATATGAAACTAACAAATTAAGACCACCATCAACCCCTTTGTCCAAGCAAGTTAATGGAAAGAAACAATCAATTAATCTCGTAATAAGCACAAGTAATTAAATACCAAGAATAACAACCAATTAATCAAAAGATCAAATAACTCTAAAAATCATGACTATCTAAAACAATATCAAATTACAATAAAACAATTAATATATCATTATTCAAGAAAAAGAAAATAAAGTAAAAGAAAGCACTCATAGACAAGCCTTCTTCTTCTTTCTTTGAAGACCTTCTTGTACAATTCTCCTTGAATTATTTATCTCAAGAAAATATTAGTGATGCACTCTAAAATAAATTTAAGTCTCTACATTGTGCACTCCCTTTCCTAGGGTAAAGTGGCCTTTATTTATAGGCTTACAAAATTCCTAAAAGAGTCCTAAATAAAAAAAGAAATAATTACCTAAAAATATCCAAAACAAAAAAAGAGTAATAAAATCTAAAATAAAATCCTAAATAAAATACTAAGGAAAAGAAGTCCACCGCCTTGACTTTTTGAATTGGAAATCAAGTTTGACTTCAATTTGATTTGGACTTCAATTGGATTCTTGATTTGGACTTTGTTGTCTTCTTGTGCTGAAATTGCAATTCTGTTGAATTTGAAATTGAGCCACACAGAGAAGCTTTCCTTGTTGCAATCAGCTCAATTGAGCAATGAACCACCCAAGTCACCGAAATTTAATCTCTTCTTGCATCGACTCAATTGAGCCGTGCGAAAGCCACTGAAGATTGTTTTCTTTTGCTGTTTCTTTCCTTCTTCCCGTTGCTTTTGTTCTTTCTTTGCTTTAGCCGTTTTTGTTGACTTTTGTTTTGCACTTGGGCCCCACCGAAATTCATGCTTTGTTGCTTTGTTTGTTTCCTTTGCTTTGTTGCATTGGCTTGCTGCATAGCCAAGCCTATCGAAATCTTTCCATCTTTTCCTGATAAGATTTTGTCCTTTTTCTCAGCCATGAACCTGCCGAAGCTGTTTCTTCTTCTGTTTTCTTTTGTTTTTTAGCTTGACATTGTTGACTTTGATTTGCAACTGGTCCCACTAAATTTTCTTTGTTGTTGCATTGGCTCGGTTGAGCCATGAATGAGCCGATTCTCCCTTTTCCTTTCTAATTCCCAGTTGCAATTTATTCCCTATTCCTTCAATTTCTTTGCACACTTCTCTGTTCCACCAGTAGCTATCTGGCGTCAGTTCTGGGCTGGCGCCGCCTCTATTCTGGAAAATCACACAATTAGCATTAATTTTTTCTTATTTTTACATAAAATTACAAAAAAGTATTTTTATAAAGGAAATATCAAAGAGGAAGGAATATGACTAGTTATTTCACAAAATATCCTCAAATAACTAGAAAAAATATGACTAATTTAAGCCCTATCACGAGGGATTTTTTGAATTTCAGATTCTGCTCAAAATGTCCATGTGGTTTTAAGTTATAAATTTTAAATCCCTCTCTAATCCCTCATTGTATATATTCCGTCGCCATTCAGCGACGGATAAATATCATTTTCCTCAATTTTTATAATACTCTGCTAAGAAAACATATTTATTTCTATCAATACTTAACTACTCCCTCATTAGCTATGGATTAATAGTACGAATTATTTCGCCAGTGAAAAATTCTAAATAATCGTCACGGTATTTGTTTAAGTATAATTAACATCGATTCTGTTAGGCTTACTAATATGAGATGTTTAATTAGTATTGACGTGCTTTCATATCACAAAATTATAAAATTGTATTTAGTACCCAAATGAAATATAATACAACGTAATATATAGAATTTCGATTGTACACATAACTCTCATAGTAATTCCAGTTCATATTTGCATTACATTGATCATATGATGTATCAAATATACATGTGTGTGTGTGTGTGTGTGTGTGTGTGTGTCTAAAGTGGCCAATGTATTATATACTACATATAACAAATTTGTACAGAGGTATAATACATGCATATCATTTAATTATAATCTATACTTCATAAATTGTCGATAGTAATTACACATATATTGAGTGTATATACATTGGCTACAAATCAACAAATAATAAAGAATTTAGTATTTGTAAGAATATTATATATAAAAAATTTACCACACGCAAAAGTATCGTGAGGAAAAAAAATTGAGAATCCCCAAAATGGATAATCCTTCGCAAATCCTTTAGTAATTAGTGAGAAATTTGTGACGGATAATTTCAGCAACGGATTAGCTAGGGATACTAATTATCCCTCGCCAATGCAACTCAAATTCGTCGCAAATTAGCCAATGAATTGCGACAGGATATAATCTCATTCTAATCCCACGTAAACTTGTGAGCGATTAGTTAGGGATTATTATTTTATTATAATTTAGAATTACTTTTTCTGCCCTAATCCCCATAAAATTTGCAAGGGATTTTTTAAGAATTCCGTCGCTATTCATTCGCAAATTAGCGTGGGACACCTACCATTAGTCGCAAATCTGAAGCTAAAATTTTACAACGAATAATAAGTAAAAATCAAAATTTTTTGTCGCAAATCTATATCAAATTTGCGACGGATTAGAATTGGATTTTCTTTTCCCTCGCTAATTAGAAAGGGCTTTTAGTTAACGCTAATCTGTTGCTAATCAGTTAGGGATTAGTGAGGGAAAGTCAATGGGTGCCTCTATCTCCTTCTTCCCTCGCTAATTCCTGCCTTTCTTGTGGTGCGATATGTATTGTGATATCTATTACTGATTGGTACAATTTGATGTAAATTGAGTTAGCTATACATTCAGAATTTGAGAGAGTTCTTGTTGGATTATTTGCCTAAGATTCTACATATATTTGCAAGCATAGAGATTGGAGGATCTTTGAAAAAAAATCAGGATAGAAGCAGTAACACAGTGGAACTGTGAAACCGCGTATGGATGTTCTACTAGTTTCCTAGATCACACAAATTATAGGCATCTAGGTGTGTGTGTGTGTGTGTGTGTATTTATTTATTTATATATACTCATTCGAAGGAGTTTAAGTGAGGTTGAACAAGAAAGAAATTTGAGTAGTTTGTTCACTATACAGATTGTGTAAGGAAAATAGATGCTGATATAACTCTATAGAGCAAATCAGTAATGGGTTAAATAATTTCTGAATACACTTTATGATGGCCTGATGCATGCAATCTGATGAGAGTTTTCTGTTGTTCTTGTGAAAACATGCGTCAGTAATTCAAGTCATATCTGCTACTATCATTTTACATTTATTGAAGGTGCTTGGATCGTGTTCTGTTATCCATGCTCAAAACTTTTCTAGTGAGGGGGTTGTTATTGTCAAACGAGAACCCGTTGAGTTGCAGCAATGATGGTTGAAAGGTGTTCAACACATGGAGTTAAGTGCAGCAAAGGTTATCTAAAAGTTTGATAAACGAACACTGCTATTTGTGTTCTGTTAAAGTCCACTAGGAATCACTTGGTGTATGAGATAAGTGTTATCCTTGTAAACTTTTTAAAGTTTTTATTGAAATTTTTTACTGGTCTAGGACCCCCGCAAACGTAACTGAATTGCATTAACAATTTGTTGTATCTGTTAAACTTTTTATTTTCTCGTCTGTTAAACTAACGCACTATCACAAAAGAGTTTAACAATAACATTAAAAATTAACATGCTAAACCTAACAAGTGGTATTAGAGCATTGGTCACCGCATTGGAGTTGCTATTAATTTAGCTGGTGAGATCTTGGAAGTTAGGTAAGAAATCATGTCTGGACCAGTAGATGAAGAAAACTTTATCATGAGACGACTATTGCTGAAGAGCATAAATTATGCATATTGGAAGATCAAGATAAGAATTTTTATTCAAAATCAAGATATTACTTCATGGAAGGCTATCGAAGTTGACTGGAAACCACCAACAAAGGTGGGTACTAGTGCTAAAACATCCGAGGAGAAATTAATTTCTGAATGGACAAGGGAGGAATGTTAACTTGCAAATGCTAATGCTAAGGCTTTAAATACTATTTTTTCTGCAATTGGGTAAGAATAATACAAGTTAATCTCTACTTGTAAGTCTACTAAGGAAGTATAGGACAAACTGCAAACAATATTTGAAAGAACTAGTACGGTTTGGAGATAAAAAAAGACAACTGCTAACAACTCAATTTAAGGAGCTGAAGATAGATAAACACGAGACTATAGCCATGTTTGGAAACAAGCTAAGAAATCTTGCGAACCAAGCATAACATCTCGGTGAGATTTATTCAAATGGGAGACTAGTTTAGAAGGTATTGAGATCTTTACCATCAAGAAAACCAAAATAGCAGCTATTGAAGAGTGTCAAGATGTGTCAATAATGTAGTTACATGAATAGGTTCTCTTCAAACCTATAAAATGAATATTCAATCTCAAACAAAATCTAAAGAGAAAGGAGTTGCACTTAAAGTCAGAGATGAATCGGATTAGCTACGAAAATGAGCCGTCGCAATTAAAAACAAATATGTGATGGAATAATTTTATTTTTTAAAATTTGAAAAATAAGCCATCAAAAATCCCTCACTAACAGCTAATTAGCGAGGGATTTGCAACGGCTATTTTTAAAATTTGAAGGCTGTGCCATCATAAATCCCTCTCTAATTAGCAACGGATTTGCAATGGTCTTCCAAAATTTAAAAATAAATTTATTTTTAAAATTTAAAAAATGAGTCGTTGCAAATTTCTCGCTAATTACCTACGGATTTGTGATGAAAAATTAGGTTGTTGCAGATATGCCACAAATTCCTTACAAATCCGTCGCTAATTCACAAAAAAATATATTATATAATTAATATATAGCATAATAAATTACAAAAATATCAATAACTTAGTGGTGGAACACGTGTTCCCCCACAATAAGGACGCGGGTTCGAGCCCTGTGTCTGACATAATCTTATAATATTTTTGGCGGGTTAAGTCGGATAGTTAATTAATTAATTTCTTTTAAATAAAAAATTTTGACCGTTACAAATCTGTTACTAAATTAATTAATTTTTAATTTTTTTGTCTTTGTAAATCCATCGCTAACTTAATTAATTTTTTTATAAAAAAAAATTTATCATCACAAATCTGTTGCTATATTAATTGATTTAAAAAAAATAAAAATAAAATTTTTTTACCGTGACAAATCCGTCGCTAGATTAATTAATTTTTTAAATAAAATTTTTTTACCGATGCAAATCTGTCACTACATTAATTATAAATTTAATTATAATATCATCAATTAAATAGCAATCGCAAATCCATTGCTATTTGTGATGGATTTTCATTCTGTCACAAATTGCGACACCTGCTTTAGCGACAGTTGTAATCCGTCGCTAATCCATCTCTAAGCTCAATTAGCGATTTTTTCTTGTAGTGGTGCATTTGAAATATAAAAATTGAAAGGAGCAAGTTGTATGAGCATATGAATATTTATGCAATCACAAGTAAATGCTAAGATTATGCCAAAAAAAAAAACTCGATATAGAAGCAAAAACCTTATCAGTAGGGATCCCAACAAGGAAATCAAGAGGAACCAACAGAATCGGAACAGTTTTTGCTTTCAAGAACACCACGAACGGGCGGCAGCGAGGCAGCTTCGCTTTTTCGCAGCAACTCTTGTGGTTGCAACAAAAGATGAAGAAAAATAGGAGGATAGGAAGAAGAAGTTGGTGAAAATCAGCGACGATGGAAAAGTTAACCTTTTTTTTAAATGGCATGTTAATTTGGTTGCTAATTGGCATCCAATTTCTGACCACCAATAAGAAAAAGATGAAAAAATGTGTATTTATTATATTAGTCGCTAATCTATCTCTAATTACTTATCAATTACCTACCGCAGTATTAGAAAAATAAACAATTTTTTTTTTAATAAAATAATGATTGAATTGCGACCGAGAAAAAGGTCACTATTCTAGCGATAAAATTGCAATTGAATAAAGAAAATTGAAACTCTCGCAGAATCGTTGCAATTAAAAACAAATATGTGATGACAATTGCCAAATTTCAAATTTTATCTTTTTTTTCTCGAACCGACCCCAAGATCAACATATAAGGCATAACCATCATTATAATCTACATTATATACATTATATAGCTCCAATTTTTTTTCTTCTTCGCAAAAAACTCTAAAAAATTTCTAGGTTGGATTATAATTTGAGGCAATCCTTTAAATTCAATAGGCATCTCAACAAACATATCCACATATATAAATTCGATACAAAATGCGACCGACCTCCAAATTCAAATACCAAACTATACCACATTACTTATATTTATAAATAATTAAGACAAATATTGAAATGTATGTATATATAAAATAAGACATACCAATCATAATACAAATTCAATTTTATAGATCAATATTGCAAAAAATATTAATCAACATAGAGAATATTTGTAGCCAATCTTTTATTCCAAAGGCAACATAGCTATTAAAATGACTTAAAGTAATTGATTGAGATATGAAATTATTAAAAAAAAAACCCATCGCAAAACCCTCTCAAATTACGATGATATGAAATTTTTCAAAAAAAAAAATGCGTCGCAAAACCCTCGACAAGAGAGACGGCTTTGCAATGGTTGCATATTTTTGGTAAATCCAACAAGCAAGAAATCAAAATTTTCAAAAACTGTCACTGAACTGTCGTAAAATAACGAGAGTTTTGTGGTAGCTATCTAGTGTTATACCTTATACTCTAAGACAAAATACTAAACTCTCATCCGTCGCAAATTCATAGCAAAATTGCTACAGCATGTTGAGAGTTTATCTTATAATTTTTTATCTTTTCATTTTTTTTTTTAAAATTGAGTTTTCGTCGCAAAACTCTTGCAGATTTGCGAGAGTTTTGCGAAGGTTTTTTTCCACCCGTTACAACTCCGTAGCAAAGTTGCAATGAATTAGCGAGATTTTATGTACAATTTTTTCCTTTTTACTCTTTTTTTCAATATGAGATTTTGTCACAAAGTTCTACCAATTTTTTTTATCCATCACAAATCCGCAACAAAATGTTGCGACGAAATAGTAAGTGTTTCCTTTACAAATTTCTCTACTTACTTTTTTAAAATATTATAAACCGTTGCAAATCCGTAACAAATTTCCAATGTATTAGTGAGAGTTTAGGTACAAACTTTTTCTTTTTACTCTTTTTTTAAACATGAGGTTCCGTTTTTTTTTTAAACATTAGATTTCATCGCAAAGCTCTAACTAATTTGTGAGAATTTTGCAAGGATAATTTTATGATTGTCGCAAATCTGCAGCAAACTCTTGTAACGGAATAGCGAGGGAATTTTACTTCAAATTTTCCTCTATTTTTTTTCCAAAATAATTAAACATTTGTCGCTAAATTCACGCTAATATTTCATGAAAACTTTACCTTTTCTAATGTGTCGTAAATTTACGATAGATTTGCAAGGATTGGTCAACGTTTCTCCACATATATTTCTTGTCGGTGTGCCATTGCAAATTAGCCGCCGCAAATATCCATCGCTATCTACGGGTTCTCTTGCAATGTGTTAACGAATACCATTAAGTACTTAATACTTAAACACATTTGATAATAAATTTTTGTTATCAGTTAATTAATTAAGACGTATCAAAATTCTATTATAAATTTTTAAGTAAAATACGTTAAGACGTATCAAAATGCATGTGATAACAAACTATTAGTATTATTTAATTAATTGAGACATACTAAAATTTATTATAAATTTAAGTAAAATGAAAGGTATTTAAATATAAAATATGAATATGTTAAATACTCATGTAAATATTATTATTTTTTATATTTAATTTAAATTATAATAAAATATAGTGTAAAATAAATTATAATTAATTCAATATTTAGATTCAAACTTTAAATTTAAAATTTTAGTTTTAGAATGAAATAATTAAAATTTTATATTTCTACATTATCAAAAGGGGCTCTTATGCCATCACAGAATGTGAAATAAGTGTCGTGCGTGGCTGATTGTTTTTCTCTAATATAAATAAGAATTACAAGATTTACAAGATATTATAGAAGATATATGAAAAAAAAAATTTACAAGAAATAATGAAAACAAAATATTCTAGAGAATATTTGAAATAATCAGACTAACCAGAACCCCCAACCCCCACCGCGAAAAAAAAGAAAATGCATTCAATTGAGGGTCTATCTTTTGCACAGTACAATAGCTGGAACTGATGTTACAATAATAGAATTCATTTGGAAACTGCTGCAACGATTAATAAGATGGCGTACAAATGTCTTTGCAAGGAATCTTCCCTTAAGCGTGGTACGATTACCCTGCTCCTCTTTTGAATATTTTTATGACCGCGCAAGTTTTTTACGAAATTTGATTGTTCAAATTAAAAATAGTAATAATTTATTATGAAAAAAATTGTTACAGTTAAATTTTTTTTTTTAATAAAACGATGTCATTTTGATCATTTTAAGTGACGTGATTTTAATATTTATATAATTATACATAATATTCATACAATCATGTATAATGTTTATAAAATTATTAAAAATATTTATTAAATTATCGCGCAAGTTCCGTATGCGGCCCGGATCCCTTTTGAATAGGTTCTTGCAAATAACATTATTTGGATTGTTAGGTACTAAAGACAATAATCCTCCAATTTAGAAGTACCAAGATAAATGTATGGGTTATAAATTTTTAATATAATAATTTATAAAAAATGATTAAATTTATATATATTTTTAGATAACGACACTATTAATCATCTAATATCCGATCCAATTGCCCCTACATCTTAGCTTGACGTCCAAGATCCATCACCATCCAAGTTGTGATAGCCATGAGAAGGGTAGCTCCAAAGTTTAATGTGGATTTTTTAAGCCAAGAATGTGGCTAGAAACCGATGTTGAACGACAAAGATAATTACCACTTTGGTGAAACAAGTTATAGATTTTGCTGCATTGCCCGTACACTATCACAGGCATGCTGTACATTACATTAATGATTGGTCAAACACGATCTGCTTGTTCATTGTTTGACGTTTGCTTTGCTTAGAAAATTAACCAATTGCTATATCTTTTTATTGAGAAATCACATTTCTTTTCTATTCAGAAATTAAACAACGGTAGGAATTGGACCTTGATTTAGCCTCCTAAATTACAAATATAATATAATTTGCGCATTATAAGTTTGTACTCATAAGAACATAAAGAGACGGTTTTTTTTATAATGTACTTAAAATACTCGAGAATGTAACTAATTTAATTAAATAATCAAATAAAATAAGTTTATAGTTATTCTGTCTTTTATAGAATGTGAGATGATTATTTATTTCACATCAAAGAGGGGAGAAAATGAGAATCCTTGCATCAATATCAAGTATATAATTGTAATAAAAACTTATACATTATATCTTAAAAATCGTAAATTCTGAATTTACTCTAAGTTTTTCGACAAGTATAAAATAATTCAAATATATTTTGCAAGTGATAGCATGTTCATACCATTATAATTTCATAACAATCGAGTAAAAATGCACAAAAAAATGAAATTTCTTTGCTGAGAAATAACATATATAAAATGATGAATGTATGTGACAATATATAATCTTTTGTTCCCCTTTGTATGCAATATTTGGTATCAAATATTGTTAGTCGGTGAAGTAGAGCCACCAGCTGCAGCTTTGTACATTATATCAAATGCTTCTTGAATGCTTGATTTGTATTTCTGAGGATCTATGAGACCCTTCTCCACACCCACTGCAATCCTCAGTTTTTTCATATAGCTAACCATTGTTATGGTCAGACTCTGCAACAAAATTTATCGACACTCGGGGCATCAAAATATATACCTCTTTTATATATATGTATGTGTGTATTTGGCTGAAGCAGTAAATGTACTTACTTGTGGAACCCCAACAACCATGAAGTACATGCCTTTAGCTGGGTGATTAGCCAAAGCCAACTTGTCCACTGGTCCAAAAACATTGGAGATTGTCATGCTTGAATTCTTTAAGGTGTTATGGACATACTCAGCTGTCCCCTGTGGAAATTTTCAAGGTTTAGTTCTTTCTCCTTTAAACCTCAAAAATTTAAGATTTAAGTGCATAAGAATTAAATTGAGATAAATTTGTGAGAATATAATAAAAATTATTAAATATGTGAGGTCAAATAAGATTTAATATGGGGTTTAAATGAAAATATGATGTGTTGTAAGTATATAATAGTTTTTAAAAAATAAAAATATATAAAATAATAGTTTTTTAAATTAAAATAAGTTTGAATTAAGATGATTGTTTTTTAAAAATTAAAATATATAAAATAATATATTTTTAAATTAAAATAATTTTAAATTGAGATAGAATTCCAATCCAACTACCCTCTTAATACCAAGGTTATGATACAGAACGATCACGTGATGCAGTTATGATCTTTTACTGCAACGTACGATACGATAACTACTTATGTTATTGAATAGTAGCAAAATGTAATTTCCTTTTTGAATTCAAAGAGCATGTGAATATCTTCATTGCGCCCAGAACCGATAGGGACATGGGTTTATCACGTATACCTAACCCTTCTGTGTTTTAATTTCTTCATTTCTTCTTTTTGTTAGCTGCTATGGACTTCAATAAAAATCTATCAACTGTACTTACCTCAGGGCCTCTGTGTTTCCTCAATGTCTCTAGCAATTTGCCAGTGAGAAAAACAGCTGCAGAGTTTCGTTTTCTCTGAATAACATCCTTAGCTTTGTAGATGAAACTAAGTGGCTTTGAAGACTCTGTTTTACGCAAAGTTGGGACTGATACGTGCAGAAATCCAAACTGATTTCCCCATTTTGATTCAGGATTTGGTTCCACCATTTCCTTCACTGACTTGTAGCCAGCAATGTTTCTTGTGTTCAGTAACACCAATGCAGTAGAATTGGAATTCATTTTCTCTGGGTTCATTGCTTGCATGTAAAGTCGAGTACCCAAGAATATCACTCCACATATCACATCGTTTATCGACTGTTGGAAAAGCGAAATACCAATCAAGAAAATGTAATTAGTTGCACACATTGTAGTCTCGTGGTCAAATACCTCTACACCAAAATAAACAAACAAAAGTAAAGGGTTTTCTAAAAGGAAACTACAATCATCAAGAAAAATAGGTTAAAGATGAAAGAGAGAAACATATTAATGAACGGAGCCATCAGACCTCTATCCGTTGCAGATCTCTGAACAATATTTAATGTAGGATTGGTGTGTTTTTCAACCAGGCATGACCACGGCAGCCCTAAAATATGGCCAGAGCTGTACTCATTGGTCAACAATTGACCACTATTTCCAATAGCGTTGGGATATGATAGACTGCAATAAATGCGAATGAATGCATGGCTTAGTCCATAGCTTCACCATCCCCCATTACCATTTGGGGATATTTTCCTTTACTTCTGTAGAGGTGACATATAAGTTTGGATACCTATTAGTATTAACATTGTTAAAGATGGTGATACCTCAGAAAGTGTCAATGGCCTCCTAATGAACTTCTCCTACAAACTGAAAATGGAGATGCAGAGCAAAAATATTTGTATGCTACTTGGAAATGGTTGTAGACTTTGTGGAGAAAAACTTCAGTATAAACAGTTAGATAAACAAAATAATATTTATTTATTTATTTTCTGCTATAGTTGAATATTTGAATTACCAGTCTTGTCACTTACAAAATTATCTCGTGCATTTTCTAAGTGTTGCCTCTCTCCCATCCTTGTGGAGGTGGATTTCGTTGGAGACTTGAAAGAAAAGTTCCTAATTAATGGAATAACTTAGGTTTCAGATGTGTTGGTACTAGGTACGGCGTTGGTCAACTTGAGAGGAGGCTTTGAAAGTAATAGGGGTAATATGGTAGCTTTAAAATCTGGAGGTTCAATGTTTGGGCCTTCAGCTTTTAGTGTTTAGGCCAAGTCATGCAATAACATAGGGAAATCGTTGTGATCACCAAGAGGAATATGCTGGCTTCAGTTTCACGGGGAAACTAACTGATAATGGAGGAATTTGGTGTTTTAGATTATAAATACTCCAGTTGTAATATGCCTATTATAATTAAAAAAAAAAAACATTTTAGAAGTCTATTGAAAGTAAGCCGCCTGTGGTCTTTTTAGTTAGTATTTCTTTAATCAGTTGAGTTATGACCAAACTACTTTCAGAGTTATTTATGCGTGATTAATTTAGATATTTTTTCTCAAAAAAATTAGCTATATAAGTTTTATTTGCTTAATTTTTCATTTGTTTGCTAGCATGGTTGATGAAATATGTAAAAAATTGAACACGTTTTTTTAAAATTATATATCAATGAAAGAAAAACCAAAATTTGAATGACAATATAACAAAAATTTTCACTATGATCTTTTGGAGGTCAATTAATCCCTCTTTTTGCATTATTTTGACAATAAAATTGATAAGGGTGTCTGTGAACCTCAACTTATAGCATGGGGAAAAGAATAAATAATTTAGTCCTTGGCCAATTGATAACTGTTCTATTAGTGTTGATTTAAGATTTTTATTTTTATTTTATATATTTTAGAAAGAACTACTCTATTACAAAAGAAAGGCAAAGCACCAAACACAGAATCCAAGATCTATTACTTCAATACAAAAAGATTTTACCGAATTACTATATGATCATATAAAATGAAAACTAAATTATATGAACCACTTTCTTTGATTTAATTTGCTACTTAGTTTTAATTGACGGATAGTATTCTACTCATATTACAAAGAGGGTACACTTCTCTCTCTAAATATAGATTTTGTACTCCCAATTGATTGACATATGTCATTGTTGTTAGGGTGAAGCAGTTCACTAGAGTCAATCTATATGTATTTTGATAATAATAATAATAATAATAATAATAATAATAATAATAATAATAATAATAATAATAATAATAATAATAATAATAATAATAATAATACTAAGAAATTGTAATAATCATATGTAAATTGTGTGTCAATTATATATATTTACCATATACACAGCTATGAAAGAGACAGTTTGAAAGGAAAATGATCAAAAAGAGATCACGCGACACTTACCTCTAAGGACTTCGATACTACTAGATGATATGCAGATTAACGTTTTCAAGTAGAGCAGACAAAAGTTAATCAATCTTTGAAGACTTCAAGATATAGATTATAAGTTACTTGAGATGTTTGAATTTATTTCTTTGTGACTAACAATTTTAGAAGTTCTTAATTTAATAAGGCTCAAAATTATTTTACAAAACTTTTTACAAATTATGTTTTATCTCAAAAATATTTTGCATTAAATACCTTGGAAAATATTGTTTTATGGCTTTTGTATGGTAAGAATGAAATGATATGCATCCGCGAGTAGGGATGGCAATCGGGCTGGGCCGGGCCGGGGACTAGAAATCCCTGCCCCGCCCCCGCATCCCCACCCTCGACCCGTCCCCGACACAGGGAAAGGCGAGGATCCCCATCCTTGGCCCGGCGGGGACAAAATAATCCCCGATCCCGGCCTAGCGGGGAACCGGGGATGCAGGGGCCCGGTTTCGGCCCAGCTCCAGTTTCAACAAAAAAAAAATCTAAATAATTTCTAAATAAGTACTACTAATATTAATATTTGATTTATAAATAATATATACTTGTGTGTTAATGTGAGATATTTTATATTAATAATCGAATGAAATTAAATATTTGTAAATAAATTTAGGTATGTTCAATTACTAATCCAACAAATAATAATCAATCTTGAACGAAGTTGTGTTTCAAATAAGTTCAACTTTATTCTATTACTAACCGAATAAATACTCATTAATGTTGAACAAACTTTTATTCACACAAATATTTATATTTTTATCAAATTTATCATTTTCATCTTAAATTATAGTCAAATATTATATTATTACCATTTGTATTCTATTTTGTATCTTATCTTTGTGAGAAAAAATTAAAGTTAAAATATTAATTCAAGATAAATAAAATTCGAATTGCAGTATGAGATACAACACAATCATAATTTGCAAATGACAATATAATTTTAAAATAAGTAATGACTCTAAGGATATAAGTTTAAAAACCAAATATTTTTTGCTCGTGCCTCTCAAGACCTTTAATGGTTTGAGAAACAAATTTATACCCATGCCGCTTTACAAAATCATTCTTAATTTCTCATTCATTTTTTCCCTTAATTATAACTATTTCATAAATATCTTTTTAAATATATATACAATAATAAAAAATTCTATGAATAAGAATTTTTATGAATAAAATTATCTAACATACTCTTAGTCAAATTATTTAAAAGGATTAAAAAAATATAATGTTTACAATATTAGAGAAATAAGAATAAATAAATTATTGAGTAATATTAAAAGATTTTAATATTACTAATACCAATTAAAATTTACAAAAAGATTATAATGATTAGAATATCAATGAGAAATAAAATGTTCATAATACCTTACCATCCCAACTACTATATTATTTGTTAGTGCATTAAAATTACAAATTTATTAATTTAAGTATATTATTATCTCACATAAGAATCAATAATTTCATAGACCAAGATATATTTTTTCTTATCATGATTAAGTAGATATAGTACAAGACATATATAGACACAAATATTATATAATTAATATATATACTATATATATAAATATATACACATACTATATAATATGTATATATTTTATTTTTACACATGCTATATATAATTATTGTATATATATAATATAAATTAGAATTTTTATATACATGTACTATGCGGGCCGGGGCGGGGGCGGGCCGGGGATCATGCTATTCCCGTCCCCGGCCCGACCTCGCCTAGCGGGCCGAGATGTAGAGCCCTCCCCCGGCCCTGTCCCCGCTTAAATTGGGGAATCCCCGGCCCAATCTGGCCGGGCCGAGCCGGACACCCGATTTATGCGAGGAAATTGCCATCCCTATCCGCAAGCTCCATTCATAAAGTTCTAAGAAGCCCACGGAATATATAGGGACAGATGCCAATGATGGATGATTCATATATGCAATATGGATTTTTAAATATTTCAAAAGCATAGTTTCAATGAACATATCAATAGAATTATATATATATATATATATATATATATATATATTTATACTTATATTAATCTCAATTCTCTCTTCTACAAGAATTTAGCATTTACTAAATTTATCTCTCTCTTTGCTACAAAAATATCATCTATTGGAGTTATAGTACTTCTATCTTTCTGTAAGAATTTTTAAGTTTCATAGTTTTTCTCTCTCAAGATCGTATTGTTCAAAATTGTAATATCTATCAAAACTAGGGAAAGTTTAAGGTGGATTGATGATTCGTTTATTGTAAAATGTACTATAAAATATAGTAGAAGTTCAAAAAAAATCCTAAAATTGCAATGTTAGATGGTGGATAAAAGCTTTCAAAGAGTTGAATCACTACAAAATCATCAAATGTGATTGTCTCTAACCCTACTCTCTCTTGACTGGTGAGAGTTTGTTGAGTGCAGGTTATGAGTTTAGCAAATTGATGATTCTTGAATGTGTGATGATAATTATATATATGCTTAGTTGGGCATATTTGATCATTAGATTACAGTTATACATCGTGCACATAAACTATTTACTGAATTATCTATGAGAATGTTTATTGAAATATAGACTAGTATTTTTCAAACATTGAACTATATAGATAATATCATGTTTAATCCAATTCATGTATTTGTATTGTATTATTGGATTGTGACATACATATACCCCCCCCCCCATTGAAGTTTATTGTTCTATAGAAGAGTTAATTCTACGTATGTTATTACCTGGAATTATTGAACACCATATAATTAGATTGTTTGGATTGATTGAGCTCATTGTCCCATGTGTTATTAATTTCTGATAATTGACTCGGTGTATTTTTTATTTTTAAATTTATTTAAGTTTTCTTTCTACACAGGTATTAATTAAGTTCTATTAATTAGTCTATAATGTATATAATTTTTTTGATTAAAAAACAATTTATAATAGATTATTTTTTTCTGTTATATTATGAAAACGATCGCAGCTGACATTATGAAAAAGATCACATACAACTAGAATAGCTGAAGTATTTTCAGTTTTATTTTAATCTTTTTAATTAAGAGGTACAGAAATTAATACATTCAATTCAATCATATTATGAAATACCTTCCATCTTTCTTGTCACTAATAAATTTATATAAAAGATATACTATATATATATATATATATATATATATATATTAATTATTTTACTTATTTTGTTGAGTGGTATTCAATTTCTAAATGATCTAAATTTGATTTCCTTAAGTATCCTTTCAACTTTTGAGTTTCTAGAAGTTGAATCAGCAAAAATGTATTTTAATTCACATATATACACGTTTTACCAAACCTAATAATTACTTGAAAGTGATAGTGATAATATGGATATCCATTTGAATTTGACATAATTAAATGGAAAGCAATCCATGGATGGATAAATGAATTTTTAATATATATATATATATATATATATATATATATTCTATCAAATAAATAAATATTTTTTTATTATTCTATCTATGTTAATTAAGAATATTAGTTATGGGACCCATATGTCGGTGGAAATCATTGCTCAAATCAAATATATAAATTTAATTTTTGTCATCGCGTTCTTCTTAATTAGAGGGTAGTGGGGTCTAGTGGAACATAGACATTAATTAATTTTTTTTATATTTAAGTAGATATTTTAAAATCTAAAAAATATTTACTTAAATCTATTAAATTAGTTACATTTAGATAAACATCTATTTATATTCATTAGCTTAGTTATTATCATCCTTATCTATATAGTAATGGATGGACCTGGATATACATTTAATACAAATCCAAACTACTAAGTACTACCCCAACAGAGATGGCTATTGTGTCGGATGGGTTGTCGGGTTTAGAAATCCCGACCCATTCTACTTTCTAATATTTTGACCCGTTTCCAACCCATCCTTGCAATGAGGAGAGGCGGAAATTCCGGATTCTGCCCTGCTAGGGACAAGCCCATCCTTGTCTCCGTCCCGGGCCCATCCTCATATTGAGAAGAAGAAGTTCAGCAGGCCAAGAGGGGAAAATTTTTCTAATAGAATCTAAAAACCAGAATAAGTAAGTCAAAAAATTCACAATAAAATAATATAGTCCTAAAATATAACCCCAAATAACGAATAAAATATATTAACATCTAACATCAATAATAATAAAATATAATAAGTTATGGAAACATAGTATAATTTTAAAAATTTAAATATTTCAATATAATTTTATTCATTTAAGATTTAAAAAGAATTATAAAATAAAAAATCAAATATAAAAATTATTTAATTTTAAATAATTAAATATTTCTTACGTTTTAGTTTAAAAATAAAATATAACCTATTTTCATAACAATTCAAATTAATTCTAAAAAAATATTATGTCTCTCAAACAAGATATGATATATCTTTTAAAATTAAAAAAAAATTGGCCATTTTCTATACTTTTAAATTATGAGAACATACTTATAAAATATATTAATAAAAAATTCTATTATAAATGTAAATATATTTATATATATGTTTAAAATTTTGTGTAAGTGTATATTTATTAACATAAGATCAATAGATATAAATATAAAAAAATAAAAAAAATTGAGGGAGTTATAAGGGGAGGTTGAGATGGGATTGGAATTTGGAACAATACAAACCTATCACCGACCCGTCCCTACCTGGTGGGCCAAGGCGCAAAGCTGGTCTCCATTTCTGACTAAGCTAGAGAATTTCCAATCTAATAGGGTTGGGTCAGGCCAAATTATGTAGAAAAATTATCACCCTAACTCCTACTTGAAAGGTAAACGAAAGAAACCCAATATAAAAAAAAAAAAGGCAATGAAAACACAAGCAAACAGTGCTTCAATTGAATATGTTTGTAAGAAATTATTCATCCTTATCTCATTTCTCTTCATTTTTTCTTTGTTATTTGGTGCTGACATATATCATTCTTAGCATATTCTTGTGATTAGGTTTTGCTAATTGTGCCAAATGATGAACTCTTGGGCTATGTTTGAATGAAGCTAAAGGAGGATAAAGCTGGAGCGAGAGGAAAGTAAAAAAAGAAGCAGATTGAACACTCTAGATAGATAATTAGATACTAGAAGGAAAAGATGGGAAGTGAGATACAAAATGCTATTTATGTTGTGTTTTTTTAATAAGTATTAGCATCTAATTAGATTATAAAATTTTAATCATGAGGAAATCATATTATAGTTAATCTTCTTTTCCTCCGCCTTTCAGCTTGAGAGCAAAGTTGGACCTTTCCAACTAACTAATCTCGACCTTTCTCCACTCCTTCTCTTAAAAAAAAAAAAAAAAAAAACCAATTTCTTCAATCCAAACCCCAATATCAAGGCCCATACACACCTTCATGCCACCCCCCGCCCAAAAGAAGGAAAATAAGAAAAATGAAATAGAAAATTCCAGCTCTGTTACATTAAGCAAGACCAATTCATAAAAAGCTAAACAATCATAGCCATTTTCTAGCCCTTAATATATCTCTTCATAACACGTTTTCCAATCCAAGACCCGAACTGTTTTATTAATTGGTGGGTCGCAACTATTAGTACCTTGTTTCTAATAATTGATATTCTCAATAATTACTCCTATTTAAATATCTATTATATTTAAGGAAATACTCCTTTAGTCTCTAATGTACTTGTCTCGTTTAATCGATTACGTGAATATTTAAAATATTATAATAACAATATCATTGATTTGAAGATAATTAAGAATATCCAAATTGAGATCAACTAATATTACAATATCTTGAACAACAACACTCAATCAATTTTAAGTTTCAAACATACTTGGAATGCCATTTTTACCAATATCTCATTGATGTTCTTAGTAAAGCACGTTTTCATTTCTGGAGACTTCTAATGACCGGTTACTAAAAAGCATTATCTTTAGGGTGTGTATAAGGTGTCATTAATATAGTCCTAAAAACTTATACACTATGTGAAGCCATAAAGAACCTATACGAAAAATGGAAAACCCAAGATCTTTTCTGTAATTTAAAATTACTGAACCTATACTTCGATTATTACAACGAAGTAAAACTATCAGAAATTATAAAAAGCAAGTAAATTATATCTTAATATTGAAAACTATATGCAAGTTCAAGATAGTGATCTCACCACATCCAAATTGGCCTTAATCTGCTTGATTTGATCAATAGAGAACTCCATTGTTGTTATGGTTATTGGTCGGAACTCCACTCCGTCATCACCAGACCTAATTGAAGTCTTATCATCTTCAAGAAATGTGCTCTTCATTATACTCCATGCAAAGTCAGCTACGGTGCTGCCTATACCAGAGAGAATTCGAGGCAACTTCCTGCAAATGCTGCTATCATCGTCGTTGATTTCTGTTCGAAATGCAGGAAATGTTATGGGAAGTGAAGGGTCGTCAGCTCTTTGCAAACAAGAAAGTAGAGCTCCCATAATTGAGAAGCCATCACCTAATGCATGGTGAAGCTTGAAGACGAGATTTCCAGCTGCGTTCTTTGTAGGGTATTTGATTATATGAATTTCCCATAAGGGTTGGTTTTGTGGCAATTTCTCCATTCCCATTTTTGTCAAATAGTTATTGAAACATTCATCGTAGAATTCTATGGTCTTTCCCTCTGGGAAGACAGGAATATGGATGTGATTCTTGGGTTTCACTTCTGCTTTTTTCCACTGTTTCACTCCATTCTCATCTTGAACCTGTTGAGATAATATTGAAGGTGTTAGTAAGACATCTCCCAGGAAAATGGTTTTTCAGTATTAGAAGATGACGAGAATTTCATTTGGCTAGATAGCTGAAATGGACAGATTCTTTACTATTCTCATTAGTTTGATGAACTTAAAGACTATATTTGGGTAAGAAATTTTCATTTTCATATCAAACTAAAATTTTATTTTAATTCAAATATAGTATTATTTAACATAATTTTTTTTTAAAAAAAAAATTGTCATCTATTCTCTCCTGGACCTACCAAACCCCACATATTTAATATTTTTTTATAAAACTTATCTCAAATTATTCCCTTCTTACTTACATTCTAAGTCTCCATAAACCACGATTAGATAGCTGGTGTGATGATAAAACATGACTTTCGTTCAAATTGAAAGGAAATAATATCTAAACGAATGTGATCTTTATAATTATTAAAAACTTTGATACCGTGTATTATAGAAGTCACCATGCGATTTCAGATTGGAAAAACTATCTCTAACCTATGATGTTAGAATTAGAACATTTTATGTCCGCAGCCCCCCAGGGATTAGGTAATTGTCAATTTCCCCATTAATTCTGTCAAAAAAAAAAAAAAAAAAAAAACTGAGACCGGCAAATTATAGAATCAAAACAGCGCAGGAATCAATTAACTTAAAAAATAAGGAATATTCATCAGCCTAACAATGATAGTTAGAAGTCAAATTACCCTTCCAATAACAATATTTTGATCCAAATAACCATTATCTACAAGCACTACCACCAATGATTAGCCAGAAGAGATTCTTCTTAATCAAGAACCTACCAAATTCAACATTCAAAAGCTCATAAAACTGGCAAAAAAGGACAATGTAATTCCTTTTACCCTCCTCTGGCCTCCCTCAAACCGCCCCGGCGGGGGCGGCGGCAAATGCAGTCAATCAAAAAAATCATACAGCAGAAACAAAAAAAAAACAAACTACAAAATCAAGCATACTTTGGAGGGATGATTACCATGACGGAAGAAAACCGTGGATTAATGGGGAGGAAGACATCACTAATCAACCTCAAGGTTACAGAGTCGTCTTCAACAATTGGGATTTCAGATTCCAGAACACCGATAACGGCAACAGACAAGACGGAGCTATTGAAGTACTGCCCGGTTGGGCTCACAGGTTGCAGTTCAACATCATATTCAGGGCCACCATTCATCTCCATTCTCCACAGATCGTGCTCTGGTCCACACAGCTTCGGCACTGTATGTATCCAACACTCGTCAAATTGTGTCTTAAGCAGCGAGTACCCAACTTACCTTTAAAGAAAAACGCGTGAATTATATAGAGAGTCCGTGCTTGCATTTATTCCAAGGCTGCAAAAACAATGCAATCTTTCCATGATGTAAATGGAAACCTCCCACTTGAAGTAATGCTTAATTTGAAAAAAGAAAAGGAAACTAAATATATATATATATATATATATATGTGTGTGTGTGTGTTACTGGTGATTTAAAATTTAAAAGCTTAGAATTTGATACGTGTAATTTGTTTTTAAAATGTAAAAATGGTTCATAATTTCATTCATTTTAGAGTGGGAGGTTAGCTGATGGCTGAGTATTATGTCTTTACTTTGCAGCCATGTTCTACAAAAAGGATTCAGCCCGCTCAAGTTGTGTATATAATTTGTGCAGATACTTGTTGACCTCAATTTAATAAAAATTAAGATTTGATAATATATAAATACGCATATTATAATATTATTTTATTACACAAAATTTGTATACAAAATCATAACTATTGTTTATAAAAATGTATTCTATGAATGTGAAATTCTCAAATGGTGTGCCTGATCCCCTAAAAAAAAAATCTTTGGGCCAACCTTGTCTCACTGACTGAGTTGTAGAGCTGTATTCGAACACGAACAAACCGAGCATCACATATTCGAACTCGAGTTCGAATATAATCGAACGCTGTTCGAGTTCGTTCGTTTATTATTCGAGCTCGAGTTCGTGTTCGAATTCGTTCGATTATTGTTTGATAATGTTTGAGTTCGAAAAACTCGATTAACGTTCCAGTTCGTTTATTTTATATTTTATATTTTAAAATTTATAAAAATAATAATTCAAATTTTAATTAAAAATAATTGAATATTATAATATTAAATAAATATATAATAATATTATTAATATTAATATTAATATTATAATTATAATATAAGATTTATTCTTAATAAATCTTAATATTATAAAATAAAAATAACATAATTAATAAAATATAATTAATTTAAAAATATATATAATATGTTCGTGAATGTTCGAATATGTTCGTGAACATATTCGAGTTCGTTCGTTTATTATTCGGGCTTGAGTTCGTGTTCGAGTTTATGTTCAAGTTCGTTCGTTTATTAAACAAACGAGCCTTATTCGAACACGAACGAACTCGAACGAGTTTTTGTTCGCGAACGTTCGGTTCGTTTACAACTCTACTGAGTTGACATATATTACTAATTTTCACGTTCAAAGTACTCCGTAAATTCGATGATTATGAAAATTCAATAAATTCTGATAATTTGAATTGAAATAATTTTATTTAATTTTTTTAATTTAAATTTAGATAAATCTATATTTAAATAAGAATTTTATGAAATTTATTAATATTACGTATTTTTCTCATAACTTAGTTAAAAGAATTAAATGCTTGTTTCTTAAAAAAATATAAAATTCATTAATAAGATTATTTAATATAAAATCATAAATATTATAAGGATAATATTTTTTTATATTTATTTTTTATAAAAATTTTGATGTGTTACATGTCGCTTTCATGTATATTTAAAATCGTTAAGTATCACTGTCAAAATTATTCATAGCTATTTTTATATATCTATATATAATTTCTATTACACTATTGATCAAATAGGATTACATATGAATTCTGCCACGTACTAGGAAATAATCTCGGTTCACACTTAAGCAGTGCTCTAGACACTCAATAATACTGGTATTTTACCCGTTAGATGCTCAATCCACAAAATGGCAATCTCTCGGGTCTGGTTGGAAGAAAAAAAATATCAATAAAATTTAAAAGAAATCCAATAAAGCCATCAATGTGTGTAAATGGTAAACTTTTAACTTTTACTTATTCAATTAAATTTTTGTTAAGTATTAGATATTTGACGTCGAAATAAATATATATTTAAAAAATTGTCTCCTAATTTTCTTTCTTTCTTATAATCATTTTTGTATAGACATATATTTATAAATAGTGAATTTATAAAATTTTATATTTTCTCCTTCACGAAGAACCGACTTGAATTGCCGACTCGGTTTTAAAACACTGTCGAATACCCCATCTCTTTTTCTCATTAATGAGGAAGTTTGAAGTGTTATGATTGAGGCTGTCAACTCCTAGCAGAATAAGCAAGCCAAGTTGGCAACAATTTAATTACGTTATCTTTGATCCATCCTTGTAGAGGGCCAAGCAGACAGTAGCATAAAATCATTAGATAATAAAATGTTAAATAGTCAAATCGAAAACAACATATAACTATAGTACATAAATGGTTCTTCTCCTATCTAGCAAAAAAAAAAAAAAAAAAAAAAAATGGTTCTTCTCCCGAAAACTAAAGGAGGAGGAAACAAAATGCATACATTGAGACAATGACATATTTATGTGAGATTATCCTCACATGCCCACAGCAAGTCAGCCCTGCTGCCTGTAAATATATGTTTTTCTTCTTCCTTTTTTTTCCCCATAAAAATAGCATTGAACTTGAATTGAATTTAGAATCTCTCATATGAAAAATTATGCGTCGCATTTCACGATTATCAAAGAGGAAAAAAATTACTATCACATTAGGACAAAGAAAAAATGCGATTCTTCACGTAATTATAGTTCTTCATGTACTGATAGAAAAATTAAATTATTCTTTAATTATTAAATACATTTTATTATATTTATATTTAGATAAGATTTCAATTGTATGAAAAAAAGAATATAATTATCACAAGTGGTTCTTTCTCCCACCTAACCGATAAATATACATATATATATGAAATTGAGAAAAAGACATTTTAATATGACTTCCCATATATCTAGAGATAGATTGGACTGTTTCTTGATAGATTCAGTGTAGTGTAGCTCTACAAATTTACTGTTTTTTATTTAAAATTTGAAAATTTTAAAAACATTATGCTTAAACTCTGTCGTAATATGTTTAATGTAGAATCAAAATAGGAGGACAAATATTGAGGACTAAAAGTGTAATTTATCCAATACTTTTGCACAAAATACTTTTTGGCTCATACTCCATAATAATGCTTGAATTCTTCCATGTTGTCTAAGAGATCTTAAATTTCACGTTAACTCTCCTTTCTAATTCAATTATTTTTTCTTCTTTTTTTTTTAAGAAAAAAAGGGGAAAAAAGAATAAAATTAGGAAGAAAAAGAAAAAAAAAAAGAGCATGCCCTCATGACTTTTGAATATGACCTATATTAATCCCCCCCCCCCCCCCCACCTCTTCCTTCCTCTCTCGAAGAGTAATTGTCACATTCATTATGACAATGTTAAGCCATGTTAGCTAGAATTGGCCATATTCAGACTGCATCCTCCCTCCATGTGACTTTTATTTGCGTTTCCTCACGGGTGAATCGATTTGTTTCTCAAAAATAGATTTGGATCCATCCGCCCCAGGACTCTGGCTTCTCTTGTGACAATTCAGTGGAAGAATTTATCAGCCACCAGCGATGGCAGCAATGGACCGACCTATAAGTAATATTTATCTCCTGATAACTTAAGATTAATTTTTGTCCCGTAATTAATAAACAAGAATAAAAGAAAGAAAGTTTTATTTATATTCGATTCTATTACTAGTGTGGGAAACTCCATTATTTAGAAGATTTATAATCCTTCCATTTTGCTTTTTTATCAGCCACAAATAGTGGAAAAGTTTCAGATGAGCAGAGGAAGAAGGAAAAAAAAAAAAAAAAATGCAGCCAACTATGTTAGCCATTTATTGTTGTTGATTAGATTTTGAAAGAGGAAAACTAGTATAGAATTGCCTCTTCACTTTTTAACAATTATTGGTGATTGTTTTCAACAACCTACGGGGTGGGTGGGGATTAATGTTGCAGTTGGGAAACTTGATGATGAATCTTGGATTGTCAAGTTTTGTGTGCTCTATAACGTGATCTGCCGGCCGGAAAATTAGTGGATGGGGCGGCCCTTGTTGTCCTGCCCCTGCCTCTCCTCACGACAAGGGCGGTCCGGAAATGGTCGCATAAATAATAAAATTTTAAAAAATTTATAATATTTTTTAATTATTATAGATTGTTTAATCTTTTCGTATAACTTATTTTTTTAATATAATTATATTATCTTATCTATCAATAAAAAAAAAAAAAACAAGAGAGAGAATAGTTCAAATCAGATGAACTGACCGGTTCAAAACGATTTAAACAGAATAAAATAATTTTAAAGAAAAATGATTTAAAACAAAGCACTGAACCAATTTGAAGACCGGTTTGTAGTCCTATCGATCGATCGGTCTGACCCAATCTAAAAATTATGATGAATTGTCCTAGTCAAGAGGAAATAAATAGGAGTTTAAACTCTGAATCATTGTATCTATAATAATGATATTAGAAATTATCTTGTGTTTATGGTAACTGTAGTAAACTACATATAAGGGTATATCAATTATCAAAAAACATATGAAGAGAATTATTAGTGTTAATTAAGTATTATTTGTGTAGAAACAAATACTTAGAGGTTTAAACTTCGAGTTATTTGAATGAAAGTTACTGTGTCAAAATCTTTTTTCCTCTCTGTCTAGCAGTTGATCAGGTCAAAAGAATTCCTTAATGAAAGTTACACTATGCCAAGACCCTTTTTCTTCTGTATCTAACAGTTAATTACGATCGAATGAATTCACTAATAAAAATTACACCACGCCTGAGTCCATTTTCTTCTTTGTCCAACAGTTGATCATGGAAGAAGGAATTTACTAACTAAATACTCCATTGGTCATAAATTGTATAATCGTATTTTTATTTTTAGTTGTTCCAAAAAAAATTATTTTATTAAGATTTTTTTTATTTAAATTTCGAGTATTACTATTCTTAATTTAAAGGATATGAGTTCAGTAATATATAAATCTTATTAACGTACAATTAAATATTTTTTTAAAATTTTATGATAAATTAAATGTATATATTCAATTTGGGATTGAGGAAGTACAAATCTAGGCCAAGTAATTCGGTATCAATAGCAACCAAACAAAAGGAATTCACCAAAGCTTTGGGCAAAAATGACCAATTGAGATATTGCAATACAGTTTTCACATTGTTAGTCCAGAAATTGCATCCAATGTTTCATTTTTGTCCTTAAGATGAAGGGAAAGGCAAGTATTGTGAACTGAACCGAAACGTAACTCTTTATATCCCAAAATTACACCACTAGGATATCTCTAACAAGGATTCAATGGTTCTGAGACCATGATTTTCTTGATCAAGAGGTTCATTTCCAGGCCTAATCGAAGTTACAACTTCCAAACCTGGAAAAGCAAAGCATATAGAAAAAAATCATTTTCGAAATCTGTTGATATTTGAAGAACTTATGACAAGAATGCTTTACCAGCAGCTCTTGCAGCCAGGGCTTCTTGCAATGAATCTGTCACAAATAGCATATCAGATGGCTTCACCACTCCAACTGTTAGCAAAATCTCAATGTAACTCTGCATTTCCGTTTTGCATCTGCGGAATGAAACAAAATGGTAGTCCATTTCACTGAAAACTAATGGAAAACTAAGGTGCAATGCCTACCCAATTGTTGTATCAAAGTAGCCACAGAGTTATTTCCTCAAATTTCCATAGCTGGATTTTCCAAAGAGCCAATGCTGAGCTTCTCTGCTATGGTGAGAATAGATGTAGACCTAAAATTGGAAATCAGTAGACAATAGTTTTAAATCCTCCACAGAATTAAATATGCAATTTGATAGTGCTTGAATTACTATCTTATTGTGCATTTCATGAACTGCTTCAGATGCAGGTTCATATGCAAAAGACAAATTCACAGCCAACATGCTGGAATGCAATTCTTGCAAAGGGCGAATAGTAGTGAAGAGGGTTAAAGGGTAAATCACTAGCACTAAAAACAGAAGGATATGAAAATGACCTTAATGCCAGAAGCATGCCATCTCTGAAGTGCTTCTGCAACATCATCAAATACAATGCCAATCATCTCAGTAGTTTCAGCATAATTGAATGATGCAGCATGTTTTGATGGAATACCATTGGCAGAAGAGAAAGGAATGTTGGCAAAAATTGACAGAGGAGTAATTGTTCCTGCTATATCCAGGAGAATGAAGCGCTGCATAGCCAGGGAAAGGGGCCAGAGGAAGTGAGTTTATTCGGCTTCAGCATAGATTTCAACAGAATTTGCCCCGTGAAAAACTTGCATGCTTGCACTAGCTTTCAGTTGTCATTATAATACTTTAAAAATTTGAGAATCTTCAAGAAAGCAGACAACAAATCTTACTTGCGAAGGCTCTGACACACAATTGAGACCAAGAGGCCTAGGCTTAGGAACCTTTCTAGTATGGCTCCTGGATAAACAAAGATTGCAAACAGAACTGTGACAAGAACACTTTAAACCCAACTGATGAAGCTTAATTGCAGCAGAAAAGAGATAGTGATAACATTCAGCCTGCAAATAAAAAAGGACAGGACAAAGGAATGAATGAATGAAGGATAATGGAAACAAAATCCGTGCTGTCCAAGTACAAGCACCAGAACAGATATCAGAATTTTTATAAGTCAGTCTCAACAGTGATTGCTGTGACTAACATGTCAACAAATCCTTGCTCCACCTCCATGGAATCAGATCTAATCAATATTTTCTGTCTACTTGGGAACACAGAGAATCATCACCATAATGATTTTTTTGCTCAGATACTTTTGTCTACAAAAAAATTATAGAAGGGGGAAAAAACCATTTACAATAAGAACCAAAAAACCTGTAGTACCAAATGAATTCAGTCAATGGAATTCAACAAATCACAAGGTTTTCGCAGTCTGGAAAACATTGCTGATAGACCATTTTGCAAAATATGTCCATCCCATTACCAAAAACTAGGAAAAGAAATGTAATGCTTTCCACAAGAACTTACCTGAGTCTTAGCGGTAATCCATGTGTCTCCCCATATAAACACTCCATGATTTCGAACAAGTACAGCATTTGATTTTGGATAAGCTCTAATCTGTAGAACAGTTAAACCAAAAAATTCGAGAAACAAAATCAAGTGAAAGAGAAGTAATTAATCTTATAAGCACCAAAGATCTACTTGATCTAACAGTAATCCTAATCGCTTCACATTATTCCTAAATAGCAAAAGACACTACATGCTAGAATACTGGACTCATTACTAAATAAACCTTCAAAATGTTGATTCAAGCAGCTGAGGAGAAGAAAAAAAGAAACTACCTATATTGGGATCAAGTGCTTCTTTTCAAAGTTCAGGAAACTTGTTGGAACCAATGGAAGTCTGATTATCAGGTTGCCTTGCACAATTAATACTTATATAAACTCCTAGCATGTGGCAGCAATTATATTCTAAACTAGGTGCTTTGGCTTGTGGCATAACATAAATGGACTTTCTTTTTAACATTAAGGAAGCCAAGCTTGTAAAACAATGTAAGAAGCATGCTTAGTAAGGGATATTTAAGGTGCAGACCGCTTCAGTTACAGATTCTACAAGCTCTGCCTCATGGGATGCATTTTCAACAATTGGAACAACAAGCTTGTCATTATAACCATGGCCTTGAATTCCTTTTATCATTTCCATGTGTGTCATCTGCATCAAATTAGAAATGGCTTGCATAAATATGTAAATGCAGAAAGTATTCAAATATGGTTCACTCTTCCTCATTAGTTCGCTGCAAACTCTGCAGGCCTGAAGTTGGGGATGGAGAGTTCAGACGGAGAAATTCAACTAGAATTTTGATCATTTATACCTCATTACTGCCACAATTCCATGATCAACAGAAACCATATTGAGATAGTATGAAGAAAAGCAGGTTCTCGGGGTTGAAAAATTTACATGGAATTCCTTTGAAAAAGGATTGATCATTGTCACAAAGCAAGATTCCACTCCATGACTGTGAATCACCGCTCCAGCATTACATATCTCATAAATCTGAGTCAATAAAATAATTGGTAAAATAGCTTCAGAGCATCATAAAAAATATGTGAATAGGAATTAGGAGATAAAACCACATTTTATGTGGAGAACTTTAAGTCACAGTTCGAAATAATAAGCTCTAGAAAGAAAGTTAGCAGTTTGCAACCACTTGCAGAAAATAGCCTGCTTTAAAATTCAAAATTTTCTTCTCTAGCCAATATAGGAAAGCTAAACAACTAGTTTGAGTGAAGATTGCTAAAAGTGCCATACGTATAATGTGTATGTCTCATGGAAGAATCAAAATTACTAAAACTGACAAAATTGCATTGCAAATCTTCAGGAGAAGGGGAATTCATAGGCTTAACTTCAGGTTGGTGAATTGCAGTGTGTATGCAACTAGAAATACTGCGTACCTTGAGGAAAAGAGCAGCACAATCAGTACATTTAGGAGGATTATGAGGGTATGGCTTAGGTGGAGGTCTCAATAAAATAAACCCATCAGGGGAAAGAACATACATGTCCTCTGGCACCATCCTCTCCTTTTGAACACCTACGCAAAATCTTGATTCTTAAGCCGCTAACAAGGAGAATGAGGAGCCCAAGTGAATATTTGCATGTGTTCAGAGAGAAGGGAGAAAACCTGAAGGAGACATGATGATGAGATTTAAGAATATTTTCCTGGTGGACTTTGATGGTAACACTTCCTCCAGTACCTGAAACCCATCCGAGCGTGTAGAAATGGCGGCATAGTTCAGAAACCAGGGCCTTTGTTTCCTTCACAGCATCCCTTTTTAAAGAAATCTCAGATGAATCTTTGAGTGTATCGACAGCAGTGGCAATTGTCAGGCTGGTTGCTGCTCTAGACACTGAGACTAAATCCATTTTCTTTCCTTCCATAGATGGAATCCAGTTCAACTTAAGGATTAGATTGCTGAACTCCTGCTCCTCAGAATCAAGTTATTTTCAGCTCAGGTAAATGGTAAGTTTAACTGCGCAGTAGTTAGTGACCCTGAATAGCGCATTAGTACAAGTCCAAGAGACCTGATTCCTCCATTCATTAACAGCTCCACAAAACGAAGGGACACGACACAAATGTCGAAAAATCTTATCCAGAATCTATTTGACATACTACATGAATTGGGCCATTATCACTTTGATCTCTCAAAATTCTCAATTCATCATTGATTTCACTATTTACATAATTTAATGATGCGCTTGTCTCTTAGTACTTTCACCAAACATATCCTTTTGATAATCCCTCATTATTACAAACGGTCCAACTAAAGATTCCCTCCTTCAAACTCTAAAAGATCAAACAAGCAGTTTCATGCAATGGTGGAAATTTAAACAAGAACCAGTGGTCGCTCTATCCAGCTTCAAAATTTTGGAAAAAGTAAAAAAAAAAAAAAGAAAAAGAAAAAAACGGAACTTTAGAAATTTGCTTTAATTTCGTCCTGAAAAAATTCGTCAAATGAAGCAAATTGTACTTAATAATTTAAAGTTCCCATTTTTCATTCTTACACGAGAATGTACTGTGTACACAAAATATACACAGGAAATTGATAATCCTTTCTCTCACAGCAAAAAAACTGTAAACAACCCATCAATTCAGGTATCAATCCAATGCTTATAAATTCAAAACAGAGCTTGGAAAGTTATGCTCTGCCCTGGATATTCTCTCTTGACCCGGAGACTACAAGATGCTGCAGGTTAACAGCATGAAATAATATTCAAAAGCGGAAGAGGTTGCTCTCCAGTGTTAAAGAAAATTAGAAATCTTCAATCTTCTAACAGCAGAAAGATAGGTTAGTCATTTGATATTTAATTGTTAGGATTTAATTTTATGAGATTTTTTCTCTTATCTTTCCCTATTTTTTTCTCCATTTCCCCCCCTTAGTTTTAGACTCATTAACTGCCGATTAAAGAAAACTAAACCAAACTATTTAACAGTAAACCATTCACACGCTAAAGAGATTTAAAGTTATCAATAAGATTCTTCTTTAAACCAAATGTGTTTGAATTCTATATATTCAAATCTTAATATTTAAAAGTAATTTGAATAATCTGAAGAATTTTTTTAATACTTTTAAACCGTGGTTTCCTTAAACTTCCTTTGAAGTATAAAAGAAAAATTAATGTTATTAGTTTTAAATCTGACTATGAACTTTGAATTTATTTATGGAAGAAGAATTCTATTGCATGTGAAGTTTGAATTGTTTTTTTTTTTTTTTCTCTCTACTTCTTTGCCATTTTTAAATAAAAGTTAGCCATAGTGGACTGCAAAGTAAGGGGCAGAAAAAAAAAAAAAAGAAAAGATAGGAAGAATATAATGAAATTAAATATTATTCATTAACTATTAAAATAACTAACATATTTTCTCAACTTTAAAAAATTAGAAGATCTCCGCTTGCTTTACTACTGGAGAGGAGCCTCTCCCTTCAAAAGCTATAGAACTCAAGTAGTAATCACGGTTATATTTGTCAAAAAGTCATGAGAGGTTTTATGAAAGGTTAGCGATATTACCAGAGCTAGTCCCACGATAGAATCAGAATCTAAGAATTGGAAGATAAATTTTATAAAAATATATATTAAAAAATAATAATATAACTTTTTAAAAAAATTTTAAAAAATGAAAAGTAAAATTTAAAAAGATTATATTAAATTTTTTTAATTTTTTAAGAAAGAAATATAATTTAAAAAAGTTTTAGGGGCGGACATCATCCCCAAGCCCTCCTTGATTCCGTCATTGGCTAGTCCCCTCCTTGCGGGAGCATATTTCTTTAAAATTACTAAATTACCTTTATTGTAGTTAAAGGAAGAAATTTATTTTTAAAATATTATTTTATTATTTATTATTTATATTATGAAATCTACCAACAAACCCTAACACCCTCTGCCATTCTCCTTCACTAGTTCTCTCTTATAGTGAACTAGTTCTTTCTGACTTTGTGCCTACGTCTTCTTCTTCCCTAGTTCTCTCCAACGCTCTTCAATAGCTACTAATCCCCATTGTCTAATATTCTTCTTCATCTCTTATCCGATTCTCAATCATCTTCCTTTTTCTTGTATTCTTTTTCTAACTCACATGTTATAATCAATTGAAAATAGGTTATACTCAAGGTAATGACTTATTTTCGTTGAAATTCCCCATTAAGTAAAAAAATTTAATGCTTCTGAAGTATTCTTCAACGTCTTTGAACCTTTTTCTTCTTGGGCATGGTGGGCACACTACTGGGCAATAGATGGAGTTCTTCACTGGACTCCACAGCCAAGAACGAAGAGAATTAAATTGAGAGGATCTTGGTGGAGAGGTGAATGAATGTTGGCAGAGGTGTAAATGTTTTTGGAGGAATTTGTAGATTTATCTCTTCAATTAATTGCTTGTTTCATTGAGAACATCTAAGGTGTTCATTTTTTTAAAAAAATTTTCTTCAATTTGTATTTGGGATTTTTGGTGTTACTGTCTCCAATCCCTTGTTCAAGAGCAAAGGATGGAGAGAGATTTGGATGAAGGCCGTAACCTCAGTTAAGGAAGTACTTGGATTTGTTAAATTTGAGTGGAAATTGGAAAGGAATTTTTTTAAAAAAAATAAAATTAAAAAAAATATTGCTTTGATGCTAGGGTAGTTCAGTCATTTAAGAAAATATGCTCCGGCAAGAGAAAAATAGCTCTAGTAATATCGTTAGCCTTTCTGAAATTATTTCTTATTAATAAAATGATCTGTAAATCTAATAATTCGCGTTATTATTTGACTATGAAAAGATTTCTATTATTTTTTATATTATTAGGTCAAATTAAACAAGAATCTTATATTTTAGAAGAATTTGCATTATTATAGAGGAAAATAAGAGAGCCATAAGTATGTTCTTAATTGGCGTCCAATGTAATACCTTTTCTTTGATAAGGAGAGATTGCCATTTCAACTACTACCTGCTTGGCTCGCGGTCATCTAATCTTTTTTTTTTTTTTTTTTTTTTCTGAGAGACATGTTCATTTAATCTTATGAATAAATGTCTTGTAAAAAAAAAAAAAGTAATTCATCTAATACCATAAGAAAACATGTTTTTTCTTATATTATTATTATATAAGGTGAATTGAAGGGAGAGAATAATATAGAATAAAAAGTAAAAACAAATAAATAAAGGAACCAATATGTTGTTTCCTTTTTTTTTTTTCCATTTTCATAATTGAACAATACTGACGAGGTAAACCGCTATATACTTGAGAAATTCAAGGAGCAAGACTAGGACATATCATTGCCCGTTCTAACAGTAGTTTGAAAATATTCAAACACCACAGTAATAGCAAAACCCTCTCTGTGTTTTTACAACCTTTGCCCTCAATTTAGATCACAAAATCTCATTTCTCCACTCAAAAACACAGAAGCCCTCTACTTGATTTACAGCATGCATGTCCGAAACATATCTATAATCGTGGTTCTCCTTCTTATACCAGCCATGGCTGTTGAACCCTCAGCTTACAGTGAAAATCCTAGAAGTCTTCACCATCGTACAATCGTGCATGGCAATGGAAGAAGGTTACGTGCACAGCAGGAAACCATGGTGGAATTTGATCTTAACAGAAGAATACTAGCGCAAGGAGGACATATTAGCTATGAGGCAATGCAGAAAAATAATGTTCCATGTGGTCGCAGAGGGAATTCTTATTACAATTGTGCTGGTCATGGAAGGGCTAATCCATATCAAAGAGGTTGCAGTGCCATAACCAAATGTGCTAGATCCCCAAGGTGAAGATTCATTAGGGTACAAGAAAATGGCCCCAGGAGTATAGCTCGAGTGGTAAAGACACAAGAGTTTACAGTTTTGAGAGGTTGATTTTTCGAGTTTGAATTTTCTCACGGTTTGTCCGTGATTAGAAAATACACATTTTTAATTTACACTCCTTCTATGTTATGGACCCCACTATTGTAAGTCGGTGTAGGCGTCCTGACTTACGCCTTTTGAGGGTACAAGAGAATAGTGACTGCTTGTTTAGTTTGACTTTTTTTTTTCTTTCTCTCTTGACACTAATGATTTCTTCTTTTTTTTATTGCTTAATTTCATTAGAGATCTAATCTAGAACAGTAATTTTTTTCCTTGGGCTAAATTGTTTATTAATATTTCTTTTTCTTAATTATGTTAATTGTTTTTAGGGGTTTGTTTAAATTAAGTGTCAGAGTTGAAAAAAAAACATATTATTAGAATCCATATACTATTTTTGTTCCTAAAAAATATATAAGCCTATATTTATATCTCGAGTATTACATAGGGTCAATATTTAGGTTATCATTCAATATTATATAAGGTATGTTAACTTTTCTAAAAGGTATACAAATTTTTGTCTTAAAAAGAAAATAGTCTTTGTGTTTCAACTTTTCGTATATATCAATTTCAATTAAAAGCCTTAACGATTATATATCATTAGAACATTCTTTTCCTAATATATTATGAAAATGATATATGGCTTTTATTTTTTTTTAAGTCTTCTATTTTTAATTTAATCACACACAAATTATATAATTAAGGAGTTGGTACTAATTATGAGCATGGTTTCCTCCATTTTAATTTCTAAGTAGAATAAACATTTTTTATATGCTTCCCTCTTTTCTAAAAATTTACTCAAATTCGTTGTACTTACAATTGCATTACTAGCGTCAAAATATATTTAAAAAAAAGTGAATTATGAGTGTGCCATTTCAAGAATCTTGATTGGTTTTTTCCTTTTTTGTCTTTTTAAGAAATTCAATAAGTTCCTTTTATTCTTTTATTAAAAGGACTGCCACATATTAGATAGATCTCCAATAAAATTAAAAAACTATATATCCAATTTTTTTTAGAACTCTCACACTAAGTCCCTGATTAAAGAACGTATATTTTTTGCCATCGTACAATTAATCTTCACACCTGAATTTTTTCAATTTGTTAATCAATCGCGATAATCGAATACTATTAAGTCATAACTCTAGAAGTGAGTATTTGACTTATAGTTTAGAGATTGACCAATCCCAACGTATTTAAAAAGAAAATGTTATATTTCACAATTTCACCTAGCAGAATTTTATGAAGGCTATCTAAACGATACAAAATAGGAAAAATCAGCGATGATCTTTGCAATTTCTGTGTGCCAGCTTTCCCATTCCTTATCATGATTAACTCAATTGCATTTCCTTCCCTTTAATTTCTTGATTATCGCTAATATTACATGTTCTTACCTTTGTTGACTAATTCTTTTATAACTATTTCCTTCATTCAATCTTATAGCATTTCTTTTATTATTTACTTACTAATTGCAAAGTATTAAATTTGATAGGGTAGCGTTTTTTTCCTTCATCATAATATAGGAGGATATGAGGATGTGAATGTATTAAATATTTGTTAACAAAAAAACAAAAAAGATGGCTGATGATATATCTAGAAACGTCCAACAAAGATACAACTGAACACTTCGAAATAACTAATGATCTACACACATCAAGACAAAACTAAGAGGTATCAAAACAAGCTACTCAGAACCACTGTAATCATCAAGCTGAAGCCCAACAAAAAGCCAATTGAACCTCCACCGGAAACCGATGCAGCCGAGCGTGCTGGTGCCTCAGCAAGGTGGGGATGAGAAACTTGATGTGGTGCCATGAATGGCGACTTTGCTTGTGGAGAAGGAGAATGAGAGGGCGGTGGTGCTATTGCTTTAGGACTCGTTGACGGAGACGGAGCTTCTTTAGTGGTTGCGCCGCCTCTTGGAAACAAGACCACAACTACAAGCTTCTGGCCCTTCTCGCAGTTATTACCATAACCACTGATGAAATAGAATGGACCTGATCTATGAAACTTGAACTCTGATGCTCCATCTTTTAGAGTTTGCATTGGCTTTCCCTTGTTGCATTTGTAGTAATCCTCTTTGCTCACTTCAAGAACAGAATCAAAGCGTTGCTTGTATTTGAAAACTGCACCCAAAAAATATATATATAATAATTTACAAGAACAAGAGTAGTCCATATATAAAATTCTTCTGCATGCCAAAATACGTGATTTTTTTTTTTTAATAAGTTTTTTAACGCATTGGAAGGAGCTGAAGCATCTAGATCTTTTTCGTAGTAATTAATGAGTGCTGTTGGCCACAGATGTTACACTTAATGAAGATTGAAATGCAAAAGAAGGGAAGAGGGATGTTTACTGAGGGAATCGTTGACTTGAAATCGGTTTCTTTCAGCCCAGTGGTTGTAATTCTCTGGGGGATCTGCAACCCAGCCATCTTTACCACCAACATAGAATGTACGAGCTTTATGAGCTTGAGATGAGCAAGAAAAGCCCATCAAAATAACCAAGAAAAAGTTGAGGGCTATGGCTATTTGAGACTCCATTGCCAAAGAAACCTAAAGAAAATAGGTAAAATTTGTAGCCTCAATGAATTATACGGCAGAACAGAATCTATGATATACTAGTGAAGCTGTGTACAAAAACCAGAAGAGAAGAGGAATGAGGTGGGTGAAGGAGGGGAGGTATATATGACGAATGAGAGTGAGATTACCTTTGTATTACCGTGAGAAAATGTCAAAGACTTGGATGTAAAAATTTGTGTACTTCTTAAATGCATTAGTTGGCAACTCAATAGCTTGTATTTTAAGAGGCAAGTGATTCTTAACATTTGGCACAGTAGCAGAGACTTAACATGTGTGTGTATATATATATATGTATGTATGTATGTATGTATGTATGTATACTAGAAGTAGTTGTCTCGCGCAAAGCGCGAGCTCGGGTACCTATGAAAATAAAATATTGGTACAAAATACAACAAACTATAATAAAATGTAGAAGCAACACTTTTATATATTAATATATGCGTTTAAATATTTGCATTGTTTGCATACTTTGTAGACTATATTCATACACTGATGTCTTAAGAAAGTTTTGAAAATCTCTCATCCACAAAATTTCACATGGTTTCATCAAATATTTGTGTCAAAATAGTTGCATCTTCTGCTGCTGCAATGGAGAGGCATATTGTTTCTAAGTTGTGCTTGCCACGATCCACATAGTTACCAAAAAATAGATAATTAGCTTTTGGAGGAAAACTCGTATCTTCAAACCGCACATTGCAAGCATGAGAAACATAGTTCATTGCTACTTGAGAATTAATGACATACACAAATAAGGATACCAAATTTTTAGTTAGAAAAAGTTTCCAAAAGCAATACACAAAACATGGTGATACACACAGAGGCCAATGTCCAAGTGAAATAGTGAAATGTCATATTTTTCCGTTTCCCTTTCAAAGTTTTTGAGAGGGGGGGGGGAGGGTGGGGTTGTAGGAAAAACAGTGAACTGTATACATTCGAATTTAGAAGAAGAATCACCAACAAGAATGTAGAAGTAATGGTAAAATTTTGTGATGAAAGTGAAACAATGAAATGTCATGTTTTTCCGTTTTCCTTTCTAACATTTCCTCTATACCTCCAAAACAAAATTTGCTTGCCTTAAATGTTTAAAACCTCACATACATCCCAATAGAAAAATGAGAAAAAAAACAAAGGACTCTTTCGAGAAAATGAGATAAGTTGAATTGTCTTTCATTTCAAAGTAAAACCCTAATTTGTAGGCAATGTAGGGTGTTTTCTACGAAGGAATGCTCTAAGGACTGCACTCTTGGCAGAAACATGATTTGAGATATATGAAGCATAAAAGAACTGCGAAGTTTAGATTCCATGAAAACATAGACTGATGCAAGGGAGGGAGATAACTTAAGGACAACAACAGAGGCCAAAAGTAGTAGAATATAGGAGAATGGGAAATCAAATAAATCAAAAGTAAAAGAATTTTGAATTTGAACAAATTCATACAAAGCCATATTGATGGAGTATACTAACATTTTTTTATAAAATTTTTCTCTTGCAACTGAAAACATCTGTTGGGAATCAAGCTGTAGAACAAATTGAAACTTGAGAATGAAGATTATATTGTGGGCAGTGCAGTCAAGTAAAAGCTTGATTACCAAAAAGAAAAAGATCACTACAGCATAAAATTTGGCAACATAACTCAGCAATAAAATGAAAATTCTACACAAAACATGCCAGAATTCATGTAGATTAGGAGAAAAACTAAAAATCTATATTTAGTATCAACTAAAATTCATATGCATAGATGAACATTTTAACTTAATCTAGTACAAAATAAATTTAGTATATGAACATACTCATATACTAACATTTGAATTAGGAGTCGGGAATAAAGTGCAAAATTAAACCAAAGCCCAAACCTTTGCCTGAAGAACATAGGATCTGCTACTTGAAAAAGAAAATTAGACTACCTTTACGGTAACAACCTTACAAACATACACTTCCTCATATAGTAAACTTGACATTAGGTGAGAAAAGATAGATGAGAAAGACACAAGATTATTAAAACTGAAAGAAAAAAAATAAGCTACTAACAATACAAGCAAAGCTATAGGGCATGAACTAAAAACATGGGAAGAACGAAAAATTAACTACCAAACAGGAAAACTATAGTGTAAAAACTCAGTGCATTGTAGGACTTCCTGCAGTTAAGCAAGATGAAGAATATTGAGGGATAACAAAGTCATGCTTTCAAGTATATTAATAGACAAAACCAAAGAATCCCCAAAATCCAGTTTGGACAGGAATATCTAGTAAATCATTTCAAAATATACTAACAGATGTCCTTGATATGCTAAGACTATAAGTTGGTGTAGCTAGATATCAGACCAAGCGATCGCACAAGAATATCCAATCAAGTCTATTATGTTTTTTTCCCCTAATATTTTCAGCTTTTTTAAAATTTAGTTTACTTAAAAGTAAGTATTGTGACTACATATTATCATACGCTAGATGACTTTGAACAAATTCCCATTATCACTACAAACATTTTTCTTTTGTTGAGTATCTGCTCCTTGAAGTCCCATCATATTTTCACATGCTAAGTCTGCTTCCAGAAAAAAAAAATAATAATAACAACAACAACAATAACCCCTTTAAATATACCTTTATGCCTCTTATATTTGGTGTTGCATTGGGGACAAGATTGATTCTCATCCTTTCTCTCATATTCATAGAAAGGCCTGCATAATGAAAATGCACAGATATTCCAAGCAACAAATGGCTCCCCATCCACCATAGTGCCAACTGTATCACCGCAAATCTGGGAGACCTAACCACCCAAGCTTTTCAAAACCTTCCCCTATATCACCAACAATCAATATGAAATAAACTTAAAAAATCCCAGAGCCATAAATTCTATTTAAATCTAAACAACTTAGATCAGATTTATAAGTTGGTACAAGAAAAGAAACTCGGGAATAGAATAATCAAAGTTGACATTCAAGTTTTCATAGGCTAATGTTCAAAGACACTAATTGCAATGCCTTGAGAGTTCTTACTTCCCCAACAACAATTAGAAGATCAACTAAACTTTTTCAAGTTTCAAACTTTGAGAAGTATAACTTAAAAATAGTTCCCTATTTTATTCTTTTTCCTTATGTAGAACAATAACTCACCTTAGTTTCTCCTTCAGGTTCTATGGTCACTTTATTTGCTCAAATGTGACCAGGGATTTGCACTCAAATATCAAAATCTTCAAGCCGGTAAGATGAGAATCTACATGCCAAAAGGATTGAATTGTACCCCAAAAGCAACAGAATCTATGCAAAAGCAAATATTAATGAATAAAAATCCTCCAAACAACATATCAGATTTATATCAATGACCCATCTTAAACTGAAAAAAGCAAATTTCAATCTAAATACATGGTTGGTAAAGATATGAGGATAATAGCTATGTAAAAATGCAGCAATTTTGATGAAGATAACTTTTAAGCAGTTAATGGGGATGCAATTTTCTAAACTACAGCTCCAATTAATTCATGTCTCATACTCCCTCAGGGTTTATGCTTTTTCCGAGTTTAGAGTAGTGTTATAATTAAATTTGAATAAATTACATATAATATTTTCAAGTTTTATTTGAAAATGATAATTATTTTAATCCCCATTTATAATTATTTCATCATTTTTAAGTTTTACTTGGAAACAATATCTATAATTTAGCTTATCATAATTAAATTAAAAAACTTAACTAAAAATAGAAATTAAAGATATAGTTTGCTGTTGGTGTAGCCATAGTATACCCATGTTTCGGTGTTAGAAAGAAATGTCAGAAAAAGGAACTGATATCATATAAAATTTCATGCTTCTATTTGTGAATTCAAGTTGAACATTGGTTTAACTTCTCTAAGGACATTGTAGACAAAAAGTTACTTTAAAATTGCTCATAGCTGAAGATCTTTATTGCTGAATTTGGGACCATGCGAGCACAATTAGTGCCATTTGAACAATCCCCTGAAACCCTCGATTCTCCAAATATATTTCAAGCCTTGCATTGTACCATTATACTTTATGTTGTGTGGATTTTGAACCTGCAAATTTCAAGTGCAGCTAATCACAAATTCTGTAGAATCTAGACAGAAAATATTTTCTTTGAATACATAAGTAAAATAAAATGTGCTCTAGCTAGGAACATAAAAAGAGATTTTGAAATTTCAATCAAGAATGATTAGATGATGCTAACAAGTCAAAGAACTCTAACTAACCTGCAACAACTTTCCTAATATAACTATGATATGTAGATGAATAAACCTAATCATACATTGGTTTTAAGCTCTTATCTAACTGATTCAAGTTGCAATTGAAGCATGAACCTATTTTTTTATGGCCTGAATTGGCTATAGCTCCATTCTGAAAAATAAGAGTAAATATACAAAATGCCTCTTATGAGGAAACTTTTCTATATGAGAAGTACAAAGAAGGAAAATAAATCCGATTTGCTTGAAAACTATAACGCAACTTTGAATATGAATTACACTTGTTTATGGGTTTCAAACAACAAAACACACTGAAAAATCATAACTTTTTAGATTCAACCTTCAATACAAAGACTCTGGATGGTTTTGTCATAGATTTCTCTCTCTAGTTGGTTGAGAGAAGTTAAGATCTAAAGTGGCTCTATAGCTGATACAACCTAAAGCACTTTCTTCTTTTTCAAGTTCTGTTAGCAATCATAAGCATTATTCCCCAAAACAGGTTGCACTCAACTCAATACAACCTGATTAATTCTATTTTACTTTATTCTAACCTTCCTTTAGGACGTCCAAGCAAACCACTACAACTGCATCCAACCAAATCTTTGATATAATCACAACATTTTTCTTTTTCTTTCCTTTTTCATGAACAAGGATTATACAAAAAAATCTAAGTTTTCCATCCACAAGTACCACCAATTTGTTCAAAACTATAGGTCAAATATTCATGGGAATAAAAATATGTTCAGACAATCTTAATTCTCTACCAAATACAAACCCGAAATCTCTTAAAAACCTAACTTTATTACTAAAAGAATAGAAATCAATGAATCTCAATTCCAAAGCCACAGAGATGTGCCACAAATGCAATTCAGAATCCAATTTACCAACATTTTGTTAACAACAGAAATAAGCAGAAATATAACAGTAGCTTAACTGAATTCCAAGAGCACAAAAAAGAGAAGGCAATGTTGTGATTATTTCCATTTTCTCTTATAGGCTTCTATTGGATCTTTTACCTGTTGAGATGATGAGGAGAAGGAATTAGAGGAAGAGGAGCATTTTGCTGTGATTCTTTGTTATTATCAACAACCCTAGATGTGATTCTCTTCTTAGCCGGGACAATTCCACCATCATATTTCCTATTACTGAAAGCTGAAGAGTTTTTGTCTTTGACCTTAAGACATCTTAATCTCTTCCTATTTCCCCACTGTAAGGTATCCATCTTCTTTCATTTATGTTAATTTAATCTGAAGCAAAGAAAGAAGAAAAAGTTCAAATGCCCATCAAACATATTTTCCAAAAAATAATATAGAAAAAGGAGAACTATAAAAAAAAATAGTGATATGATTGCATAAGTTAAAAATCACAGACGGGGAATACAGAGCCAAGAGAAATAAAAACCCACCTCAAGATCTATGTAAAAACTTCAAATGTCAACCAAAAATGACAGAAATGAAAATCCCTGCATTTGAGAACTTTCATTAACAACCCATTAGTATAATCTCACAAACAAAGTAAAACGAATGCAAGAAATAAACCATAAGAAAACATCAAAAAATTAGAGAAAGAGATTAGATGAAACATACTAAATCAAGCTTCAATCTACAAAGCTGCCTTTCTGAAGATGTGGTTGATATCTGCTTTGGTATTCACGATACATAGCTTAATAGTGGGAACCCATGGATTTCAACTATAACACAATAAAAACTCAATCTTTCTGGGCGGAAGAGGAGGAAGTATAGTTGCAGTCCAAATGGTTTTGGAACCAGAGCTGGGGGTGAGCCAACACTGATAAAACCCAGGCAAACAATAAATTGAAAATTCATAATCGAATACAATATAACCTGAGCAATATTATATAGGAAATACCCTCAAAATCAGGGTTCACAAGCAATTGTCAGTACCTAACCATGATTTCCTCCGGCAAAGCGGACAAGTCGCCCAATCTTGCTGCAACCACCAATCAAGCCAATCCTTGTGAGGGCTAAACTGCAACGTCCATGTTGAAGGCTAAGAAGGAGGAGGAAAGAAGGAAGATGTAAAGGGAGGTGGCGAAGGCAAAAGAGAACGATGACAGAGGGACAATGGAAGGGGAGGTAGGGAGTGGATTTGCATCACGACTGATGCCTCCAAAACTGTGGGCTTCTTACCCACTGACTCTTCAAAACAGACGTCTGCCAAACAAAATTGTAAAAAGACAAAAATACCCTCATTGACGAAAAATGAACAGTGTTCCTCCTATTCCTTTTTCTCTATACAAAAGATATGAAGGAGGGGATACTATTCACTTATTTAATCACATAGAGGTACGAGGAAACGTGTTACAATCTAAAGTAAGAAATATATTTCCTTCATTTTTAAATAGTAGCTCTTGATAGAGTAGCCTAGAATATTAGGGGTAATGGAAGAGAAACACGACCCAAAAAATAATAATTATTATTATTATAGAATTTGTTTGATAACTTAATTAAATATTTAAAATTAATTAATTACTTATTTGTTATATGTATTTGATAGTAGATAATATGAAATACTTAATTATTTTAGTCCATGTGTTAATGGATCTTTATTATAATTTAATTGATTAAGGCATAATAAAATTTGATATAAATTTTGAGTTTAATGAAAGTAATTTAATTAAGTTTGAAATCGGAATATATTATATATTTATCTAATTATTATTTTTATTTAACGTAATAAAATATAATGTAAAAGTAAATTATAATTAATTCAAATTTAAAATTTTAAAATTCAGAGTTTAGTTTTCAATTTTTAATTTTTAAAATTTAATACTTAAATACCAGCCCGCCCCCTTACATCACAATTTTCCTTTCCTTTAATTTGATTACTTCCAAATTTTATCAAATCTTTGCCGAGTATGAAAACCAAAATTCAATCCCTATAAAAAGATTCATGTCTATATTTATCGAGAATCTAAATAGTTTGGTAAACCAAAATATTTTTGTGATAAGGGGTAATGCATTATTAGCATATATATTAAACATGTAGAATAACTAAGTAGAAAAAGGCAAAAATAATTTTACTAAAAATGTTTATTTGAGAATGTTTCCCACAATAATATGGTAGGAAATTGGCTAATTTAGTTATCAAACTATTTTATGTTTTGGTAATTACTTGTTATTGAACTCTTTAATTTTCTAGCCTTTGTAGTACCTAAATTATTTTTAATTTGCGAAATTAGTCCTAGTTACCACGGTGTATGCTAGACAATGTGAATAGAACCAATGCCATCGATAAATATAAGATAAAATAGGTTTTAATAATTTTTTAAAAAAGAGGTATAAATAAAGCCACACAGCATTTAGCAATGCAAACCCTAAGTTACAAGAAGCCCCGACGCCACTCTTTAAGTTACCGAGTTCTTTTAATCTCTTCTCTAACTCAGATTTGAATTAAGAGTTAGATTTAGATACTACTTCTACCCATTACTGCAACCCTATTGGCAAAAGAAAGAGTAGATGAAACCTTCTTGGAGATGGATGCAAGGTTTCCTGTATATATAAGAAACTAAGTCCACATTGAGATGTAGGATTTTCAGAACATAAAGGTTCTCCGTCAAATTATCTAGGGAGAATCTAAGCCACGAAAGGGATATCAGGGTTCCTGAGAGTGTTATTCATCACATACTCTCCTTGCTTACGGCAAAAGAAGGAATACGAGCGAGCCTTTTGTGCAAAGTATGGTTGCTTGCATAGCAGACAAGACCAATTTTAGATTTTTATTTCACAGAAGTTGAAGCTGCATTTTATAATAAACACAAGAGTGGATTCAATGTAAATTACAAGAAAGAAATCTTGCCAATTTTCGACAATTATGTGACTCAAACATTGTCATGGTACCTAGAGTCAAGGCAAGAGATAAGGATACAGACGTTTAAGCTTCTAGCACGACAAACTCCTCGCAAAAAGATGGCTTGAAAAAGTTCTAGCAAACAGTGTAAAAAAGGTGGAAATCATTGCTTCTAAAGGTACCTTTCCTCCAATAATTTTCGAAGCTAAATCGTTCAAGGACTTATATCTAAATGGTAAAAAGTTGCAATTTCCGAACAATATTGTGTCATAATCTGAAGCGGTTGAATCTTTCCTATATATATTTAGATAAAAACAGATTTGAAGAGAATATTTTGTAGCTGTCAGATGATTGAATTCTTGAATCTTAAGCACTGTGAAGGAGTTCAAAACTACAAGTTGATTGAAGTTCCAAACCTGAAAGAATTTTTCCTTATCACAGAGATGGCCGAAATTGTGAGGGTTGAAGTTGAAGCTCTAAATATGGAATTCTTCAACTGTAAAAATGACTATGACAGTGTGTGGCTTGATTTGAAGGCATGTAAAAGACTGAAGCATTTGGAATTGAACAGTATTGACATCACTGATACATTTTTCTTGAACTTTAAACACAAATTTCCCATCCTACAGGATTTGGTAATTCGGTTTTGTGAGAGCTTGGAAAGAATCCAGATATCATCTCAGTCACTTAAAAACTTAAAATTGAATTACAAGCATTCCGATTGTTTGAAGAAGCTACAGGTTGATGCTTCCGGCCTTGATCAGTTTAAATATTGTGGCATGTTGATTCTCGATGTGTCTTTCACAAGTGTCTCAAGTCATCTGGTTTCCAATATTAAGATAAATTACTTTGGATTGGTAGAGAATTCTTGGTATATGTTGAAGAATTTCTTGATGCAATTGAACCAATCCAAAAATTTTCTCCATCTCGAGTGTTGTTAGGAAATAGACTTCTATGGCACCTATTTGTATGAAGTGGAAAGGAACGGTCCGATATTTTCTAAACCTCAAGTGCATCAACTGCATTTGGATAGCCCTTATATTGATGATTGTGAAGAAGCTTTAGGTGTAATATTTTGTATTTGTACTCCTAAGACTATAATACACTATTCCAATTATTTGGGGTGGGTTGGTGACTTCACCAGTTTGCTCTTCAAGAAGCTGCTACTAAATACAACAAGAAGCGAGGACGATGAGTGTAACATCCCGCTACCTAGGCCCGCCAAGGCCGGGTATGTCGCCCCGTCCAAAGGATAAGGGGTCTTTATAACTAGGTCACACAAATAAAATAGCAAAATAAAAATGATACTTGAACTTAAAATTTATTACATCCCAATAATAATAATAATAATAATAATAATAATAATAATAATAATAATAATAATAATAATAATAATAATAATAATAATAATAATAATAATACTAATAATAATAATAATAATAATAATAATAAATCCAAGAAATCAATCTAAGAATACCCAAAACAAATTCATAATAAAATTCATCCGCTCTCATATCCCCCCAAACATTACACAAAATAAATCATTAGAAAATTCTCCTAAAGCAGGCAATATCTAGCTACTCATCCCCACAGTAGGATCGATCTGAAATCATGGTAAAATGGTGGTGAGACAAAAATCTCAGTAAGTCCGTGTGTGTTTTAGGTGTTCAGTGAAAACAGTTCGTAAATGCAAAGTATAAAATTCTTTATAAGAGATCACTGGCAAGTAATAAACAACACTAAAAAACAAGAGTGGTGTTTTGGCACTTCCAGCCATACAAAATTTATAAAATCAACCACTCGAAAAAAAGGATTATGGGTTACCACATGTTGGGCCCCATAACCGGATGGTCAGCATGCCACACTTTGTGCATACCGCCGGTCAGAATGCCACACTTTGTGCAGACTGATAAAAGTAGGTGATCGGCCTACTGGGCAAGATACTCCTCCTTCTCTATACCCAAACAACAACCGGGTGTCCATTCCGGCAAAACGTAGTCACTTGACTGAAAAAGAACACTGCTAGCTCGGACCGGCACGACTTACTGGACTGTCGTCTTATCCAGGAAGGACTCACCCCTCAGAGGTGGCCACCTACTGAGAGACTTACCCGAACCCCTCAAAGACTAGCCCAGTAGTCCACCCTTATTGAGTACTCAACGACGTTTCCTACTTGGGATAAAATGAACAAAACACTGTTCTACATGAAAATGGCAATTTAAGGGTTTCCAAAGTCTTTATCAAAATCAGTTCTAGAAAGAGTTTTAAGTTTTGAGTTTGATTAAATCTGCTCATTGATCTTTAAATAATTCAATTGTTTGAAATAAGAAAGAATCCAACCCTCAATTGCCTTTACATAAATGAGTGTCCATACACTCTACATTTGGCTTGCCATAATAAACTTTTCACATCAATCAGGTTTTATGCAGGAGCTTACCTGATTCTTGCTCACAATAAAAGGTCTCCAACAGCTGACCTAACCCCGTAGGTGCAAATACAAATCACAATCAATTTTGAGCCACACTCCACTTCCTCAATTTTAAATCAACTCAACTTACTACTACCATGATCCTAGTGTCCCAAGCTCTACGGCTAAACACTAAATAAATAGGTTTATAAGTTAGGCCTAATTTGATATTTAAAATAATTAATGGTTTGGGAAATAAATTCTAATAAGTTGAAAGTTTAAATCTTGCTAAGAAAAATTTAGAGTTTATTTGATCAAGAGTCCTAGGTAGTATTAAATAAAATAATGATTTATTAATAATTTAATTATTAGAAAATAATTGATAGCTAAAATTAGTTGAAAATAGATTTAATGAGTCTTGCTTGAACAATAATAAATAAATTCTTAATGGGTTTTGATTAAAAGATAATAATTAAATTTTTAATAATAAATATTTTACTAATTATAATTATTTCCATAAAAGGCTTTATTTGATTTCTTTATTTTAAGTAATATATATATATATATATATATATATTATTTTTCTAGCAAAAGCTATTATTTATTTGACTAAAATATCCTTATTATATATAATAATCCAGATCTACCCTTCCTAGGGTTTTTTGAAATTACTAGTAAAATTATATTATTAAATATTTTATTCATGAAATAAAAATTAGCTTAGAGACAACTAGATCATGATCAAATTTCTATGGCTAACCACAATCAAGAACATATACAATCCTTCAATTCATCAAATCATCCAAATCATGCATATAAGTATAGATCTAAATTTATCAAGACATGATCTAACCTCTACTAGTATAAATATGATCATGGCTTCAATAATCCAACATGAATATAAATCATATTCACCAAAGGGGACATAATCTCTAGCATACTTCATCACAAATACTACCTATGACATGGAAACATGCATCAAACCCCAAATCATCATTCAATCAACCAAGATAAACCTTCCATGTATAAATCCCATCTCCTTCACAATCATACATATATTCATGCTTCAATCTCAACAATACATACTCAAATCCTATCACAATCCATATTCTATCAACATCATCCTAGAGACATGAATCTAGAATTTAAAAGAAATATTGAAGGGACTTACTTAGTTGAGGAATACCTTGAAGGAGTTTAGAATGGATCTCAACCCCTAGATGCCTAGCTTCGTCCAAGGAAGATGGAGAAAGCATGGCCATAGGAGAAGAAGCCATCCGGCCAAGAGAAGAGAGTTTCGGCCATGAGAGAGAGAGAGAGAGGCCATTAGTATGTTTATTCATATATATTTTCACTAGAGATCAAGATTGGAGAAGATGAAGTTGTTAGAACAAACCTACCTTGAAGGTGTACTTAAACCTTCACAGAATTTTCTGATTTTTTTATCCAAACTAGCAAGTTGGTTTGTGGAGTTTGATGTGAAGAATGGTGTTGATGGACTCATAGCAGTGAGTAGGTTAAATCTGAAAATTTTAGCGAAGGTTTGAAGTGGTTTGGAGGGGTATTAGGTAAAAGGAAGAAGTATGTGTTCTTGGTGTGTTGTGTGTGTTCTTGAAGGTTGAAGGGATTTGAGAGATTTTGTTTTGCAAATGCCGAAATTCTGTGAGAACTAGGGCTGCCGAATTTTCTGTAGGGTTTAGGAAGATGGCTCTCTGGTTTGGAAGGGAAAAGGAAAGGCTAGTTGTTAAAATCCTTGAAGAATATTTTTAGGAAGCAAATTTGGAAACTAAATATTCAAGAATATCTTGATTATTGGAGAGTTTTGGAAGTCTGCCATGGCCGACTGTTTTGAGCAGTATTTCGGTTGATTGAAAGCTAGTTTAAGAAGACTTATGGTGGTCGAAAAAAGGAGCATAATGGTGAAGGAAAAGTCTGGTTATTTGAGGGATACTTTATGGAAGGTTGCTAAACTAAGGTGGCTGGAATTTTGGTAATCAATCAAGCATGATTGCAGGGATTTGTTGGAGAGTTTTTCGAGCAGCCATGTATGAATTTCGTGTAGAAGCTTAAGAGGGATAATGGAGTTCAGTTATTGAAGGTTTAAGGGAAGTTTATGCAGAACAAGGATGGGGTTTCGGTTGGGAGAGAATTAGGAAACAAAGCTGGACAGTTAGACTGCACAGGATTTTCGCTAGGCTGGAATTCCTGGACAGTTTTTCAGCTGCCATTTTCCAACCAGCTTGCAGAGATTTTGAAGGGGAATTTAGGGGGATTTCAAGGCTGGTTTCCATCCTTCTTCATGGAGGAAAATCATGGCTAAGGTGCAGAACAAAATATGGAAGAAAATAGCTTGGTTTTGGACTCCCAAAGGTGCGAATTTGCCCAGGAATTTTCCTGATTTTGCACCATCTTTGTGAAGTCCGAAAATGGCTAGAGAAATTCAGGTTGCAAGCTGATCCAAAAGACCATTTTTCTGGCACAAGAAGCTGAAAAATTTCAGTTCTATGCATGAAGGGAAATGAACCTAGTTATAGTAAATTTTTAGCAAGTTCACTAGAGGGATTTATCCTCTTGGAATCTCCCACAACTCTTCCACATTTTCTGACCATAAGATGCCTTTTACTAAGACATTTTGATCCTACAAAACCACAATACTTTTACTAAAATTTCTGGAAAGGAAATGGCCAGAACAACTTGATCAAACTAATGAGTTGAGGAATAAGGAAAATCAAAGATCAAGGGGAAATGAATTCCCCTTAGGAAATTCGTGTAGGGCAAAGGAGTAGAATGAGGATACTCCTAACATATCTCTCTTAGGACAACTTCTCTACCCTACTCCAAGCACATCAAGCCGAAATTATTACTTCCCAAGCAAAAATAAAATTTAACCAAGCTAAAACTCCTATGATGGAATTTGAACCAAAAACCTCAAGAACTAATTCTAAGGCTCTAACCATTACACCACAACAACTCTTGTTCTTATTTTCCCTCTAAAAAAAATATTTTCTATTCAATCCTCAAGCTATCTCCCTTTTTCCACCTCAAGCAAAATTACCATTTTGCCCTTCTCAAGCAATACCCACAACCAAGCTTTCAAGACAATAAATCTCAAATCCAAAACACAAAAAATCATATAAAAATATATTTAAACATGCAATAAAGTATGATATGCATCCTAACCCCCTTACTCCAAGACTGGTTTTGACTGGAGTTTCACATCCTTCCCTCATTAGAAGAATTTCGTCCCGAAATTCAAGCATACCTCTATTCCAACTCGGGATACTTCCGTTTAACCCATTCTTCCGACTCCTATGTGGCATCCTGTGAGCCATGATGCTCCTACTGAATCTTAACCATTGGTATCTGTTTGTTCTGGAGAGTCTTGACACTGCGGTCCAATATCCGTACAGGCCTCTCCACATAGCTCAGGTCGGGCTGCAATACTAACGGTTCATCATTCAATACATGACCGGGATCCGCATTATACTTCTTCAATTGTGACACATGAAACACGTCATGAATACCCATCAACCCGTCCGGCAGGTCCAATCGGTAAGCTATCGGTCCAATTCTTTCCTTAATCGGAAACGGCCCCAAATATCTTGGATTCAATTTTCCGCCCTTTGGATACTTCAAAATTCCTCTATTCGGCATCAACTTCAAAAATACGCTGTCCCCGACTTGAAATTCTAATTCTCTTCGCCGGTTGTCCGCATAACTCTTCTGCCGACTCTGTGCCGCCTTTAACCTCACACTGATCAATTTCACTTTGTCCAACATCTCTTGGACACATACTTCTCCAGTTTTTCTCACATGACCGTCTTCGGACCAACTCCAATACAACGGTACTTGACATTTGCGCCCATACAAAGCCTCATACGGTGCCATCCCGATCGAAGCTTGATGGATATTGTTATATGATAATTCTACATACGGTACACACTCTATCCATTTATCTCCGAAGTCTAAAACACAGGCTCTCAGCATGTCTTCCAATATCTGTATCACCCTCTCTGACTGCCCATCGGTCTGCGGATGCGCTGTCGTACTGAATTTCAGATTCGACCCTATTGCTTCTTGAAACTTTCCCCAGAAACGAGACGTAAACCTCGGGTCTCGATCTGACACTATGCTTGAAGGCACTCCATGTAGTCGAACGATCTCTCGAACATAAGTCTGGGCCAGCTTCTCCATCGAGTCCCTCACATTCACCGGTATGAAATGGACCGACTTGGTTAGTCGATCCACCACTACCCATATGGCGTCCTTTTGAGACCTTGACATGGGAAGCCCGGTGATGAAATCCATAGTCACTTTTTCCCACTTCCATTCCGGCACTGGCAATGGCTGCAATAGTCCCGCTGACTTCTTATGCTCCGCTTTGACTTTTTGGCAGGTGAGACAGGTCGAGACATACTTGACCACATCTCGCTTTAGTCCGGGCCACAATTAGGCTCTCTTCAAGTCCTGATACATCTTGACTTTCCCCGGATAAATGGCATACTTGCTCTTGTGCGCTTCTTCCAAAATTCGGTCCTTTAATTACTGCTCTCCGGGTATACACAACCGATCCCTGAAATGTAGAACTCCCGTCTCGTCTAGACGGAATTCACTGCCGGGCCGTTTTAGCTCATTATCCTTGAAAAGTTGGAACTCGGCGTTGTTTTGCTGAGCTTCCACGATTTCCTTCTTCAGGTCCGGCACCAACCTCAAATTGCTGATGACAATTCCTTTATCTTGCACTTCCACCCTTCTGTCCAACACATCCTGAACCACTTGCATTTCCTGCACTCTTAACCTGGCCATCCCAACCTTCCTGCTCAGGGCGTCTGCCACAACATTGGCCTTCCCGGGATGGTAGTTGATCGGGCATCGGTATTCTTCTAAGAATTCCATCCATCTTCATTGCCTCAAGTTCAGATCCTTCTGGGTGAAGATATACTTCAGACTTTTATGATCGGTGAACAACTCATATTCGACTCCATACAAGTAGTGTCTCTATTTCTTTAGGGCGAACACTATAGCTGCCAGCTCCAAATCATAAGTGGGGTAGTTGACTTCAAGAGGTCTCAGCTTCCGAGAAGCAAAAGTAATCACCTTTTGGTCCTGCATCAACATTGCTCCCAGTCCTTCTTTCGAAGCGTCGGTATACAGTGCGTATGGTTTGCCTTCCTCCGGTAGACTCAATACCGGTGCTGTCATCAATCTGCACTTCAGTTCTTGAAAACTCTTCTCGCATTTCTCGTTCCACACATATGGAACATCCTTTTGCAATAATCGGGTCATTGGTGATGCAAGTGTCGAAAATCCCTTGATAAACCTTCGGTAGTAACCGGCCGGTCCCAAGAAACTCCGGATCTCGGTGATACTCTCCGGCTGCTTCCAGTCTGATACTGCTTCAACCTTTGTCGGGTCCACCTTAATTCCCTCCTTGGTTACCACATGGCCAAGGAATGCCACACTGTCCAACCGAATTCGCATTGGCTGAACTTGGCGTACAGCTTGTGCTCCCGAAGCTTCTCCAATACGAGCTTCAGATGCTCCGCATGCTCCTCCGGACTCTTGGAGTAGATCAAGATATCGTCAATGAAGACCACTACGAACTTGTCCAGATAGGGTCAGAATACTCGGTGTATCAAGTCCATGAATACTGCTGGGGTGTTTGTCATCCCGAACGGCATTACCACGAACTCGTAGTGTCCATATCTGGTGTTGAAGGCTGTCTTGGGGATATCATCCTTTCTTATCCGCACCTGGTAGTACCCTTGCCTCAGATCCAACTTAGAGTAGCAACTGGATCCTTGCAACTGGTCGAATAGTTCGTCAATCAATGGTAAGGGATATTTGTTTTTGACCGTTAAGTTATTCAAACCCCGGTAGTCAATGCATAGCCTTAGAGTACCGTCCTTCTTCTTCACAAATAGCCCAGGCGCTCCCCAAGGCGACGTGCTAGGTCTGATATAACCTTGACTTACTAACTCCTCCAACTGCTCTTTCAACTCTGCCGGTGCCATCCGGTACGGAGTCCGCGATACTGGTTTCGCTTCCGGAACTAAGTCGATGGTGAATTCCACCTCTTGGCTAGGAGGTAGAGAATCAAGCTCCGCCGGAAACACATCGGGGGAAATCCTTTACTACTTCAGTGTCCTCCAGAGTGCACTGGTCCTTCGACTTGTTTATCACGTAAGCCAGGTACCCTTGACACCCTTGCTTCAATAATTTCCGGGCTTTAGCTCCCGCAATCAAGTACTTACATTCTTTCACCCTCTAGCCATTAAATTCCAATATGTCACAACCCGGTTTGATGAACTGGATTATCTTATTTTTACAGTCCACCTTAGCCCCATGCTTGGCTAACCATTCCATCCCCAAAATCAAGTCATAATCCTCAATGTCTAACACTATCAAATCTCCCTCTAGGCTTTCTCTCCCCACATTAATTTTACACTCTTTTACATACCGATCCGCTTGCGCCATTTTCCCCAGAGGTGTGCTTACCTCTAGAATGAAAGGTAGCTCCACTCCATCCTAACCCAAATGACATGCACACAACTTGTTTATATAGGAGTGAGTAGAGCCAGGATCAATCAAAGCATTAACGGAATGTCCTTGAATAGTGAATGTACCTTCTACCACCGCTGCATCGGCCCCAACTTCCTTTCTGTTGAGAGCGAATACCTTGGCCTTCACTTGCAGCTTCGGCGTTCCACTCCCGGATGCTCCCGTGGGGTTGGCTCGGTTGGGTCCCGGGTTTTGAGCCGGGTTTCCTTGCCCGACTCGGTGCAATTTGGGGTAAGTGTTCCTCAGGTGATTCGGGTCGCCACAGTGATAGCACTTCTTTTCACTACCCTTAGACCAACAATTCCTTTCGGTGTGGCCTTTCCTTCCACACTGCCTGCAGGATGGAAGATTCAGGGCAGGTCCACCTGGTGCTGTCCAGGCTTGCTTCCCCCGGTTCTGCCATTGATGATTGGCTGGGCGCTTGTGGGGTTGCGGCCTCGGGAAGTGTCCCTACGGCTACTTTGGCGGTTGGAAGCGTTTTGCCACCATCCTGCTGTGATCCTCATTCTCCGTTCGAGTAGCTGCGTCTACAGCCCCCAAATAGGTGGTCGGTGGAGCAGGTGCCAATGCTCTCCTCAACTCCGGTCTTAGCCCCTTGACGAACTGCCCCGTCCTATTCTGCTCGGTGTCCACCAATCGCGCGCAGTATTTGGACAACTGGGTGAATCGGGCCTCGTATTGGGCCACCGACATGCTTCCCTACCTCAGATTCTGAAATTCGTTTTCTCGCTTGTCCACAATCCACTGTGGGATATACTCTGCCCTGAAGGCCACAACGAAGTTGGACCACATCTATTCCTGCTCGTCTGCCTCCCAGTTGTCTTGGACCCGCTGCCACCATGCCCGAGCTGGACCTCTCAATCGGAAAGTTGCAAACATAACCATCCGCTCCTCGGTGTACTGGAGCGTTGCGAATATGTCCTCCATCTGCTTGACCCACTGTTCTGCCTTCTGATCTTGTTCTGCTTCGCCCAGGAAGACGGGTGGCTGAAACTTCAAGAACCGTTCTAAGGCCTCATCCTTACCCCTTGGGTTCCGCCTCTTGGTCATCGACTGCAAAATCTCAGCCATTTTGTTGAATGCCTAGACCATGGTCACATCAACTGGAACTTCAGACCTCGATCCCATATTCTGACTGTTCCCTTCACCCCGGTTGGGTGCTTGCATCTAGGCTGTTTCCACTTCCGGTGCCACTTGATCGGCCTTCGGAACTCTTTCACCTGCTGAAGCTGCACGGCGCTTGGGTGCCATTCTAAACCACACCCCAAATGATAAGTGTATGCATGTAAGGTTCAAATTATTTTAGTTGCACATGCATTCATAGTCAAATATGTGTAATAGAAATCGAAGATATATTTTGTCTAAGGAATAAATTCTCTTTCAAAAATGGACTTGTATAAATTCGAAATTTTGATAGAAAGTAGAATTAAAAATCTTTGACATCCAAGTTCTCGAAAAACAGTAAACAAATAAACATCCAAATCAGAATAACTCCTAGTCCTCTAGTCCTCATCAGAATCCTCATCATCAGCCTCATACAACCATCCCCCAGAGTTCTTAGAAAAATCTACCCCAACCCCACTAGCAAATCTCTCCACTGGCTCCTTCCTAGGGCGCCTAGAACTCTCCCCGGGCTCAACTCGACTGGAAGAAGGGAGGAAAGAAGGCCTAGGTGGAGACTCATAGTCTATCTCCCCCGGGTCATCACTATCTGCTGCTAAGTCCACCTCGAGAATAGGAGGGTGGGGCTCAGGCTCCACTATCATCACCTCATCCTCACTGTCGGAGCTTATATCTATCACCGGAATTAGGGGTGGCTCAATGATTTGGACCTCATCATCACTGCTATCCTCCATAGGGATAACTGGTGAGGGGCAGGCTGGGGAATTGGAAGGTCCTCCGGGTATATAGGGATAGGCGGGTGCCACTGCTGCTATTTCCTCGCGGTCCTAAGCATCCTAACCATCCTACAGCATCAATAAGATAGGTTAGATAAAGATTTAAACTTAAATAAATAACACGCATACAATCATTATTTGCCTAAACCTAGGCTCTGATACCACTTGTAACACCCCGCTACCTAGGCCCGCCAGGGCCGGGATGTCGTCCCGTCCAAAGGACAAGGGGTCTTTATAACTAAATCACACAAATAAAATAGTGGAATAAAAATGATACTTGAACTTAAAATTTATTACATCTCAAAATAATAATAATAATAAATCCAAGAAATCAATCCAAGAATACCCAAAACAAATTCATAATAAAATTCATCCGCTCTCATCTCCCCCCAAACATTACATAAAATAAATCATCAGAAAATTCTCCCAAAGCAGGCAATATCTAGCTACTCATCCTCACAGCAGGATCGACCTGAAATCATGGTAAAATGGTGGTGAGACAGAAATCTCAGTAAATCCGTGTGTGCTTTGGGTGTTCAGTGAAAACAGTTCGTGAATGCAAAGTATAAAATTCTTTATAAGAGATCACTGTCAAGCAATAAACATCAGTAAAAAATAAGAGTGGTGTTTTGGCACTTCCAGCCATACAAAATTTATAAAATCAACCACTCGAAAGAAAGGATTACGGGTTACCACACGTTGGGTCCTATAACCGGATGGTCAGCATGCCACACTTTGTACATACCGCCGGTCAGAATGCCACACTTTGTGCAGACGGACAAAAGTAGGTGATCGGCCTACTAGGCAAGATACTCCTCCTTCTCTATACCCAAACAACAACCGGGTGTCCATTCCGGCAAAACGCAGTCACTTGACTGAAAAAAAACACTGCTAGCTCGGATTAGCACGATTTACTGGACTGTCGTCTTATCCGGGAAGGACTCACCCCTCAAAGGTGGCCACCTACTGAGAGACTTACCCGAACCCCTCAAAGACTAGCCCAGTAGTCCACTCTTATTAAGTACTCAACGACATTTTCCACTTGGGATAAAATGAACAAAACACTGTTCCACATGAAAATGGCAATTTAAGGGTTTCCAAAGTCTTTGTCAAAATCAGTTCTAGAAAGAGTTTTGAGTTTGATTAAATTTGCTCATTAATCTTTAAATAATTCAATTGTTTGAAATAAGAAAGAATCCAACCCTCAATTGCCTTTACATAAATGAGTGTCCATACACTCTACATTTGGCTTGCCATAATAAACTTTTCACATCCATCAGGTTTTATGCAGGAGCTTACCTGATTCTTGCTCATAATAAAAGGTCTCCAACAGCTGACCTAACCCCGCATGGGCAAATACAAATCACAATCAATTTCGAGCCACAATCTACTTCCTTAATTTTAAATCAACTTAACTTACTACTACCATGATCCTAGTGTCCCAAGCTCTAAGGCTAAACACTAAATAAATAGGTTTATAAGTTGAGCCTAATTTGATATTTAAAATAATTAATGGTTTGGGAAATAAATTCTAATAAGTTGAAAGTTTAAATCTTGTTAAGAAAAATTTAGAGTTTATTTGATCAAGAGTCCTAGGTAGTATTAAATAAAATAATAATTTATTAATAATTTAGTTGTTAGAAAATAATTGATAGCTAAAATTAGTTGAAAATAGATTTAATGAGTCTTGCTTGAACAATAATAAATAAATTCTTAATGAGTTTTTGATTAAAAGATAATAATTAAATTTTTAGTAATAAATATTTTATTAATTATAATTATTTCCATAAAAGGCTTTATTTGATTTCATTATTTTAAGTAATATATATATATATATATATATATTATTTTTCTAGCAAAAGCTATTATTTATTTGACTAAAATATCCTTATTATATATAATAATCCAGATCTACCCTTCCTAGGGTTTTTCGAAATTACTAGTAAAATTATATTATTAAATATTTTATTCATGAAATAAAAATTAGCTTAGGGACAACTAGATCATGATCAAATTTCTATGGCTAACCACAATCAAGAACATATACAATCCTTCAATTCACCAAATCATCCAAATCATGCATATAAGTATAGATCTAAATTTATCAAGACATCATCTAACCTCTACTAGCATAAATATGATCATGGCTTTAATAATCCAACATGAATATAAATCCTATTCACCAAAGGTGACATAATCTCTAGCATACTTCATCAAAAAATACTACATATGACATGGAAACATGCATCAAACCCCAAATCATCATTCAATCAACCAAGATAAACCTTCCATGCATAAATCCCATCTCCTTCACAATCATACATATATTCATGCTTCAATCTCAACAATACATACTCAAATCCTATCACAATCCACATACTATCAACATCATCCTAGAGACATGAATCTAGAATTTAAAAGAAAGATTGAAGGGACTTACTTGGTTGAGGAATACCTTGAAGGAGTTTAGAATGGATCTCAACTCATAGATGCCTAGTTTCGTCCAAGGAAGATGGAGAAAGCATGGCCATGGGAGAAGAAGCCATCCGACCAAAAGAAGAGAGTTTCGGCCATGAGAGAGAGAGAGAGAGAGAGGAGATCAAGATTGGAGAAGATGAAGTTGTTAGAACAAATCTACCTTGAAGGTGTTCTTAAACCTTCATAGAATTTTCTGGTTTTTTATCCAAACTAGCAAGTTGGTTTGTGGAGTTTGATGTTAAGAATGGTGTTGATGGACTCACGGCAGTGAGTAGGTTAAATCTGAAAATTTTAGAGAAGGTTTGAAGTGGTTTGGAGGGGTATTAGGTAGAAGGAAGAAGTAAGTGTTCTTGGTGTGTTGTGTGTGTTCTTGAAGGTTGAAGGGATTTGAGAGATTTTGTTTTGCAGCTGTCGAAATTCTGTGAGAACTAGGGCTGCCGAATTTTTTGTAGGGTTTAGGAAGATGGCTCTCTGGTTTGGAAGGGAAAAGGAAAGGCTAGTTGTTAAAATCCTTGAAGAATATTTTTAGGAAGCAAATTTGGAAACTAAATATTCAAGAATATCTTGATTATTAGAGAGCTTTGGAAGTCTGCCATGGCTGACTGTTTTGAGCAGTATTTCAGTTGATTGAAAGTTGGTTTAAGGAGGCTTATGGTGGCCGAAAACATGGAGCATAATGGTGAAGGAAAAGTATGGTTATTTGAGGGATACTTTATGGAAGGTTGCTAAACCAAGGTGGTTGGAATTTTGGTAATCAATCAAGCATGATTGTAGGGATTTGTTAGAGAGATTTTCGGGCTGCTATGTCTGAATTTCGTGCAGAAGCTTAAGAGAGATAATGGAGCTTAGTTACTGAAGGTTTAAGGGAAGTTTATGCAGAACAAGGATGGGGTTTCGGCTGGGAGAGAATTAGGAAACAAAGCTGGACAGTTAGACTGCACAGGATTTTTGCTAGGCTAGAATTCCTGGATAGTTTTTCGGCTGCCATTTTCCAGCCAGCTTGCAGAGATTTTGAAGGGGAATTTTAGGGGTTTCAAGGTTGGTTTACAACATTTTTCATGGAGGAAAAACATAGCTAAGATGCTGAACAAAATTTGGAAGAAAATAGCTTGGTTTTGGACTCCCAAAGGTGCGAATTTGCCCAGGAATTTTCCTGATTTTGCACCATCTTTGTGCAGTCCGAAAATGGCTAGAGAAATTCAGGTTGCAAGTTGATCCAAAAGACCATTTTTCTGGCAGCATTTGGGAGGGAATATTAGCTAAGAATCTCGACACCTTGAAGGCACAAGAAGCTGGAAAATTTCAGTTCTATGCATGAAGGGAAATAAACCTAGTTAGAGTAAATTTTTAGCAAGTTCACTAGAGGGATTTATCCTCTTGGAATCTCCCACAACTCTTCCACATTTTCAGACCATAAGATACCTTTTACTAAGACATTTTGATCCTACAAAATCACAGTACTTTACTAAAATTTCTGGAAAGGAAATGGCCAGAACAACTTGATCAAACTAATGAGTTAAGGAATATGAAAAATCAAATATCAAGGGGAAGTGAATTCCCCTTAGGAAATTCATGTAGGGCAAAGGAGTAGAATGAGGATACTCCTAACATGTCTCTCTTAGGACAACTTCTCTACCCTACTCCAAGCACATAAAGCCAAAATTATTACTTCCCAAGCAAAAATAAAATTTAACCAAGCTAAAACTCCTATGATGGAATTTGAACCCAAGACCTCAAGAACTAATTCTAAGGCTCTAACCACTACACCATAACAACTCTTCTTATTTCCCCTCTAAAAAAAATATTTTCTATTCAATCCTCAAGCTATCTCCCTTTTTCCACCTCAAGCAAAATTACCATTTTGCTCTTCTGAAGCAATACCCACAACCAAGCCTTCAAGACAATAAATCTCAAATCCAAAACACAAAAAATCATATAAAAATAAATTTAAACATGCAATAAATTATGATATGCGTCCCAACCTCCTTACTCCAAGACTGGTTTTGACTGGGGTTTCACAATGAGGATGAGGATTATTTCTCAATTAAGTTTTGGAATAAACATATAAAGGAGGTTAAAATGGAGAAATTTATGAAATCAAAATCTTCTTCCTCATAGGAGCCTTGTCACCTGGATTGGAAGGCTTTCAAAGATGTAAGAGGCTTTAAGAAATGTTTCTTTAAGTTATAATATTAGGACACTTCTTGATATGAGCTTAAGTTCAGGTCTAATATATCCGGTGTAAGTCCTTAATTTTTTTCCCCTTCTTTATATTTTTAAATACTTAATTGTTGGTTGACTTCAAGTTATTAAGTTATAAGTTTTACAAATATGATTTGTTGGTTGATGCTTACATACTTGAAAGTCTAATGCATTTCTAGTTTCTTGAGTATATTTAATAATTTAATATCACCAGTTTGATGTATGTGCATTGCATAGGGTAGTTTGTGTTAAGTTCTTACTTAGGTGAGATACACTTGTTTATTTGTATTTAAGTATTAAGTGGCTTATTTTAGAAGAATTTTTTATGTATTTATTAGGTTGTGTCAAGTATTCAGTGGTTTAAATTTTGTCTGTTAGTATTTGTATGTGGTGCCTTCTTTAGCCAATCATTCAGGTGTTTCATGATTTCTCTCTAATTTTTCTTGTTCTTGTTAAGTTTTGTTTTTTGTTTTGTATATATGTTTCATCATTGATCATAGAATTTTATAATGACAATTCAATGAAATTTAGGCTTATTTGAAAGCCAGTTCCATCCATTTATTTCTAAAAGTGTTGTAATAATTAGTTGTGACGAGTTATTGGAAGGAAGTGTACATTATGCTTTTCCAGATGGGAGATTTGATAAAGTTCAAATGAATGTTGTTAAAGTTTGCGCATTATCATTCTGGAGGTTTATAGGAGATCTTTCTTTCATCATGTATTCCTTTAACTTTGAAAAGTGAGTTGTGTTCTAATTTGTGGGCTGAAACACTTCCTTGGATGTTGGACGAAGGTATTATAGAGTATCTTTTTATCTATTATGATTGTTCATGGGGATTTTTTTTTTCTAGTGGAGACATGGAAAGGAAGATGGATTCTTATGTTAAACTTTTATGACCCTTTTATCATTGCAATAAGGGAATCTAGGGTTGAGTTTGGATTACATGAAGAATTGTTTAAGCCTTTTAGTGGAAGCTATAAACTGAAGTTGTCGAATTTTTTTCAAAGTTATATTTGTTTGTATTATGATGAAAATAAGGTTTTTGTTCATGGTATATATGGTAATGATGTTGAAATAGTTGATATTCTTTGTATGAGAGGCGGAAGTTATTTACATCAAGATTGAGAGAATAGAAGTTCTTGATTGGAGCAGAAGAAATAATTGGATAGAATGTCTTCGTTTTTTTGCTTTATCATTTCCTTCTTTTTCTATTTTCGAATGGCAAAAATTTAACACAAATTAAGTATGAATAAAACTATTATGATTAGTTTGAATGTAGCTAAAGTAATTTATTAAATAAAAGGTTATCATGGTGAGAATATTTATGTGTGTATTTCCTTGCAAAACATTTAGCTTGTTCCATGAAATGCATTCACTCATCAATTTCCTATAAAATGACACTGAAACTATTCACTTTTGATCTACTTCATTGTAGATGAAAGACTAAATTAACTAAATCATGAAATATATAATAACTTAGAAATATTTTCACGTTTAGTCAATGAATTTCTCTTTTCATAGATGTTTCAGCTATTATGAGTTTATTATTATGGGATATCATTATTCATATTTTAGTATATCAAGTTCACTCAAAAAAAAAAAAAAAACAATTATGTCACTCCCGTTTTGAAATTTGCTAACAGATTTTCGACTATGGTTATCTAATACTCTTTTTAGTCTATTTCATACTCTTAGAAAAGTATGATGTATATTTTATGTAAAGTTAAAACATTGATCATGTAAATATGGAAATTATGTAGATATTGAATTTGAGGAATAATACTTGACTTCTTGTTCTCTTTTCTCTTGTCTTTACTTCATAAGAAGTAATATATTGTTTGCTTTGTTTGTATTCATATTTGTATCCTGTAGCATCGACATTGTTAGTCAAAGAATGATAGTTTTCAGAAATTTATATTAAATATGAGATTTAAGATATCTTACCACTAGAAGTTTTGAAAAAAATTCACAATAGACAATGTTCTTTGTATAATCTTTAAACTCTGGATCCTGCTCAATGACTAATATTTTCAAGCTATTTGGTGTTTTCACTCTTGAAAGTGCTACATATATAAGTTGACCATGACTAAAAACGGGTTTAGGTAGATATAGTCTAACAGTTGATAGTGTTTGTCCTTAGCTTTTATTTATTGTCATTGCATAACAAACTTTGACTTAGAATTGTCTCCTTAGCAATGGTGAATGACAATTTTGTATCTGTCGTGGAGACATCCATTCTAGGAATGTGTACTTTTTCTCCAATGTTGGACCCTAAAATGATTCTGTCTTTAATTACTCTGGTACCTATTTATGTTAGTATGAGCTTTGTTCCATTGCACATATCTTTACCTGGGTTCACATTTCTTAATAACATGATGAGAATACCTTTTTTTTAATCGCAATCTATGATCTAGTATCCCAAGAAGTTGAGGCTATTTAAAAACTCAATTGGATATAACATATCTTCATCCAATAACTTTCTTGATGCTTTGTCTATTCATCTGCACTTATGTATTCTATTAACTCACGGGGTACTTTGTCAAGAACAAAGTCATTCATTTCATTTACAGTTTCATTCCAAGGCATAAGAATTGCTCTCTCTGTCACTTATGTATTCTATTGACTCACGTGGGTAATTTTCCTTTACTAGATGTTCAACACCATTAATCATATTTTCTATTGGGATTTTTGTCCAATTTGCTTCAATGTCATCTCCTCGTGTATTTACTTGTTGCAAACCATTTCCTATTTCTAATAGCAAATTAGCAAATGCTTCTATCTTTCATGCTTGTTCAGTGCTGCATTCATTAAATTGTTGAAATATCATATTTTGATAAAGTGTCAAAACTTCACACTCATTCCAAATATATGAATAGTTTAATGAAACATGCACTATATCTACTCGTCCACCATTTAGAATGACATGGAGAATTATCTCTGCCCAAGAGAATAGTTTTTCCTCCAAAAGCTTTCTTTTCATTAAATGCTTCTAATCCTCTTAGTATATCTTTCAATGTTCTATCAACTGTTTCAAAGACATACTTGTATTTGAAGTATTTTTCAGGTCATATGAAAAAACATGCTTGCATTTGATGCATAAATTTTTATGTTTTGAATTTTAGCAACATGCTTTCTTCTTTAAGTGCTCTGCATAATAATGATGAATTTTAGTTTGTATACATACTTGGAATTCATTGGTACCTCATCCAATATTATAAGAACAACTATTTTTATTAGTTCAGTGAGTTGAGAACTGGCTTTAATTTAGCATGTGGTCTCATTGTCTGTAGTTATTGGTGTTTTGAATCTACTATGTGCAGTTCTTCCTCCAAGTAACAACAATGATACAAATTTTGTATTGACATTTTATAAGCATAACATAAGAATATGTTGAAAATACAGATGAAACAACTTAGAGTAAGGATTTTAGTAATTACCTAATGAGGCTACAGCTAGTACTATTTTCGATTCTGATCTTAATTTGTTGATGATGGCTTTGTATACAAATCTTTCTAGTTCACCCATACCCATATAAGAACAATAATTTTCCAAGATTATTTTCAACTGCATTTAGCACAACATCATATGCCTTCACTTGCTCTGGATTCAACTTTTTTACCATTGATTCATGATTTTTTTTCAAGATTTAAGTGTCGTACATAATTTTTTCATAGATATAACTATTCTCAAGATCCTTCAAGATTTCTTTAATTGGAATTGGTATGCCTTCTATTTCTTCCAAACTTTTTCGTTACTTCATGAGGAGAACTTGTATTTCTTTCAATGTGTAATTTTTTTATTTGTTCTACTGACAAAGTTAAACGTGGGAAATGTAAAAGTTTTCTTTGTCGATATTGAACATCTTCACTAATAGACTTCTAGTTGACTTTCCAAAAATTCTTCATAGCTAAAACATTGTAGAACAAAAATATTATGACAAATAGTTCCGTAAGTTGAGGTTTGCTTGCCTATTGTGAAGCCTCATCTATGGACTCATGTTGTTCTTTGTCATCTTGTAGAAGTCGTCTTGCATAACAGGCTACTTTAAAAGATAGATATGAATTATTATTGTAGTTTCGTGTCTCTTGATATATATGATGTTAGGCCATGTCAGGCCACGAACATCGTTCAACAACATTATCATGTAATATCTCTCTCGCCAAGCTTTTGTTTCTTTTTCCAAGTATAATGCTAAGTGAACTCAATATATATATATATATATATATATATATATATATATTCTTACTTTTGGATCCCTTTTATTTGTTTCAAACTATTCAGTAAACATCGTACGCTTTACATCTTCACTCTCTGCAATAGTAGGTAGAGAACTACTATCTCTAAAATATTTTGTTCATTTTCTAAGTGGAATCCCAATCTTTCTACAATAGGTATATTCTGAAATGCACATCAAATTCATAGATCCTCTAATATGCTTCACATGCTAATATGTATCTACAATGTAAAAAGGTTTTAATTTCATTTCCATTTGAATTTCCCTTTGTAGAGTCTATAGTAGAAGCACCTTGCACTTGTTCCATGATCGCAGTTGTTTTATCGGGCCCTTTATTCGCATACTTGAACAAATATTTTATGACTCTTAATTTATTATGTGCCTTAACATTGATGTGGCTTTTGTACTTGGCCAAAAGATGTTGATTAAATGAAACAACGAACCTATTGTCAAGTTTGAAACCATTTTTCTCGACATATATTGATGTCTCTCTTCGTCGGAAAATACAAAATCCATTTTCATTAATTGTGGTCTTGTTTTGCAACTTCTTTGGAAAACGCTTTGAGCATTATCCTACAATATGGTTATAATAATGCTTATTTTAGCATGTAACTGTTCTAGAAATGATATTGCAAATTTGTATGTATTTCTAAAAATATTTTTAGAACAATATATTTTATAGTATTAGGTAGCAATGATTTTACCTTCTATCATACAAGGTGATGTCTCATACCTAACTTCACATATGCATCATAAATTGAGTTACAACTTCATATCCAACTGGATCTTTAGCTAGATTAGGTATTTCTGCAGATATGACTTTATCTATTTCTTCAAATATGTGTCTCTTTGAACATTGATTAAGCTATGTGATAATATGTAAATGTGTTAAGCCTTTTTTTTTTAATTCAATTGTGTATACCACTACAACCAATATGATAGATACATGAGATATTTATAGTATTGCAAAGAGGAATTGTATTTCTAACATGCATCAACTTATCCAAATATTTTGTTCTTGATAATATGTCTTCAATCATTTCATCAAGCTTTAATTTCAAACATGGACTTCAATATCTGGTCTATTTTTTGCCTTTTACTGAGGTAGATCTCGTAGCATTTCTTCCATTTTTGGCCAGTTTAGATTTGCTGTAAATGTAATTAAAAAGAATATAGATTGTAAAGCTGCACAATACCATTGTATCTTGATAGTTTCGAGCCATGCATCGAAGATCACTAATGAAAGAAGTTAAAATGGTTCTCTGGCCTACTTTTGTAAAATCTGTATCTTCCTTTTTAACTACATCAAATACATTTCTGTGTAATTCAGTTTGCAAATTCCCTTGTGATATGTGATCTATTGAAGTCATGCTTGCTCAATTCCTATATGAGCATCAACTATAAACTATTAATCTTCTGGACAACAATAAGGTATAGCCTTTGCTCTTCTATATTATAATAAATAATATGTATGCATAAAACTCTCTCGTTGTGATATATAGCCGTTTATCATGACGTTGTCCCGTAGTCCTGACGTATGGTATGTGAGGATGAAATCCTCTTTACCATAAGAAAATAACAATGGATATTGTAATACCATGAAGCAGGGATGTAAGTAATTAATTTTTTGCAACCTTTCTGACCTCATTTCAACAATAATGTCTCAGTCCTTGGTGACTTGCTTTATATCTCCAACTATGATAGCTGCTATTTCTATGGTTGTTGGAGGTTAGTACTGCATGCTATTTAAAGTCCTACTATGGAACAATATTTGATTTTGAAGTGAGGTATTTCAGAATTTTTTTACCTGTCTCGAGCTATTCTAAATGCTTTAACCAATTAATTGTGTTGATAAAGCATATTAATCAATTGTTGGATAATTTTTGTATTCAAATTGCTATTTGTTTATCTTCAATTCACTACTTTTAGTCTATTGTACACTTCATTTGCAGTAGCATGAAAATATAACTGGATAAAATATGCCTCTTTCTATTTTTTGGAAGCAAAAAACCAAGCCTATGATAATTCTCACCATTTATCTTGATAGATATATGGTCCTGACCATTCATTGATTTGCTCATCCACTTTTGCACCTATGCCATTGAAAATATATAGTTATATGCTCTAATGTTTTTCAAGAATACTATGAAATCTTTAACTGCATTATCAAAAGGCAGAATTTAGTGGTTTTGGAGTAATCCCTCTTTCTAGAAATTAAATTTTTCCTTATCTACAACATAGTTTATATCTTGGATGCCTTTTCTCGAAATGCTCTATTATTTTTTTCACGCTCCCAACATATTGCTTGACAAAATTGACATTCATATTTAGCTTTTCCATAGTAAAAGATCCTGTTAAGTTTAGAATCTGTGAATAATGGAATTGATTTAATGTTAAAAAGTAGTACTAAGTATATGAGCTGTCAAGCCAAACAATGATATGTAAGAATTCATACCTGTCGCACGTATGGTTGCTCTTTTCTTTGAAGCTCTGTTATTTTTCACAAAATATTTTCTCTTAGAATTCATGATTCTATAGCGTTCCTTTCTTCTTCTTCTAGCATATTCTATTATGTAAACAAACACCACCAAAACAAATTGACATATTTCATATGATTAGTATAGCAAATGTGCAAGCGTTAGAGCAGTGGTTGAAGTAATACATTTTTCAACATTTTGCATACCATTGCTACTGTTTTCTTGTGTCATATCACTTATAAATTATTGCTGCAGATTCTCAGTCCTCATGAAGATGTAATATTTGTTGTTATTTTATCATTGTCACCTGTATGATTAAATTTTCAGACTTAAATTCTATGGATTAGTTATGATTAAAATTTAAGCTTTTATATGACCACTAGCTATTGCAGCATATTTAGTTGATTTTAAAGCTCTAAGTGTTTTGTTTATTTCAATAGGTCGGGAAAAAACTAAATTAAATAATATGTATTAATGTGTATGCATTTTGTTACTGACCTTAGTCAAATGTTGTCATTGTTGGAACTTGAATCTTCTTCATTTGAGCTATAGAGAATTTTTAAAAATCTTTTTCACATTCTATGCTACGTTATATTTAGAAAACAAATTACCAAAGCAATTCTTCACGTTTACCTAAATAAGGCTATTGAGTTGAAAGTGTAACCAAGCCGGTTTGGAGCTTAAATCAAATGTGCACTTTCATAATACAATAAAATGTTGTGGATATACTTTCTTATAATTGACCTTCAATTATATAAAATTTAAGAACCTCTTGCTAAGGCCGCTGCCAAGGCCATGGCTATTTTACATAAGTACTGAATTTTTGAATTCATTTATGAATAATGAAATTATATTTGGATTTGAGGTTTGTTATTTTCATTTAAAAATTGAAGTCTTTTTTTTTTATCGATTTTACTAAAAGTCTTTTTTCAGCTTTTATAAATGCAGACTAATAGTTGAACTTGAATAACTAATTTAATCACACTCACACCCGCAGTAGTTAGTCTTGCAAACTATGGATTGAGATGAGTCATGAAATTATTTTCATGATAATCAATTGTCAAATCAATAAAGTATTTTACCTGCTAAAAGAGTTGTACATCTTCTTTTTGAACTTTTGTTACTTGTTGAAGCAATATGTTTTTCATAAGGTTTTTCCTCTTATCTTTTAAATTTTGAGCACATTTTTTCTTTTTCTCCTTGCCATTTCTATGGTGATGTTTCATTTTATTTAAATTTTGAAGCATTAACAATAATAATTAAACTTGAGAAATAAATTATCAAATGATTTATGGTAACTCCAATTATCTTGTTGATATTATCAGTAGCAGCACAATTGTCATTATCAATGTTCATTGTTAAATGTTGTTCATTTGAAGTATGGATGCTTGTTATCATCTCTGTCAAAATATTATATATTGAAACTGATGCAACATTAGAGTTGTTCTGCTACTGTGGATGTGCAACTACAAATATATTGAAGCAACATGTTAGGACATACTTCATGTAAAGATATTAGTAGTTACAGATGTTGATATGATTCAATGTAGAAAGGAAAATGTTGTCTTGTTCTATATTCTTGAACACAAATGATGAGAGGAAATTTTCTCATTTATTTCCATAATCTGAATGAAATTGTTTTGGAATTTGGCTTTTCTGTGTTCCATTCAAGTCTATGTCACTTGCATTGTTCTAGAGGTGATTGTCTAAAGTCAAAATGGAAAAAAAAAATTGTGAAACACAATGGACTATAAGCCTTATATAAGAGTTGAACAGGTTTTTGTGTTTGTATTATCGTCCTTTTTGTAAACAATGAACTATAGTGTTGTGAGAATGATAATATCTTCTAAGCATGATAATATAATAAATACATTGACGGCTAATATAATAAATATCTTACTGCTCCTATATAGTATATATACATAGTATAATTTTGTACCTTACCGACTAAAAAGCTAGTATCTTCGGGTCGTGACTCAATCTCTTCAAAAGGAAGGAAATTAAATGTATATCTCAGAATATTAGGTAGGTCATCTTCGACTTCCTCTATGTAGGTACTACCATTGATTAAGATTTGAAACTTTTCACTTAATACCTTGTAACTTGGCTTGGTAGTTTGCAGCGAAAAGTTCTTCATTACATAGACCTTCTTTTCTTCAATATGGTCATAAAAATCTTATATGAATCAACTGCAAATTACACAACACTGCATATTTTTCTTTAAAAAAAAATCCAACGTAAATACAATGATTTCAAAAACTTTTCAATTAACTAGAAATTCAAAATTTACCTAGTGAAATTTTTAAAAAAATTGAGGGAATTTTGAGGGAACTTCTGATGAGGTCTAGATGAAATCTATAAAGTTTCGTCTTCTGAAATGTATGATGCTTAATGGCTAAGTGAAGTATTTTTAATAAAGAGACAAATTCGAAGAGCCAAAGGATAGATTCTAGAAAAGGACCTTGGGTTCTAGGAGAGATGTTGGAGGGAATTTTGAGGGAAGTTCGGAGGGATTCCAGATGAAACCAATGAACAGGGGCGGACACAGGATTGTATAACAAGAAGGCCAAGAACCAATTTTTTTTTCCTTCGTTTTTTTGGCTTAGTCGAATTGTAAAAGAAACTAATTAGTCACATGTAATTCACTTTTTTTAAAATATTATTTTTGTCTTGATATGGACCTTTGTTTTATTTATAATTAGTTTGAACTTTTTATTTTTAAATTATTTGTTATGGGCTCTTTTTTAAACTATTGTGAATTAATTTATTTGTTGACCTTATGCTTTCAAAGTTAGTATTAGTAATAAAAATTTTTTAAAAAAATTAGATATATTTACTTTTTTTAAAAAATTATTTAGTTTTAAAGAATTTTATTTTTAACTATTAGACGATTATTTGGAGCCATTTTCAAATTTTTGGAGTCTCAAAATACAATTTGATATAAATATTAGTATATACATTAACACACACATATATAAGAGATAAAGGGGAATGTCAAAAATCTCGGGATTCAACATACTTGTGTCCGCCCCTACCTATGAAGCTTCGTCTTCTAAGTTCTACAGGACATTGTGTATTGGGTTCGAGGGAAGTTTTAGCACATGCATGAAATAGATAAATTATAATTCAACCACATGTCATTACAGGATATATATGTATATGTGTATATGTATGTGTGTGTGTGTGTGTGTGTGTGTGTGTGTGTGTACGCGCGCGCGCGCTCTTAATATAAAGAAAATAATTTTTGAATTTGATTTACATTGTTGTCCTGTTCATATATTTAGGAGTTTAATAACTTGATTTACATCTACATCTGTTCAAGGTAACTTTTTCTTCCTTAGTTGCCAATGGGACAATTTCAGAGATAGAGCATCCAGCTGTATATAGAGGAATAGCAAGCATTTAAGATGAACGCTTCATTCCTCTTGTTAGATATTTCTTTATTTAAGCAATTATTTGAATAAGGGAATGAACCATATGACCCACTGGAATTATGGAAAGCCCATAAGTCAACTTGCTTATTATATATTTCCGTTCTCTTTATATATTTAGAAGTCTAGTATCAATGTAATTACTATAATTATTGTAAAAGAAGAAAAAGGGAAGGATTTAGATTGTTACCATTAATAAGTTGTTCAACCCCTGTTACATAAAACAATATCAAAGAATGAATTCAGGTTGAATATATAAACCCAAAAGTTTAAAATGCATTCCACCTAAGGATAGCATAGTTGTATTGTGTTGAAGAGTGATATGCTTTCCAATCTATTTTGTGAGCTAATGTTGTTGTATGTATTGAGTGTTTGGTTTTATTCACTACCATATATTATACGATTTGTAGTTTTAGAAATATTATTATGTGAGTCCCAACACCTTAAATTTCAATTGTACATACAAAATGAAAGAGTACATTCAAAATCTTAAGCAATTTATTTAACATAACAAAAGTATAGCAGACAAAATAAATCAATTTCTTAAAGGTAGGAATAAAATTTTAGCCAATCAATAAACATTTGGAACTCTTCCCCATTCCGTCCTCTAATAATATCTCACCAGCCAAGCTTGACTCTGTCTAACAAAGAAACCTTTCAACGAAAACAAAGTGTTTTTGACATCAAATCATACCATAAAATAGAAGAATTAAAGCTTTACATGGGAAAAAATCACTTCTCATTGTTCCTTTTAATCTAATTACTCTACCATACTTATGTGCGAGTCACATGATATTGGGTTGTGAGGTGGCCTTAATAGTTTTAGTCCCAAGCCTTATTAATAATTGTGCATAACCCTTATTAAATTCACAAAATTTATATATTTTTATTTTGAGATTCTGTGTTTAAAACTGAATTAATATACAATTCAACATCAAAATAAATCATGTCTTTCAAAAACTTCAGTCATACCAAATGTGGTAAGACATCTTAAAGCACTGTTTAGCTCATCACAATGAAGGCTGAGCAAAAAGACTGAAAAAAAAATGAGATTAATAGGAATATGCATCCTCAAACATAGGAGGTATCTAAGTGCATCCTATCACAGAAAATTGCACCAGAAATCATGCTAAAGTCAATAAATATAGTGTAACAATTCTGCAAGTCATGCACAAAAAAAGGTAGTTGCTGCGAACAATAAAATGCTTCAACATAAAGGAGAAGGCAACACGAGAAATGGGGTTGCACTACATCCAGGCTTGAAAACTAGTGGAGGGGGAAGGAAAATGGAGTTCTAAAACAAAAACAGCGGCCATGGTAAAGAATACTTCAACAAGCAAACCTCATCAACCAAGATATGGCCACTGCCTTAGATTGCCACTAATGAACGGTAGTTTCCTTAGGTTGTGTCCATGAAAGTAATTGAAGACAATGTCTTGCGGTAGTCACATAGTTGAAGAGTGAGAAGGCAAAAGTTAACAATTAAATATAGCAGAAGAATTTTGAACTTTGAATATCAGAATTCATACATCCTACACCATAAGTGAAAATGCCGATACTAAAGTGCCAATTGCTTATTTCGGTAAGGTAATAGAAGCCAAGAATGCAGGATTATCCACTTATAAAGTGAATTTATTAGCACTGGATATAATAGTCCAGAAATGGAGACACCATCTTAGGATAGATCATCAAAACTTAAACTTTTACCAGAATAAACAATAACAAGGAATGTAGCTCAATATAAATGGATATATAAATTCATGGGATTAGATTTTAAAGTTTAATAGAGAAAGGTTTAAATATAAGGTAGATGATTATTTATTCAGGAAAGCTGGCTGTAAAGCCATTGCAATTGTATTTTCACCATGGATTAGGGAGCTGTCTGAAGCATGGGGATCAATTTACACAAGCTATTTTAGTTCAAAGAAGTTCTACTAAAGAACATAATTTCACATACCATATTGGAATTTTGAAAATTGAAGGGCGATCATATTGGAACATAACTCAAAGTTATACTCTATCCGTCCTAAAAAGGATATCAATGTAGCAAATGGTATACGGATTAAGGAATTATTAAAACTTATATAATTATAATAGAAAATGACTATTATATCACTGAATAAAAGTAAACCTTCATTAATTAGATTAAAAATACACATATAATTAATGACTCAAATATTTACTAAGTAGTTACATAAGGGATAAATTAGGAATATATGTAATAAATGTTTTCTTGATTTGTAAAATTGACAAGTATTCCATCCGTCCTAAAAAGGATATCAATGTAGCAAATGGCACACAGATTAAAAAATTATTAGAACTTATATAATTATAATAGAAAATGACTATTATATTGGGAATACGCACATATAATTAATAAGTCAAATATTTACTGAGTAGTTGAAGGAGGGATAAATTATGAATATTTGTAATAAATGCATTTTTAATTTGTAAAATTAACAAGTACTCCCTCCATCTAAAAAGGATGTCAATGTGGCAAATGGCACACAGATTAAGGAATTGTTAAAACTTATATAATTAAAATAGAAAAGGACTATTATATCTCTAAATAAAAGTAAACCTTCGTTAATTAGATTGAGAATACATACATATTTAATGAGTCAAATATTTATTGAGTAATTGAAGGAGGGGTAAATTAGAAATATACTTAATAAATGTGTTCCTGATTTGTAAAATTGACGAATATTTTGATACAACAAAAATAAAAAATTTTGATATCCTTTTTAGGACAGATGGAGCATTTTGGCATAATAAAAATAGAAAATTTTGACATCCTTTTTAGGGTATAGGGAGCATAACAATGGATGTGAAAGTATGAAGTTTGTTAAAGAAATAAGGGGAGACAAATTTCTATTTCAGGGTTCGCATTCTTTTACTAATTTTATTTTACAAGAATTGTTAAAAATTCTGAAAAATAAAATTAAAAATAAGAACGACTTATAATTTACTACAGAAAAAGTTAATCAATATAAATAAAATCTACTTGAGGTGTTTTACTAGTTAGAGATGTTCTAAATCTATACTAAAGTATATTAAAGTTGAGCCAGAAGTTTGTGGATGTGACATTTTTCAAATCCCTACATTTTCATTGGCTTGCATCTTGCTACGTAGTGCTAGCTGTGTAGGCTTTTTAATTGCTTTCCCGCATCCATTAGCTCTGGATATCAGCAAAACCCATTGCTATACCAGAGGTTTTAGAAATCAATGAGTCCTAGATATCAATGCATTTGGATAATTGGTAATCTTCAATTACCTCTCCATCTTCATAGCAAAAGTACTCTGCATCTATCCTTATCCTAACCCATAGATGCACTCATTCGGAAATCATAGTGGTTAGGATCAGTATTCCTTAGTGGCGATATAATCCCTGTAATAAAATGATTATAAATAGAGAAGCTAATGTTCCTTTAAGGACTCATACCATAGATCTGGAGATGATTGTTCTGAGCAAAAGGATTAGCAGATGCTCTGAACTAATGCCATGGAATGTAAGACGTCGTAGAGCTAGATAGTCATATATTGGCACCCATCATTTATTATTGGTTGAGATCTCTCTCTCTCTCTCTCTCTCTCTCTCTCTCTCTCCCTATATATATATATATATATATATATATATATATATATATATATATATATATATATATATATATATATACGACATCGACAAAGAAAGACAGTAGCCTCGACAGAGAGAAAGAGAGGTAGAGAGAGCGTCTGGACTTGGCAGTAGAAATTTTAATGGCGAAGAGCACTTTGGGATATGTCTTTCTCAGTGAATTGGGAAGGGGAAAATAGGAACAACAAATTTTGTTCAGGGTGTTGAGAATGTGGGATACCTATAATGCACGAAGATCTGATGAGCAGATGAGCCTCGACATGTTAATTATGGATGAAAATGTGACGTTGTCTGTAATAATTTTCCTCTCTTTTTTTTTTTTTAATCTTTGTATGAGGAAAGTAGAGATTAAGAAATCTTCCTTGTTTGAAGATTCGAACTAATTTATATTCCACTGCAGGAAAATATGAAGTACTGTGTCATTAAAAGTAAATTCACCTCACAATTTCGTGAAAATATTCAAGAAGGGAAGTTCTATGTAATGCGCAATTTCATAGTATAACCACAAGGGCTAATTATAAATTATTGGGAGATGAATTAGAGATATTCATAGACAGGAGTACTTATGTTGAGGAAATGCACGGAGACTTGACACAAATTAAAAGATACAAGTTTCGTCTGAAGAGTTTTGAAAATATCCATGGTCGTCTTGGGGACATAAGCCATTTAGTAGGTAATGTATAGTTTCAAAGACAATTGATTTGCATACTATGACCATAAGAGCAACATAAGAAAACACTTATCATAAGAATTACAATGGATGAACTAAATGTAACTGACTGCAAATATTCTGAAAAATTTGTAGATGTGGTTGGTATGATTACTAGAATTTCCCAGGTAGAGGAGAGGATTAGACTAGGAAATCGTGTAAATTTGCAAACATTTACCATAAAGCATAAGCAGTAAATCCATTATAGTAGTGAGACATAATATCTTGCTTATACAATCATACAGAAGTTAATATCCTGCTATTTTACAAAGGCATGGAATTGCAACTAACATTATGGGGGCCCCTGAGCAATATTATTGACCGAGATAAAATGATTGTGGAAGAAAAGGTACAGACAGCAGTTTTCACTTCGATGATAATCAAGGACGATGATAGGAAATCATCGCTTTCAAGCAGCAGTGTGACAAAAGTCTACTTGAATTTGGATATAGAGGAGGTTGCTAGATTCTGAGCTTTGTAAGTAAATATGAAACTGACCCTTCACTAGATTGAATCACCTGTGGAAAAAAAAAAGAAAAAAAAAAGGCCAAATACCCCAAGGCAGCTAACCAGACAAATTGTATTTTTGCAGAACGAAGGAGAACAACCTTGTAGAAACTGCAACTCAAATGACAATTGCAAGTGTCTTTTTAACAAGGGATCAGTACAAAGCCAATAGAAAAACACTTGAGGAATTGAACGACATAGTAGCGACCGGAGGAGAAATGGTAATAGAAAATGTCAACATTTGAAATTTGATATTTCATGGAAATAGTGCATGACGTTAAACATGGTTTCTTGATCTACAGAATTAGACTTACCATTGTAAGATCAAGATTCACAATCTTGATGTGTTCAATGGCTAGAGATATACAGCATGTAGTAAATGTAGGAGGAAGCTTAAGGTATATAGGAAGAAATTATGCTGCGAGACCTGTGTTAAAGTAGAATATTACCCACAGCTTAGGTAACTTATTCAACCTCTATTTGTTGACTGCAAATCGAATTGCCATTACCTAGAATGCTATGCCCACATCTTGGTAAAACGCACGTAGGTATCGGGTTGAGACGATTGTGAGATATGCAACTGGAGAAGGACGATTTATTCTCTTTGATCGTGACATCGAGAAACTAATAAGAATCTAAGCAATAGAATTAGCTTAGAAAATTGCTGAGGTTTGTTCAGTGTACAGCTTTGCTTGAGTAAAACCCCTAAATTCCTAAAGGATTGAGATGCCTACTTAATTGTGCAAGACAATATAGATGATGAAATTCCAAAGCCCTTGCGATATCTAATAGGAAGAGAATATATGTGCCAGGTGAAGTTCAATGAGGCTACCAGGGGCACGTTAAGGGAGTGCTAGACAGTCAGTCGTTTCTATGACCCATATGATATCAGGGAGAACGAGCAGGATGATATTGAGATATTTCATGAATAACTGAGGCAAATTGAGCTTAGATGAATTTTAGTTGCATCCTTATGTGAACATGTTAATTAACTATAATATGTTTCGTATCATACTACACAAACGCAAAAACTACCATATGAAAATAGCAGAGATCATGAAACAAGTGTTCTTACACCAAAGCGAATAGGAGAACAAAGAGGGACAACGACAAGGTAAGGTTGTGACTTGAATTGTACAGAGTATAGATGAATCAAATCTATACTAAGATAGTGTTAACAAAAAAAATGGCAGAAATCGAAGTGAAGGTGAAGATGTTGAGGTATTGAAGACGATGGCATCATCAAGTTTAAGGAAGAAGAGAGCAATGTGACGAAAGTAGCAGCAACAAGAGTATTGCCCGCAGAATGCGTAGTAGTAATGATAGTGTAAACAATAGCAGTAGTAGAACTTCATGTAATGTTAAATCGGCCGAACTGCAAGGACTTCCCAATGTACATATTCAAATTCAGAAAACATCAATATGCTCATATATATGCCTCTACTTTGCAACCGCTTTGCCTAGCATTCTATCGCTCTCTTTCTCACTCTTTTTGTTATTTTAAGAGGAATTGCAAATCATGACGGTTGTGATGAGTTGCATTAGGTATCATTAGATCTCATTCCACACGGATTATGAACAACTGCTTTTTTGCTTGACAAAAACTAAATCAATTAGATAGAAAAAAACAAAGATATCAATATATTTTATGTATTCTACTGTACAAACTGATTCTGATAAGTAAGATTAATAACATGTTAAAATGGTAGTAACAAATTAGCACCATATGGAAAACAAACAAAAGCGAAATCTTTTTATTCCAAGAATTAGCAATTGATAGGTGTCGCGCTTTGCTTTATGACTGAGCTAGTGTTGTTAGGAATATAAACTCTACCTTTACTCAAAACAAAATAGTTCCTTGATCTTTATTTACAGCCCTATGATTTTATCTTCACATTGCCATAATTTCCTGTTTCTATGATAATAATCTATGGCTTTGATAGGCTTAAATCCATGGTAACCCTTTTACAGGTATTTTGAAGAATTAATTTGGATTTTCCTATTCTTTATTCACACCCTTTTTCTTTTTGTATCTGGCTTTGAAAAGAATGCCCCTTCTTGAAATTCTATTTCCCACAAAAAAAATATTCCCCAGAGGCTACCCTTTTATCTAACTATGCACTTACTATATGAAATTAACAACTAAGCACTAACTATATGAAATTAATGAGAACTGCACATCTTTTGAAGAAAAAATACTTTACTCTATTTCGCCCCTTTAATATCAACCCTCCCTCCCGACTAAAATTCCCAACTCCTCTCTTCAAAAGATTAATTAATAACTATGCATTTACTATATGAAATCAATGAGATCTGCACATCTTCTGAAGAAATATACATACCCTCTATTACATTTAAAATACATTAAGTTCACTATAAATAAATGCAATGTTATTCAATGGCAGATTTTACAAAACTTGGAATTTGAAAAGCCCAGGTACAATAACTTAGGCATTCTCATTGATAAATGAATAATATTGGTACATCTAATATCACAATCCAAAGACATTCATGTTTTCAATGTTCAAAACAATATGACCAAGAACATTCTCTCACCGTAATTGTGATCCTATTTTGGGAACAGTCGTAATTATTCTCTATAAATTCTGGTTTTTTATTAAAAACAAAAATTTTAAAAATAAATATTGGCATATTAAACAACAAAAAAAAATCCAAAAAGGCACATCTTTTCAATATCCAATACAAAATGGCCAATAGCATCTTCTCATAGTAAAGGTTTATCAATCTTGAAACAGACATAATTCTCTATAAATTCTTCTATTCCTTCTCATTTCTTAAAAACAAAGGATAACTTGATTAAATTTCATAAAACAATCTACAACTATGTTAGAAAATTCATCTCAAGATTTCATTCTACAATGTTCAAGTATCTAGATCTTATACCTTCTACTACATAGAACATATTATGTTGTGAAATATTCCATTACATCAGAAGTTAGTAGTCATATGTCTTATTTAAAAAAAAAAAAGCATCAGACTACATTCCTTTAAACAAAACATGAAAAAAAAGCAACAAAAAAAAAAGAGGGTATTCTAATAACATTTACATAACAGCATTTTTTTTCATAAAGTACAAAATTAATAACAATAAATATGACAATTCTATGACAGAAAGTGCATGTTTGCGGAGAAGATTACGGTATGATATCCTGGCTTTTAGGAAGATACGATGTACCAAATGCAAAACTCTTTCATATGGTACTGCAATTTCAAACAGACAACAAAAAATGCTTACATTAAGTAATTCTGAGCTATAATACATTGTGTAATGCCAAATTTAAGATAGAATATTCTTTGTTTATATAACATACAGTTACTAATTGCAAAACTGAGAAATTTAGCAAAATCTTATTATGGAAAACCAGCTCATGAATGCAATTATTGTGAAGCAATATTTTGGGAACAAGAAAAATTAAAGAAGTCTGTGGAAAGAAGAAGTCCAATTTATAAGCTTTGTTGTAAGGAGGAAAAAATCAAATTGCCAAAAAAAAAAAAAACCCTAAAACCCCTTAGATCATTATTAAATCTTGAGTTGGGAACCAGTCAATAGGATTTCTTGAAAATATTAGAGCATATAATTCAATGTTCTTAATGACTTCTATGGGGGCCAAAGCTGATAATAGATTTAACCATCAATTTGCACCATATATATATAGAATTAATGGTGAAAATTATCATCGAATAGGATCTTTGATTCTAGCAAGGGAAATCAGTGCTCATTTTATCTAGCTATACTTTCATGACACCTCAAATGAAGTTCAAAATAGACTTAAAGCAGTGAATCAAGGAAAGTACAATGAAAACCTTAGTGAAAGCATAACACAGTCTTTGCTTTCTATGCTTGATGAACACAATGAATTAGTGAAGGTTTTTAGAATGGCCAGAGATAGGTACAATTCTTCAAACATCTCAAACTTCACCATTGGATTATTTCACAAAAGAACTTTTAATCCAAGAAGTACCATGCTCCCACTGCAAAAGAAATAATATCATTAATTGTTGGTGATATATCTCAAAGAACAAGAGATAGAGACACTGTTTTACAATCTACATCTAGAAGCCTACAAAGAATCAGCCATTTGCATCCTTCTTATATGGCATTACAATATTCATTGTTATTCCCATATGGTGAAGATGGATTTCATCTTGAAATACCATATGCAAAGAATGAAGGTCGAAGATGCACAAAGCGTTCATATGTGACTATGAGGGAATACTATTCTCACGTTCTACAGTACAGAAAATCAAAAAGTACATTGTTGTTCTAATCTGGAAGGTTACTTCAATAATACATTGTGGATTGTTACTCATCAATTGAACAGTCACGTCTACAATGGATTTCTCAGCACCAAGGAGATCTAATGACTGAATTGTACAAAAACGTATATGATGCAATTGAAAGAGATGATAATGATACAAGCAAATTGGGAAGAAGAACTATCTTACCATCATCTTTCACAAGCAGCCCTAGGTACATAGCACAAAACTATTAGGATGCAATGGCTCTTTGTAGGTGCTTTAGCAACTCAGATCTCTGTCACATTTACTACGAATCCAAACTGGCCAGAAGTCCAAGAGGTATTATTTGAATTACTAGGGCAGAAAACAGATAATAGGCCTTGCATTGAAGTCCGAGTATTCAAAATGAAACTTGATGAAATGATGGAGGACATTATTCAGAAAGAAATATTTGGAAAATTTGATACAGGTATTCTAAATTTATCAACTATTGTTAAATTTATTATATTACATTCATAGAGTAATACTTATTATTCTTATTATCAACAGAATGTCATAGTTTATCATCATTTTATATCAACTATACATAATCACTATAATCTTCTCTTTATAACACAGTTGTATATACAATTGTATTCCAAAAAAGAGGCCTACCACATTCACATATCATCATTTGAATCAACCAATGTTCAAAAATACAAAGTTCTGAGCACATTGACAAAGTCATTTCAGCTGAAATACTTGATCAAATAAGTGATCCAGAAAGGTTTCATTCAGTCACACAATTCATGATGCATGCTCCTGTGGTGTTAGATATGAAACTTTACCTTACATGATAGAATGTAATATTCAACAACCTTACTTTACATAGCAGTCAAATTAACGCACAATTTCATACACTGGCATTAAGTCCATCATGAATTTACTATGAATAAATTTTGTAGGACACTGTTCAAAGATTTTCCCAAGGCATTTCAAAATATGACATCAATTGATAAAAGTGGATTTTGTGTATATAGATGAAAAGACACTAGCATATTCATTGAGAAAAATGGCTTCGATTTGGATAATAGATTTTGTTAGCCTCAAGGGCATTCTCCTATGTTTTGACTTATGACAAATGTTGATGAAGACTAACTTATATGACATACATGTGATAAGACATGTTTGACTCAGTTCTTTCAAGGCATACATATAAGATTGCTAAGCAGCTCTTGAGGAAATGAAATCCAAAGTAGTGATTGATCAAGAACAACCTCAACCTAAGAGCTCACAAGATCATGAAGTTCTTGAGAAAGAACTTTAGACTAGAAATCCTTTTGTTAAGGTATTTTGTGTAAATTTCTATGTCTTCTTTACCTTATGATTCAGTTTATTTCTACCTTGAAGCACACAAGCAAAAAGATTTCAAAGTATTAAATCTTCAAAATTTTGGATTGAGTAGTTTGGATGACTCTGCATCTAAAAGCTTCGTCCAAAACTCTGTGAACAGTGTCAACATATTTCTGCCTAGAAAAGTGTTATTTTGGACTCACCTTTTGAATGCATTCTCATCTGATCCTTGAATCCAAAACTTTAGAAAACCTGACAACGTGAAACTAGTCGTTTCTAGCCATTGGAGCTTTAATTTTTGCTTTTATAAAAGGTTTTAAAACTCAATTTTAAAGTAGATTTTTATCCTATCTTTCTAAAAAACACTCATACTCTCTAGAATACAAAAATCTCCCTTTTATTAGTGCTTCCAAGTGAAATCAAATTGCTTCAAAAGGTAAAGGTTGTTGATGCTCATTTGTTTGTATATTTGCTCAAAAGTGTGGGCTATTTCTAATTCATTTCTATAATTCTTTTTGTACATCAAGGTTGTGGTGTAAAACTCATTTGGTGTGAGCCTTGATTAGTTGTTGATTGAGAGATTTTAGTAAAACCAAGTGTGGTAATCCTCTTCTGTAATTGGTGTAGTTAGACACCATTGAGTTGGCTAAGTTTAAAGAAATCTGGTTTAAAATTCTTAAGTATAACCTTAAGATAGTAGATGTAGATCTCAGTAGATCAAACCACTATAAATCTTGTGTTCATTCTTTTTATATTTAATTTTGACAGGCTGCGAACTTCCTTCCTTAAAAGTTTTCAAATCATTCAAAAGAAATTTTTATAATTCTCACCAACCCATCTTCATTCTAGTATTAATTGTCCATCTCTTGTCTTATCTCATTCAGATCGTAGTTGGTCTTTAAGATGGTTCAAAGGCTCTTCGTTGTATTTCTAGCAAACTCCTCTATCTGAAATACTAAGAGAGGATTTCAAAAAAATATATTTTTGAAAAGTGTTTTAAATTTGTCAAAAACCTTATTCACTCCCCTCCACCCAAGGTTTTTCATTTAGTATCAGAGCGTTAGTCTACTATTCTTCGGCTAAACAGCCTTGTAGAAAAGATTCTTATGGCAAATATCTCCTATCTTCTCTATGTTGAAGGATTCTCAATATATAGACCTCCTTTGTTCACTGAGAGTAATTATACATTCTGAAAAAATCGCATGAAGATCTATGTTTGATCAATTAATTTTGAGTTATGAAACTTAATTGAAAAAGAACCATATGTTCTTCTAGAAGTACTGAAGATCGAATAGTTCCAAAATAGAGTGACGAATATGATGCTAAAGACAATACCAAAATGACATTGAATTTTCAAGTTATGAACATTCTATGTTATGCCCTTGATGCCACTAAATATAACCGAGTAAGTGGTTGTGATTCAGCCCATAACATGTGGAGATTACTTGAAGTCATCCATGAGGAGACAAATCAAGTGAAAAAGTCTAAGTTAGGACTTTTGATTCATAATTATAAACTATTTACTATGCAGCTAAATGAGAGTATAACTGATATGTTTACTAGATTTACAAATATTACAAATGGACTTAAAACTTATACAAAAAGCTATTCCCTTGGTAAACAAACTAGAAAAATTCTGGATGCTTTGGCAAAGAGCTGGCAACCTAAAATTCTAGCTGTAGAGGAATCAAAAGACCTGAAAACCTTAGTGACTGAAGAGCTAATTAGCTCTTTCCTAACTCATAAAATAAAACTCAAAAGCTTTCAAGAGTCTGATGACCATGACAAAGGCAAAAGAGGAATAGCACTGAAAGTAGCTGATGAAGATGCTGAAAATAGTCAATCTGATAGTGATGATGGAACTAAAGTGGATACTGAAGAATTGGCCATAATTGCAAAGAAATTCAGAAGAATGTTCAAAAAAGGAAACTTCAAAAAAGGAAAGAATTTCGTGAAAAGAAAAGGACAGGTGTCATCCTTTTAACCTCAATATTATGAATGTAAGAGTACGGTACACTTCATTACTAACTGCCCAATAACCAAAGAGAAATAAGGTAAAATGCTCAAGAAGAAAAAGAAGGACCTGAAAACAAAGAAGGAAAAAGGACTAATAGGAACTTGGGACCAAAATGACTCCAAATCTGAGGAAAATGGAGATTCTGAAAATGAAACTACTAACATATGCTTCATGGTAGTGGAGGATAAAGTAAACTCCTTCTCATCTAACCTTGTAGCTGAATTGCATGATTCTACTTACAATAATATTGATTATCAAAATGCTCTTCTTATTGATATGTTCCGTGAACTAAAAAAAATTGTCAAAAAGGAACAAGGAAATGAAGGTGAAAATTAATTCACTATCAATTGAAAACTACAATCTGATAAGTGAGAACAAAACTCTTCTTGACTCCATGTGCTGCTTGAATGTTGAAAAATAAATCATTTCTACTTTTTTGAACTGTTCTACTCTTGAGAATAAATATTTGTATGATCAAGTATCATCTCTTGAAGTCATGATCTGTGAATTTGATAATATAAAAATGAAAGTTGATGATCCCACTACTTGTATTGAAAAATCCACTGATGGCCGAAACAAAATGAATAAACTTCTTGGAGCTCAATGGATAGCTGGAAATAAAAATGGCCTTAGCTATAGTAATCTGCACAAATAAGAAAAACACAAGTCTTATTTTGTAAAAGCAAGCTCCTCAAACAGAAATTATACATATTGCACTTATTATGGTAAAAATGAACACATTACATCTAGGTGTCACATTAGAAAAAGTATTGGTTTAGGAATGAAAACTGATTGGAAAATGAAAAGAATCACTACTAACCCCTATGGACCAAGAAGATATGGGTACCAAAAATCACTCTCTCATCTTGTGTATAGGTACATTTATTAGAGAAAATGAGCTTCACAAAGTGATTCTTGGATAGTGGATACTCAAGACACATGACCAGAAATGCAACTTTATTAGAAGATGTTAAAGTTACAAATGATAGATTTGTTACCTTTGGAGACAAAAAAAAAAAAGAAAAAAGAAAAGATACATGATATAGGTAACATTAGTAAATGATCTTCAACCATTATCAAATAAGTATTATTGATTGACGAGCTAAAATACAACTTACTTAGCATTAGTCAATTGTGTGATAATAGTTGCAAAGTTATTTTTTAGAAAGATTCTTACTCTATTATAGATAGCTCAAGTAATAAAACAAATTTTGTAGCCAATCGGGTTGGAAATGTATATGTATTCTTTCTTGATGATCTTATGGCTCATAATATTATATGTATTTCCATACATGATAATGATGGCTATCTATAGCATAGAAGACTAGGTCATATATCATTTGATTTGCTAAACAAATTGTCTTCAAAAGAGCTTATTAGGGGACTACCCAAAATAAGGTTTGATAAAAACAGAATTTGTGATGCATGCCAATTTGAAAAATAAATCAAAACCTCATTTAAGTCTAAGAAAATAATTTTCACATCAAAACTACCCCTTGAATTAATATTTATGGATTTGTTTGGTACTATGAGGGCCATTAGTCTTGGTGGTAAGAGGTATGCTTATATTCTAATAAATGATTTCTCAAGATTTACTTGGATTTTGTTTCTTGGACAAAAAGATGAGGTATTTTCTAAATTCTCCAGAGTATTTAATCGCGTCCAAAACTCTATTAGATCCAAATTGATTTCTATTAGGAGTGACAATGCTAAAGAATTTTGCAACAATGAGTTTGCACATTTTTGTGATGAAAATAGAGTTTTTCACAACTTTTCAACTGCTAAAACCTCTCACAAAATGGTATTGTTGAAAGGAAAAATAGAAACTTGCAAGAAATGACTAGATCCTTGATTTGTGAAAACTCTCTTCTAAAATACTTTTGGGCTGAAGCTATCAATACAGCATATTACATTGTTAACTAAGTCATGCTGAGACATTTTCTAAAGAAAACACCCTTTGAGCTTATATTTGAATGAACTCCATCAATTTCCTATTTTAAAGTATTTGGCTTTTGTTCTTAATACCTAAGACAATCTTGAAAAATTTGATAACAAATCCAATGAGGCTATATTCCTTGAACACTCTTCTAATAAAAAGGTATATAGAGTGTACAATAAGAGAACTCTATGTGTGGAAGAATCCGTACATATTGTCTTTGATGAATCTAACATTTATACATCAAAAAAGATGATGATGATGATGATGATGATGATGATGATGATAATATAGGGAGTTCAAAAGAAAAAGGCAAAGAATAGCATAAAACACTATCGCTGGACATTCATGCCAAAGAAGATGAATTGGAAGAGTAACATGCTGAATAAAACAAGCAAGAAACTGAAGAGCTTACTGATCAAGGGCTACCAAATGATTGAAAGAACAAAATCGGTCATCCAAAAGAGCAAATTATTGGTGTCCTAGTTGTAGAGTCAAAACTATATGGTATTTTGTAGATAATTTTGTTTTACTTTCTAATATTGAACCTAACTATATTGATGTGACCTTGTATGATGATTTTTAGATACTAGCTATGCAAGAAGAGCTGAATCAATTTGAGAGAAATTAAGTTTGAAAACTCGTCCCTAGACCACTTGATCATCTAGTTATTGGTGCCAAGTGGATTTTCAAAAACAAACTTGATGGACATGGAGTGGTGATTAGAAATAAAGCTAGACTTGTTGCACAAGGATTCAATCAAGAAGAAGGCATTGACTATGAGGAGACATTTGCTCCCGTTGCTAGATTAGAGTCCATAAGAATGCTACTTGCCTTTGCATCTTTTAAAAATTTCATGATTTATCAAATGGATGTTAGAAGTGCATTTTTGAATGGTTTTATTGAAGATGAGGTATATGTAGAAAAACCTCCGAATTTTATTCATGAGCACTTTCTAGATCATGTTTTCAAATTTTCAAAGGCTCTTTATGTTTTAAAACAAGTCCCATAAGCTTGGTATGAAAGGCTCAATGGATTCTTACTCTTAAAAGGTTTTTTAAGAGGCTTGGTCGATACTTCACTATTTATTAAGTCAGAAAATTCTGATAACCTTCTCATTCTCCAAATTTATGTTAATGATATCATTTTTGTGCTACTAATGAATTCTTGTGTAAGATTTTTGCCAAGACTATACAGCAAGAATTCAAGATGAGTATGATGGGAGAACTCAACTTCTTCTTCAAGCTGTAAATTAAACAAATCAAGGATAAAATTTTCCTAAATCAAGCTAAGTACGTTAAGGAACTGCTCAAAATGTTCGGTATGAATGAAGTCAAAGAAATCAGTACACCTATGGGCACTTTTCTAAAGCTTGATAAGGATGAAAAGGGTAAGAAAGTGGACGATTCAAAATACAAAGGTGTGATTGGAAATTTGTTATATCTTACTGCTAGCTGACCAGATATTATGTTTTCAGTTTGTCTTTGTGCCAAATTTCAATCGTGCCCAAAGGAATCTCATCTATATGCCGTGAAACGCATCCTTAGATATTTGGTTGGAACATATGATTACAATTTATGGTATCCTCGTACTAACACCTTTGATCTTATAGGCTACACTGATACAGACTATGTAGGCTGTAAAGTTAAACGAAAAAATACTAGCGGGCACTGTTAATTTCTTGGATATTCTCTAGTGTCATGGCATAGTAAAAAAACAGGCTTGTATATCCTTATTTACAACCGAGGCTGAATATATTGTAGCAGGGAATTGTTGTGCACAAATTTTATGGATGAAAATACATTGCTTGATTTTGGTCTCAATTTTGATTCCGTACCTATACTATGTGATAATACAAGTTCAATTAATTTAACAAAAAAATCCTGTTTAACATTCTAGGATCAAATATATTGAGATTAAGCATTATTTTATTAGAGATCATGTGCTCAAATGTGATGTTTGTGTAGAATATATCCCTACAAATGAATAACTTGCAAATATATTCACAAAACCCCTAGCTGAAGACAGATTCTTCTTTCTGAGAAGAGGATTGAGCATCACAAAAATTGCATGACCAAAATTTTGTTGGAAAAGGTTTGACCGTTTGTTTTTGCAGGTCTCTAAAGAAACATAATTTCGGATGGAGATTTTGAATGCAGCATTTCGAAGAGTAAATCCAAAACACATCTTCCAAAACTCTCACTTTAAAGAATTCCTTTTTCGATGAAGCCTCAATCCAAAATGAAAACAACCTGATGCTTCGTATGTCCTTAAAAAATAACTGCTTCCAGATTATTCCTTTTAAAATTCAAAATAATAGCGCTTTTTTCAAGATAACTTTTGAAATCTCTGATAAAAAGCCATTTTCCAATGTACTTGATTGTACTTATCTTCACAACCTCCTAGGAAATCACAAAAAGCTTTTCTCTCTATTCTCTCTTGGATTTTGAAATCAACCAAGAACTCCATCTTTCTTCTTTCAAAACTTTTCTAATTTCTCTCTGAACAACTGAAAGCCCAAGCCTTTACCTAAATCCCCTAAATCGACCAAACCCAAGCTAAAGAAAGCCCAAAAAATCACTTTATCAATGAAGCAAAAATCAGCTATTGAAACTAAATCGACTGCAAAGGAAAAAGGAAAGGAAGTCGTTCCCGAACTCGCAGCTTCTTAGACCAATTCTTTAAAATCAACTCCGGAACAGGAAAGTTTCGAAACCCAAGTATCTCATTTTCTAGACTCTAAAAGTGAATCCGATTTTAATGAATAGGTTTCAAGAAACCGAACTGTGATTGTTGGTTATCGCGCAAATCTAGAGTCTTTTCTGAATTTTACAAATGTGTTGAATATGTTTGAATCTCTTGGGTGGGGAGCCCTGTTATCTGTTAATGAAATGTTGTTTACTACTCTCGTATGGGAATTTTATGCTAAACTGAGAAAAGGCCGATTCGAAGAGATTGGAGGGGATTTTATAGTCCAGTGGTACATTTCAAGGGTTGGGGGAAAGAACATTGAGTTTAATCATCACCTATTAAACAGAATATGTGGAGTTAGAGATGGCGGGATTCAATTTTTTGAACTGAACAAGTTCCCGGAAGGAACTGATCTGTTTGATTTGGAAAAGTTTGAAAAAATATTTATTGGCGGGAAGAGTTTTAAGAACTCAAGTGATAGGAACACTAAGTGTTTGAATGGACCGGGTAGGATTCTGCACCACATGGTTTCAACTGTGGTGGTTTCAAGTTTTGGTCACAAAACCTCTATAAATATTATGCAAATGGTAATAATGTTGGCGCTCTTCGAAAATAGGCCAATAAGTTTTTGGTATCTTGCTGTGAAATTAATGATACAAACAAGAAATACCTCCAACAAAGCCCTACCTTATGGAAACTTATTAACTAAAGTGTTCAGACATTGTAGTGTTGATTTGAGTTCTGTCACCCCTTTTTCTTCGAAGATGAATGTGTACAGTTTTGAGTCGTTCGAAAGGATGGGATATGTGAGAATGGAAAATGAGTGGAAGCTGCTTAGAAATGCAGCTGATGATGAAAAAGAAAAGTTGTTAAAGGTTAAGGCCGAAGGTAAGACTACCCAACCCGTAGGAGCAAAACGAAAGGCTAAGTTAGAAACTCAAGAAGAATCCTCTAGCAAGGGAAAACAGATAAATTAGGACACATGCATTAATCAGAGTATTTTGGAAGCAATCAATTTGCTAGCTGTTAAGGTAGACAGCCTTAGCTCAAAAATCCAAATGTTTGAGTACAAACTACCTACTGTTGAAAAGAAGGATCATAAGGCTGCCTAAGAGGAAAAACATGTCAAAGGAATCACCTCTCCACATGCTATAGAAGGAGCTGGTCAATAGATTGAACAAGTAAAATAGCTAAGCCAGGGAAAGGAATTTGGGCAAACAGTAGCTAGTCTAAAGGATAAGGAACTAAAGGTTGATGCTCCTGTCTCAGTTGCCCCTACTGAAATCCCTGTCTCATCTAGAAAAAGATAAAAGTATGTGGTGGTTAAGAGAAAGTCCAGCCGTATTGCTGAACAGCATTTCAAAAAGGGTGTTGGGTCCAATACAGAGACCTTCCATATTTCATAAATGATCATTTCTGCAGACTGCTTACCAGACTTCCTCTACCAGAACATTTTTTTTACTGCATTTTCATTGACACTTACTTTTATCATTTCTGCACTCGTCTTTGAACAGTTTACATTATGCATTTCTCCTGCTCTATCTGTTAAATATATATCTCATCTATCTGTATTCTGCACAACTTATTTGATATCCTTATTCTCTGCTTCTGCATTTTGATTAATGACAAAGAGGGAGAAAAATACAGATTGTGGACTGGATATTGTGGATATATGCTGGTACTGCTGTGAATGGAATGTGGATATATATTGTGGAAATATACAGATTGTGAGATTGTTGTGGATATATAGTTTGTTGTTGGATATTGTGAATATATGCTAGTACTGTTGTGAATAGACTGCGGATATACATTGTGGAAATATACAAATTGTGAGATTGTTGTGGATATATAGTTTGTTGCTAGATTGTTGATGACTATTGCTGATTGTTGTTAATATATAGATTGTTATTGATGATGATTATGGAATAGTGAGCGATTGTGTGATGATGTAAATTCTGAATATATACTGGTTGTATATAATGAAAATTAGTTATTGAATATGACTATATCCATTTATGATCATAGTTTAAAGATATGGGCATTTTAATGGAGTCTATATTGAGGTATTGTTGTTGTTAAGGTCAAAGGAGATTGAAATATGTGTATGAGTCCATTGTACATTTTAATAATTTGATTTTTAGATAACCAAATAATCTGTTTTGAAAATGATTGTGATATGCTCTATGTTAAAAAATCTTGGATATGAGGATATTTATACTTATATCTTTGATTGCTAAAAAAAAAAAAAAAAAAATCTTAAAGTCTGAAATATCTTGAGAAAATTAGGCTGGATCAAAATCTCTGAATTTTTTTTTTTTTTTTTTACCTGCACATGCATAGGGGGAGTTTTGGACTCATATTTCTTCAATCCAAAAGTCTTGTCCAAAAATGGGTTCTAAAAAGGCTGGCTTCTATATAATTTTACCCTATTTTGGACACATGTTTTGGACATCCAAAACCTTAAGTCCAAAAGTTCCATAGTCTCACTTCTCCTAGTTTGAATGCACATTTTGGAAGTTCAAAATTTTAAATCCAATCTTTCTCTCAAATCGCACTTTGTGGCCTCATACCCTATGTTTATATATGCACATATTAAGGGGGAGTATTTTATCTTATGATTTATATTCTATACTTCCTTGTGTAAATATCTATACATTTTTTTTAAGTGCGACTATTCTTTTAAGGAATAGTCGTGTGATGGAAGAAAGGAGGATATGGAGGTATGTTGGGCCATAGGCTCATTGAGCCATGTTTGTGAGTATATGCTTAAATGTTCTTATCTTAATCTCATATGCACTCTTTAAATCCTATAATGAGATATTGCCTTTCAATGAAAAATATTCTTATTTCTTTCAGTCTAACATATATGTACTATTTATATCATTATTTTTATATCACACTCCCATCAAATTTATCATCACTCAAAAAGGGAGAGATTGTTAGCCCTAAGGGCATTCTCCTGTGTTTTGACTTATGACAAACATTGATGAAGACTAACTTGTGTGACGTACATGTAATAGGACATATTTGACTCAGTTCTTTCAAGGAATATGCATATAAGATTGCTAAGAAGCTCTTGAGGAAATGAAATCCAAAGTAGTGATTGATCAAGAACAACCTCAACCTAAGAGCTCACAAGATCATAAAGTCCTTGAGAAAGAACTTTAAACTAGGAATCTTTTTGTTAATGTATTTTGTGTAAATTCCTATGTCTTCTTTACCTTATGATTCAGTTTATTTATAATTAAAAGCACACAAACAAAAAGATTTCAAAACATTAAATCTTCAGAATTTTGGATTGAGTAGTTTGGATGACTCTGCATCCAAAAGCTTCGTCCAAAACTCTGTGAAAAGTGTTAAAATGTTTCTGCCTAAAAAAGTGCCATTTTAGACTCACCTTTTGGACGGACTCTCGTCCAGATCATTGAGTCCAAAATTGTGAAAAATCTGACAACGTGAAACTAGTCGTTGGAGCTTTACTTTTTACTTCTATAAAGAGGTTTCAAAACTCGATTTTAAAGTAGATTTTTATCCTATCTTTCTAAGAAACACTATTACTCTCTAGAATACAAAAATCTCTCTTTTCATTAGTATTTTAAAGTGACATCAAATTGTTTCAAATAGTAAAGATTGTTGGTGCTCATTTGTTTGTATATTTTCTCAAAAGTGTGGGCTATTTCTAATTCATTTCTATAATCCATTTTGTACATCAAGGTTGTAGTATAAAATTCATTTAGGGTAAGCCTTAATTAGTTGTTGATTGAGAGGTTTTAGTAAAACCAAGTGTGGTGATCCTCTTATGTAATTGGTATAGTTAGACACCATTGAGCTAGTTGAATTTAAAAAATTTGGTTTAAAATTCTAAAGTGTAAACTTAAGGTAGTAGATATAGATCTTGATAGATTGAACCACTATAAATCTCGTGTTCATTCTCTTTGTATTTAATTTTGACAGGCTGCAAACTTCCTTACTTAAAAGTTTTCAAATCATTCAAAAAAAAAATATTTATGACTCTCACCAACTCATTTTCATTCTTGTATTAATTGTACATCTCTTGTCTCATCTCATTCAGATCGTAGTTGGTCTTTAAGATGGTTCAAAAGCTTTTCGTTGTATCTCTAGCAAACTCCTCGATCTGAAATACAAAAGGAGGATTTCAAAAAAATAGATTTTTGAAAAGTGTTTTAAATTTGTCAAAAACTTTATTCACTCCCCAAGATTTTTTAGATTTGTTGTTCCTTACAGTAGATTTCTATTACTCAAATATCAAAGCTATATAAATGTTGAATTCTGTAATAAATCACGGATAATGAAGTGCTAATTCAAATATGTGAACAAAGGCTGTAACATCCCTCATTCTCTTCTTGTCGCAGTGGGCCAGCTCAAGTGGAATGTCGCCCCATCTGAATCCTCAGACTAGGGGTCTTTATAATGATATAAACTTAAAGCAAGCATGTACAGGTCAAAGCTTAAGTAAATACATGAAACATACTCTTTCATTATAAATCCATGAGTTGTGATAGATACATTATCAGGGTTCCCAAAATATACTAGTCAAAATAGTCTCATCATCCATGCACAATGATCTTGCTAAAAGATTCGCTAACTAACGCTAGATGGCAAAGTCCGGGTAGTACCGTCGCTAGTCTTCAGCTCCAATCCCTAAAATAGAAAAGACAAACACACGTGTGAGTGGTATACTCAGTGAGTCCCGTGTGTGCTAGTGTTTTACTCAGAAGAGAAAGACATTTTTCAATTTCTTTATTGAAATAATTTTTGTGCCAAGAAAATAGTACTATTTTATAATTTTGGTTCAATATGTCATGTACATTTGAAAAACAGTGGCTTCTAAACACATGGCCCCTAATTCATTAAATGTGGATTCTTCCCCAATTGGAAGTGCGACCCGCGTGCAAAGTTCAAGGAACTTCGCCTTCGGCTACATGGTCTCTTGTGCCAAGGACTACGCCTTACAGCACGTCACCCGTGATATGCCGAAAGGGTGAGCAGCGTACAAATGTACCTCATCGTGCACTAGGGATCTTTTACTTGCCATCATAAGTCAGGGGTCCCAATCCTAACGTCAATCACCATCGAGGTGGCAAGGGATTGAACACACCGAGTGTCCCCACTCGGTCTCATGTGAACAACCCACTATCACAATCAATAGGCAATTGCTGGGCTTACAATGGCTAGCCAAGGACGGCTAATTCCATTGTCCTATCACCCCGTTCGGAGTAAGATAAGCCCAATAACTAGACCAGGTTATTTGGGTTCATCTAGCTTTAACGAAGGCTAGTACAAAGGTCAAAGCCCTTGATGAGTACTCAACGTCACCACTGATTTACATATTCAATATTCTCATTTGAAAGGAGTCTACTCTCCCCGAAGGGAATTCAAAATAACTCATTCTTGGGGCCAAACATCATTTTATAAAACTTTTACATCACCCGAGTGGGTATTTTCAAGAGCTAGCAAAATTGTATAAATTTCATCTCGGAAGCCATTAAGCATAAAGAAAGCTCATTGAAACATTTCGTTCATCTCGAAAGTCTTTAAGCATAAAGTAAGCTTATTGAAACATTTCGTAAATATCAATTAGATTGGATTCATAGGCTTCAATCATATCAAGAAGACATAGTTTATATCAGAGAAACATTAAACTTTATCAGAAAAACACATAGCAAATGGTAGTTTTAAAATCAAGAGACTCACATTGTATAATAGGTCGAAGTTGCACTTGTTTAGACCTAAAAGGTGTTCTCTTGACTTGATTCACCTACACCATTGGTATATCCCTTTGTTATTACTCAATGGTTTCAAATTCTTAATGGTTCGAATAAGGTTTCTAGAATCTCTCTAAAGAAATAAATGAATTAACGCTTTTAATGGTTTTCCTGATTTTACAGCTTTACCACTCTCCACCATTCTTCGCATAACTTATTCAATATAGGTCCAAATAAGGTGAGGCTACTTCCATAATATTCCCAATATCCCTTTATCAATCCCAGGTCATGAGTCATGCAAACTCTATCCCATTTTGTACAGTTTTTCAGTTGATTCCACTGTTCCGAGTTTGGAGTTCAATTTCGTCACTTTCCAGTATTTTGTTCATAACCCTTCCAATTCAGGTCCAAATGAGGTGAAACCACATCCTAAATACTCCCAGGATATTTCTCTATCAATTTCAGGTCATGGGGTATTCAAACCTCTCCCCATTCCATTCAGTTTTTCAGCTAAACCCGCTGCTCCGAGTTGGTGATTCAAATTTATAGTTTAAGACCCCAACTTGTTTTAACTTATTCCCCTGATTTCTTCAACATACCATACCTCATTTAAACCCTTCAATACTTCATTTAACATCCCAATATCAGTTTTCTATTAGGTTTTCATATCCAGCACTTCTCTTTTATCCATCTGAATTATTTATTCCAAACTATTTAAACCAGAAAATTTTGGCAGATTACATTATTCTTGCTATTTCTGATCTCTTAGTCATCCAAACCCACATCACCTGATTCAAATCCTTTCTAACTAGTCTAGGACAGGCTTAGGATTATTCATGTTCAAATTCCAGCAAACCATCACTCTAAAATGAACTGAAAATCATGCCTACTTCATCACTCATCCAACCGGTTAACCAACCATCACAAAATCAACATATTTTCACTACTTAACTTCAACAATATTCACATGCAGCTAGCTTCCAACTTCTAGTATTATTTTTTAAGCTTTGGAGAAGTGATCTCTTACCTTTCTAAGATGAAGGCAAGCTGTAACTCTCCCTCATTTTCTTTCTTTTCCTTTCCTCCTCTCCTTGCTGTCGATTCTTCTCTTCTTCCTCTTGCTACCGAAATTCTCTCTTTCTCTCTTCTAGTCTTTCTTTTGTTTTCTCTTCCTCTCTTTCTCTGTTTTTCTTCTCTCCTTACTGCTCTCTCTCTTGGACCGAAATCCTCCCCCTTGCTCCTATTTATAGAGCTTGCTCCCCTTGGTCTTATTTTGGACTTTATAAAAGATCTAGGGTGAGTTGGCAATTTTTAGAAGTCTTGAGACTTCTCTAGGTTTTTCAAGAGAATTGTGGATTGCTCTAGAAGGTTGTAGGGTCCTCTAGAAGTTTGAAGAAATTCTTAAAACCTTTTTGGACTAATATATGATTAATCTTAATTAACTTTCCCTAATCTCACTTAGCTTAATTAAGCTTAATTAGAAGAAATCTAATAATGGTCAAATTTGGTCAACAATGTCATGCTTGTGGGCCACCTTTATTTAATTTTTGTAGGCCCCCTAAAATATCCTTGCATATAATATAATATAATTTGATATATTTATAGCGTTAGGTATAATATATATATATATATATATATATATATATAATGGTAAGAATAATATAATAATTCAATATAATTATTGAATTTTTAATAATATTATAATTTAATATTGCCAAGACATTTTGTTATAAAATAATAATGGTTTTAGAATAATAGCAATAATGAAATAAAATAAAATATATGATTAATTCTTTTTATATTTATTCTTATTTTTAAATAAGTCCACCCTACGCAAGTCCTTCATATAAGGCGGGTTATTACAAAGGCCTTGATAGAACTACTGTAGTCCTTGAGTATAATCTACGGATTGGAGATGGTCTTGAAAATAGAGACGAAATCAAAGAATTTTTACACTGTAGATATATCTCGGCTTGTGAAGCATGTTGGAGGATTTATGAATTTGATGTCCATTTTAAAATCTTAGTTGTTGAAAGACTGTCATTTCACCTTCAAGATGAGCACAACATCTTTTTCAAAGATACTTCCTCTTTAAGTTACATTGCTCAAAATGAAGATGTAAAAAGAATAATGTTTACATAATGGTTCGAGGTTAATAAGAGGGATACAGAGGCAACAGAATTGATTTATGCACAAATCCCTAAGAAATATACTTGGAAAAAAGCTTAAAAGATCTGGAAAAAGAGAAAAGGGCCTAAAAGTGTAGGACGAATAACATTTGTACATCTAGCATTTGGAGAAAAATATTTCTTAAGGATGTTACTAAATCATATTGTAGGTGCAACTACTTTTTAAGAAATCCGTTTGTACAATGGTCATGTCTATGACACATTTAAATCGACGTGCTATGCAAGAGGACTTTTACAAGAAGATCGTGAATGGCATGAAGCTATGGAAGAGGTTTCTCACTAGGCTACTGCTAATCAACTTAGAGATTTGTTTGTCATAATTCTTTTGTTTTACACTGTAACTGATGTACAAAACTTCTGGGAATCAAACTGGTCCAAGATGAGTGATGATATTTAATTATGACAAAGGAAAATCATGAGATGCCTGTTAGGGATATGCCCTAGAATCAATTTGTACTTATACTATTGTCGTTATATTTTATATAATAATATGAGATTTTTCTTTTCATGAATAGTGCATTTTGTTTTATGGTCATCAAGTACGTGACTTGATAGTAAAACCCAGCAATGACTACAATGACTATTCTAAAACTGTCCCTGATCGATTATTATTATTGGAACAATAATAAATTAAGATTAGTATGGTTGTGACTTGATGGATATGTTTTACTAGTCATGAATATTTGTGATATCAAGTCAAAACATAAATAAATGTTAGAGAATATTATATTGGACATGACCTACTATGAGAGTATTTCATGGAACATGTCATAAGTACTTTCTAGCTTTAATGATATTAAAAGTCCTTTGACCTAAATTCATCATAGTTTCCTACTTGATAAGTTCTATATTTTGACGTTGTCTAAAGTTGTCTTTAACCAGATAATAAATTAGGCTACTGTTGGATATAAAATAAATCAAGGATAAAAATATGATTGATAGTAAAGGAATTTGTCTTTCTTAATTATGGGAGAGATATCCATGGGTCCCTTGATAAGTTAGACTGTTAAAATGTATGGCCGTACTCAAATATATCAATCTAAGATATTGATATCATTTATTTGAACTGTCTACTATGAAATCAAGAAATAATTGATTAAGTTTAATAAGGATAACATGCTCCGTGCCTTATGCTTAATCTGGATATCGTGTGACAAAAGGACTAAATATAAAATTGTGGTTTGGTTTAAAGAGATCACTGATCTTCATTTAACCTGGATAGCTATAATGTTTTGCTAGAAATCGCTTATAACTTGTGGGCCATTTAAATATGATTTAGGCACACTGCCAGTGTTAAATGAACCTATAGGGTCACACAATAAGCGAACTTGTTAGGTTATTTTTCTGGTAACCAGATTCGATGAACCTGGAAATATGTCTAAGTTAATCGAACTTAGAAAATTTACCAAATACAATGAATGTAAAAATATGTCCACATTCGATGTATCTGGATAATGTCCAGATTATAAGAATCTAGCTCGGTAAATTAATTAGTTAAATTACCAAGATAATGGTAGAATCTTATCATATTAGTTTTAATTTAATTTGAATTTAAATTAAAATATGATAAGATATTATCAGAATTGGACTCTAAGAGGTTCGGGAATTGTTAAAGAAAACCCTAGTTGTCTTCTCAAGAGCCCTGTTCTGTTGGAAATATTTGTGCCTCCATTCACCAGGAAAAAAAAATCCTCTCAAACCCTAGGTGCTAGCACTCTCGGGGTAACGAGTCAGTTTACCGAGTGTATCCGATAGAGGATGTTCGCACACTGCAGCATCTGGTAATCGTTCGGGTTGCACGTACAACAACATAATTAGAATCAAATGATCTCGATTACGCCAAACAAAAAGGTAATTTTGTAAACCTTAAAACTTCTTAATCGTTTACTTGGATCCTCGGAAGGGATTCGTAGATATTTTTCGCGTTTAGAAGTCCACGAATCTTAACAATGCCCTCAACTAATTTTCTCTAAAGAACAAGTGAAAACTACACATTAAAAGAACTAGAATTAATTGGCATAAGACATGGAAGATCTTTGGAGGAAATAGATGGGATGCCATTGCTAGATAAACAGCTTTGAAAAGACCTTCAAAGCAATTGCATTAGGGATGAGATAATGTATGATAGAGATGCACTAAGACAAGAGCATAACAATATGGTTCAAAGTCTAAACTACAACTAGCAAAGAGTATATAAAATTGTCATAAGCACTATTGAGAAAAATAACAGCAAGCTATTTTTCTTATATGGATATGGAGGAACTGGTAAAACATTTGTATACAAAACCATCATCAACAAACTCAGATCTGAGGGAAAGATTGTTTTGGCCATTGCTTTTTCAGGTCAGAGAACAATGTAATTAACATTATTCTTAGCTAACAATATAACTATGACAATTATCTAAACACATTTATTTGTTCAGGTATTGCATTGTTACTTTTGCCAGGAGGAAGAACAGCACACAGTAGATTCAAAATTCCTTTAATCACTAATGATGAAACAACCTGGTGCATAAAACCAAACACTCAACTTGTTGAACTGATTTAGAGAGCAACTCTTATTATCTGGGATGAAGCTCTAATGAATTCAAGGTACACAATTTACTTAACTTGTCCATTTTACATTGTCTTTGCCTAAACACTTTTACTACCTTCCCAACTTAATGCAATGATAAATAAATAAATATTAGACTATAATTTGCACGTTTGAATAATAAAAATATGAAAAATCATCCATGTCCAATGGTTTGTTTTTAAAACAGTGGATAGAACGTTCAAAAACATATTAAGAGGATCAAAAGGATACAATGAATACAAGGCATTTGGAGGTAAAATTGTTCTTTTGGGAGGAGACTTCCGACAAATTTTACCGGTCATTCCTAAAGGTCAGCGAGCCGACATTATACACTCATCACTGAATCTGAAAAACCTTAGAGGGGGTGAATAAGGTTTTTGGCAAATTAAAAATTTTCAAATCGTCTGATATACAGAATAATGATGATCATCAAGTTTCTTGGACCAACTTTATAGTGACAAAGAAAGCTATTCAAGAACTCTTTGAGATATATCCATATTCAAACTAAAGAAAGAAATACAAAGCAATCAATGACGCATGAAAAGAAATGAGACATAGAATGTATAGTGGTTCGATCTACCAAGATCTACGTCCACTACCCTAAGCTCACACTTAAGGATTTTCAACCAAATTTTATTTACTCAACTTAATGAAATCAAACTGTACCACATACAAAAGAGGATCACCACACTTGGTTTTTCAAAACCTCTCAATCAAATAATCAAATCAAGGTTCACCCCAAATAGGTTTTACAACATAACCTTATACTACAAAGGAGATTGAATATCAATAGAATAATAAAAGCTCACTTGTTTGAGCAGATGTTCATTAAGGTATAAAGCACAAATACTTTTACTTTTGACACAATATGAATTCACTTTGAAACACTTGATAAAAGGAGATTTTTGTAAACTATTGAGTAATAGTATTTCTTAGAAAATGTCACAAAAATCTTATGTCTAATCTTGTTTAGAGGCTTTTTATAGAGCCAAAAAGTGAAGTACCAACGGCTATAATTTTTCTATTAAATTTACCTGTGATTTGGACTCAACTTTCAGACAACGATGCATCCAAAAGCTAAGCTAAAATGGCACTTTTTCAGGCAGAAATAATTCAACACTGTTTACAGGATTTTGGACAAATCTTTTGGATGTAGAAACATCCAAACTACTCAATCCAAAATTCTGATATTTTCAAAACTTTGAAATGTTTTTCTTTGTGTGCTTCAAGGTAAAAAATCAATTGGATCAAAAGGTAAAGAGACATAGGAATTAATAAGAAATACCTTAATAATACTTTCTAGTCTAAAGTTCTTCTATAAGGACTCCTTGATATACAACCTCATAAACTTTGAACTTCATTTGATCTCCCATATTTGAATTCATTGCTCAAGAATTGCTTAACATTCAGATTTGAATGCCTTAGAAAAATTGAGGTCAACCATGTCCTATTACACATAGATTACATAAGTTAGTTCACATCAATGTTTGCCATAAGTCAAAACATAGGAAGCCCTTAGAGCTAACAATCTCCTCCTTTTTGAGTGATGACAAACTTGATAAAAATGATATATATAAACAACAATGATGTGTATAGTATGAACATGTTGATCGAGAGAGATAAGAATATTTTTCACTGAAATACAATCTCTCATAATCGGACTCAAAGAGTGCTTATGAGATTTAAATATATATATATATATATATATATATATATATATATATATATATATATATGTATAAAGAATAAGCATATCTCAAGAAGCCTATAACCTAACCTATCTCCATATCCTTACGATTATTCCAAAAGGGAATAATGAATCAATAAATTTTATAAAGAAGATATTGTAGGTAAGTTAAACGATGAGATGCTCCCCCTTAATATTTGCATATTTTAAAATGAGAGGAAAAACTAAAATCAATTTTGTACGTCCAAAATGAACGTCCAAAATATTTTTGCAGGTATGTATGAAACTTTATGGATACAAATTTTTGGATATTCAAAGTGTGTGTCCAAAAAAGTATAAAAAAATTTAGGATCAAGAAAATATGTGTCCAAAAACTCCCCTTGACATAATACACGGAATAATAAAATTTTTAGAATCTTAAAGAGATTTAAACATAAAGAAAACATTCTTTCTGATCAAAAATTTGTCACAGGATCACATCACAGCTTATCTAATCTCAAAGATACCTCAAACATGAAGAGAGTACTTTTGATAAAAAAAAAAAAAAAATCATGATATCAAACTGAAGTTTTAATTTTAGATAACAACAACTGAAATCAAATATTATCAGCATAAAGTTTCACTCATGTAAGTTTGCAGTATGCAAAAATTTAGCTAAAGATTATCCCACTATTCCAAAAGTAATTTCCAGTAAGTTAAGCAAACATTTCCAGGCAATAAATTTATATTTTCAGTCATAGCTATTTATTTCAGTAACTAACCCAAAAATTTTCAGACAGTATCAATATCAGTTCAAGCAGAAACTTCTCAGTCATTCATATCAGTTCATATCTTCCTAATCATTCAGATCAGTATCAGTCTCATATCTTAACCAACATCAGTTCAAGCAGAAACTTCTCAGCCATTCATATCAAGTCAATATCAATATCAGTCTCATATCTTAACCAATATCAGTTCAAGCAGAAACTTCTCAGTCATTCATACCAGTTCATATCTTCTCCCTCTTTGTCATCAATTAAAAGGAATAATAACAAAAAGGAAGCAGAAATAGAATAGAGACAGATAGGAAATAGTCAAAATTTAAGCAATATGCAGAATGTAAGCAGTTATCCTTGTGCATAATTAAAGACAGGAAAGTAAATTTTTCTACTGCAAAAAGTAAATTGTTTATGATGTTAACTGAAGATCACCCTGCTAAACTGGTCTTCTCAGGAAATGTTAATTGTTTCAAATTTTGATCCAGCACCCTTTTTTGAGTGTTGACCAGCAATCCTATTAGATTTTCTTTTCACCACAACATGTTTTTGTCTCTTTCTAGTTGAGACATGTGGTTTAGAGGAAACAGGAAGTGCTACAGTTTCCTTAATCAGAGATTTATCTTTGGTTTTCTCAATAGCATGCTCTTCCTCCAAGACAGGCAGTTCAATTTCTTTTTCAATGACCTGTTCTTCTCTTGTTTCCTTTTCTTGAGCAGACATTGTAGGGGTAGACATTGGTGCATCTATTTTTGCAGTCTTTTCTACTACTATCAATCTATTTCCAAGACTTTGAAGCTCAGAACTGAGATTATTCAATTTCACAACCAGTGAGTTGATAGTATCTAATATACTCACAGATAATCCCTCATCCTTTTCTTTTCTCTTAGCAGAGGATTCTGCTTGAGGATCAGCTCCAAGCTTTCTTTTTGTTCCAACAACAAGAACAGACTTTCCTTCTACTTTAATTTTCATCAAATTTTCTCTTTCATTACCCTCAGTGTCTCTCAGCAGCTCCATTCATTGCCCATTCTTACATAACCCATTCTCTCAAAGGAGTCAAAGTTGTAAACATTCATTTTTGTTGGATCACAAGGAACTGAATTTAAATTAACATTAAAATGACTAAACACTTTAGATAACAGATTTCCAAAAGGCAAAGCTTTGCTAGAGTTATTTCGTGATTGCAACATTAATTTAGCAGCTAAAAACCTAAAGTTTATTTGCCTTCCATTTGCCAAAGCCAACATGATTACCATTTACAAAATGCTTATGGAGGTCTTATGTCTGTAGCTCGGAACTACCATAGTGGAAATCATATGGTACAAAATCCTTCCAACTCTATTAAGCCATTTTGTACTTCGGCTACTAGAGTTCCCAAAACTCTTTCCGCCAATAAAGATTTCTTCAAATTTCTTTAATTCAAAGATGTCATTTCCCTCTGGAAATTTATTCAACTCAAAATATTGAATTCCAACATCCCTAACATCACAGATCCTATTTAGCAAACGGTGATCAAACTCAATATTTTTTCCTTTAACTCTTGACACATACCATCAAATCATAAAACCTCCCCCAGTTTCCTCAAGACGACACTTTCTTAAATTGGTATAAAATTCTCAAACAAGTGGAGTAAATAATTTCTCATCAACAGAAAGTAAACTACTCCATCCAATGTGTTCAAATATATCCAATACATTTGAAAGATTTAGAAAGGTCAAAGGATTAGCACCATATCCAGAAATAACTGTTCTATTCCTTTAAACCCAGTTATTGTAATCAGATTCACATTTAGAGTCTATGAAACGAAGTACCTAATTTCCAGAACTTACTTGTTCCGGAGAAGACTTTGATGAGTCATAGTGTGATGCCGAGAAGTTTGGTTTAGGGGAGACTTCTTTTGTTTTCTTTTTGCTTAAAGTTGAACCCTTTTTCTTCATCTTCGGAGACATTTTGTGCACCTTCTTGGGTTTTAGTGCAGATAATTTCATTTTCTCTATTTGAAAGATTAAGGCTTTTTTTTTGTTTTTAGACTGACGGTTTTCTTTGAAGATGAAGAACACAAAGAGTTTTGGAGGATATCAGTTACAAAGATTTGGAAAAAAATCAAAGTGTTTTGAATGTCTGGAGAAATGTAATATAAAGTGCATTGAAAAGATGAATTTATCAAAGAAGTTTACAGAAACGCGCAAACTAACTTTTTGAAATTCAAAAATTGGAATATGAAAAAAAATATATATATATATATAGAGAGAGAGAGAGAGAGAGAGAGAGAGAGTGTGTGTGTGTGTGTGTGTGTGTGTGTGTGTGTATAATGTTTTGGATTTTGACCCAACCCGAAATAATCATCCAAACGAGACTTTTTCAGAAATGCATTTCGGATGCAGGATTTAGACTTAAGTAGTACGTCCAAATAGTTGTTGGTGTGTTTTGGATAGAAACACTATGTCCAAAAACATTGCCTTCACTAATCCTGCAACATAAAGAAGACTTATGCCAAAATGTTAGTTATCAGATTTTTATAATTTCCAAACTTATTCTCAGATTGTTAAATCTTTCTTCAGCTAGAGGTTTAGTAAAGATATCTGCAAGTTATTCATCAGTTGAAATATATTCAACACACACATCGCCTTTGAGCACATGATCTCGGATAAAATGATATTTAACTTCTATATGCTTTGTCCTAGAATATTGAACAGGATTTTTTGTTAGATTGATAGCACTTGCATTGTCACATAATATAGGTACACAATTAAAGTTAAGACCAAAATCTAATAATGTATTCTTCATCCACAAAATTTGTGCACAACAACTACCAGTTGCGATGTACTCAGCCTTAGTAGTGGATAAGGATACACAAACCTATTTTTTGTTATGCCACGACACAAGAGAGTGTCCAAGAAATTGACAATGGCCACTAGTACTTTTTCTTTCAACTTTACAACCTGCATAATCTACATCAGTGTATCCTATAAGATCAAATGTGTTAGTGTGAGGATATTATAAGCCATAATCTTATGTGCCAATTAGATATCGAAGTATGCGTTTTACTGCACATAGCTATGATTCCTTTGGACAAGATTAAAAACGAGCACAAAGACATACTGAAAACATAATGTCTGATCGGCTAGCAGTAAAATAGAATAGGCTTCCAATCATACATCTATATTTATGTTTATCTACTTTCTTACCATTTTCATCTTGATCAGGTTTTATAGAAGTACTCATAGGTGTGCAGATTTCTTTTACTTCATTCATTCTAAACCTTTTGGAACAACTCCTTTGCATACTTAGCTTGATTTATGAAGATTCTATCATTAGTCTGCTTAATTTGCAGTCCGAGGAAGAAGCTTAGTTCTCCCATCATCTCATTTCGAATTCTTACTACATTGTCTTAGCAAACATCTTGCACAAAGAGTCATTAGTAGCACAAAAAATGATATCATCAATATAGATTTGAACAATTAGTAGATCACCAGAATTATAAGATTTGAGCGTCTTGAAAAATCTTTTGAAATCAAGAAACCACTAAGCTTCTCATACCAATCTCTTGGTGCTTGCTTTAATCCATAAAGAGCTTTAAAAAGTTTGAAAACATGATTTGAAAAGTGCCCATGAATAAAACCAAGAGGTTGTTCAACATATACTTCCTCCTCAATAAAACCACTTAAGAATGCACTCTTAATATCCATTTGATAGAATATGAAATTTTTAAAGGATGCAAAAGTAAGAAGTATTCTTATGGATTCTAGTCTAGCTACAGGAGCAAATGTCTCATCATAATCAATACCTTCTTCTTGATTAAATCCTTGGGCGACTAATCTAGCTTTATTTCTAATCATAGCTCCGTTTTCATCAAGTTTATTTCTAAATACCCATTTAGTACCAATAACAAGACGATCAAGAGATCTAGGGATAAGTTTCCAAACTTGATTTCTTTCGAATTGATTTAATTCTTCTTACATAGCAATAATCCAAAATTCATCATACGATACTATATCAATACAGTTAGGTTCTATATTTGAGAGAATGGCAAAATTGTCAATGAAATACCGTCTAGTTTTAACTTCATAATTTAGATCACCAATGATTTGTTCTTTAGGATGACCTATTTTGTATTTCCAATCTTTTAGCAATTGTTGATTCGTAGAATCTTCAGTTTGTTCTTTTACTTGCTCAGCTTGTAGCTCTTCAATTTCTTCTTCTTTTGCATAAGTATCTAGCGGTGGAGCTTTGAGTTAATCTAATTTGACTTCCTTTGAACTTCCTACATCATCATCATCTCTCTTTGAAGCATAAATGTTAGATTCATCAAATACAACATGCACGGATTCTTCCACACAAAGAGTTCTTTTGTTGTATACTCTATATGCCTTTTTGTTAGAAGAGTATCCAAGAAATATGGACTCATCGGACTTGCTGTTAAATTTTCCAAGATTGTCTCGGGTATTAAAGATAAAACATTTACAACCATACACTTTAAAATAACAGATTGATGGAGTTTTGTCAAACATAAGTTCAAAAGGTATTTTTCTCAAAAACGGTCTCAGCATAACTCGGTTTACTATATAGCAAGCTATATTAGCAGCTTCAACCCAAAAATAAAAGCATTGACCTAACCATTTCTTGTAAAGTGCGATTTTTTTCTTTCAACAATACCATTTTATTGAGGAGTTTTGGCTGCTGAAAAATTATGGAAGACTTCATTTTCATCACAGAAGTGTGTAAATTCATTGTTGCAAAATTCTTTATCATTATCACTTCTAATAGAAATTAATTTGCATCCAATAGAGTTTTGGATGCGTTTAATCAGTTTCAAAAATTCAAAAAAGGCTTCATCATTTTACTCAAGAAATAAAGTCCAAGTGAATCTAGAGAAATCATCAACTAGTACATATGCATACTTCTTACCTCTAAGACTAACAGTCCTCATTAGTCCAAACAAATCCATATGAATTAATTTGAGAGGTTTTGAGGTTGAAATCATTTTCTTGGGCTTAAAGGAGGTTTTGATTTACTTTCCAAATTGGCATGCATTACAAATTTTGCTTTTATCAAACTTCATTTTGGGCAGTCTCCTAACAAGCTTTTTTGAAGATAGTTTATTTAGTAAATCAAAAAATACATGATCTAATCTTCTATGCCAAAGATAACCATCATTGTCATGTACGGATAGGCATCTAATACCATTAGCTATAAGGTCATTTAGATAGAATACATACACATTTCCAATACGTTTGGCAGTAAAGATTGTTTCAAGATTTGAGTTGTCCATTATAGAACAAGAATCCTTTTCAAAAATGACTTTGTAGCCATTATCACATAGTTGGTTAATGCTAAGCAAGTTATATTTTAAATCATCAATTAGTAATTCTTGTTTTATAATGGTTAAGGAACTTTTACCAATATTACCAATGCCAAGAATCTTTCCTTTCTTCTTATCTCCAAATGTAACAAATCTTTCATTTGTTGTCTGTATATCCTCTAACAAAACTGCATTTTCAGTCATGTGTCTTGAACAATCGCTGTCCAAGAACCACTTGGTGAAGCTCAAAGAATGTGCCTATACATGAGAAGGAGGAATGATTTTTGGTACCCACACTTTCTTGGGTCCATGAAGGTTAGTAACATTTCCTTTGATTTTTCAGAATGTTATTCTACCAGATTCCACTTTTCTTTTAATAAGACATCTCAATACTATATGTCCAGGTTTTTTACAATATGTGCAAGCTTTGTGTGCTGGGTAACATAAGGCAGATTTAACAAATTAAGACTTGTTATTTTTGTCCTTATTCTCATGTCCATATCCTAAGCCATTTTGATTTTCAACATTAACAAATCTAAGCTTGTGAACTTTGTCCATATTCTCATGTTTATATCCTAAACCATTTCGATTTCCAACTTGATGTTGAGTTCCGAGTAATTTTTCCAAATTGCTTTTACCATTTGTAAATGTTTCAATACAAGTGGTAAGATCATTGACTCTATTTTTCATGTCATCAAAAGTGCTAACCATACTTTCAAGATTTTGAATTCTATCATACAAATTTCTATTTTCCAAGGATACATATTGTAAAGTAGTCACGATCACATCTTTTTCAATAATAGCACTTACATGTGACTCAAGAGACATTTTGTTATCATTTAACAACATTTCGTTCTCTTTTATCAAACAGTTAATCTTCAACTTCATTTCTTTTCTTTTTTTTTTTTGGACAGTTTTTTTAGTTCATAAAACATATCAATTAATAGCTCATTCGGATCATCATGATTTTCAGTCATAGATATAAGCAAATTAGACATGAAATTAGTTGTAGTAGAGTTTACCTCATTTTCCATGGCCATGAAGCATATGTTGGCAGTTTCATTCTCAAAATCTTCATCTTTAGATTCAGTCACATTTAAGTCCCAAGTTCCCATCAATCCTTTTCCTTTCTTTACCTTCAGGTCTTTCTTCTTTCTAGGCATTCTTCCTTCCTTACCTTTTTCAACCGGATAATCAATAATGGAGTGTTCAGTACTTTTACATTCATAGCATTGAGGTTTGACTACTGAATTTTGTTCTTTCTTTCTTACGAACCTCTTTCCTCTTTTGTAGTTCTCTTTGTTGAACATTCTTCTGAATTTTTTTTCTACCATAGCCAAATCTTCATTGTGCATTTCCGTACCCTCACTGTTGTCAGATAGACTTGTTTCTTCATCCTCTTTTTTAACTTTCAAAGTTATTCCCTTTTTGCCTCTATCATGATCATTAGATTCTTGAAACCTTTTAAGTTTCATCACATGTGTTAGAAGAGATCCAATCAACTCTTCGGTTGGTAAAAATTTTAAATCCTTGGATTCTTCCATTGCAAGAGCTTTGGGCTGCCAGCTTTTAGGTAAGGCATCCAGAATCTTTCAGTTTTGTTCCCCAAAGGAGTAAACCTTCCCATAGGCTTTGAGACCATTTGTAATATTAGTGAATCTCATGACCATATCAATGATGCTTTCATTCGATGTCATTGTGAATAATTCATAATCATGAATTAAAAGCCCCAATTTTGATTCTTTAACTTGGTTTATCCCCTCACGGGTGACTTCAAGTAATTTCCACATTTCATGGGCTGAATCACAACCACTAACTCGATTGTATTAAGTCGCATCAAATGCACAACATAAAATGTTCATAGCCTAAAAATTTAAAGTCATCTTAACATTGTCTTCAACACTAAACTCGTCATTCTATTTAGGAAATTTTATGCCAGCAACAACTTTTGACGGAATAAAAGGACCTTTTTCTATCAAATTCCATAACTCAAAGTTGATAGAACATACATAAATTTTCATTCTATTTTTCCAAAATGTGTAGTTGTTTCTATTGAATAAAGGAGACCGATTTGTTGAAGATCCTTCAACATGTGGAAGAAAGGATGAGCTTGCCATGAAAATCTTTTCTACAAGGTTGTTAAACCAAGAATATGTAGACCAATCTTTAATACCAAATGAAAAATCTTAGAGGGGGGTGAATAAGGTTTTTGGTAAATTAAAAATTTTCAAATCGTCTGATATACAGAATAATGATGATCATCAAGTTTCTTGGGCCAACTTTATGGTGACAAAGAAAGCTATCCAAGAACTCTTTGAGATATATCCAGATTCAGACTAAAGAAAGAAATACAAAGCAGTCAATGACGTATGAAAAGAAATATGACACAGAATGTATAGTGGTTCGATCTACCAAGATCTACGTCCACTACCCTAAGCTCACACTTAAGGATTTTCAACCAAATTTTATTTACTCAACTTAATGAAATTAAACTGTACCATATACAAGCGAGGATCACCACACTTGGTTTTCCTAAACATCTCAATCAAACAATCAAATTAAGGTTCACCCCAAATGGGTCTTCACCATAATCTTGTACTACAAAGGAGATTGAATATCAATAGAACAGTAAAAGCTCACTTGTTTAAGTAGATGTTCACTAAGGTACAAAGCACAAACACTTTTACCTTTGACACAATATGAATTCATTTTGAAGCACTTGATAAAAGGAGATTTTTGTAAACTGTTGGGCAATAGTGTTTCTTAGAAGAATGTCACAAAATTCTTATGTCTAATCTTGTTTAAAGGCTTTTTATAAAGCCAAAAAGTAAAGTACCAACGGCTATAATTTTTCTGTTAAATTTACCCGTGTTTTAGACTCAAGTTTCGGACGACGATGCATCTAAAAGGTAAGTCCAAAATGACACTTTTTCAAGCAGAAACAATTCAACACTGCTTACAGGATTTTGGACAAATCTTTTGGATGTAGAAACATCCAAACTACTCAATCCAAAATTCTGAGATTGTCAAAACTTTGAAATCTTTTTCTTTGTGTGCTTCAAGGTAAAAAATCAATTGGATCAAAAGGTAAAGATGTTAGTGTTGTGCCCTAGAGGCAATCACTTGTACATTGTATATGACACATTTTATTTTAATAAAAGGCATTATTTATTTTACAGTTTCTTTTATTTATTTTAAGTAATATAACTATTCAATAAAATCCCTAATACAACACTGTGTTAAGGAAATCATAATAGCGATCATGATATGAGATTCTACTACACTGGATGGTGTTAGTACTTAAATAGTCCCTAGTTATAGTATTGATGAGACAGGACATCATTCATACGTTAAGACTATCATGTGTTAGACTTTCTGATTTGATCAGGCGGTGGTTCTCATAAGCGTGAGTATTGAGATACTCAAAGTTAACACATGGATGCTTGTTAATGGAACAAGTTCATTGGATGACCTAGTTTTGAGATAATAACATGAATACTATTTAGTGCCAGTGATATAATCTCAATATAGCAAACGTGCAAGTATCCTTAGACTTGAGATCTTCAAGGTACTTTGTCTGCTAAGCTTTGTACTTTGATTCCAATCTCCGGAGCTCGATCGAGAGCCGCCTATGGGATGGATATTGGGTACATTATGAGGTAAATGAAAGTAGTTGAGAGGGTCAATAAAGAATTCACCACTCTTAATAGTAGGGGCGAATATCTCACGGCCACTTGTAGGAATTACTACTCAAAAAGTCCTTGGCTAAGGCAATTGTGTATTGAAATAGTTTCAATTGATACACATCTAGAGTAATGGGTTCCTGGTACAAATACTATTGTATTCAGGCCAGAATTATTTCTGGAAGAAGTTGGCACTAATTCCGTACTCCAAACCGAACGAGATATTGTATGGTGAAAATAGTTAATTGCACTAAAGTTTGTTATTGAAGGGTTCATGTCAAGCCACTTGACTTCCTAGACTCTGGGTGGTCATGATGTGTTGCTAGATACCGCTCATGATCTGGGAATATAGGTTTATTAATTGATGAATTAATAAACTAATCTTGATTAGAATTAATAGGATTAATTCTAATTAATTATGGATTATTAATCTCAAAGACGTTTAGATTAATTCATGTTCTCTACCAATTGACTGAGAAACCTAATAGGTCACACACAATAGAGGATGATATACTCAATATGTTATTTGATAATATTGTGGGGTTAATTGAGAGAAAGAGAAGTTGTTGTGGACAAATTATAATTAGTTGTAATTTGTGGTACAAGTTGTAATTGTGAGAACTTGATGTTTCCAATTCAATTAGGGAACTCTAATTGTTTTAGAATTTCAGATTTTCAATGAATTTTCGGTTTTATGATGATATAACCGAAAACCCTAAGGGTGATTCACATGAGAAAAACTACAACCACATAAACCTTCTCTCCTTCTTCTTCTCTCTCGATTTGATCTTGAAAAGAAACCCTAACCGCCACTTAGAATTTCTGCTAACACAAAAAACTTTGTGCTTGAGTATTCCTCTGTGTGGATTACTGTTAGAGATAATCACACACTGTGATTATAGTGGTTAGACGTTCAACTCACGTGGAGGTTGATCACGAGGATTTCTGGATCGCGCCTCAATTTGAAGAAGAAAATTTTGTTCTTCGAACGATCACCTAAAGGTAAAAAGCTATTACCTTTACCCTTTTTATATCTTGTTTTCCACACATAGATGGGTCCTGGGAAGGTATCTCGTTTTATTTTCTGCTGCGCTGTATAGGATATGAGCCTGAGATACCCAACAATGGTATCAGAGCCATGCTATGTATGGTCTACGGACATTGTTTTGGCATGCAAAACTATTTTTATGTTTGTCTTTGTTTGCTGTAAAAATCGTTTTCACTCGAGTCGAAATTGTTTCGATCTTTATGGGTTGGGTCCGTAGCACAATATGATTGTTTAAAAGTCACAGCGTATTTCGAAAAGATGCTTTCTTTTGTGCTGAAAATTTCTGCAGGAAAAACGTTTTTCTATAACATGGATGTTGTCCTCCGTTTCATCTTAATTTTCCGTTTTGATTTTGTTTAAACTAATAAATTGGTTGTTGTTTATAGTTTCAAAACAGAAAATACAGCTGAGAATTGTTCTCACTGTAAATTTGCAGAAAAAGAAAGCACCAGAAATTGTTTCTGGAAGTTTTTGAAAAATCGCTGCCATTGTTGCATAACACAGGCAGTGCCGGCTCCGGCTTCCAAGCCAGCGCTGGTTCCATTCTGTTCGCGATGTCCGAAAATCATTTTTGGAAGAAAAAAAATTTTGGAAACCAGAACAGAGCCGGTGCTGGCTCCGGCTTCCAAACCGGCACCAGTTCTGCTCTATTTGCAACCTCCATGTATTTTTTTTAAAAAAAAAAATTGGAACAGAATTTTGGAAGGGAAAATCTCATTTGATGAGAAATGGGACCCACAAGTATTTTCTCAAAATTAGTTTTGAGACAAAAAATTTTGTTGTTCCAAATAATGATTTTGAAAATCTAAAATTAGTGTATCTTTCTAAAATGGTGATTTTAGAATTCTGTTTTGTCTTTCCAAAATAGTAATTTTGGAATGATAAAAGTATATGTTTATTTTGTTTAAGCATAGTCAATGGCATGGTGGATGGTTATGGACTAAAACCAATTATATCTATTCATGCATTTTACAGTTTTGGTTTTATAAAATATGGCTTGCGTGTCCTACCTTCTCTAAAATTCTTGTGTAATTCTCTTCTCATCTAACTCCCCTCGAATGTAACTCGAGGTTTTCTCTCTTTAGGAAATTATGTAATTAGTTTACATAGGTTAGATAGAAGTAGAATTATTCTATTCTGGAGATAGCAACCAAAACAAGGTGATAAGGTAAGACCTTCTCCTTAAATCATGCATGAACACATAGGGTTAACAATATTAATTTCTTTTATAGCTCAAAGAAATTAATTTAGGGTAAAAGTCCATAACCATACCACGTAATCACTTTATTACCATGATTATCAATTATGTGATTTATTGATTTTTATGCATGTCATTCAATGAAATCACTAAAAGGAACAAATCCCTCAATTAATATTAAACCTAATTCCTTCCGTTAATATAATAAGAACGAGAATCCTTTTTCGAAACCAGGTTGTTGGGCAAACCCAAGCCTACTTGACATTGGACATGTTCAAGCTATGGAATTAAATTCCTGATTAATGGGTCGGGTTTAACTAAATTCTTTATCCCGGTTGGATAAACTCAAGCATAAAGAAATTTAGAGGAAAAGTTGGAGTAGCCCAAAAGGCATTAAGATTAAAAGCTGTTAATCACCCAATGATTCGATAGTTACATACGATGTAATTGGTATTGGATACCTACCAATGAACTTAAGGATGGCTTGTTGGGCAAAGCCAATGTTATTCTTAAGGAATTTGGATACCGGTCTACTAGGAAAGCTTCCAACAGGCTTTCCCGAATCAATAATGGGGGCTATTAGTTTGAGTAAAATAGTGTAGTAAAAATGCGTTTAATTAAAGTCCTAATTATTTGCATATCATGTGCATATACAAGTAGCTAATATTTTCTATCTTTACATCTAGGTCACTTGCATCATGTCAATGAACTTGAACTTACGTAGCATCTTGGAAACCAACAAGTTAACCGAATCAAACTATCTCGACTGGTATAGAAATTTGAGAATCATTCTCAAATCGAAAAAGTTGCTCTACGTGCTAAATGCTCCTATTCCACCACTACCAGCCTAAGATACTCATGCTGATGAGCATGCTGTCCACAAGAGGCACAAGGAGGATAGTGATACAGCATCATGTATTATGTTGGCATTCATGACTCCTGAATTGCAAAAACAGCACAAGCATATGGATGCTCAATCGATCATTTTACATCTTCGAGAGCTGTTTGATGCCCAAACCAGAACTGAGAGATATGAGATCTCGAAGCAACTATTTCGTTACAAAATGGCAGAGGGTTCTTCCGTAGCCACTCATGGGCTGAAGATGCTGGGCTTGATCGAGAAGCTTGGATCTCTCGGGTTTGCAATGAATCATGACTTAAGTGTTGACTTAATTCTACAATCTTTGCCTAATAGTTTCTTACAATTTGTGATTAACTATCAGATGAACAAGATTGAGTCCACCATTCCTGAATTGATCAATCTTTTCAAAACTGTGGAGTCCTCCATGAAGAAGGACTCCAATGTGGTTTTAAAAAGTTCAAAAGAAGAAAAAGAAAGCTCCCATGAAGTCCAAAGGTGGTGTGAACAAGAAGGACGTAGCTACTAAGAGCCTATACCATCATTGTGGGAAGATGGGCCACTGGAGACGTAACTGCAAAGCCTATTTGGAGACCATTAAGGGCAAGAAGTAGAAGGAGAAGCTTACAAGCACTTCTACTTCTTCTCCAGGTATGTTTATGATTGAGATAAATACTACATTTAGAAATGAGATATGGGTATTAGATACCGGATGTGGATCTCATTTATGCAATAACTTGCAGGGGCTAAAGAGCAATAGAAGACTAGAGAAAGGCGATATAGACCTATGTACTACAAATGGGGCAAAGGTTGCTGCACTTGCTGTGGGGACATACGAGCTGAACCTACCTTTGGAATTAATTCTAGAACTGCAAAACTGTTATTTTGTACCAGTTTTAATGAAAAATATTATCTCAATTGCGTGTTTAGACTTATATGAATTTCATTTTATATTTAAGAATAAATGTTGTTCTTTTCATTGAATGATATTCACTATGGTTCAGCAACTTTGGTTAATAGTTTATATATTCTAAACTTGGATAATCCAATTCTCAATATAAACAATAAGAAACCTAAGATAGATAACTCCAGCACTTCTTACTTATGGCATTGTCGTTTGGGCCATGTAAACGAAAATCGTGTTACTAAGTTGCACAAGCTTGGTGACTTATGGTCATTTGATTATGAATAATATGGCACATGCGAGTCTTGTTTACTAGGTAAAATGACTAAAATTCCTTTTCCAGGAAAAGGAGAACGGGCCAAAGAGTTATTAGAACTCATACATTCTGATGTATATGGCCCAATATCAATACAAGCAAGAGGAGGTTACAATTATTTTATAACCTTTATCGATGACTTTTTACGATACGAGCATTTGTATTTAATAAAATACAAACATAAGGCCTTTGAAAGGTTCAAAGACTTCAAGAATGAAATAAAGAAACAACTTGACAAAAGTATTAAGATTCTAAAATCTGATCGAGGAGGAGAATACTTTAGTCAAAAGTTTCTGAGTTATCTTAGAGATAATGGGATATTATCTCAATAAACTCCACCATATACACCTCAACATAATGATGTATCTAAGAGAAGGAATCAAACCCTTCTAGACATGGTACGGACCATGATGGCTTTTGCAGACCTACCAAAATCGTTTTGGGGGCATGCACTAGAGACTTCTGTTTATATACTGAACAGAGTTTCGACAAAATCGGTTGATACTACCCCATTTGAGATGTTCTTTGGTAAGAGACCAAAATTATCTCACTTGCGAGTATAGAGTTGTCCTGCCTTTATTAAAAGGCCACAGTCAGACAAACTTAATAGTAAGTCTGACAAGTGTTTGTTTGTGAGATATCCGAAAGAATCTTTCGGATATTACTTCTATCTACCCTCTGAAAACAAATTGTTTGTTTTGAAGCATGTCGTCTTCTTAGAGAAGGAGCATATGCTCAAAGGGGACAATGGGAGAAAGATTGAACTTAGTGAAGTTCATAAAGATCAAACAAACGAGGATCAACCGTTTAATCCCACATCTATTGAAAGAATAGATGAACCTTCTAATACACAAGAACCTCGTAGATCTAGTAGGATACGTGTAGCACCTGAGAGATATAGATTTCTCATTAGTGACTACGACGTATTGCTCATAGATGAAGATGAACCTACAACTTACAAGGATGTTCTGAATAGTTTAGAACCTGGCAAATGGCTTAAAGCCATGAAGTCAGAGATGGATTCCATGTACGACAACCAAATATGGACTTTGGTTGATCTACCCAAAAGAATTAAACTTATTGGGTGCAAGTGGATTTTTAAGAAGAAAACGGACATGAATGATAACTTAGTTACCTATAAATCATGACTAGTGGCGAATGGTTATCGTCAATAATATGGTATTGACTATGATGAAACCTTCTCGCCAGTAGCCATGTTGAAATCCATCAAGATACTCCTAGCCATTGCTTCTCATTATGATTATGAGATTTGGCAAATGGATGTGAAAACAGCTTTTCTAAATAGAAATCTGACTGAGGAAGTGTATATGACACAACCTGAGGGTTTCACATCCAATGATAGCACAAAGGTGTGCAAGTTGCAAAGGTCCATTTATGGACTTAAGTAGGCTTCTAGGAGTTGGAACATCCGTTTTAATGACACAATCAAAGAGTTTGGTTTTATTCAAAACATGGATGAGCCTTGTGTATACAAGAAGGTTAGTGGGAGTGAAATCATTTTCCTACTACTTTATGTAGATAACATATTGCTAATAGGAAACGATATACTTGTCTTACAAACGGTTAAAGTTTGGTTGTCCAAACAATTCTTCATGAAAGACCTTGGAGAAGCAACCTATATTCTTGGAATAAGGATCTATAGAGATAGATCCAAAAGGTTACTTGGTTTTTCAAAGTCTACATACATAGATAAAATGCTAAAGAGGTTTAGCATGGATCAATCCAAAAGGGATTCTTACCCATGTCACATGGTGTAAGCCTTTCAAAGTCGATGCCTCCTAAGACACAAGTTGAAAGGGATTACAGGAGTAAAATTCCATATGTCTCGGTAGTTGGATCTATCATGTATGCTATGATATGTACTAGACCTAATGTATCTTATACTCTCAGTTTGACAAGCAAATACCAATCCGACCCTGGTGAGGGTCATTGGGCAACTGTAAAGAACATCCTTAAGTACTTACGAATGACTAAGGATATGTTCTTAGTATATGGAGAAGGTGGTTTGAAAATAAACAAGTATACTGATGCCAGTTTTCAGTCTGACAAAGATGATTTTAAATCACAATCTGGCTACGTGTTTACGTTGTGTGGAGGGGTAATAAGTTGGAAAAGTTCCAAATAAGAGACTATTGCCGACTCTATAACATAAGTTGAGTACATAGCTGCTTCTGAAGCAACTAAGGAGGCTGTTTGGATAAAAAAAATTGTGACGGAATTGGGTGTGGTTCCTAGTGTTGTTGGTCCAATAACCTTGTATTGTGACAACAACGGAGCCATTACACAAGCAAAGGAGCCACGGTCTCACCAACGATCCAAACACGTACTGCGACGCTATTATCTGATCCGGGAGATCATAGAAAGGAATAATGTAAAGATAGAGAGAGTTCTCACGGATGAGAACATAGCTGACCCACTTACTAAGACACTATTCCAAAAGAAATATGATTGTCATGTTGAGTCATTCGGTATTAGATACATGAATGATTGGCTCTAGTGCAAGTGGGAGTTTGTTAGTGTTGTGCCCTACAGGCAATCACTTGTACATTGTATATGACACATTTTATTTTAATAAAATGCATTATTTATCTTACAGTTTCTTTTGTTTACTTTAAGTAATATAACTGTTCGATAAAATCCCTAGTACAATACTGTGTTAAAGAAATTATGATAGAGTTCATGATATGAGATTCCTAATACACTGGATGGTGTTAGTACTTACATAGCCCCTAGTCATAGTATTGATGAAACAGGAGATCATTAATACGTTAAGATTAGCATGTGTTAGACTTCCTAATTTGATCAGGCGGTTGTTCTCATAACCGTGAGTATTAAGATACTCAAAGTTAACACATAGATGCTTGTTAATGGAACAAGTTCATTGGATGACCTAACTTTGAGATAATCACATGGATAACTATTTAATGCCAGTGATATAATCTCAATATAGCAAACATACAAGTATCCTTAGACTTGAGATCTTCAAGGTACTTTGTCTGCTGAGCTTTGTACTTTGATTCCAATCTCCGGAGCTCGATCGAGGGTCGCCTATGGGATGGATATTGGGTACATTGTGAGGTAAATGAAAGTAGTTGAGAGGGTCAATAAAGAATTCACTATTCCTAATAGTAGGGGCGAAAATCTCACGGTCACTTGTAGAAATTACTACTCAGAAAGTCCTTGGCCAAGGCAATTGTGTATTGGAAATAGTTCCAATTGATACATATCTAGAGTAGTGGGTTCCTGGTACAAGTATTATTATATTCGGGTCAAAATTATTTCTGGAGGGAGTTGACACTAATTCCGTACTCCAAACCGAATAAGATATTGTATGGTGAAAATAGTTAATTGCACTGAAGTTTGTTATTGAAGGGTTCATATCAAGCCACTTGACTTCCTGGACTCTTGGGTGGTTATGATGTGTTGCTAGATACCGCTCATGATATGGGAATATGGGTTTATTAATCGATGAATTAATAAACCAATCTTGATTAAAATTAATAGGATTAATTCTAATTAATTATGGATTATTAATCTCAAAGACGTTTGGATTAATTCATATTCTCTACCAATTGACTGGGAAACCTAATATGTCACACACAATAGAGGATTATATACTCAAGATTTTATTTGATAACATTGTGGGGTTAATTGAGAGAAAGAGAAGTTGTTGTGGACAAATTATAATTAGTTATAATTTGTGGTACAAGTTGTAATTGTGAGAACTTGACGTTTCCAATTACAATTAGGAAACTCTAATTGTATTAGAATTCCAAATTTTCAGTGAATTTTCGATTTTATGATGATATAACCGAAAACCCTAAGGGTGATTCACGTGAGAAAAACTGCAGCCACATAAACCTTCTCTCCTTCTTTTTCTCTCTCGATTTGATCTTGAAAAGAAACCCTAACCGCCACTTAGAATTTCTGCTAGCACAAAAAACTTCGTGCTTGAGTATTCCTCTGTGTGGATTACTGTTAGAGATAATCACACACTGTGATTATAGTGGTTAGACGTTCAACTCACGTGAAGGTTGATCACGAGGATTGCTGGATCGCGCCTCAACTTGAAGAAGAAAATTTTGTTTTTCGGACGATCACCTAAAGGTAAAAAGTTATTACATTTACTCTCTTTATGTCTTGTTTTCCACATATAGACGGGTCCTGGGAGGGTATCTCGTTTTATTTTTCGCTACCCTGTATAGGATACGAGCCTGAGATATCCAACAAAAGAGACATAGGAATTAATAAGAAATACTTTAATAATACTTCCTAGTCTAAAATTCTTCTATAAGGTCTCCTTGGTATACAACCTTATAAACTTTGAATTTCATTTGATCTCCTATACTTGAATTCGTTACTTAAGAATTGCTTAACATTCAGATTTGAATGCCTTAGAAGAACTAAGGTCAACCATGTCCTATCACACATAGATTACACAAGTTAGTTCACATCAATGTTTGTCATAAGTTAAAATATAGGAGAAAGCCCTTAGGGCTAACAGAATCAATCAACACTATGGACTTAGAGTGAAATCTTGCTCTTAAGTGAAAATATGAGACTACAGAATACAGATAGAAATGAAGAAACAGAAAAGAGAAGAGAATTTGCTGATTGGCTATTACGAATAGGTGATAGGAAAGAAAAGGCTAGAGTCCGTGGAGATGATGGCAACTTAGATCAATATCCAACAGACTTCATTCTTCCAAGAGGTGAAAATCCAGTGGCAACTATTTTCCAATCTACATATCCATCCTTTGTGCAGAAAATGACTGATATCACATATCTGGTTGAAAGAGCTATGCTTACACCAAGAAATGAGATAGTGCATGAAATCAATGACTATGTACTAAACAAAGTCCCAGGAGAAGAGCATGAATACATTAGTGCAGATAAAATAAACAAGGCGTCAGGGAATTTGGCAGATGAAGAAATGTTGTATCCAACGAAATTCTTAAATAGCCTAAATTTTCTAGGTATACCAATTCATAGACTAAAGCTCAAGAAAAGGGCTCCAATAATGCTGCTAAGAAACATTAATCCTACCAAAGGAATGTGGAATAGAACCAGAATGATTGTTACTCAAATAGACAAAAGAGTGATAGAAGCTCAGATTATTTCAGGATCAAGCATAAGATCCAAGATCTAAATTCCTAGAATAGATTTGTCAACAGCGGATACAAGAGTCCTATTTACATTGATAAGAAGACAATTCCCAGTTACTATTTGCTATGCAATGACCATTAACAAAAGCCAAGGTCAAACATTGTCTAATGTTGGAATTTACCTACCACAACTAATATTTAGTTATGGACAATTGTATGTTGCACTGTCAAGAGTGAACCAACCAGAAGGTCTCAAAATATTAATACTTGAGGAAGATCCAGAGAACAGAAAATATACAAAGAACATTGTGTACAATGAAATATTCTCAGCCATGCCGAAGGTATAGAATACATCACTAACCAATACACCTCCCATTCAATCATTTGTATTTCAAAAGATTTATTTTCATTTATTACAAATACTTAATTAATATTCTCTTCACAATGATTTTACAGTGATAGAATGACAAAGGTGACAGCTATTGGAATACTACTACTATGAGGAATGTAATAACTGTAGTTCACTAATCTTCTGCATTAATTTATCCGCATCTCAATTTATTGCACAATATTTTCTCTTTGTATAGAATAACTAACGTCTTGCATTAATTGTAAAATGAATAATTTTCTTGATGAAATTTCATTAATAAAATTGAAGGTTTACTGAATTAAATGTATTATAGCATACTTCATGTTACAAATTCTGTATTGTCAAAAGAATCCAATTTCCAATTGGTCTCTTGCATAATATTAATGCAAATCTGTATTGTCATTCCTTTTTGGAATTTTTATCTACAAAATAACAAACTAAAGTCTTTCAGATTTTTACATCTGAGTCTTTGTTAATCTCTAAAAAAAATATAACATTTCAAACATTTTACATTTACACAAGATATTTCACATTTCAAATAGTTTTATTTCAAATGATTTTCTGATGCTCAATACACTTAACATCAGAACTACAGAAACACGTAGTAGACGAACATTATTATACTGACATATGAAATGACAAAACCAAAGTGCTAGTAAAAAAACACATAAAAGACTATTTCTTATTAATCAGCATAAGGAATTACTTCCTTATTCATACCATTACAATCAAACCGATTTATTATTAATCTTAAACTTTTTGCAAAGCCACTCAACTCCTCTAAATAATTGTTCATGAAGACCTATTTATCCTTCTAACTCTAAAATCATAACAACACCAGGCATATAAAAATTCACAAATGACTTCAACTTCCTTTCAACATCACCAACAGCAAAACAGCACTCATCCATGACAAGAATGGTCAAAGATAAGTCATTTTCTCGCTTCTCACAGAAAAAACGATGAGACTCAATCCAAGAATTAGCACATAAATCAGCATCTGCATTAATACCAATACATCCTTGTATCACAAATTCAAGGTATTCTCCATTATACACATCAGATGTTCGCAATATTAGCCGAATCCTATCAGATCGTCTATCCGGTATTACAAGATTGATATTATCACCTTCAAGATTAGGATATGTAAAAATTTTACTCTCAAATATCAAAGGATGAATATCTGGCTTTCCAAACTACACATATCTCAATGGTAGGGAATAATAAGATTCCATAGTAAAGCAAGAAAGAGCAAACTACGTAATAAACAATGCAATCCCCATGTCCTAATAAACAAATATTTATAAGTGTGATATTGGCAAAAAAAAACAAAAAGACACGACCCTAGTCTTTTCAATTCTAAGTTGATTTAATACTAAATTAACAATAGCTTCAAAAAAGAGCAAAGTAATTATCATCATATTCAATTATCCTGAAATCTCAAAAGCCTTTTAAATTAAATGAATAAATATCACAATTCACAAAATTAACTTCCAAAACACAACAATCAATTCAACAGATTCATGCACATAACTAATATAAATGTAATTGGAAAAAAATATGTGAACCATAGAATACAATTTCATTAAGGTCTTGCACTTAGTTATTTCTTAATTTTTAAATGCACTGTAAATATCCCTTACGTGAAAATTAAATGTCAACTAAATGAAGCTATTCCACACATCAATTAACCACAAATTAATACTTAAAAAAAGGAAAAAAATTATAAAAAAAACTAAAACTAAAACTGACAGCCTTTACAATAAAACTAAAACGTCAACTAACTTAAGTTATTCCTTACTTCAATTATCCACTAATTAATACATTAAAAATACGGGAAAAAATTCCAGACGGCCTTTATCGAGAAATTAATCATTCTCTAACTCAAATTCAATTTCTTTCTTTAAAAGAGTTTTACAATTGAAAAGTCACCTAACTTAATTAGGTTTTGAAATTTACCCTTTTATTCCTTTAAATCAACAACAAAATGAAACATCATGTGACATTACTTAGCAAAATTCCTTTCATGAAATTGTGCATCACACGTAGACTTCTGATGGTAAACCATCGTCGCAAAACACCGAATGGTTGCCCAATCATACTTAAATTGACTCCCAATATACTTAGCACATAATCACATAAACAAAGCTTATAGCATATCTACATTAACAAATAACAACCAATGTTCATTATTTTGCTTCTCTAACATGCTTCCAACAAACAAAACCAAGAATCTCTTGTATGAAATCAATGAGAACTACACATCTTCTGAAGAAATATGCATTACCTATATTACATTTAAAATACATTAAGTTCACTATAAATAAACTCAATGTTATTCAACGGCAGATTTTTAAAACCTTGGAATTTGAAAAGCCCAGCTACAATAACTTAGGCATTCTCATGGATAAATGAATAATATTGATACATCTAATATCACAATCCAAAGACATACATGTTTTCAATATCCAAAACAAAATGACCACGAGCATTCCCTTACGGTAATTGTGATCCTATTCTGGAACAGTCATAATAATTGTCCATAAATTCCCTTCTTTTTTTTTTTGTTAAAAAACATAAATATTGGCATATTAAATAGCAAAAAAAACCCAAAAAGGCACATCTTATCAATATCCAATATAAAATGACCAATAGCAGCTCCTTATGGTAAAGTTTTATCAATCCTGCAACAGACATAATTCTCTATAAATTCTTCTATTCCTTCACATTTCTTAAACACAAAGGACACCTCGAATAAATTGTCATCTCTTAATAACAATTCCCAAAAAAAATGAAAAATAGAAAAACAAATACCATTGAATATGGAACAATGAAAGAACAACTTGCTGCAATAGCACCTACATAAAAAAAAATATTCATTAAACAGCAAACGCATTATTTCTAAGAAAAATAAAAAATAGAAAAAAATGCAAGAACAAATCTAATCATTCACGTAGAAAAAACATGTTTTTGTTAATATTTTTAGAAACTTCTGCTTCACACATGGGTTTCTGATAGCAAACCATCGTCGCAAAACACAAAATAGTTCTCCAAACATATTTATATTAATACCCAATATACTTAGTACATAATAAAAATCACAAAGCTTATAGCATATCTAAGTTAGCAAAATTCCTTTATCATTTTGTAGATTACAATAAAGAAAAACATTTACATACTCAATTATGCTAATGCTATCATGAAATTGTGCATCATACGTGGTCTTCTGATGGTAAACCATCATCGCAAAATACCGAATGGTTGCCCAATCATGCTTATATTGATGCCCAATATACTTAGCACACAATTACATAAACTAAACTTATAGCATATGTACCTTAACAAATAACAACCAATTTTCATTATTTAACTTCTCTAACATACTTCCAACAAACAAAACCTAAAATTTCATCAAATAAAACAAATAAAAAATACACCTTCATCTCCAGAACAGTAGATGCAATAATAATTTCCACAAGTGTAATGAAAAAAGAAAAAACAAGCTCCATTTAATATGGAACAATGAAATAACAACTTGCTGTAATAGCACCTACATTTTAAGAATTCATGAAACAGCAAAAAAATAGAATAAAACAACAAGATAAAATATATTATATCTCAGATAACTTCTCTCTTGCACACTATCAACGATAATAATTAAATAACAAATGTATTATTTCTCGGCAAAATAAAAAACAGAACAATGCAAGAACAAATTTCATCATTCAAACAAAAGTTCAGATACCTATTAATGTTTTCATAAAATTGTGCATCATACGTGGATTTCTGATGGTAAACCATCGTCGCAAAACTCCTTTCTTTCTTTCTTTATCTTAGCACACAATCCAAAGACATACACATATCATGCTACATGGATGCAGAATCCACCATCTGAAAATAGCAGAAATCATGAAACAAATGTTCTTACACCAAAGCAAATAGGAGCAAAAATAGGGACATCAAAAAAGTAAAGTTGGACTTGATTTGTACAGAGCATAGATGAATCAAATCTATACTAAGACAGTGTTAACAAAAAAAAAAGGCAGAAATCGAAATGAAGGTAAAGATGTTGAGGTATTGAAGAAAATAGCATCATCAAGTTCAAGGAAGATGGTATCATCCATTTCCATAGGTTTGTTTTTCCAGGTATACATTTCATAAGAAAAAAAAAAGTTATATGAAATGTTAGCTACATTTCCACAGGTTTGTTTTAAGAGGCACATTTTGCAGTACTTTCATCATTCAAGCAAAAATTTATACTTCTGTTAATGTTTTAATAAAATTATGTATCATACGTGGGCTTCTAATGATAAATCATCGTCGCAAAATACTGAATGGTTTCTCAAACATGTTTATATTGACACCCAATATACTTAGCACATAAGAAAATTCATAAAGCTTATAGCACATCTAGCTTACCAAAATTCCTTTATGATTTTGTAGACTGCAATAAAAAAAACATTTACATATTCAATTCTGCTAATATTATCATGAAACTGTGCATTATACGTGGAGTTTCTGATGGTAAAGCATCGTCGCAAAACACTAAATGATTGCCCAATAATGCTTATATTAAAACATAATATACTTAGCACACAATCACATAAACTAAACTTATAGCATATCTACCTTAACAAATAACAACCAATTTTCATTATTTAACTTCTCTAACATACTTCCAACAAACAAAACCTGAAATTTCATCAAATAAAACAAACAAATAACTATATCTTCATCTCCAGAAAGTAGATACAATAACAATTTCCACAACTGTAATGAAAAATGGAAAAGCAAGCACCATTTAATATAGAACAATGAAATAACGACTTGCTACAATAGCACCAACATTTTTAAAATTCATGAAATAGAAAAGATAGAATAAAACAAAAGATAAAATGTATTATATCTCAAATAACATTTCTTCTTGCACACTATCAAGGATAATAATTAAATAACAAATGTATTATTTCTTAGCAAAATGAAAAATAGAACAATGCAAGAACAAATTTCATCATTCAAGTAAAAGTTCAGATTCCTGTTAATGTTTTCATAAAATTGTGCATCATACGTGGACTTCTGATGGTAAACTTTCGTCGCAAAATACTGAATGGTTCCCAAAATATACTTATATTGACACCCAATATATTTAGCACATAATGAAATTCACAAGTCTTATACCACATCTACCTTAGCAAAATTCCTTTATGATTTTTAAGACTACAATAATAAAAAAAACATTTACATATTCAAATTTGTTAATGCTTTCATAAATTTGTGCATCATACGTGGGCTTCTGATGAAAAATTATCGTCGCAAAATACCAAATGGTTGCCCAATCATGCTTATATTGACGTCTAATATACTTAGAACGCAATCACATCAACTAAGATTATGGCATATCTGCCTTAACGGTTAACAAAGAATGTTCATTAATTAACTTCTCTAACAAGCTTCCAACAAACAAAATCTGAAATTTCATCAAACAAAAGGAAAAAATAAATACATCTTCATCTGTAGAATAGTAAATGGAATAACAATTTCTAGAAATGAAATGAAAAATGGGGGGAAAAAATTCCATTGAATATGGAAAGCTAAAAGAACAACTTGCTCCAATAAAACCTACATTAAAAAAATACATGAATGAGCAAAAAGATATAATAAAAGTATAGAATAAAATGTATTATATCTCAGATAACTTTCCTACTTGCACACTATCAATCATAAGAATTAAACAACAAATGTATTATTTCTAAGCAAAATGAATAATAGAACAATGCAGAAACAACTTTCATCATTCAAGCAAAAATACATGTTTTTGTTAATATTTTCATAAAATTGTGCATCATACGTAGGCTTTTGATAGTAAACTATCGTCGCAAAACACCGAACGATTCCCCAAACATATTTATATTGACACCCAATATACTTAGCACTTAATGAAAATATACAAAGCAATTAGCACATCTAACTTAGCAAAATTCCTTTATGATTTTGTAGGCTCCAATTAAAAAATACAACAATGCAGGAACAAATTTCATCATTCAAGCAAAAAAACCTATTTTTGTTAATGCTTTCATAAAATTGTGCATTATATGTGCGTTTCTAATAGTAACCCATCGTCGCAAAACACTGAATAGTTTCCTAAACATGTTTATATTAACACCCAATATACTTAGCACATAAGAAAAGTCACAAAGCTTATAGCACATCTAACTTAACAAAATTCCTTTATGATTTTGTAGACTAAAATTAAAAAAATATTTACGTATTCAATTATGTTCATGTTACCATGAAATTGTGCATCATACGTGGGTTTCTGATGGTAAACCATCGTCGCAAAACACCGAATGATTCCCTAAACATGTTTATATTGACACACAATATACTTATCACACAATGAAAATATACGAAACTAATAGCACATCTAACTTAGCAAAATTCTTTTATGATTTTATACACTACAATTAAAAAATAGAATAATGCAGGAACAAATTTCATCATTCAAGCAAAAAAACATGTTTTTGTTTATTTTTTCATAAAATTATGCATCATACTTGGGTTTTTGATGGTAAACATCGTTATAAAACACCGAATGATTTCTCAAACATGTTTATATTGACACCCAATATACTTAGCACATAAGAAAATTCCCAAAGCTTATAGCACATCTAACTTACTAAAATTCCTTTATGATTTTGTAGACTACAATAAAAAAAATATTTACATATTTAACTCTGCTAATGTTATCATGAAATTGTGTATCATACGTGGACTTTTGAGGTAAACCATCGTCGCAAAATATCGAATGGGTACTCAATCATACTTATATTGACGTTCAATATACTTAGCACGCAATCACATAAACTAAGCTTATAGCATATCTACCTTAACAAATAACAACCAATTTTCATTATTTAACTTCTCTAACAAACTTTCAATAAACAAAACCTGAAATTTCATCAAATAAAACAAACAAATAACTACACCTTCATCTCCAGAACAGTAGATGCAATAACAATTTCCACAACTGTAATGAAAAATGGAAAAACAAGCACCATTTAATATAGAACAATGAAATAACAAAATGCTGCAATAACACCTACATTTTTAAAATTCATGAAACAACAAAAAGATAGAATAAAACAATAGGATAAAATGTATTATATCTCAGATAGCTTTTCTTCTTGCACACTATCAAGGATAATAATTAAATAGCAAATGTATTATTTCTCAGCAAAATGAAAAACAAAACAATGCAAAAAATAAATTTCATCATTCAAGCAAAAATTCATATTTTTGTTAATATTTTCATAAAACTGTGCATCATACATGGGCTTCTAATAGTAAACAATCGTCGCAAAACACCAAATGGTTCCCCAAATATGTTTATATTGACACTCAATATACTTAGCACATAATAAAATTCATAAAGCTTATAGCACATCTAACTTAGCAAAATTCCTTTATGATTTTGTAGACTAAATTTAAAAAAACACTTACATATTCAATTTTGTTAATGTTATCATGAAATTATGCATCATACGTGGGCTTCTAATGGTAAACCATCTTCGCAAAACACCGAATGATTCTCCAAAGATATTTATATTGACACCCAATATACTTAGCACACAATGAAAATATATGAAGTTAATAGCACATCTAACTTAGCAAAATTCCTTTATGATGTTATATCCTACAATTAAAAAATATAACAATGCAGGAACAAATTTCATCATTCAAGCAAAAAAAAACATGTTTTTGTTAATGTTTTCATAAAATTATGTATCATACTTGGGCTTCTGATGGTAAACCATCGTCGCAAAATACTGAATGGTTTTCCAAACATGTTTATGTTGACACCCAATACACTTAGCACATAAGAAAATTCACAAAGATTATAGCACATCTAACTTACCAAAATTCCTTTATGATTTTGTAGACTACAATTATAAAAAAAACATTTATATATTCAATTCTACTAATGTTATCATGAAATTGTGCATCATACGTGGACTTCTAATGGTAAACCATTATCGCAAAACATCGAATGGTTACTCAATCATGCTTATATTGAAGCACAATATACTTAGCACACAATCACATAAACTAAGCTTGTAACATATCTACCTTAACAAATAACAACCAATTTTCATTATTTAACTTTTCTAACAAACTTCCAACAAAAAAAACTTGAAATTTCATCAAATAAAACAAACAAATAACTACACCTTCATCTCCAGAACAGTAGATGCAATAACAATTTCCACAACTATAATGAAAAATGGAAAAACAAGTACCATTTAATATGGAACAATGAAATAACAACTTGCTACAATAGCACCTACATTTTAAAAATTCATGAAACAGCAAAAAGATAGAATAAAACAACATGATAAAATGTGTTATATCTCAGATAACTTTTCTTCTTGCACACTATCAAGGATAATAATTAAACAACAAATGTATTATTTCTCAGCAAAATGAAAAACAGAACAATGCAAAAAACAAATTTTATCATTCAAGCAAAAATTCATATTTTTCTTAATGTTTTCATAAAATTGTGCATCATACATGGGCTTCTGATAGTAAACAATCGTCGCAAAATACCAAATGGTTCCCCAAACATATTTATATTGACACCCAATATACTAGCACATAATAAAATTCACAATGCTTATACCACAGCTACCTTAGCAAAATTCCTTTATGATTTTGTAAACTACACTTAAAATAAAAACATTTACATATTCAAATTTGTTAATATTTTCATAAAATTATGCATCATACGTGGGCTTACAATGGAAAATCATCATCGCAAAACACCGAAATAGTTGTCCAATCATGCTTATATTAACGTCCAATATACTTAGTATACAATCACATCAACTGTGATTAAGGCATCTCTACTTTAACAGTTAACAACCAATGTTTATTAATTAACTTCTCTAACAAGCTTCCAACAAACAAAATAAAAAATTTCGTTAAACAAAAGAAAAAAATAAATACACCTTCATTTGCAGAATAGTAAATGGAATAACAATTTCTAGAAATGCAATGAGAAATGGACAAAAAAAAGGTTCCAATGAATATGGAACGGTGAAAGAACAACTTGCTCCAATAGAAACTACATTTAAAAAATTCATGAATTAGCAAAAAGATAGAATAAAAGAACAGGATAAAATGTATTATATCTCAAATAACTTTCCTACTTGCACACTATCAGTCATAAGAATTAAACAACAAATGTATTATTTTTTAGCAAAATGAAAAATAGAACAATGCAGAAATAATTTTCATCATTCAAGCAAAAATATATGTTTTTGTTAATATTTTCATTAAATTGTACATCATACGTGAGTTTCTGATGGTAAACCATCGTCGCAAAACACCGAATGATTCCCCAAACATATTTATATTGACACCCAATATACTTAGCACATAATGAAAATACACAAAGCTAATACACAAAACAATAGTTGCCCAATCGTGCTTGTATTGATGTCCAATATACTTAGCACACAATTACATCCACCAAGCTTATAGCATATCTACCTTAACAGATAACAACAAATGTTCATTATTCACAAAATATTGAATCAAGCAAAAAATGCATGTTTCTATAACAACATTACTGAAATTGACTGAATGCTAAATAAAACACTAAAAACAATAAGCCAACAAAAACAATGCCAATCAAAACGAACCAAAGCCAAGATATTGAGACCAAGCCAGAAGCTAAGAGACTGAACCTGCCTATAACAAGGTCATTATTGAAATGTAAACAAATAACGAAAAATAAAATAAAATAATTAAAATTTTAAATAAAAAATTCCTTAAAAAAAGAAAAAAACATGAAAACAAAACATTTTCCATAACAGATCTCATAAAAATCAAAGAAACAATTCAAATGAGAGAGAGATGAAAAAAAAAGAAAAAAAAAACACACACACATGGAATGACGAAAGATCTTACCTTTTAGACTTTGTTATGAACACAACCACTAGAAAATAAAAAAAAAAGAATTCAAAACAGAAATCAAAGAAAAGAAAAAAAAACAAACAAACATGGAACGACAAGAGGTCTTACCTTTTAGACTTTGATATGAACACAACCACTGAAACGGAAGTCTCATAAGAAAAAAAAAACAAAAACACTCCTGCTACACAGATATAATAGAAAACTAACATATTATTTACACAAGTCTCCCCACTAACTCACAAAAAACCCCGAAGATCTGGTGATAAATAACGTAAACAAACATAGAAAAAGATGTTTTAAAAGGAAAAGAGGAAAAACAAACAAAACATAAACGATAGAATTGAATTTGCTATGGAAGGCAGCTGAAGCTTCCTCACAAATACTTATGACACTTAGCAAATTTCAAACACTACCCATCTTATAAGTGCGAACGTCAAAATGGAATCAAAATTGATTAATTGAAGACTCTGACATAAAGCAAATAAATTGTTACATCAAACAACACGTGGCAACAATAGAAATAAATAAAAAATTTGCATAATGAAATAAATTAAAATAAATAAATTTAAAGTTTTCAATATAAACAAATCTACTATTTACAATTAATAAATTACTAGGTACGGACGCGGTACACGCGACGATATGGTCACGTCTCATTGTTATTGAGATAAAAAAAAGTGAAAATTTTTTATTTCGCATAATATTTATAATAAAGTTGATGATAAATAACTAATTAATTATTAAAATGTGTTACATAAATTTTTAATTGTTTTAATTGATAATGACTATTTGGCGAGGAATTTGGCAAAAAATTCCATCGCCAAAAATGAATCCTGTTAGAAATATTTCCTCGCATTTTTGCTAAAAATTGAAAAAAAAAGAGGTGGACGAATAGGATGATTCCTGTCATCAACACCCAAGAAAATTAATATATCATTGTTAATAAAAATTCTCAAGAACAACCGTTCAAAAAGAAAAAATACATAATTAACTATAATAACTAAATATTAATTTTTTCATAACAAATTGCAAACCAAATGCATTTAAGTTATTTGGCCATGTGACTATTGTAACATTTTTTATTCCTGACAAAATTATAAAATATTTTGTAATTCATGCTTAATACATATTAAATTTACTTGCCTGTGGAAAACATAACCCTTTCATAAGGAATAAATGGTTTTCACAATAATGTCTCTAAAAAAGTGGCAATTCAGTTCCCATAACAAAATTAATATGTTCATTGCAAATGACCTTTAACCAAAAAAAAAGTGAAAAAAAAACAAAAAAAAACACTTCGCTAATAAATACATTGTTTTAGCAATGGGAATTAATTACAAAAGGATTTTGCAATATAATGCACATAAAATAAAACATTATAAAAAAAACTTCAATGATCATTTGAATTATGTCAAAACATTGGTCTTTAGCAAGAAAAAAAAAAAAACTCCTCATGGTTAATAGTTTCCCTTCTAAAATTACCCACCAACTTACAAATATTGATATTCCTATTCATTAGTGTATTATTCTAAAATCTAAAAATTAGACATTCTTGAAAGTTATAGTTAAAAAAAGTATGCGGTATAACATCCTGACAAATCCATTGAACATGCACCAGATACAAACAAGTATTGGTTGTTGCAAATTACCAAATCTACATCCCAACACTATAATTATTCAGTACTCCTTTTTTATTTCTTATTTTTTAAATTTGATGGTTCCAGGAACGTGAAACCCCTTTGAATATCTTTGAAAATTGGTGACAATATTTAAGAAAATGTATATGGATTTACATTATTATTTATTTAAATATAATATCTTTAATAGCTCTTCTAAGGTTCATTAACAAAATTTAAAAGACAGTCATATGATAATTAGCATATAAGAAATGAATTTCTATTGACGCCTATATCATATAAAAAAAATACATGAATTAATAAAGGAGATTGCATGAAGAAAAAAAAAAGGAGAAAAAAGTTATAAATCTATGTTATGTATCTTTTTACACCCAAAAAAAAAAAAAAGTCTCTTTACTACTAAAACACCCTTACATTAGCTTCTTTCAATTTGGAAAAGCAGATTTAGGGAGTCAACTGTGAGAGGAAAAAAAATAAAAATAAATTAGCCAAAAAAAAACCACTCTATAAAAAAATGGAAAAGAAACAAAAAACACAAACACATATAAAAGGAAAAAAATAATACTGAATAATATAAATTTTGAATACCATAAATGTATTTTTTAAAACAAAAATAATTCCAAAAAAAACCTTTAAAAAAAAAACAAGCAACAGAAGAACAAATCAACACAATACTTGAAACTCAGACTTGCATAATAACATCAAGCCAAGAAATACTGTAATACTTCCACAAACTTCCCATCCCACTCCTGCACCTGAAATACACAATGTAATGGCCTGTGATTAGTAATCCAGCCAAGAACCACCAAAACATATCATACACCAAAGCCAATATCACACATCAATACAATCACATTGAATCAGTACAAGAACGAAAAAAACCCATCTCAAAAATTCCCAAGTTTTAAAAACCCACCTCCATCTGCCAAAAAACGAAGACAAAGAAGGGAAAAAAGCTAATGTTTAGTAGACAAGAGAGGTTTTTAAAAATGAAATCAGTGAGAGGGTTGATGGCAAAAAAGAACAAGAAAACGAGAAGAAAACATGACAGGGAGAGAGAGTTTCATAAAAGCAAAAGAAACGTTTTCTTCTACTCTTTCATTTCCTTAGTCCTACACTCTCGCCACAATTTACTATACAGTCTTCCAATAAAAGGTTAACACAAAGCATGAAGAAATCCAGGAAGATATTAATGCAGATAAAATAGACAACTCATTAGGTAATTTGGCAAATGAAGAAATGATGTATTCAACGGAATTCTTAAATAACCAAACTTTCTCAGGTATACCCATTGAGCACAACTTTGATTACCTGAAACAAAGTTGAATGCAGAGGCCATTTCAAAACACTACAACTAAACATTTCATCCTTAACACTGATGTCTACCATATCAATGGATCACAAGATATCAGCTAGTAAGGGGTGGCAATCGTGTCGTGTTCGAGTTGGTGGATCATGTCAACCTGAGATAATTATACACGACACGTCAACCCGAACATGATATGATTAATAAACGTGTCTAATTTTATAACACGATACGAAAATAAACGGATTGACACAACACAACACAAAAATAAACGGGTTCACACGACACGACACGATTAGACACAAAAATTAAATAGATAATTACTAAACCCGCCAACCCGAATACCTACTAAACCTGCCAACCCGATAAGTAGTTGCCTTTACATATGTTTTGACATTTCTTTTTCTTTTTTTTTTCCTTCTTGGTCTCGGAATGTCAATTGCTGCAAAGAAAAACTAAGTTGTCACTTATAGAGGGGTTTGCGCCCAAAAAAAATTTAAAAAAATAAACGGGTTCGCGAGTTGAATGGGTCGAACTCGTTTATAACTTGAACGCGTTTAATATTAAACGGGTCAACCTGTTTCGACCAGAACCACGAAACTCTAACCCTAACCCGCTATAACCATGCCGTGTTGACGTGTCATGTTCAACATTACCACCCCTATTAGCTACTCAGCAAAGATCAATCTGATAAAGACAGGGCACAGGTACTGACTATAGGACATACCACATTGCAACTATATAATATGATCGGGAATAACCATTTTTCTTTCCACGAACTAAAACAATGTAGGCAACAATATAATTAAAATAAACAGACCCATTTCAACTATGAAACCAATGCATCAAAGATAAAAAACCAATGCTTAGAACAGAGCCACTAGCCCATGACTCTTCCCTTTATAGAAAGCCAAAATCACTAATTCTGTAGGTTAGGCAACTGACAACAGCCTTTCATCAACATTCACCAAACAAATTATGAATCTTCTTGTTTAGGAAAAACAAACTCCATACAAAAATCTATGGCCTTACAAAATAAAGTTCCTTCAAACCCAGAAAAGTATAATACATTAACAAAATAAAACATTACATTTCAAAAATAAAATTTATAATAATATATTCTTCGTTTCACTCTGAAATACAACCCACAAAAACATCAGTTCATATTCCTTAATAATGAAAACATAAAGATAAGAGAATCTATTTCAAAATCACAAAAACACCCAACACAAACATTCCTAGGCTCAAATCCATCCTCCACAAAATCAAATGGATGATACAACGTACAACAATGAATAATATTCTTCTCTAAATCATTTGTCTCTCATCTTAAGCTAATAGTAAAAAACAATTCCCACCGATAATTAATCAAAACTTCATCAGACAACCCTTACTTCAAATATTTTCCAAAGATTCTCATTCCAACCTCCCTTTCACTGGTATTCAACAATAGGAAAACCATTCCCATAGCATATGAAGCACTCTCATATCCAGTATCAATAGAACTTCACCAAATCAATACACCCACCATCAAAAGCAAGTTCCTTCAACCCCCAGGGGAAAAAAAACATATTAAACAATAAAACTGACTAAACGGTGACCTCAAGAAAAAAAAAAAAAAGGAAACAACAACAACAACAACAAAACTCACAATTGCAACCCTCTACTATGCTTCAGGATTCCAGAGCTCTACATAACGTTGAAAGAACATTCTCTGCCCATCTGGATGATGATCCTGCAAATGAGGGAATCGATGCAAAGAAATCACAGGTAAAAAATATTCCTCTCCATCAACAGTCGTAGAATAAAGAAACATACATCTATGCAAAAACAAAGAAACAATAAGAACAAAAAAAAAACATCAAACATAACAAAACATTAGTGAGCAAGTATAAAAAACAGCCCAACATAACAGAAAATCAAAAAACAGAACAAAAATCACAAATCAAAGAATAAATACGTCGATTTCAATGCAAGGAAATCTCCATAGAAACCCATCCCTAATATGGGAAAGATCCTCCAAATCAATTCCAAAGGAAAATGAACAAAAAACCCTCTAGATACTCCAATAGCATATGCGAAACAAACAACCATTATAATACACCCAAAATAAACACAACCACAACAATAAAAACAAGACAAAATAAAGAAACGAACACAACCTACTAACATATAAGAGAAATGGAAAAGATTACATTCAAAAGAAGAAGAAAAACTCTTCATATCCCTAAACTAAGGAACAACGAAGACTGTTCAAATTCCCACTAATATCACAAACCCAATCAATGGGCTCATCCCATTTCTCACTAACCAAAAGAATTAAGAAACAAGTTAAAAAAAAAAAAAAACCTTAAAAAATGCCCAAAACACATACACCAATATACAAAAGTCAAGACCCAACATCAAGCCCAAAATATATACTATATTAAAAAAAGCAAACTTAAAAAAAATACAAAAATAAACTACAACGCCCATTGACTTCAGCAAAAAGAATTTGTTACTGATGTAATATTTAATTTTTATTTTTTTTGAAACTATTTTAATATATATAAATTATTTTAATTATATATTTTTTGTATATAAATTTTTTTTTTACTATATCCACTAAATCTAAACCCAAAAAAAAATAAATAAATAAACTTCATAAAATCAATAGTTACAAAAAACTCACGGACACCTATCTAGCAAAGTGAATTTTTGAGATAAATTTATATGAACTCCCCGGGCCTAAATATTAGCGAGTAGGTACTTGTCTGGAAGGAATTATATTTTAAAAAATATTATGACAATTTTACCCTTGTATTTTTAACTCATTTTCCAATACTACCCAATACTTCTCCACTGTTCCCTCCTCTCGACCATCCGGATAAAAATGGGAACTTTGGCTCCAAAGAGCATTTTCAAAGCGCTTCCTCCCTGAGATCAGCAGAAGCGGACTGTGAAATCATTGTAAGAAGAGGTGGAATTCAAGGTTTTAGCTTTAATGCCATGTCTTTGAACACTTTGAAGGAGACTTTGAGGTCCTGCAAAAACAACCCATCATCAACGTTGTCTTCCTCTTCTTCTTCTTCTCAAATTTCATCAATTTCTCATAAATTTGATTCTTCCATAAGTCCTAGAAAACCTCCCAAATCTTCGCTTTCGCAGCAGCTTTTGCGTCTTCAAGATCACTCGACTTTGCCTCAAATTGAAGAAAGAAGCACAACTAAAGAGACGCGGCTGGGGTACTTGCCTCAAACTCGTGCAAAAAGCCCAAGAAAAGACACAACTGTGGAGTCTGAGACCGAAGATGATCAAGAAGAAGTAGAAAAACAAGATGGGTTGTTGAGGCCAAAATTGGAGGCTTTTGAATTTGATCACACGGGCCCTTATGAACCACTGGTTCTTTCTTTGCCCGGTGAAATTTCGGTAATTCAGGTGATTTCTGGTGATTTATTGGTTTATTTTGATGCATAACTATGCTATTTTGAATTTATCTTGATTTTACTCGTTATTTGGTTCCAAAGTTATGAACTTTTTGTTTCCCTATTAAGTGTGGTTATGTGTCTTATGAACTTGTTGCTTCCCTATCAAGTGTGATTATGTGTTTGTCTCACGAGTACCCTCCGAATAGTTCATTTTCAGAAGAGTTTCCATATAGTGTGCCTCAATTGTAATTAGCCGATGAGGACTTGATTGGTTTGAGTTTGTTTTTTGGTATGATTATAAGCTTTTGCATCACACTGTATCTTTGTATTATATGCTCCCTTGCTGCTTCTTGGTTGCAAATATATTCATGTTTGTAGACAAGGCGCTAAGCAAGAAAATGACATTTTCATTAGAGAAACAAAGATTTTGTGATGATCCTTATCAGAATATAATAGCTAATCAAACTTCCCATTGAGATTCCAAGCTCAGAAAGGTTGAATTCATTGAAAAGTCATCATATATATATATATATATATATATATATATTTCAGAATTACAGAATTTGGATGAATTAAAGACAGAAGATGATATCAGATGAAGGAATTACAAAGAAAAAGAAGACTCTTCAGAATGTCTGAAGTTTCTGCAGATTTTTCTCCCGATGCTACCTCCTTCTTTAACAAAACCTTTATACTTCCTACAAAATCATCACAGCCATCCCTTCCTCCAAACCCTCTGGTTCAGGAATCTGAACCCTCAATTTCCTCTGCAATTTCACCTCTGCTTTACCCCACTCAAAGAAGAAGAAGGTGAACAGTAACTATTTTAACCGTTGGGAATTTACCGTTGCTTCTCCTCATTTTTTAACAATTGGCAGCAAGAAACGACACCATTTCATTAAACCCATCTGGAGTTGGTTCACAACCCGATCCGGCAGCCTCTTCTTTAACTACCAAATTGAATTTCAAACCTCTGTGTTCTCTGTATCATAACAGATTTAAACATTTCATTGGAATTGAGAGTTCCAGAGTTTCTTAGAAATAGATGTCTTTTCCTGGAATTGCAAGTAATTCTTTCATGTTCGTGGTTCTTTTCCCTTTCCTTTTTTTGGAATACTTCTTTTGTGGGCGCTACTCAGTCATGGTTTTTCCCTGCCTAGTATGAACTGTTGTTCTTTCCTGTCATCTAATCCACATCTAATATTAATGCTTTGGTGCTTAATGTAAAATAGCATCATTAAATGCATTTCAATGTATATCAGGTTCCTGCTTCTATTAATTGCAGACTTTTGGAACATCAAGGGGAAGGAGTGAAGTTTTTGTACAATTTATATAAGAACAACCATGGAGGTGTTCTGGGAGATGACATGTGAGCTTCCTTTTTATTTTTTCCATTATCATGTTTGTTGGGTACGGTATAGTTGCATAAGGATTTTATATTCTTATATGAGGAGTGGACTTTGAGCAGTGATGCTCTTGTAGCTTAGTCGCAGCACAGTCATTCTTGGGTTCTATTCATGTAACATTGCTACATCTAGTAGTATCAAGATTTAACTTTTGTCATGCTTGCCTAGTCCACTACAAATCTACCTTTGCTGTCCTGTTCGCATAAAGACAGGCTGGTCGAGCAGTTCTTCTTGGATTGGCATATCTAGTCAGGAATTTGCTAGGTTTCTGATTCAATCCACCAGGATAGGCTCAGTTTAATGATTGTTGTGCTTTTACATAATAGTTCTATATATAAACCAGCAAGGTCAATTGGCTTGCATTAAAACTTACCAGATCAGATTCCAGTACAAAAATTATCTAATTATCTAATTTGTGATGCTAACTTAGCCCTCCAATTGTAACTTAATTGAATCAACTGGATGGACCATCCCAGTCTTGTCACCAAAAAAAAAAAAAAAAAAAAAGCATTACCCAAACTTGTCATTTTCCTGATGTTTATATTCTCATTTTCATCTTGTTTGACTGATCTTGCGTTTTCTTAATCCAGAAATTTTCATTTTTTTTTATGTGTTTCTGCTCAATTATATCAACATGCTTACAAAATTGACGCCCACCTTTTCTGTTCTCTGGCAAAACACTGATTATGCATCAGGGGATTAGGTAAGACCATCCAAACAATTGCTTTTTTGGCTGCTGTGTATGGAAAGGATGGAGAGCCAGGTGACTTAACATCAAAGAGAGGAAATGGACCAGAGAATAATGGCCCTGTCCTAATTGTTTGCCCTACATCTGTTATCCACAACTGGGAGAGTGAATTTTCTAAGTGGGCGACATTCTCTATTGCTTTATATCATGGGGCAAATCGTGATCTGATAATTGACAAGCTAGAAGTGCATGGAGTTGAGATAGTGATTACTAGTTTTGACACTTACAGAATTCATGGGAACATCTTGGCAAAGGTGCAATGGGGGATTGTGATTGTCGATGAGGCTCACAGGCTTAAGAATGAGAAGTCAAAACTTTATAGAGCATGTTTAGAGATCAAAACCCGAAGACGATATGGGCTAACTGGAACAATAATGCAAAACAAAATAATGGAATTATTCAATCTCTTTGATTGGGTAGTGCCTGGTTGCTTAGGAACCCGTGAACATTTCCGAGAATTCTATGATGAACCTCTCAAGCATGGCCAGAGATCAAGTGCTCCAGAAAGATTTGTCCGAGTTGCTGATGAGCGAAAACAGCACTTGGTGTCAGTTTTACGTAAATACCTATTGAGAAGGACAAAGGAGGAAACTATCGGGCATCTTATGATGGGAAAGGAAGATAACGTTGTATTCTGTGCCATGAGTGATGTGCAAAAAAGGGTATATCAGAGGACGCTACAGTTACCTGACATCCAATGCCTTATCAATAAGGACCTTCCATGCAGCTGTGGTAGCCCTCTCACACAAGTGGAGTGTTGCAAAAGGATAGTTCCAAATGGTATCATTTGGCCATACCTTCACCGGGACAGTCCAGATGGTTGTGATTCATGCCCCTTTTGCCTTGTTCTCCCTTGCCTTGTCAAACTACAACAGGTATCCAATATTTTGAATGCTTTTTAGTTTACATTCATAGAGTATTCTATTGGATCTCCTTTAGTTTTCCCATCACAGTATGTGCACGACGACTGCCTATGCTGTGTTTTCACATGGAATATTTTTTCTCCTCTCTTTGGGGCGGGGAGTTAACTGATGGGTGAGGAATGATTGACCATAGTAATTATTTCATTGCCACCATTATGAATAAGTTCCAATCGTTCTTTGTAGAGACATTACAACTTCAGGTTTTACTGAGGATTTAGCCTTACGAATGCAAGAAATAGGTTGGTTGCAGATAGCTAATGCAAGCTAGTATTATCATAATTGTGCACTCTCTTTGTCACTCTGCACCCCAGGAAGTAGCACCCCCACCCCCCCTCCCTTTTTCTCCGGTGTGGGGGTGTTGAGGGGAGGGGGGTCTGTTGTTAGGTGATCTCTTTTACTTTGTTGTAACTCATTGATTCTCTATTGGTATGCATAAAATCCTCATCTTCAAGTCAGATCTTGCAAAGAGGTATAAAAACTGTATAGTATAAAATAAAATAAATTTGAAAAAAAACAAAACTGTATATATGTCTAAACTGCCTTATAACATATTGGAAACATTCAACCTAGAGTACACGATGAATAGTTTATAAGAGCAAAAGGATTTGTTTTCTTACCATAAAAAAAGCAGATGTTCCGAAGCGTGGCTTCTTTTCTTTCCTGGGATGTGTGGTTTGTTCCCAGTGACAGCAGTGATATGAAGTCTCCAAGCTAGGTTTTTGTAGGTCATTGAGATAAATTATAGTAATATTGTTTGTGTTTGTGTAGTGAGGGCATGAAAAAGGAGAAGCAGGAGTGGAACATGGAAAGATACCAACTATATTTCTATGAATAGTGTGTTACATTGGTGGATCTGTCATGATTAATTCAAATTGCAAAATGCTGTTCCTTGTGGCGATCCTTATTTGTGTTTAGAAATCAATCCTGAAATCCTCTCAAATTGTGGTGTTGCAAGTTGAACACGCCCTTTTGAGAAGCTTGTACATGATTAAGATTGGCATGAAAAGACCAGGAATATGATCTGGGCTTAGGTTTTCTGTCACTTTTAGACCCCCCCCCGCGCCCCCCGTGGTCTTCCCTCTTCTTTTACATCATCTGTTCTTTTTAACTTTACATTCCAGAATTTTCTGGCAGATAAGTAATCACCTGGAGCTCATCAAACCCAATCAGAAGGATGATCCAGATAAACAAAGAAAGGATGCAGAGTTTGCAGCTGCTGTCTTTGGTGCAGATATTGATTTAGTGGGAGGAAATACACAAAATGAAAGTTTTATGGGCCTAAGTGATGTCAAACATTGTGGAAAGATGAGAGCTCTGGAGAAATTGATGTTCTCTTGGGTTACAAGGGGTGACAAGATCCTACTTTTTAGTTACTCCGTCAGGTACAATGTCCCATCACTACTGTCTTAAATGCTAGTGGATTTATTATATGGAACTGGGTTGAACAACAGTTTTGATTCTTCCTACACGATTAACATCTAGGTGAATTTTCTTCTCCTCTTTATGTGTCAAGTTGTAAGATTGGATTCCAACCCCCCCCCCTCTCTCGTTGGGTAATTTTGATTGCCACTTTCTCAAGAAGCCTTCTCGGGAGATGGTCTTCTGCCAGGGTTTTTAGTATTACAGTTTTATGAGAGACTATGGTTTGGAAGCTTTGTTAGACTGCCATAGCAAAGACTTCGACAGCAGAAGATATCCAGCTTATGACTGTTGTTGAAGTTGTCATATGGATGGAATCCCTGCCAGTGGGCTTTCTGTTACTGGGCAGTGTCACAGCAGGTGGGGAGACTGGGGTTTAGAGTTTCTACATTGCATCTCCTTTGATTAGTGTTTCTCTTTATTTGGTTTATGAATTCCTTCCCTCTTTATTTACCCCTTATCGATTTCTTTCATCTGTGGAAGAAGATTTACCCTTCTCTAATGCTATGAGGGTAAGGTTTGATTTATTTAGATCCTCCGAATAATTTGACTCAATCACTATAATGGGTTCACAAATTTCTGCTTTGTTTTTAAATTTGCTGGACACTTCAAAGATGGAGGATATCTCTTTGTTATACTGCCTATGCTTGCTCTCTCTCTTTTTTATTTATATTTTTGGCTTGAGCAGGATGCTGGACATTCTTGAAAAGTTCCTTATCCGCAAAGGCTATTGCTTTTCAAGACTTGATGGTTCTACTCCAACTGGATTGCGCCAATCTCTTGTTGATGACTTCAACACAAGCCCAAGCAAACAGGTCAGATTTGACATGTGAGTCAGAGTTTGCTGTCTGAGAACCTATTTCCTATGGGGATCTGAAACTCTTGTTATAGGTCTTTCTTATATCAACACGAGCTGGTGGACTTGGACTCAATCTTGTCAGTGCCAATCGTGTAGTGATATTCGATCCAAACTGGAATCCAGCCCAGGATTTGCAGGCACAGGATAGATCATTCCGATTTGGACAAAAGCGGCATGTTGTTGTATTCCGTCTACTTGCAGCTGGTTCTCTAGAGGAACTTGTTTACACCAGGCAGGTGTATAAGCAACAGTTATCAAATATTGCTGTTTCGGGTAAAATGGAGAAACGTTATTTTGAAGGAGTGCAGGTATTCTTTCCAATTGCTCGATTCTTCAATGATTTCCATCTTACATCGCTAATAGGGATGGTGATGAGCCTCTACTTCTTTTTTCCAGGATTGCAAAGAGTTTCAAGGAGAACTATTTGGGATCTCCAATTTGTTTCGTGATCTATCTGATAAGCTTTTTACTAGCGAGATCATTGAGTTACATGAAAAGCAAGGGAAGGAACATGAAAATGATCAACATGCAAAGCAGGATTTGACTAAACTTGGGATGTACTTTGTTCCTCAGATTGGTGAGCTAATGGCATCTGATAGCAGCAAAATTGAAGATGAGAGGAAAGACAAAGCCAAACCAGGACTTCGTGGCTTGGGTAAGTGGAATCATTTCTTTCTTTAGGGCCTTTGAGAACTTGAAGTGGCTTCGATAATGATCATCTAATTCTCTTTACATTCATCCATATTTTTTGTTAGTTATGGACTCATGGTTTGGTTATGAGCAAGATGATTTTTGCACTGACGAGAAGACACACATTCACATATGCATACAAGTAATTTTTAACATCTAGGTAAATTATCAAGACAATAGAAGTTTGTAGTTGGCTATTATTGAAGCTTGAGGCCTGATTGATTCCTTGAACCCAGATCGAAAATAATTACAGGCAGTACTTAGTCCCAGAAATTTTATCGATTTGTTGGTCTTTAGATTCAAATATTATGACCTAAAGAAACATGTGGAACCTTTCATATACAGGTATTGTATATTCACATCGTAATGAAGATATTGTTAACTTTGGACCTGAGACTCAGGGACAGAAAGAACCAAGCACCCATTCCAGGGACACTATCCAACAGCCATGTATCCCTATTGCAAGGAGGAGATCAGATACAGTAGGTGTAAGGAAGAAATCAGAAAATGCTGCTTCTTCAAAGATCAGGAAAAGGAGCCAATATAGCCACCTTGCTCAATTTGTGCAGATGGAGGAGGTGGAATTTAGTAAGTGGTTATTATCAGCAACTCCTGCACAAAGAGAAAAAGTGCTTCGCGATTACAAGAGGAGAAAGGAGAAGATTCCAGAGGGTTGAATTTCCCCACTACTGAAGAGAGTGCTTGTACCGCATCTTGTTATATTTTCGGTACATAGATCCCTCCCTCACTCTCCATATTTGTTCTTTGGTTCTTTTAAGAGTGAAGGACACAGCACTCTTACATTGACTGATTTCCATTCTTGGCTTTTTGGCATTATGCTATCATGCCTTAATCTGTCTCTAGTAAGCAGATGGGTTAATTGTCCACTTGTCTTAGTAGTAAGCAATTCCCAGCGCAAGAGAATCATATCATGTACTTACTGGATTTTGCCCTTACTGTAACTCACAGGTGTTTTGATCATTCAACTTCATACTAATTCTCCAGGTAAATCAGAACTTGACATCATAGCTGATAGTTTGCTGATTGCCGAAGATAGAATGCTCTTCACCTTAATGACAAAATATTATTCTCAAGTGCAGAAGATATATGTAATGGTTTGGGGTAACGTCTGGATTATACAAGTTTCGTTTCCTTGTCATTTGCAGAGCAAAAAATATGCAAAGCTTGAAAGTACTATAGGTCTTTTTTCTTTTTCTTGTCAATGTTATTTTCAGAGGGTGCAAAGCTTTGAAAAGAGCCGCTCGGTGCCCTTATTGATCTTAAGAATTTAATCAAACTTCACAATGTATAACAAGATCGTAATTTGACTTTGATCAGCCACAAAAGATCACAAAAGTTCCTGGAGCAAGATATACCAACATAGCTATTATAGACGGTCATGACCTCCAGGGACTAGGGCGTTTTCAGTGTGAAATTTGACAGCCAAGATGGGAACTTTGGTTTAATGAATATTCCCTTGTGTAAGACTGATAACCATTTAACAGTTTTAAAAGACAGTTACCACAAGCAGTGCTTATTACTCGAATTCCATTTTTTGACGAGTATAGCACGAGAGTTAAACCACCTACAACGTTTAGGTCAGTCGTCACCGCCGAAACATCTACATAGAAGATTACAACATGAGACTCTCTAGCAGGACTTTAAGCTGCATGAAAATCTGTGCACCTTTGTTATACACACGAAAATTTTGCCTTTTTAACTATTCAAAAATTGCGCCAAAGCACCAAAACTTCAGCTACTCTATGTCCACAGCGATTCCTCCAGTTCTAATTAAGAATAATACTGCACAACACTAACAAGTTTAAGCGTGTAGTATAGCATGCAAAAATGTCAGTGTAGTACTCTACTGTCTCCGCAACTTGAACCTTGAAACTGGCTTTGAACTATGAGCAGAAGATTGTTCCCTCTGATTTGACTCAAGATTATGGGTGTGCTCCACAATGGAACCAGTAAAAGCCTGTACAAAAAATAAGGAATTAGCATTGGTTATTAAAATGTATCTAATGTCCTACTCAAACAATATGGAAGTCATGATCCCATGGAAACATGCCTTTCTACTATTAGAGCCTGGTTGCAGTGGTTCCAACGGACGAACAATGACCTATAGACAGGTAGAAAAGCACACAGGTTACATCTGTTTCCAACATTCAACCCCCCCAAAAGGAGGATGGATGATCAAATGCACCAGCTGCATTCACAAGGGTTCGCCAAATAGATATAATGACCAAAAGGAGAAGGGATAAGAAAGATACCTCATTTTCAGAAACAGCTGGAGCCCGGACAGTCTCCTTAACTCTAGGGACCTCCCAAGCCTTCTTAGTCAAGTTAGGTTTGCTTAATGCTACAGCTTCACCATGCAAAGATTCATCTGAATAAAGGAAATTATACATAAGATTAAGGTAAAATAATTTAGTCTACTGATCCACAAAGCAAGAGCAACACTCCAGATTCAAAATAGCAGCAAGGTATTATCGCATTGAAGGAAATCTGGGCATTGTTATCCCAAGTCAATTACCAGCCCTTGGTTATGCTTCACATTGCCAATTTTTAGTAATTTTCTATTATTGAAAGAAAATCCTGAATATATTGTTCAATTTTATTCAAAGGAAATAAACAATTGTGCTAAGGAGGCATCATAAATGTGCAAAACCTTGCATCTATGAGTCAAATTAGCAAAAACCTACCAACAGAAGAGAAATATAACTGCACAAGCACTTATAAATAAATAAATGAACAACTATCATAAATAAATAAATGAACAACTATCATGTACTACCTAGAAGTGTTCAAAAGGTGCAGGTGATGCCAGAAAGCTATGACTAATGTCACAGACAAAAACAACATCCCAAAATCATTTATCTCAATTCCTTTTACTTATCAATGTACTTACATGGAACCAAAACCTTCAACCTATGACAGTTGAATACAAGTAAATGAGAATATTATAAAAGATATATTTTGTTACAGTTGGAAGTAATTTAATACTTGAAATTATCTACCCCACTATATTATAATTTCATAACTTATTCATAGAGCCATGAAATTCCTTCTGTTGCTGCATGTTTAGTGTAGCATATATAACCAGAAATTCTGAACTGCAATTTCCCCTATATATAAAATATGCACGTATCTTCTTGAATGAAATTCAAATCGCATGACATATTCACATGTTGAATCCATTTATTGGCCTGCAGTTTCATAACTTTCAAAATGGAAGCAGAAATCTGGCTTTTGCCAAGCCACAATGGATGAGGGTCAGAGAGCCATTGCAAAGACAGGATCTCTTAATCTCATCAACATACTTGTAAAGAACCATAGAATGATGCAATTTGCAATAATGCAGGGGTGTCATATACTTTTTGCCAATAGTTATTTTACAAGACTGACCTTTATGTACAGAGAGCAGATTTGAACTGTCAACCTGCATTTCACAGTAAATTATTACTCAATTGAAACTGAAAGAGTAAATGGTTTACACATACTGTGGAGTTCCTTTTATCAAGAAAATTTTTCACAATAGAACAGGAAAAATATATATAAATAATAAAAATCATAGAAACATTTGCTAAGGTAAGGATTGCCCCCTCTAATGATTTCGGAGGATCTTCCGACGAGAAGTAATGGAAAGCACTGCATTCTTGGTAGAATTAGCATGCGAATCACTCATTCATAAGTATATGCAACTTGGCATGCCAATTTCAGAAGCTATACATGATGGAAGAAATAGAAGTATAACGATGCATTACCACTGAGCTTTTGACTTCTTGAGTTAGAGAACTTTGACTTGTTCTAGGACTTAAATCATCTTCATTCTGCTCATTTTCTTCATCTTCAATAGCATTTTCAGCTTCTTCTTCTTCTTTCTCAAGTTCATCCATTCGCGAAAATATGTGCTCAAATTCCTCATCTTCCGCTGTGGTTCCTGAGTTTTCAACCTTGAAAGATCTAGAAGAATCAGATTCTGACTCACCTGAAAAGCTAAAACACAGTTACAACCTGTTAATATCCCAATTACAAAGTTCTAAAACCATGTCTATGAAAAACCACTACCCATGGCCTTTTGAATGAAAAGGGGTGCCAAGAAATTCAGTTGATAGTGTTGCAATAGGACTATCACCATCACCAAGTAAAAGAAAGATAGTAGCCTTTCAGAAGACCAAGGGCACTTCATAAAATTGGCACCAAGGGAGTGCAAAACAAAATTCACCAAGGAATTTGAAAAAAAAAAAACCAAAAAAGGGGTAAAGGAAAAACCAAACATGCCAAAAACTATTAATCAGAGAGAGAACTGAAAGACGAGTGTACTTTTTTCCTCATTGTCTTATTCCCCTTTAATCCGTGTTAGCAAAAGGACAAATATAAGTTCGCTTCATTGTAAACAATAAGGACTGCTCATTGGTTCTATAAAAATCATCCTAGGCCTTCATAATTAAAAAACCAAAAAGTTAAGCATGCTCAAATAAATCTTTCACAGCCCCATAGTGTGAAAGTTGAATGAATTTCAGCAATGCCAGGCACAGGTACCAATCAGTAAATCACTTCCCACTACTTGTTTTCTTCGAGTGCAATCAAAGATTTGATTTCTGGTGGGAACCTTTGTTTTCTTGGAAGAGGCTTTGAAGAGACCTAATCATCCTATGAATCTTTCCAGACTAGAAAACCTGACTATATGCACAATCAGATTTTTAAAAAATGCCTATCAAGAAATTCTTGCATTTGCCCAATATCCTATCAAGTGTACAGGCCAGATACTTCTGAGTTCAAGACTATTACCTGCATCATGTGGTCAACACAGACAATTGTGTTTTCCCAATACAAGTGTAAGAATCATGGTGCTACCAAGAAAGTTGCGGAATATTGATAAAAATATATTAGATGTCTATAATTTATATGACCAAAGAACCCAGGAGGAATATAGCCAAAGTTGCTCACCCTCAATAAAAAGTAACACTTTTGAGATCCTCAAAAAGTTTTAAAAACTGAATCCTGGAGTTGAAACTGTCACAGATTGAATTTTTACAGTTTATAATAGGACAAAGCCAAAATTGTCAGTAGAAACTATCAAAATTGGAGTTCTATAAATAAAATAAAGCAGAAAATAGTTTTAATGCTCAGACGGAAGGTATTACAAACCAAAATTTCTCGCACCATCTATGTGTAAAGAACAAAATAACGTCTACGAATTATCAAAATATCCCATGCCTACTAAATAATTCCAAACCAAGGAACCTAAAAAGCAATATATATATATATAATAAAATACTAAAAGTGACCCTGCCTGGTTCAGATGCATCATGTGCAGAAGTTTCCTCAACCAAGTCTTCCACAATTTGAACAAGACCATCCTGCCAATATAACTTGAATCAATTAGAGTTAAAAATGAAAAGTTTGTGCCACAAGTAAGAATACAAAAGAAATGAACTTAAATAAAATAAATTTGGTCTATCACGATTATTACTAATAATTCTAGCATGCACATTAAACCAAGAAATGATATTTGCATTCAAATGGGGGTGAAGTGTTAACAAACATTAGGAGATTATCCTCAACAGCAAAACTATACATCCAGATTCTGATATCAGAAGATTAGAAATAAGAACAATTCGCTGAATCAATCCAATATACAAGTCAATTAATTTATTAGGGCAAGATATAAGCACGTCAGATCAACTTAAAATCAAGGATACGTTTCATTGATCTCCTGAATCAAGTCTATGCAAATGCACGACATTAATATCATTGACATTAACAATACTAAATTATGCATGGAACATGTGTGTTTCTTGTTAACAAAGATAGGAGGTATCAAATTCATGGAAACATAAATAATTCTGTAGAAACCCCACAAACCTGGCTCAAAAAACAAAGTTTTGGCCTTTGGGCTTTCAGATATGAGCTCTACTTTGTATGAAGACAGCTTACAGTCATTCCCACTCTTATGTTAAGCCTCCAATGTCTTTGATCAGCATCACTTATAAACCTCTAACACAGACATGGGGGTAACAGAACTGTAACATGTTTTTTACTGTGTGAATGACAAGCATGGTTCTCCATCTACATGATTTTATAAGTCATACTGTGTTGTGTTTTGATTGACTGGTATACATCCACTGTCCTTCAAACTGAAAAGCTTGCCCTCTTCTTTCGTCTCATCTAATTACTGTTCTCATTCTCTATCATTATTTAGTTTCTCCAAAATATTATCCAACCAGGAATGGAGTGAATTAATTTCTTAATACATGACTCAAAGTAATTCAAGATTTTTGAAATGAAAGGCCTGTTGCAAAAACTGTGGTAGTAATCAGTAGCTATGTACAATTATTTGCCCAACCACATGAGAACGAGAGCCATACCTTTGCCTCAGCAGCTGTGACATTGAAAAAAGAAGCTTCAGCTTTAAGGTCCTGAATTTCAGCCCTGAGAGATTCAACTTGAGAATCCAGGGCCTTTCCTCTTCTCTTCAAAATCTCAACTGTTTGCTTCGATGTTCTTTCAGCATAGTAACCTTCACCCAGAAGAACCTGCAGACAACTAAAACAACATGAAAATCTTCATTTGCATAAAAGCATCCACACTTTCGTGCTTGCTTTTCAAATATTTTCCCACTCATAAACAAATAATAATGAATTTTAAAAGCTTTGGAACAGCAAATTAACTATATGAACCCCTTTCATTAAGCTCTGAAATATAGAATAGCCATTACTTTTATCGGAACCAAATTAAATCTTCAGCATAGGATTCATCCACTTTTAAAATCAAACCATCCACGCAGAGCACATATTTACAGCATTCTAACTTCTAATCAAATAATTCCCTCCCCCCCCCCCAAAATCATAAACTAACACTTGCATGAATTCAGAAAGTGATTTTCGAAAACCCACAATCTTGAAAAAAATAAAACTAAAAACCAATATGCATTACCATAAATTCATTCGTATGAATCAACTGCCCAGGAAAAAATGCCGCCTTTCCAAAGGGTACCTGGAACAAAATCACAAAAATTCCCCGAATAAGCAGAGCAACAAACAAATATATCCCCATCATAAACAATTACACACTAATAATTTGCTATGCCTCAGCGAATACCATGATATCATGACGGAGTTCATTGGGGAGTGATTGAACAAGGTTGATAAGGTTGGCGTTGTCGGCTATGAACTCCTTGAGCTGGTCGAGGTGTTTCCGGCGCTCGAATATGGCGTTCTGAACTCGCTCAGACGCTTTCTGGGTGTCCTCCGGCGGAAACAAGGATGCAAGGGAAGTCACCGTTCCCTTCTTTCTTGTTGCCTCTTCCATTTTCCGCAAAATCTAGGAGCAAAATGGCTTCTGTTCAGAGCTCAGAAGCACGCTGAGAACGATTCGGGGGGTGAAATATGCGAGTGAGAGTGACCTGTGTCTTCGATTTTACGGGAATTCCGTAAGATGGGACCGTTTTTAGAAGGAATTCCAACCGCGAGGCGCATCCCTTAGGAATTCGTATTTTAGTGTGGTACTGTGGTCGTATTTTAGTAATAGGATCTATGAAAATAAAAGATGTGAATGAAAAAAATTTTTAAAAATTAAAAGTTACTGGTTGTATTTTGTGATATTAAGGTCGAACATAAGTTGAACAATCCCATAGTACATCATATCTCGGTGACTTTGTTCAATTCAATATGCAACGTTCGATAGCATTGTTTAATTTAATTTACAACACCCGCTTAAAATCTATACCACATCGCATTACTTGCTTCTTCAATTGATTCAAAACTCGCACCAGATTACATTCGTTTTACTTCTTCAAGTATTCAATTTGCAGCGCGCGTCTCTCAATAGTACAATTAATTTACTATTTTTATACAGATTTTTTTCAAAAGACTGTGTATAGTTTTTATGTAGGGTGTGGAATGTATGGGATAAGCTTATGAAGCAAAGCTTTAATTTTAAATTGTACTTTTATTTTTCTTAATATAGTACTAGTTTGATTAACGTTTAAATCTTATGCTTCTAAAGCATTTGCAATGGTTCAATTTAATTTTCAATTTGTCTGGATCATTAATTTCACAGAATAGGATTTTAGATATGTACATTGACATATATGAGCTACTTTATTTCCTTTGCCAATCATCTAATCGTCTCAATGAAAAGATACATTTAAGTAAATTTTGTTTCTTTTAACATGTACACATAATGCATTGGATATATTTCGTCTAAAAAAGAGTTGTTTTTGCAGCTTTTCTTTATCAATGTGTTGTTGCAAAGTTTTATAATGGAGAACTGTTATTATTTAATGAAGCTTTCAAGCTCTAGCTAAATTTGTGATTATCTCTGATTGCAACTTGTTTTCAAAATTAGTCAGTCATTTAACATGTACCTGCATATAGCTTTACAGTCTTACTGCTACTACTAATTTTTGGAATGTGTGTTAATCTCACTTGTCATGACTAAAAAGCTAAACTTGTTGACTTTTCATTACTTTACCTAATGCTCTGAAACCTTTTTCCAGTACTACAATTTTCACTATCACTCTTTTATGGATCAGGTGTTCTAAATTTTAGTATCCTTTAGTTGTTCTATATCGTGTTTTCAACATATACTAGTGGACGGAATGCATTAGTAAAATATGTCGAGCAACTAGCATTATTTCTTGTCAATCATGCAATTTCCTTGATAAGGTGCTCATGTAGAACTAAAATATGTGACTAATTCAACTAAATGGGTAGAGTTGTAGTAGTATGCCTCTTTGTGCTCTTCTGCATATCAGTATGAAATATCCTTTGTCTTTGAATTACTTAAGTGAAAATATTCTCTCGCTTTAAGTATTTAAAATTTGTTTAAATAAGTAATGATGGATGACATGCATGTAGATATTCATCTCGGGCCTCTCGTGGATGGGATGTTATCTCTCCAATTGAGTCATCGTTCTTCTTTGATATGGTCTAGCGATCAGCGTGCTTGCGAGACTCCATTGGTGTTTAAACGATATGATTCTGCATTTTGGGAGCACACTCCCCATTCTCACAGAGTGATGGACTTTGTGGATAGGGCCGATTTCGGTGGAGTAAGACGGGTTAGGCATATACAAGTTGATCACACCCTCGTTACTTCATTAGTAGAGAGATTGCGGCGAGAGACCCATACATTTCATTTACCCATAGGAGAAACTACCGTGACATTAGAGGATGTAGCGATATTATGGGGCCTTAGGGTAGATGGGGATCCAATAATAGGGCCTACGTATCACTACAGCAAATTCGACTGGATTGATATTTGTGATAGATTACTTGGCGTCAGACCACAGGCTAAGGACATTCAGAGTTATCGAATTATGAAGGCTCCTATTGAGGAGTACTTAGACATTCCACTATCAGATGACGTAAGTGATATCCGTATCATACAGCGTGCCCGTTGTCTCATCTTCTTATTGATCGAGGAGCTATTATTTTTGGATAAGTCAGGAAACTTACTGCACCTGAGATATTTACTTATATTAGAGAATTTGGATGTGTGTGGAACACTTAGTTGGGGTAGTGCAATCTTGGCGTATCTGTACAGTTGTCTATACTAAGCTGCTAATGGGTCGGCTCAACTCAAGAGATTGATGGTCCTACTTCAGGTATGGTTTAATTTTGATTTAATATTTTTATAATTTAATAACAATTGTCTTATTTCTAATACGTTGTGCGATTATGTTTATAGCTGTGGGTATGGGAGCGTGTTTTGGTTGTACGACCTGAATGGGGTATATTGTGTATTGATATCCCACCACTTGCACCGTACGGTGTCTGATGAGATGTTGGGTTACACTTATTTCGTACGTCTACACATGTTTTGGTGTCATATCGCTCGCAGTTTGATGCACTCTTGGACGATGATGTAAGTATATAAAATTTGTGCGGTTGAATACACACTTTACTTCAAACCCATTTTATATATGAGTCCTAACATATGTTTTATTTATTGTAATTTATTTAGCAGCTATATCAGCCCGATTTAGTGAGCCTCCTCCCCCCGATTTGCTTAGAGGGACTTGATATATGGAGGTCACGTACAGTACTTATCAGTTAGGAAGTAGTCGAGTTCTACTTCTTGGATCGGGTCATATGCCAATTTGGAATGCTTCGGACGATACTGCTAGATTGTAATACCAGAGTTGACCTACACGAGATTGATAGATGAAGTAATCCAAACAGAGATTACAGATTGTATCATGGGTCGTTTCTCCAGACCTGGGCACAACGTTGGGATTATATACAGGCTAGTGTGATGGGAGTTTTAGTTGCACTGGTATAGAAGCCATATACATCTTTGATCTAGAATCCCATCACACGTGAGATACTTCAGTCGATATATTAACCTATTGGATTAAATATAGTTGTATTGATATGTAAAGTTGTACTTAATTATTCAATTTGTAACTTGAATAACCTTATAACTATCTGACTAAATTTATGTATGTTTTTTAGGCTAATATTGTGAGACGGGCTATGACCATAGCTATATTCCAAATGGACAATACAGACTCGACTTCATGGAGGGTTTTTATGGATATACGTGACATGTGTGCACGGAGTCTCACAGCATATCATCTACCACATGATAGGTATGTTGGCCTAATTCAAAAGGATGAAATTAGGCCAACTGTCCCAGTTGTGTAGCCTACTTCTAGACTCCGAACTTCTATAGAAGGACGTGCATATGCAGGAGTGAGAAGCAGGAGGAAAAGAACCCGAGTGAGAGGTGTTCCTCCTCCTATCCCTTCTATTGGATCCCCACCAGCCCAAGTTAACGACGAGGAGGTACAACATACAAATGAGGGGGTAAGGGATAATTTTCACACTGATATGACATAGATGATTTGATAAGTCACAAGTTCGTGGTCATTCTAGTTCACTCTCTAAGAATGACAGAGGGCGGGTGCGAAGATGAGGATGCGGGGCCATCGTACACCTGTGGGGCCACGAGTCATGCGCTATCGTACCCCGGCACACATGAGTCTGTGCAGCCCACACAGTGTGTGACTCAGGCGATAGGCATTTCTTGCATTGAAGAGTTTCCAGTACGATTATTTCGTGGTGTAGTCTGTCACAGGCGACGCAGACCAGGTGCACCTGCTTCAAACCAGCTTCTAGATCCTGTACCTACGCATGAAGGCGATGAGCTTCCAACTAGTGGGAGACTAAGGAAAAAGATTAAATCTCACCGTCCATATGTACTCACCACATTATGTGTCTTTGATGTTAGGAAAGACAATGTACTTCAGATACAGATATTAGCTGTCTTTGATGTTTTTGATGTTTCATGCTATGATGTTTTTTGTATTGTCACTGTCTTGTAGGTTTGGTTGAACTATGTTTAAATAGGTATACAGGGTGTGGATATGACGTTAAAGGGGTTTTTGAAAAAAAAATGTTCACATGAGGCTGCATTTGTCAAGGTCACATTATAGTAATACAACCTTAAGGTCGCATTTGTGTAATACGACCTGTGCACAATATTTACTGGTTCAAACTTCCGCACTAGCTTCCAGACCTGCATCTGCATTTCATTTTATCACAGAAGTAAAAAAGAGTAATACGGTAGCTCAATGGGTGTCACATGTTGATGAATATCTTAGGTTGGGTATATTGATTTTGGTGTCTAATCTACGTATAAAGGTAACATCAACGGATGACATATATTTTATGTCTAATTTTCCAAATCATTGTTTATTATTTATACACATTTTTATTATTTCCTCATATGTACAGATGTATTATTATTATTATGGAGATTATTTCTATTACTATTATTAATCATCATTGATATTATTATTATTAATACTATTACTGATAACAATAATATTTTGATATATCTCAGGTTGTGTTGGCATTATAACCATAAATGCATTGGATCCCCCCATTGTGATATGTTTTTTTTAGATTGTCAAATACAGTGTGATTATCGAGGGTCTGTATGGTTTGATAGGGCTATTAAAAAAACCTGCATTCTCCGACTCAGCTATCATACTCCAAACTACTAGAAAAGGTCTGAAACTATCTTAGATTGGGAGGGAGAAACGTGACAATCAAGATTACACTTCGACATCTATTTCTTTATGGATCTGATCAATAATATGCTGCGAATGAGTTGAGTGATGATGATGATGATATGGAGGTTTTATGGATGCTGCCAAATGAATTTAAGTCACAGAGCATTCAATTTCATGTGAGTTATTCCGAGATGACATCTCAACACTCGAGTCACTTAGCAGGAGTGTCCCCACCAATGGGTTCATTTGTGGTAATGCTTGACTAGGTCACGGGTTTAGATTAATCGATAAATGAACAACATAATTCATTATCCCAACTCCCTATGGGGATGAGGGTAGAAAACTTGAACAACTGGCATCCCCAAGCATTTTACCTGCTGATGGAAAATATAAGGGTAGTCTTAAATGCTATAAGAACTGAATACATAAGTTCAACTGGTAGTAATAATGAGACAGTCGATGTTGGTCACATATCTGAAGGTTTGGAAAGAATGAATTACTTGATCAACCCCGAACACCTACTGGTTCCTACATGAAGTCCAGATATGGGTACATATCAAGCAAACGACAACAGTCAACATGCCACCATGTCTACGGATGATATAGCATCTCAGTCACATGTGGTCACATGTGCAATAAATGTTGATTCGATGGTGCATATATTTGACAGTGATGGTTTCATGAGCTCAGAGGGACTAAAAAATTGGTGTGATACAGATGAGGGTGAAGAATGTGATATTTTAGCAAACATTCCATATCATGAATCCAATATTCCTTTACAAGATGACAGGAATGACATAGCGGGGCCTTTTAATACCATATAAGAATCAACAAGATTTTCAATATTTGATGATATAGGGTTTGGTGCATGTGCTAATGAATCGCTTCACATACGCTCTGTTGATGTCACAAGAAGTTAATCTGACACTGACATTGATTTACATCTAAACATGAGGTTTCAGAACGAGAAGGAGGCTATATATACAGTAAGAAAGTGGTCTACTCAAGCAGGTTGGGAATCAGGGTCTTGGAGTGTAAGAAAGACTGCTGGTATGCTAAGTGTAAGCATGCAAGTGCTGACAATCCTTACTCTTAGCATATTCGTATTATACATAAGAAGACTCATGGACAGTGTCAGATAACAGTTTTGAATAAAGAACACATATACGTCATTACAGTTGTAAACAATGTGTATAGAAACATGGATTATCAGTTTATAACACGTAATGTGACACATTTAGTTTTAAATGACCCTGAATACCATGTGAGTGATGTTATTATTGAAGTTTAGAAACTGTGATGGACGAATTGTTCTTATAAGAAAGCTTGAGAAGTCCGAAAAGTAGTTATGAAACTTGTACATGGTGATTGGCCCTCTACGTAAATTGCCCTACTAACATACATGCTTGTATTGCAGGATTCCAATCTTGAGACTATTGTGAAGTGGAGACATCATTGGACTAATGTGGGTGATTTGAAAGTTTTTAATTTCCTTTTCTGGGCATTCAAACCTTCAATTGTTGGCTTCAAATATTGTCGTCCAGTGGTATCCATTGATGAAACCCATTAAAACGGGCTTTATCGAGGCAAATTGTTGATAACGTCCACTTGGGATGCAAATAGTCACCTCTTTCCTCTTGCATTTACCATCATGGACGAGGAGTCATTGGAGAGTTGGAGTTGATTCTTAAAACTCCTATGTCAACATGTCATTTTGGACAGACATATATGTTTGATTTCTGATAGATATAAAGTCATAATCAATGTTGTACACCATATGAATGAGTGGTAAAATCCTTTGGCTGTTCATCGATATTACTTCGAGCTCATTAATGGATTTTTTCATACCACATTTAAGGACACTAATTTAACAAATTTGATATACGCTACGAGTTTAAAGCGTAAAAGGACCAAGTGTCAATTATATTTGGATGAAATTAGGATATGAAAAGAAGTACATTTAAATATTTGGTGAAAATTAGTTTGGAGAAATGGACTTTGTCATATGATGAAGGGTATAGATATGGTTCAATGACTACTAGTTTATCTGAATGCATGAATAATGTGCTCAAGAAAGCAAGATCTCTCCCACTGAAAGTTTGAGTTGAAACTTTATTTTTGAAGTTAGTTAAATATTTTAATGTATATAGAGATGATACACCTAATTTGAAACACCCTTAGCCATCTGAAATGTAGAAGTTGTATTTTTATTTTGAGGACAAATTTAGAGGGCATGTTGTAACTGAATTTAATGCACATGCCGGTATATATGGGATCAAATAGTCTATTCAACAAGAGGGTAGAAGTCCAAATGGCTACAGTGTCAATTTGACGGAGAGATTATATAGTTGCCAAAAGTTGAGTATATACAATATACCTTATTCGCATGGGTTTGCAGCATGTCGTCATAAAGGTTAGAATTCCATTGACTTTGTTTTGGAGTTTTATATTAGAATGAATTACGAGTTGACATATGAGGTTCAGTTTTTTCCTGTGGCGGATGAACAATATTGTAGGTCTTCAACTTTTTCGCTTGCACTTGTGGAAGAAATAATGATGAATGAAGTTCCTAGTCGTCCGCGAACAACGATAATACCTTGTGATATGGATTATCAGACACCCAACTTTCCTCCAAGATGCAGCAACTATCACAGAGATGGATATACTAGGAAAAACTGTAATAATCATACTTTTATTGTTTCGAAAGATTAGCCTATTTCATCATCTATTCCTTCATATTCTGTTTTATTGTATTTTGACTATGGTTTCTCTACGGTACTTGTAATATTGAAATTTATATTTTGATTATTTCAACAGACTACATATATTATTATATATCGAATATTATTAATGTGAAAAATGTACATCTTTTGTGATGACTTGATTTGCATATCAGAGTGCTTGTAGGATGTGAGTATTCTAGTATGCATTGTCAACTAAGGTCGCATTAATGAAATGCAACCTGTGTTTTATCCCACATTTCATATACTCGCTTATTCATCGTGAAAATTCAAATTAACCCAACATAATGTGACCTCACACTAAAAACGGAATTCCGCGTGGAGCTACTCCACAGTCAAAATTCCTTATAAAAACGGCCACATTTTACAAAACTCTTGTCGATTTTATGATGGAAAAAATAGAATTTCCTCACACTAGTTCACAAAAGGTGAAGGAAATTTTACAGTAAATATATTTTATCTCTATTTTATTTGATTGAGGATAGAATGGAAGTAAATAATGATTTATATCTCAATTCGTCTAAAATTAGACAGACTATTTTATCAATGTGATTTACTTCCACTGCATCTTTTTTTTTTTAAATCAAATGACATAAATTCCCATTTACATCCAATTTTACATCCTCTCTATTTTCATTTCAACTAATATATAAAATGGGTGTTGTGGTTTAGGTAAAGCAAAATTTTGTAACTTCCATGCATTAGATATTTGTACTCAGTGCATCATAAATTATACTTTATATATAGTAATATCTTTAAAATATGTTACTCATAAAAATTAAATTAATTTTTTCAATCTATTGATTATCATAAATACAAACAAGAATTTTCAATTTTTTGGGGCGAAATTTTACTTTTAAAAAGGAATGTTATGTTAATAATAAAATAGAAATTCATAAATAGGATGAAATTTAAAGAAATATTCTCTATCAATTAGACAAATAAAATTAGAAACAAAAAGAAAAAACACATAAACAATTATTTTGTATCCTTAATAGATTTCATTTTGGTTAATTATTAATGTATTTACTAACATTTTAAAAATATAAATGTGTCAAGTCAAGTGTAATAAATTTCTAAAATAATGTATAATTTTGAGATGTTGGCAGAAAATTCAAAATATCTTTTATTTTTATTTTAAAAGTTATATTATACAATTAGACAAAGTTTGTTTTATACGTTATGATTATTATATAAATTTTGATACAATTTAGTCGTCTGATAAAATAAAATCATTATGTTTGTAAATTTGAGAATAAGATTATTAATATATGTAAATAACACGTTATTCTTCTGCTTTATATGTCCGGTCAAGTATAATCATACTTATGAGAATAGTTTTTGAGGGAAAAAAAAAGAGCTATACTAGTATAAATTAGTTAAATGATATTTGTATATTAATTGATTCATGCATTTGTTACAATATATGTTTTATTTTAAAAACAAATTGAAAAGAATAACTCTAATTTTTTATTGATTTATATCTCTATCTAATTATGTAAAGTTAAATATATTATATTATTTCAGTGAGATAATATATGTTTAAAAAATAATTTATGTTATATTTTTAAAATATTGAATTCAATTATTAGTTAGATGAGATCGTGGATAAGTCTTATATCTTGTTAAAGTTTAAACTAACCAAGTACCTAATTACCTTATTAAAATTATGGCTTAAAAATTTACCCTAGTAAAAAAAAAAAAAAATCACATATGATCCCCCGACTATAAAAAAAAAAGAAATATTTGATTCTTGTAATTATGAAAAAAAAAAAAAAAGTTCTTGGGAAGGCAACACCAATGACACCAGTTGTCACTCGCATGGACCATGTCCAAACCGCTTATTCTGATTGGATGGTGTCTCCGATACAAGTATACTCCTCTGCACTAAATCGTTTCCTGCCTCCTAATTAGCGTCTCTTTCCCTTCTTGACTTCTACTTACCTCCGAGTCAGTCTCAGACCACCAAGAGCAATTCCACCTACAATCTCCCCTCCTTAGAACCCAAGAAAAAGAAAAATCAAGAGAAAAAAAGAGCAGAAAAGAATCTTACCCATAGATATATTTGCATATCTTAGATACATCCTTGAATTCAATAAATTATATTGCATACAATAAATGTTTGTTGTATAACTGTCTTTTTTAATAAATATTTTAAAAATATTAGTATTCGTTTTTTCTGGTGCGGAATTGACCTGTGAAGGCTTTTTTTGTTAAAAACCCAAGAAACAGCAACAATTACTTCTATATCTGTACCTTTTTTGGTTGACGAACTCTTTTAGCAATTTGATTCTTCATTTAGTTGTTGAGCTCTCATTTTCTGTATATTGATCAGTGGCTTAAACCATTTGTTGTAAGGTCGTTAGTTATAAGCTTTTGACTCCACTTTAAGCAACCCTTTTAGAATTCAATTCTCAATCTTGTAGAAAATTCTCCTATTTGAAGTGTAATGGGAGTCATTTTTCCATCTGAGTCTGTTGGGAAAAGCTTGAAGGAGAAGAATTTGATTTGATCTTGATATGGGTTTGATGAAAAGTTTAGCCTTTTGGAGTTTGACGAACCGGAATTTGTGGGTTCTGTCGAGACTTTTCTTTGGATTATGGTGTCTTTCTACAATTCTTCAGCCTGTATCAGGGCTGAGGCCTTTACGGGAGAGAAGTCAATCTTGGGGTGATGAGGTAAGTGTGGAATTTGAAGCGTTTGCTTTTCTCCATTGCAATTAAATTATGTAATGAATTGCTTTTCTTGAATAATGGAGCAATGCCAAGTTTAAATTTTTACCATTTTTACTTGTTTGTTAAGCTCAAGTGGTTCATTCATGTTATCAAAAGATAAAGTTGATCAATTTGAGGTTCTTCACATTACCAGTTGTTGCTAATTGATTTACTTGATTTTCTCTTCTGTGAAGGATGTAATTTTGGCTCAACCAGAATGCTGCTGATATATTACAGTCTTTTTGTTGCACTTTAGCTGAATAATGGAGTAATATTTTGAGTTAAAATTTACCTTTTTTTCTCGTTTGTTAAGCTTAAGATGTCCATTGATGTTATCAAAGGGGGAAGTTTATCAATTTGAGGTTCTTCACAATATCAGTTCTAGTTAATTGATTTTCTTGATTTGTTGCTTTGTAGAAGACGTGCCTTTGGTTCAACCAGAATTCCACCGATGTGTTATATTTTGTTTTTCTTGGACTTTTCTTTTTTTTTATTTTTGAGAGTTTTGTTCTATACCTAAGGACTGTTAGGCAGATTGAGGGTACAAATTTAGGTTCTGTAACTTTTGGAGGCATAAAAGCTCAAGTGATTTTGGCTGGCAGAAATGTTTTGTTCTCTTGTTAAGGTGAAATGGTCCATAACTTGCTTCTTAGAGATAGGAGATGTTGAACCATTTAGTAGGCTCAGAGGACTATTAGGCAAGTTTCAGTTACAAGTTTAGGGTTTTTAATTTTTTGAGACATAAAACTTCAAGTGATTTCGGCTCTGGAGAAATTTTTGGTTCTCTTGTCAAAGTGAAATGGTCCATAACTTGCTTCTGGGAGATAGGAAAGGTTGAATTATTTAGTAGGCCCTAATTTAAACATCTGTCTGTCATATTGATCAGGATGTTGACACTTCAATATGCAACTCTTTTCTTACATTGATTGGGGTCTTACTATTTGTGTGTAAAAATAGCCAAGCCATTTTGTTCTAAAAATGTTGCTATTGCGCACACTAGTCTTGCATGTGTATAGAAAAGTGTTTTAGCTACAGTGAACATGTATAAAAGATTTTTGTGTGCATTGATTTAGTGTTGGTAAAGACTACTGTGTGCACGTGAAAGATTAGCATTTAATATTCAAATAAACACTTGGATAAACATATTCACTGAGCTCACGATTTTGTTGTACATATATAAGACTAATGTGCAGAATAGCAACATTTTATGTACAAAATGGTGAGGTCGTTATTGACATGCAAATTGCAAGTTCCAAATCCTCACGGATATGTATTCGTGGGATGGTTGTTTCTGCACAGAGTAGATGGTCTAAATTGTACTTTTGCTTAATTCTTTTATTACTTATTAGTATAAACTAGCACAGTACATAGGTGGGGAGGTTATTGACTTCTTGACAATGGTGGCTTAGGATATTCAAACAGAAAGGAAAAGATGAGTTTGAATTCCTAGCTCGGGGAAAGGGAGATTACTATATTTCCTTTGACTTAATATTACATAACCCTTTATTAGCAGTGAAAAAGGAAAAAAAAGAATCATAGACAATTTGGAGCTTCTTAACAAGTTTGTGATCTGATTTACATTTGAAAAAACAGGAAATGACTTGAGTGTGAAAGGAAAAGACAGGATTTTGCTGAATACTATAATATAGGTATCACTGGGGGGAGAAGAAAAGAAAAGACTGAAAAGACAAATTCACATGGAAAAGACTAAACATGCAAATTGGTATCTTATAGTTGGAGTTCTGATTACAGGCTTCTTCTATTTACAGAAACCATGTCAATGAGTTATATGCTTCTTCAAAGCTTGAACACATTGCTGAAGAAAATGTGTCAAATTTCATGTCAGGATCATCATCCTTGTAAAACATTATGTTATTAGCAATCAGACAGTTTCAATGATTTACTTCCTTCACCAATTGTTGTTAAATGTATCATAAAGGGTTTTTTATCTGGTTATTGTTGATGTCACAGTAAAAGGTCTGGAAGTTTGCAGGGGAAAGGCTAGAGCTTTAAAAAATTAAAAAGCATGTCTAGATGCAGTCTGGATGTGATACATAGGACCCAGAAAAAGTGAAACTAGGCCTTCCTAGTTATTATTGGATTAGTAGGCTGCATCTTTATGAAAGGTCTAAAATTTATTTGGGTAATCTACGTAATCCAAGTAGGATGTTGGGGGATGGAAATAAAGAAACTTCAACTTATGGTGTATTAATTGAAGAAAAGGAATAAATTAGGCACATTTTGGGAGTTCTATAGGCACCCAACCTGAGGTTTGAGTTCAACCAACAAAGCCTTCAAGCCTTTGAAGTCATCTACTTAGGTTCCGCTTCAGGCTGTAAGTGTTGCATGGTTATATATGGATTTCCATTGCTTATACCAATTCTAAGTCCTTAATTACCTGTTTGAGATCTGAGTGCATTCTGCTGATTAGTATTTTTGTTTTAGCAGACATATGAAAGGGCAAAAAGAAAAAGGGGAACAGAAAAAATTCAATTTTTTTGATCTGATAATGTGAGAAAATGTATTTTCATGAAGAAATTTGACAATCTTTTAGATACTAAGCCAACCTCCCTGAAAATTGAGGAGACAGAGGTTACACAGTATCTCCACTTCTTGATTATGATATTGGAAAGAGACTGAGGTTACATTATCTCCAGAAGCTCTTAAAACAAGGACTTAATCTTGTCCACTTGTCTATTATGATATTGAACTTGACTAGTATATTGGGACTGGCTCATACAGAAATACAAAAGGAATATCATCGAGGAATAGGAAATATTATGAATTGTAATTGATGTCCTCTGCTTCGACTGAACAAAAAGTTCCTTCAGATAAAGATTAAAAGAAAATTTTGCTTTTCTATCTAAAATTGATATTGACATGATCAGTGAGGCACATAGAACACCAGAAAATTCAAACTTTTGCTGATTAAGGTGACTACTAATGGGTTTGATTAATCTCTATATCTGTGTACATATACATACATGCACATGGATATCTGTGTATTAAATGCCTCTTTCAATACATTCGTCTATTTACCTAAGATTCATTTTTCTTGTCATTTCCTCTTACAGTGGCTTTTTGTGAGAAAGGATGAGAGTGAATTGGGCCCATTTGCTCCTTGGAATATAACGGGGACATACAGAGGTTTGTTAGTTGACTCTCTAGATTTTATAATTTGAGATCAATTTGCCGTATGTTTTCACAGGCTTTCAGTTTCCCATTTTCATGTTGTAGTGTATTTTCTGTGTGTAGCTGCAGAATTTCATGAAGCTGAGGAATACTTTTTTTCCCATAAAAATAAAAAAGAATTTTCTTCTTTCTCCTTCTGTTATTCCTAACTGAGTTGAGGAAAATGAAGTTTATAGTACCTGGTTATGAAGAGGCATTTTCCAAGATTCTGCATGTAGTTATATTTAGTTGGGAATAGTCATTAGACTCATTACCAATGAACGAGATGCCTTATAAAGGAATACTAACTCTGCAGTTATCTGTGCAAGTAAGCAACTTGAGTAGCAGACAGAATATATGCTTGTGTATTGGTGCATGTGTTGCGCCATATTTTTTGAGGCATTTGACTAGTGTTCACTACAGGTACATCTTATAGCTTGATATTGCTCTACTTAGGAGGAACAAAGTTTTGCACAGTGATGGGTGATAGATTTTCTTCCTAACTTAAGAGCTCTTCCGGATAGCTTTTGTCTTAGGTAGATAACCGTAAATCAGTATTGTGGAAGTTGACTTCCACACCAGACACATGTATGGGGAATAGAGAATAAAACAGAGGGTTTCATGTGATAACTTTCTTCTCTAGAGTGGTTAAGTAGTTGGCTCTACAGATCTCCAGTGATACCTGGAAAGGCATTTTCCATGCACTTTGTGCTTTAACTCATTGTAATCCTGGGGGGCTTCTTTGAACATTCTGATAACTAAAAGGGCAGTTGAAAAGAATGATCATGATCAATAGATATTTCAATCATATAGAATGTCATTTTATGACATGCAAGTTTCAGATAATTGTTCTGGTTATTTGTGCATGCGCATGGTGGCTAAATAGTTAACACAGAGGAAGAGTGACTTGTTGAACCGTGGCATGATTCCTACTATTGTTGGTGCTATTTAAGTCATCGTTTGTCCTTTCTTAACCTTATAGGTCAGTGTGGCAAAAAAATTATTTGGTCAACCTAAATAGTTAAATGATTTCAGTACATCTGAAAATAATCAAGCAGAAATGACCACAGATCAATTAATTCAAAGATTAGAAAGAACTTTTAACTCTGTAGTTCTCCCTTTGGATGTTTAGATGATTTCAGATTACTAAACATTTGTAATTTTTGGACATAACTTTTTCTTTTTCAAGTGATCCATTGAATTGAACTTTTTTACAACAGAGAAGAGAACCCTGAACAACAAATCAATGATTGGAAATAACCTTGTCCTTTTTCTTTTTAATTATTTTTCTGATTGGAAGCTTGAAATCATTTCAAATGCCAAGACATTCATGTTACTTTCATATATAGTATAACTACATAGCTTTCTCTTGTTTAAGTGATGCAATGAATTTGTGAAACTTATTTAGGAAAGAAAAGAACCAACTGTTTGCGTCTTTTACTTTTTCAAATAAATTTCCTTATGTGTATCCTTCTATTTGCATTAGGCATATTATTTAATGCATGCAATAGATATATGTGTCATGATTTTCATTGGAGTTTGCCAGCATATGCACAGTTACTTCATGACTCCAAAAGACTTAAAAAAAAGCCGAACCTATCATAGATTTTGAAAATATTATCATGTTTTTCATGTCTTTAATAGCTGTGTGGACCCTAAATTTCAACGAAATACTTTCACCAAGCTAATGGACAGCTAGCAAGATCTCATAGTTTTACCTATAAACGTTATCAATTATTACAAAGCTTTGCTTTCTTATTGGAAACAGCTTTACAGTTCTTGCATCATGAAACTCCTATTGCACTTTGTGCTTCTTTTAACTTTACGCTTAGGTAGAAGAATGTCAAATATTTTACACTTTAAGATCCTCGGATTGTAAAAATTTCTTATAACTGACAATACTTATTCCTTATAGTACAACTTTCTTTTCTTTTTTTTTTTAATTTCCCCACCTGCCCGTCTCTATTATATGTGTTTGTCTTCTTTCTTTCTTGGAGGGAAATCTTGAGAGTTTGAGGAAACTTTAATCCTTATTTTGATAGTAACGATTAGTTTGCTTATTTATTGTATCACTCTTCTGCAATGGCAACTTGCATTTAATTTGTATTAATGAACTAATCTTTCACATAATTTGTGGACTTGATTGCCATATTGAGTTACACATGGCAGTAAAAATAAACAACTCATGTTTGCTGAATATGGTACGTTGATTTGGTTACTGCTGCAGTTTATATACTGTCCTGACTCATAACTTGCAGGGTCATGGAGATTCCTAGATTCAGCAAATAGCTCATCCAGATTTCCTGATTTCAAGAAATCGAATGGCAATTCTGTCCTTGAATTGATTAGTACACCAACAAAAATAACTGGAGTGCATTATGTTCAGGTAATTTGATCACTCTGCTTTTTGGTAAATATAATCCGACTTGAAACTGACAATATTCTTTTAGTTCTATTACCGTGTCATGGTTGGACTGATGGAGAGACTTCTCTTTGCAAGTTCCATTTATAAATACAAAAGGTTTCTGATAAACTGGAAAATAAAATGTTCTTTCGTTAAAGACTTTCATTCTCCCCTCTACCCGCTTTCCATAAATCATTGCAAATCTTGCTTAATGTGCTTGTTACCTCCTTTTGTTTTGTCTAAGACGTATTTACATCTCCCAGTGAAGTTATTTCAGTAGTCATTTGGACCAATAGTAAAACTCAAATTTTCCCTGCTTCAATCCTTTCTACCTCAGTTCCTTCCTCTCTTTCTCTCTCAGAGATAGTAGTAGGCTTAATGCACCAAAAGAATTTCTTTCAGAAGTAGACCAAGATTGATCTTTAGTTTTGGCAGAGGAGTCAATATTAAAATGGTTCTATGTTTTTGCTGTCAAAACTAAAATACCAGATCTGTACATTGAGCAATATTCTGATATTGTTCAGCTTATAACTATTTATTGCGTTTGTGAATTCCTTAACGAAAGATTTACATAATGAAGAGATGTATTGTGTGAGTCTGTCTGTAGGAATAATGTATACCCAATTTTTATCCATTGAATTCCCACATGATTTTGCTTTCTCACTGGAGATTTTGTATAGTGTTATGAGCGCACATGAAAATTTTGCTTCTCAATTTGTGCATAAGATGGTTAGAGAAGTGTTGTATTTTTATTATTCATTAGGTTTTCTTCCACTTTATATCTTTCTAGATATTCAAACCATTTCAATCAATCATTCCTAGTCCCTATCAAAATATTAAGTGAGACATAACTCATGAGAGGCTATATTGAGGGTTGATGGACTGATTCGGAAAATGTTTATGAATTCATCATGAATCAATGTAGTTCTTTGTCTGCAGATTTGGGCTTAATATAGAATTTTACTGACCAAGCTTAAATAAAAAGAGTTATGAAAAATTTGGAAAAACGGATATGGAGCTTTGGTCGGTATTAGCAAACATGCTGCTCAAATTTTCCCTGAATATATTTTCTTAGTTTCCCAATGTTTGTTAATGAAATGTAAGTTCCATCACAGTCACCAGAAGTGAAGTGATTTTTTTTTTTTTTTTGAATGGATGAATGACAATCTGACTGAAAAGATGGCAAAAAGAAATGATCATATGTGAACCTGTTACAATAGCCTTCTTTCCTCCGTGGTTGCATTATCTCATCACCGTGACAGTTTGCCTGATAAAACCATGAAAAATAATCATAAACAGAAGTTTCTCAGTGCTTCCTTAATTTAATTCTTAACAGCCTTTAAAGCAGTAAGGAACTGAAAGAATCTCTGCCTCAACTTAGGAATAACCGCAATTGAGTGGTATGCGTGATTTTTGTACTAAATCCAAACTGAGCCAAGAAAAGTATTGTCTATCACAGCTGGCTGTTTTTATCTTTATCCCTAGAGGAAACCTTCTATATGTCTCATAATGGTTACTGATGCATGAACCTAGTCTATGCCTAACCTCAATTTTTTTATGCTGTGTTTGCCCTCTGTCATGAAAAGTGAAAAGAAGAGTAGTGTCCTAGAATCATTTTAATACCTTTATCTTCTTTGGAAATCGAATTCACATTCAGTTGGTTCTTGTTCCTTGAGAACTGCATTTAAGTCTTTTGATGAATGGGCAGGTCATTGTTTATGACTGATGTGTTATAGATGGGTATTGTTTGTTTGCACAACATATATTTCTGAGTTTCTATAAGATGAATTGACTCCTAATTAATAAAATTTCCCATTCTTTTCTATATAGTCTAGGGTAAAAATTTTCTGTAGTCTCTTTCTTAGAACATTTTATCTTGTTTTACTAGTCATCTTTTGTTTAGTATAAAATCATTCTTTTGCCTTGACGCAATTTTCTTTTTTTTTTTTTTATACACGGTAAATATAATAGGGGGTATTAATCTTCCATGATGTTTATGATAACGAACATGACGATGGTGGTGCTCAAATTAGAATAGAAGGGGTCTACATATGGCCTTTCAGACAACTTCGCATGGTAGCCTACAGGTATTCAGATAAGTACAATCAGTTAGACCAAATTGGTTATTATTTATCTACTACCTAGCGGACCTATCCTCTCAACAGATCTGTATTCATACGTTCAGGATATGTACTTCATTGTGCATCTGAATTCTGTTCAGTATTTTTCCACCTCTCAGTGAAGGGGAGAAAGAACAAAAAGAAGAAGAAAGTCGTGTATTCTTAGAGGTTTTTAGTTGAAAGACGTTAGCTTGCCTTATCATCAACTGATATTTTAGCACTTCTCATTCACAGTGGAAAAGAGGGTGAGTTCGGTCAGGAAGAGGACTATATATTGTCCAACCCATATCACCTGGTAAGTTCTATTACTCCATAGGTTACTTCTGATGACTTAGTTAGATCTTTTTTTTGGGGGGGGGGGTCTAATTATTACTTTTGCTGCTGTCAGTGACATAGATTCTGTTGTTGTTTGACATTAATTATCGTTGTTCGCTATATACTTCTGTATTGTCACCTGATTTTATTTCCAGTCTTTGCTTTAGTCTGCTCTGAACTCCGGATTAGATGCTCAAGATATATGTTTATATTGGACCTCACTATATAGGGAGGAAATTTGAAAAATCTATGCTTGTGACTACATTTGGACATTTAGTATCCTTGTCATTGTTTGTATTGACTAATTTATTTGAATATCAGGATAAGTTGGGATGCATGTTTTACTTGCATAACCTAGAATAGAAAAGAAATGTTTATCATTTAGTGCTTCTCTCTATGTGGTCGTGTGCATATCAAACATCTTTGTGTATGTGGCCTTGCTAATGCTGTAAGGTTATTCAGTCTTCCTATCTTGAAGCCGTCAAAATTATACATTGCATAAAACACCCAACAAAGATGCATTAATTCTAGTTGCACAGAGTACTGCTAGGAGAACAGCCTAATGCGAGGTCTACACTACTTCCTTTTAAAGCTATTTGAGTTTTTGTATGACCTTGGTTGGACATTTTGCTTCTTTTCTCCTTAATGCAAACCTGTGCAGGGAAAAAACTGTCCGGATTTGTATTTAAAGTTTTCAAATTGGAATTTTCCTTTCTCTACAAGAAAATCTGAGCGTTAAGAGACTTTGTTAGATGATCCTTTTCTCTGTTTCACTTTCCTATTTGTTCTTATTTATTGTTTGCAATAATCATTTTAATCTATGGAAAACCAACATAATATAATCTTTTCTGATTTTCTATCGATCAGATAAATGAAATTTGAGTTTGAATAGATTGAATTTCATCAAGATATTTGGCTTCGGATTAATCTTTTCTACCCGTTACTTTACAGCTTGGAGTTTTCTCATCCCAGGTGTTCCAGGAGTCTCCGAGAGACAGAATTTGGAAAAGAAAACATTGTAATGGTTTTACTCCATTGTGATTTGAAGGTCATGCTTTTGATGCCTTAGATTTACTGATGATATCTTCTACTGCAGCACCAATTTATGAAATGGAGAAACATTGTAACATTGAAATTGCAGCACAGATCTCACATATCTCAGCTGCTCAAAATGGTAGTTGTGTTTTTCTCGAGCGTATAAATTCTTTCTTTCTTTCTCCTCAAACTCTAAAACATTTGTTATGAATATGTGCCCACTATTTTCTTCCTCGCCTTTATCTCTTCATCAATATTGTTTTGTTGTGTACTGCTGAGAAACAAGAAGTCATTCAGTTAAAGTAGCTAAGTTTTTTCAATTACTCATGGTTTTTGATACCTGTTGAAACTATTATAACTAATTACAGTCAATTTGCACCTAACTTTGCAGCATACCCTCTTTCTGGGTCCAATTCCATGTATATTGTATCCTGGGCCAAACAAGAGCTATTGGCATTAATCAATTATTACTGCCAGTAACATAACTGAGGAGGCTTTCGCTGTATTTGTGCTTTAAGCCCATGCATAGTTCCATGTTGGAATGGTGCAACCCTTCGTTTTGCCTGGTGAACAATCATAACATATGTAAAGTTAGAATACAGGACAAGGTCTTGCATACTACTTACAAGATTCCATCCCAAGTCAAACGTATGATTATTGACAGGAAATAAGGGCATGATATTTGTTTCTGTGCATGGGAAAAATGAAGCATCTGATTCTGGTCTCCCTGCTTTTGTCATGATCCCACAATTGTAAAAACCATTATGACTTATTTAAGTGGAAGACACTGTTTTGTTTTATCAAGCTGAATTATGTCCAATTAAAAAAGACATTTCCTCTTGGTAATATCCCACCTTATATGCCCAGCTCTTGAGCTAATAATGCACTAGTTGGTGACCATGAAGTAGTAATCATAATTTTGCTGTCTTCGTTCATTGACCTAAATTATGTGGTGTAACACTTCCTGATGCTTCTGAGAAATCTGAATCATGAGGCTTCCATCAGATTTTTTGTTTTCATGCCTGCATATTGTATAGGAACTTAAAAGTAAATTGGAAAGAGAAATACAAGCTTTTGGTATTGCTGTAAGTTTTCTATGTTTCTGAAGAATAAAGATCAGAATATAAGAGATTGATAGCCCAAAGGAAGACATTTGTGATATATTCCTTTTCACTTTCTGTTGTCTTATGGTAAAGACAAAATATAGTTATTTACATTTAAAAATCATTGCACAATTTCTTAATGTCTGCTATTCTATCCATTTGGAAAGCCTTGTTCATACCTGAAGGATTCAAAGAGAGAGAAATTTCCATACATCTCTTAGCTTAAAAACTCTTTATATATCTTGCTAAAAGCCTTGTGTGACAACCAACATGTTGCTGGAAATATGGGGTTGTTAGCTACAAGATATTTGGATACTTTCTCCTAATTATCAATGTTTTAAGTGTAATTAGTTCTAGGAAAAAGTGATGTGTACATCACTTACTGAACCACTATATCATTTCAGGTCTCATGTCAAGTTTCAAAATATCATTGCTCGTTTTGTTCTGCCGTACATAAATTTTTAATGATTAATTTCGTTTACATTCAGCCTCTTTAGTATATAACCATTTTGTCAGTGTGATAATCCTATGAAAAATATGGTGATTTATCTTTGTTATTTCCTTGACTTTGTGTAGATGGAGACCACGATAGATATCATCTAGAAGGATTGATGGGAAGCCCATCAGTGGATGATGATGGAGATTGCTTCTCACCAATGGCTTTAAATGCCACTTCTATCAACATTGAGGTTTACTACAATAAAGCTGTTAATTACACATTGATGGTCACTTTTGTATCTTTCCTTCAAGTTCTTCTATTGATTCGACAGATGGAACATAGTAACACTCAATCAGTAAGTTTCTTGTCTTGGACTTCGTATTTGGGGAAAACATTCTTTCTTCCTTAGAAGTAATAGTTATTATTATTTTTGAGTTAATTTCTTGATTCGTCTTCCTGTCCACTGATACATCTTGTTGCTGTATTTAATTTGACTTCTTTCATCAAGGGGGCTGCCAAAGTTTCTATATTGATGATTGGGCAGCAGGCTATCATGGATGCTTATCTTTGTCTTTTGCATCTCACTGCTGGAATCTTAGTTGGTAAGTTTGAACTGGAGTCATCACACAAATCTATCCAAGATATGTGCATGAGTTCGTTTTTATGTAGTTGGGACTAAGGGGTTGCGGGAGGAAGTTAGTGGCATGATTATTATTCTTCTTCCTGGCATGATTTTGAAGTCTTGGGTTTAACCTTAAATGTATCTCTACAAGGTTCGAACACAAAATGCATAGGACATCTGAACAAGATATTCCTTTACTTTTTCTAGACAATCCCTGGCAGAACCCTATGAAGTTGTCATCAACCATCATCCTTCACCTCCCGTAACCAGCCTGTTGTCCTTTCTTAGTCTGCCTCCATTTATTGTTTTACTCTGCCTTCTCACAGCAAATCCAGTCAAGCTGCAAGTATAATATTTTCTTGCTGTTGAATAAAATCCCTTAGACATAAAATGCTTTGCATGGACATCAAACTAACAACTATTCTAATTTGAGAGACAAAATGGTATCTTCACTGATACTGAATTCAATGTAGTTAGTTGCTGGGTCTAATTTGTTAACTGTTTCTTTTCTGCTACAGAATCGCTGTTCAATGCTTTTGCTACTGCTGCATTCTTCAAGTTTGTAGTTTTCTCAATCTTTGAGATGAGGTACCTCCTTGCAATATGGAAAGCAAGTAGACCCATGAATAATGGGGAGGGTTGGGAAGCAATGAGGCGTGAACTGTCTGTCCTTTACAGCCGCTTCTGTGAGTATTTCTCTTGCTGAATGTAGACTTGATTTTCAGTACCTGTTAGCCAATAATACATAGATTTACTTATATATGTCTCTCAATATACAATCTTCTCTATACATATTTAGTAAGTTAAGATGCTTCAAGTGCGAGGAAAAGACAACTGCAAAGCAAATAGTGAGTGGTTGAAGTTTGGTTCATTTCATAATGCATATGTGAATCAGTTAGAAGTTGAGTGAACATAGGTCCTCTTTTCCTGTTGAAGTTGGAGAATTTGCTGGTTGTTGTTGTTCACTGTACTAGCTAATGGAGTTGGGGAAGAGAAGAACTGGAAGTATGTGGTTAGAATATGGTGTCAATGGTTTTAAAAGAAGAATGGACTTCTAATGGTTTAAAGATGATCAAGTAAGGACCAAATGTGTTCAAATGCAACAAGGATGTGTGCACAAATGCATTTTGACACCCATTTTTGCCCTCCTCCCTTTCCCCCAACCACCAAAATAATAATAATAATAATAATAATAATAATAATAATAATAATAATAATAATAATAAATAAATAAATAAATAAATAAAGGGGGAGAGAACCAAAAAAACTGGATGGAAGCATAAACAGAAGAGGAAAGTATTATTACATTACTTAGTGAAGGGTTGATTGTGCTCTTTAATTGAGCATTTGTCTGGAGGGTGGTCTTAGATCTTAATGCACCGCTGAATATGTATCAAGTATAATTAAATTTGTTATTGTCTGAACTTCTTTCTGCATCACCTGACTCTTAACTGAAAGGCTCAAAATCTCTGTACAACATCTAGTTACCAACATATGAGTAATGTATTACTATATCACTCCATTAGCATTTTAAACTAATTTAGATCCTTGTGTTGAACATATAATTTCCTCTAAATTAATTAATATTCTGTAATAAACAGAGAATACCTTTAATTTAATAAAAATGAGACAACCAACTTCATATATTCTTTGGATTCAGAAAGAAGTATCCACTAATGACATTAGAAAGAGAAGAATCATCATATCCACTCATTATTTGATGATTAACCTTACAAACAATTAATACTTTTGAAGTAACATTACCACTATAGGAATATGTTAACAAATGTCCACAAAACTGCATTTTTTCTTGAAATAGAAAGTTTGGACTCTCTGAATGTGACTATGCTTTCATGTCCAAGAGGCTTGGGATGCTCTTTGGACAGTCTCTGAAATCTACATTTGATGCTTGTTGACCTTGTCTAGAAATAAAGTCATAGAAGTATATATATATATATATATATATATATATATATATTGCACCTATAACGACAAACTTTCCAACATAGGTGTCATGTGAGATGCTTAACATGAACTGAAAAAAATAAGCAAGCTTATGACTTTTTGCATTAAGGGAAAAGCATACCAAACAAACATGAAAATTTTCATTCATGTGTACAAAAGATAATGAGTAATAACAATCTAGATGAGATCAGGAGATGATAGCTATTCTCAAAATATGACAGATGAAATTGTACATGTCATGTGCAAATGGTCTCCTAATGTGTTAGTGGCTTGACATACAAGGTTTTTCATTGAACAGTAACTTGCATTCATGACAATTATTACATACTCATGATGCATGTTTCTATATGCACGGAATGATAACTAAATGTGCAGAATGGTTGCCTATCATATATATACTTGTAGAATTTATTCACTTTATTCTAAAAAAAAAAAAAAATTAATACTCCCTCCGTCCCTATTTATCTGTCACAACTTCATACAGTTTAAGAAAAATTAGTTAGTCTCTTAAATTCATACAACTTTGTTTATACATTCCAAAGGTACCCTTAGATTTAATATTCTCCACAATTATTTTCTTGCTTTGTTTGCTCAACTCTCTCTCTCTCTAAAGTTATTATACTTTCATTTTTCAAAACTATTTAATACAAGGGTATAACAGTAAAATTAACATTAATTACACCTAAATTTTTTCAACGTGATAGATAAAAAGGGATTCCAAAACTTTTTAATTGTGACAGATAAATAAGGACAGAGGGAATACTATTTTTATGAAGAATGTTTTGTGTGGATGTCCATAGCTTGTGATACCCTCTTTGTGGGTCTGTCTTTAGGTCTCACTTCAAAACAGACCAATTTTTATTTTTTCTTCCTCGAGTTGCTCTTCTAAAGATCCTCAAAAGTTACATTACTGGTCTCTTCAATTTATGGTTGTTTTTGCGTAAAGCCTTAGTTACTCTAAATTATGTACTCGTTTATTAGTGAAGGTACTTTCACAAAAGAAGTATTGTAATGCTTTCCTTTTTAACCATGTTCATGTTATGCACTCTCTCTGTTGCAGTCCCTTTACTATATAGTGTCTGATATGTTATTGTGAAGTTCAAATTTTTTTTTAAATGGGGAACATTTTAAAATGTGTTGCAGATGGAATCCTTTTAGGCGGTATATTGGTCATGTATGAGTTCCACAAGTTTTTGCGGCTCATTCTTCTGCTTATGCACTCATTTTGGATACCTCAAATTATTACTAATGTGGTTCGCGACTCGAGAAAACCGCTACATCCTCATTATATCTTAGGAATGACTATAACACGTTTAGCAATTCCGTTGTATGTGTTTGGCTGCCCTCACAACTTCATGCGTATAGAGCCTGACAAGAACTGGTGTATTTGTTTGGGTATTTTTCTGGGTCTCCAAGCTATGATTCTTCTTTTACAACACTATCTTGGATCCCGATGGTTCATTCCCCGACAGGTTTACCACTAATTTGATATTTATCATGCATCTTTTCCATTTTTTGGTACATTAACTACACTTCAAACTATGCTTGTCATGTGTCCCCACCTTTTCCACCTCTTTCCTCATTTTAGAATTTGTCCTTGATTACAACCAGAAAACAGGATATTAGGAACTGTTTAATCAGATTAATTAATGTACAAAAGAAGCACTTGGTCAACTATCGTACTGGTCCTTTTTTCCTGTTGAAAGACAAGGATAGTAAAATGTAGATACCTTTTATGGCATCTCAGAGATGCCCGTAGGATTGTTGTTTTGCTAGCTGATTTGTAGCATACATGGAAACCACCCCCGCCCCCACCCCCACCCTCCAACAAATATTTGAAAACCACACACACATAGACACAGAAGCTTAGATACTAATGCTTTGATTTTTGAGTTGTGTCTGTCACCAATATTATTGCAATGACTTTAACAATGCTTTGTACTGCAATGCTGGAGTTGTATTCACCATATTTCTGTATTAAATAATAATAATTAAAAAAACAAAAACAAAAACAAAACTGCTAACAGATTGTGTTTTGTGCTTACTAAGCGCATACAGAAACTCCCAATATCAACAACCCCCCTAAGAAAGAAAGGCCTTGCCAATTATCTTATCATGCATCGATTAATGTCTTTAGCATTTTGCTTTTCTGATCTTACATTGGCTTAAATTCAATGAAACAGATTTTACCAGAGAAGTATAGTTATTATAGAAGATTTGATCAAGATCCAAGTCATGCCACCGATTGTGTCATTTGCATGGCGTCCATTGATCTTACTCAACGCCCCAGTGATTGCATGGTACTGTGTATTATTGCTGGAATGTTTTATGGTATAGGAAATGTTCTCTCTTAATTCTTTTTTTAATTGAAAATTTATTGTCTAGGTAACACCGTGCGATCATTTCTTCCATTCTGGTTGTCTGCAAAGATGGATGGACATAAAAATGGAGTGCCCAACTTGCCGTCGTCCTCTTCCGCCAGCCTAAAGAGATTGTATTAGTTTGTTTCACAGTACTGACTATTCCAATCACTAATCAGGTAAATAGCGTCTTTCAAGCTTTAATTCACTTGAAGGAAATGGATTCATTTCCCAACTTTTGTTGTGAATTTTGAGGTACTTCCTGAAATCCTGGGAGTATGATTGGACCAAATAGGGGAAATTTACTAATTGGTTTTAGTACATGTTCACACCTTGTTCCTAGTCAATTAATATCCTAGGTCCATCTGTGCTTGTATGTTCTTTTCCTTTTCTTAAATAGGACCAATTTTTGCTCATACTTGGTGGACTATTGTATTAAATTACATGCTTATTATGTCGAACAGTTGCCCTTGGCAGTGACTTAAAAGTATTTTTTTTTTTTTTAATTCATACAATCAACATGGATTGAAATTGGGTTGAACTACGTGCTTCCCAAAGAGTAGACTACCACAATACATCTCACTTATTTCATCTGCGAAATTCCATGGAACTTTTGGAAAACCTGTACAAGGCTGGACCCAGAGGATGCCTAACTGCTGATGTTGGTCAGGAAATTCAGGACAGTTGCTTGTTCTACAGACTAGAGTCTAGAGACATGTAACCTTTGAGGGACTTTCGCTCATTCGTAGGTTGAAATCTTGAAGCAGACGTGCAAATTTTTGGGCTCCTAGTTAATTTGGAGCGGCAATGTTCTATGCAAGTTCTCCAGTGTTCCAAAATCTGTTGTCGAGGGTCTGTTGTGATTCCTATTCCAGCATAATCTTAAATCTTCCTTGGAAAGCCATGACGCAAGTGTCTGTATGTTTTTCACAAATACAATTTATCTCTGCAATATCAAAACTGCATCTTTCTGGTTGAAATATTTGGATTACCTACAGAAAATACTAAATCAATAGCCCCAAATAAAGAGGAAATACCAAAAAAATTTGTGAAACTATATTTGGTATTGAACCAAACAATTAAGCACAGAACCAGTTATTTTTTACTTGGTATTGTCATGTGCATGAAACATTAAAGTTATTACATTGAACAATAAGCACATATAAATAATCCTATCTTTATTCTTCCAGATTGGACAGATAGGCCAGGGTCTGCCTGACTACGCCTTCAGAAGATGGGCAAGTGTTACATAGTTATAGATGCACCAGGATTGACCTGCACGGTGCATGTACTGTATATTTTAGTTGTGTAATATTTCATGGAGAAGTGGTAATTCTTCTCATTTGTTCCTTGTTCTATCATTTTTATTTTTTTCCCCTTATGCTGTTAGGTATACGAGAGACTAGTTCATTCCCACTTTGGGGGAACTAAGAGAAAGTATTAAGCTGACAATTCAAGGTAGATACCCCCTTTTTTTCCTTTTATGTATATACATTTACAGAGTTCGCAATACCGGAAACAAAGGATCGACCCTGTATTTCTACATTGTAAATTGAGACACTTCTTGATAGCTGATGAAATTTATCATTTCTGGTGTTTGCTCTATCTACTTTCTTAATGGGTATCCTTGTGGGGATTGAGAACTTAAATATTAACCTGATTTGGATGCGCACCAGATTATAGATTCTCTATTTATTGGAGATGATTTGTCCCCCTACATTTTTGGTGCTAAACTTGTTCATCACAATATAACTGCATTGTTTTGTGGTAAAGTGAAGGTAGGGAAGGAATGATCTGAAGCTAAATATATGGAGCTTTGTTGATCCTATACTGTCGAGTATAACATGGAGTTTCATGTATTGTTTGATACTCTTTGCTGATTTACAATGTTGAAAGTCTGAAAGTGATTCACATTTACAAGATAAAGTCTAATGACACCCTTTACGGGTACTTGAGATGCATCCTGGATTGTTATTATGCTAATTTCTAACTAGTTCAGGTCATTTCCTGACTCGAACTAGGGACTGGGTGGGGAAGCCAGTGGTGTAGTGGCAACAGCAATGGTGAAAACAGGACTAGGATTAGAGCAGTGATAATCAGCACAGTTCACAGGATGGTTGGCTACTGCATTACATTCCTTCTTGCTCCTCTGAAGGGGCTTGTCCAACAAACAGTTCCGACGATCATCATAAGCAATTCCTTTCTCTGTCAGATTCATGCAGATCCCTTCCTCCTCACAGAAGAAGTTGTAAGAAAATATAAACTTTGCCAGATTAGGTAGAGAACAAACTCCAGCTGGCACAATCCCAGTAAGCATATTATGTGCTAGATTAAGCTGCTCCAAGTGAGCTAATCCTGCCAGACTATAGGGGACTGGACCAACTACTTTGTTGTAGCTGACATCTAGAACTCTGAGTTTATATAGAAATCCCACCTCAGGTGGCAAACAGCCTGACAAACTAGTGTTGATCAGTAGCAGTTCTTCTAAGGTATCTGCAGAGTTCACTATACTCGGAGGGAGGCAGCCACCAAATTTGTTGTTAGCCAAGACCAGCACTGTTGCTGAGCTGATGCCAATGTTCGAGGGAATAGAACTGAAGCGATTGTTGTTAACAAAAACTGCATCTAGATTCTTGTTGAAGAGATCAGAGGGCAATGGCCCTTCAAAATCATTGTAGCGAATATCAAGATATTTAAGTGTAGGAAGAGAAAGAACAACATAAGGAAAAGGGCCCACAAATCTGTTGCTGCTTAGATCAAGTTCAAAGAGGAGAGTCATGTTTGATAAAGTTTGTGGGACAATGCCGCAAAATCTGTTGTTACTGAGATGAAGCAAAGCAAGGTCAGTGAGGAGGCCTAATTCCTCAGGTAAGGAACCAGCAATATCCGCAAAATTGAGGTCAATGCCTGCAACAGTTTGAATTCTAGTGTCATTAGGAAAAGGGGCACAGTAAACACCTGAGTAGTTGCAGACTGAAGGACCAATCCAGTTTTCTGTAAAGTTGGAAGGATCAGAGTAGATTACACGCTTCCAAGCTTGGAGGGCAACGTATGCATGTTGGAGCTTGGTATTTGGCATGGCCTTTTTGGGGAAATGACCATGGTGGCGTTGGTGACGACTGGCGGAATAGCCATGTTTTGCATAACTGTGGTAGAAGGATGAAAAGTTCAGCAGCAAGAGAAGGAAGGTGTAGTTTATTATAGACGATGAAGGTGAAGCCATTTTCTCTTTTGTTATGGTACCGCCCTCTTTTACCTCAAGTGCTTCTCATACTAGAGGAATTACTTGAACTTTATACGGAACGGATTAATCTTCAATAGTTCTAGTTACAACCACCACTTACAGCGACCTTCAACTGTCACGGATGGCGGCCAACACTATTATTGTGCCAAACTAGGTTTCAGGCCTTATGTTGGAAGGTGTGTATGCAACTTGGCTGAAAAGCATAATTTGGATTCTTGAAAAGTGTAAAACTGCTGCCATCAACTATGATACAAGTTTGAAAACACACTTTCTCTTCATCTGCCACTGAAACTTGTGTGTGAATCTTTTTACTAAGATATCTGGTCCAAGATTATCCAAGAAACAGTGTATATGCACGATAAGGACTCACCTCCTTCCTTCTACTATCTGAGTTATTTGAAGTGGAAGCGGAGAAAGACAGCTTCTGCCCCTTTAGTATTATGCCAGGAACTGATGTTTCTTGAATCAGAAGGGATAAGGCTGTTTCCAGTGATTTCTTGAAATTGTCCATTTCGCGGTAGCATTCAGCTAGACATGTCTGGTCAAAACTCATTCAAGCATATACAGAAGGATATATGGCAATCTTCAAAGGATACCAGTGTTGGTAAATCTTGACGTCGAGGGTGAAATTATAGTCTAAAGAACTTAGAAATCCAGTTAAGATTCTAATTCCACGCACAATATACCTCATCAAAGTTAAAAAGAAGGCTAGTTTTAACGTGCTATATTTTTTGAACTAGAGGAAACCTGTTGATTTTCTCCTATGAATTTCACGCCTCAATTTGTATATTCCAAACTTTTTGATGGATCCTACGTGCAGAAGTTTGGAGTTCATTATTAAGTTTCTTCTCTAAGTTTCTCCTGTTCATCCCCGGATTATCCAAAACACAAAACTGGAACAAATAGCTATCGGCCTAACCACCTTGTCCGGACAGGATCTGTTCAGTAGCATAAGCTCGTACAGGTCCTTGGGCTCTAAATCCGTAGGTATTCAGTTTCAACATTTCAATCACAAAACAAGAGCCAGGAAAACACCAGCGAGAGGACGCGGGTGCGTTCGACTGGTTATCGATGAACTCCGAGATTCAGAGGAGGGAGCGGGAGAGAACCGGGGGGGGGGGGTGTTCTGCATAGATACCCCAAAAAAGAATACCACTATGACTACCGATGCCAGATAGAATAAAGATTATTCCTGGGGGCGTAAATTTTTTTTTTAAGGAATTAAACAAAAAATGGCATGCCGGCAAGAGGAAATTTTAAGATAGGCCGAAATCATGGAATTATTCATTCCCAAGACTTGCAATATATACTGGGTTTCAAAGGCCAAAACTCGCATAACATAAAATGGCAGTTCAACTGTCTTGCTCTGTGGCCATTAGACGACCTGAGTGCAATGAACAGGGCCAAAAACAAGTAACACAATGTTCTCCATAATTATTCCAGACTTACACCACCTAGAGGCTAGAGAATCGTAATATTTCATCTTCGTCATTATCAATACCGAGGTCATATTAACCACCTCCACCAGAGCCATACTTCTTGCCAAAGAGAATGAGCTGCAATTTATCATATCCAGCCAAGACACCAGCACCTGCAACAGCACGTAGGATGTTTGCTCCAGCTCCTTTGAAGAGAGATTGAGAACCCTCTTTCTTGATAATCTGACTGAATGCATCAAATGAGTTCTTGTATTTGACAGCCTCTCCTGAGGTCATCATCATTCTTCTCCGGACGGTATCAATTGGGTAAGAAGCCAACCCAGCACCAATTGTGATACCCCATCCCAGTAAGAAACTAGCAAAGAAACTATCCTGTAAAAATTAAAACAAGGGGTGTTAAGCCCAATCCGCAACAATAGCATCCAAGTTCAGACATCCTATCAATTCATATGTATGGAATGAAGATCTATATTTAAAGCAAACCCAAATCATGTTAGACCCTTCATATTATAACAGCTGACAGAAAACCGAGCCTTTAATCAGATCCATTGGCTACATTCTGAAATATTAGTCCTATCTATGAGAGCATAAATTCTTGTAGGTGTTAAGGAAATTATCTAAGAAGAAGTTTTTTTTTTTTTTTTTTCAGGTCAGTAGTAATAAAATCCACACCAGTACAAAATCTACAATAAAAGAGACACAAATGTTAGTTTCAAGGAAGTGTCACTTGCCTGCAACGAACCAACGAGAACAACAGGTTTTAGTGAGTCGTACATTCCAAAGTAAAGTCCCCGGTACACAATGATTCCAACAGATGAGATGGCAAATCCACGATAAAGCCCCGCAATTCCATCAGATTTAAGTGTTTTCCTGTAAACATCAATCAACCCATTGAATTGCCTCTCACCACCCTTTTTAGCAGCCTTGGCATCATTTGCCAACCGTGTTCGGGCATAATCCAGGGAATAGACAAACAAGAGGGATGAAGCACCAGCTAAACCACCAGATGCCAAGTTTCCAGCAAACCACTTCCAGTATCCATCCCTATCTTTCTTGAAGTTAAAAAGCCTCTTAAAGTAATCTTTGAAGGCAAAGTTAAAAGCCTGGAAAAGTACACTTTTAAATTACGAAAGAAATCCACAAAGTGAAATAAGCTAATTGACAAGGAACCATAAAGGGTTTCAATTAAAGATTGAAATCTCAATAAACTTGTTAATCAAACTGCTACTTTATCATGTCACAGAAGATTATAGTTCCATGAACATCCCATGGTAAAGGAGGGATAAATATGGTTTACTCTGACAATACTCATGCTTTATTGAGAAAGATAAATAATATCTTCATCCTGAGTGGGGAAACGAGACTGAAGAGGAAGGAATGCTAACCTGTGTAGGGAAGTATCTTATAACATTTGCAGTGTTGCCTCTCCAAAGAGAAAGAAAACCCTCATCCTTGATAGTGCGGGCAAAGCAATCGCCAATTCCCTTGTACGGTTCACTCAGACGACCAGCTTTGATCATCTCACCTTGGTTCTGAATTAAAAGCTTAACTCTTTCAATTGGGGCAGCAGCAGTTTTCGAGACAGCAGCAGAAACCCCTCCCATGAGGAAATCCACCATAAAATTTTTCACATTTTTTTCACTTGCAGCTGGCACAAGAACAGGGGACAGTGGGGATATAATCTCCAGGCTAGTGCCTTGGCATGATTGCAAGAAGGGATTACGCAGACCACCGTTGACATACCCACTAGTCAAATTGTGTGCAACTGCATTCCTAGAATGCATGTAAGGAGAGATTCGAGTAAAAAGGTAAGATTGCCCATGAAGTTTTTGAATTTTGGATGGATACTGTGTACCATCCGCCATATTTGCAAATCAATGTGGAGACCTAAAAGGAGAAAGCACAATTACTCAAACTCCAAAACAAATTACAGCTACAGAAGTAAATAAAACTACTTGATACGTTTGAATCACACAGTTACTCAAAATACAGATATCTTGAAATAAATATGCAAAATAAAACCAAGGAATGCAATTCTTCAAAATGAATAAACAATCCAAATATAGACACCCGGGACCCCAAAGCTTAATGACACAAGCTTTTGCATAAGAAGAGGCCTGGCATAACAAACAACAATGGCACAAGATTTCACCTCCCATCTGAAATGGAGTTTTCATCATAAGTACTTATAACTATTTGTCAGACTTGAAGACAAAAAATATGCCGAGAGAGCATTGCTTGCCCCACACTCAAAATTCAATATTTTGTCCTTCAGGCAGGGCCCAAAAAAATATATCTACAGCACAATGCTTCAATATGTTCCTTAACATGCGCAAATGCAATTACATATTCTCTTCCCCCCCACCCCCTTCTTCTTTTTCCCCAAGGAAGATGTAGTCACAAGACTCACAACAAACATAGTAAGTAAATTAAAATAAGTTTCACATCAACAGATTACTTATCCAACTATCGGGGCATACTTGATACTGCTTCTAACTTTAAAGGCTTTAGCAATGTTGGAGTTTAGTACTCAGTCTTAAATTCCCTTCTACACACTAACACTGCATATTTATTAGAAAATTTATAGTCTAAGCACTTCAAGTTCAGCTCTCATCTTCTGTAGTTTGACCAAGAAAAAGATATCAATTTTCTCCAAAACTAAACCATTGTGATCTAACTCTTCAGCAAGACAAGGGACATATAAATCAACTTGCCTAATTACCCAAGCTAAATGTATTGAACCTTAGCCAACTTTAAGCACTTCAAAAGAAAATAGACACTAGTATAGGATTAAACACGTAATTTCCACTCGAAATCATGCAAAAAAATTCTATAACTCCTGCACTGAAGGCATTCGATCATCATCAGATAAAACAACCTAAAATCGAGCAAAAACTAAGAGATCTGAACAAAGCGACCACATAATTCCATCCAACCAGGTGATCAATTATCGAAACAAATGAATGAACAACATAACATCACAATTCAACTGAAAATTGAATTCAGTTGCATGAACTTGACATTACACCATGCTGATGACGATTGGATGAAACATAATATAATCAAAATGTCACGATCAAGTAATTAAATAGCTAATTAAGAATTAACCAAACCTGCGAAAGGTCGCCGAGCAGCAAAGGGAGAGGAATGGAGTGAGCTGAGCCACCTCCTGGTTGTGAGGAGAAAATATGCTGACAAAACGAGAGTAATACACGGGCACTAGGGTTTTCCCCCCAGAATTCCAGATTTATCCCTCTGGGTTTCCGGAAATTTCGATTGTGTCATTACTCATTTGCTCCTCAAGCCTATTTTTTTTTTAAAACAAAATTTAAAAAAAAAAAAAGTTTACGGTTGATGTAACTAATAAATTAAAATTCAATTTTAGAGTGCATTTATAAGGATTTATTGTAATTTATCTTGATTAAGTTAGGAATAGTAATATTTAGTACCACAAGTTATAAAAAAGTATTTGAGATTCATTGATCGTTGATGGTATTAATTAACAGAATTTATTTTTTAATAAAATATCTAATTTACCTATATTAATTATAAGATGTCTAAAATAACATTTTAATAAAAAAAATTTAACATATAAAATACTTGTGAATTACAGTGTTTTTTATAACTTTTGATATTAAAATGTTATTATCCTAATTTAATAGAATAAAATGCACCAAACATTATGCCAAAACCTAAATAAGAGACCCAATATAAAACTAACAAAATTATATCAACATTTTCCTCACAAAAAAAAAAAAAAAATAGCAATGTCACCAAAAAAATTATCATATTTCCCTAATGTATTTTAAGGAAAGATGATAATTTTTTGTTGGCTTTATTTTTTTGAGAAAAATATTAATATAATTTCATGATTTTATTTTAGGACTACCATGTTTAAATTTACGTTATATTTTCGTTTTAGTCATGTGCTAGGTTTCCTCCACTAAAAAATCATTTTAAGTATCTTATAATTAACATGGGTAAAATAGACATTTTAATGCAAATATAATTTTCATTAGTCAATAATTGACTAATAATCAATAAACCTCTAGTATCTTTTTTACAACTTGTGGTATCAAAGTACTGTTACCTTAACTTAATGAGGATAAACTACAATAAACCATTTATATAATGCAAGTACAGTGACTGTTTAAATGATATTTTTTCCATCCCCATCATTAAAATTTATCATACTTAAATTGATACGAAATTTTATATATAATTAAAATTATAATATAATATAATATTACTATGAAAATTATAATATAATATAATTTTACTATGAGAAAATAAGAAACATATAAATTATTAAAGTATTTTATGCTAAATATAAATATATAAAAATAAAATACAATTAAGACATTAACTTTTTATGGTATTCCTTATACTTGAAAATAAATATATCACATCCAGCATGTTTTTTTTTTTAATTCAATTTATATGTCATTTTAGAGATTCAATAAGACATTTATTTTTTTTTTCTCTAGTTATACCATTGTTATTGTTATCTCACTAAACCTAGTCATCATTATTTTAGAGAATCAATTAGTTGAATCAATTTTTTTTTCTAAAATTCCATAATTTTGTAGACTTTTTAACTTTTAATGTTATATATATTTTCAATCAAAGTAAATATATAATATATTCAAAACTTTATAGAATGTGTCAAATATTTTTAAAAAAATTTAAAATAAAAAGTTAATTAATTTATTGAAATGAAGAGTGTATTAAACTTATTTTAAAGTTAATAGCAATCACAAGCTATGATCAAATGATGTATATTATTTATAAATAAAAAATATATTATAGTTAGGAAAAGTCTAAAAAGGTTGCTTGAGTGAAGAATTAGTATGAAAAAAAATGATTGATTCGTCATCATATGTTTATTATTATAATTAAACTCTATTTAATTTCATAATGTAAATTTGTAAATTTAGTATACATTATTATTTAAATTTATAATCACAAATTAGAATTTATATTGTAATCTTACTTTTTCTCTTTTTACTTACATTCAGACAAGAAAAAAATGTAATAGTGCTCTTACCCCTCCTCCCCCCTTATTTATTTATTTTGAAGGAAATCTAAACACTTCCTTACTTGCATTAGATAGAATAAGATTTTTGGTAGGCTTTGATTTGGATCTATATTCAAGTAATTAGTCCATCAAAGTTCCATGTTTATCTTTTGTAATAACTTTCCCAAATTTATTTCCAATTCAAGCTACGAAGACCAAGAACAATCACAAGTATACCTAGGACAAAATGATGCAAATATTGCTTTAGTCATTGCAGTAATGAGTTATAAAATTTAAGAAAGTAATATTAACTTTAAAATGCAGCTACAATCTTTCAGAAATAATGCGAAGAAGACTAGTAAAAATTAGAAAATTATATTTACATTAAATGATTTATTTTATGAAGATTATGATGTTGGTATGTAGTCCCCACATTTCGTTGAATTTTAAGGAAACTTGGGCCTATAGGCTCATCTAAGTTGGGATAAGCCATAGGAGGATTAACAACTGCAAAAGAACGAGACATCACCATATGCACACCGAAAGATATAAGAGCATTGCTTCCGATTTCAGCCACTTAAATCGATACAAATTAGAAACACAAACATACGCTGCCAAGAATGAACGAGCATCTTCACAAACCATGCACAAACAACTCGAATAATGTTGTTTGGGCCTTTATGAGCTGCATGAGACATAATATCCATTTGAGACATTTGCAAGTGCCTCTTGTAACAAACTTCTGTACACTGCAAACTCCAAGAGAAACAAGTATGTCAGGAAAGGCATGGACGCAATGTTTTCTATGTTAATTTCGAGCATAAAGCATTCATTATTTTAAAGGTCAGCGGAACTTATCTCTGAGTTCAGAGCTTACATCAAGAAGCTAAGCAGAACATAATGAACTTCTCTGCTTCATCAGTAACTGTTTAAGGTTTTTTATTATCTGAGGATTAGAGCACATGTAATCCTGGAACAACTGCCTTAAGTTTTGCAACAAGCTCTTGTAATCTTCACTGGGATTTATATTGAGCAACTTCATGAACAAGTTTTTCCATAGATCAACTTGCCAATATCTGAAAAGCACAAGTGGGGACGTAGATGCACAGGTATATAGGATTAAATGTTGTGCAAAATATAAACAGTTGATAACATACAATAAGCAAATAAATTACTGGTGATAGCATGTTCCAATTAAGTGATCGCGAGATTTAAAATGTGTAAAGAAGAATAAGCCAGCAAGCAAGTATACGAGAGGGATGGCCTACCTCTTAAAATGTGTCCTAGGTTGATAAATATAGCTCCCATCAGGTGATTTTCCTATCTCTATCTCCATATATGAATTATGAAGCATCATATGGACAATTACACAAAGGCCATATGCATCCACCTGGTGCCCATCCCAGAGATAAATTAGTCAGGAAATTAGTTTCAAACCAGCCATCAGGTTTCAGATACCAGTATATTCAGGAAAGCTTGCCTGAAAGGTCCAAGGTTTCTTCTCTTGCATTTCAATGCAACGAAATCCAGAAGTTCGACAGTCTCCTATAAATTTTGTCTGATCAGGAAAGAGGCGTAGATCTATACCCTTTCCCCAGTCAACAAGGCAAAGTCCCTGCACAGTTAAAGAATGACAAGTTAGCAAAACTATCCGGAGAATTCCACGTGAAGCCACCACCACCAGAAAATACCTGGTTCCTCCAAGGACCACTACGGCAACGAAAGCTGTGTTCATCTTCCGTCAAATCATCCCTGCCCAAATGTCAGCTGATTCAATTCATGCCAAACATAAACAATTTTAAGGTTTGCTTTATATCATGAAAAATAAATCCAGCTGCAAAGACACATAAGATTTTCAGTACAATGGCTTTAAATCTATTCTCTTCTGCTGATTAGAACCTTTTTTGTGTATCCTAGTGAGAAAGTCAGGGTGAATTAATGTTCCTCAACTCTGCTCATTTGTCTTTTATACTATTATCGTAGATTCTTAGCGCGATGGATGCTTCAAATACCATCACTGTTTATTTCATCAGGACCAGGACCAACACTCTTAGTGTATCTTCTAAATGTCAATATGATTCTAGCAGTTGCAGCTTAAGACGTGGCATTGTTCTTTAGAATTTGCTCATTTTTCAAGGACAACAATCGATTGGAAGATCTTAATATAGTAATTTGATGAGAAGATGGAGATAAAAGGCAATTCTATGACTAGCAAAGATTGCATTGTTCATGCTAGCAGCCTAATCTAGAAAATGTACAGACGACCTCAAATCTGCAATTAAACTGGTCCTGGAAGCAGAGGGTGATATTCCTGTAGTTAGAGAGTCTTCTGTCCTCATACTATGTATCTTTTAAAGCTAACACAGAAAGATAGCATAAAGATTGATGTTTCTCTGATAAAGGAAGCTAGAATCAGTAATGCATATGAAATATAGACCATGCATGCAGGCATCCAGGAATCATATATATCTATAGATGGTGAGATAACACATCTAGTGTAATGATATAATTTCTACCTGGCATAACGAATCAGCAGATTATCAGGTTTAAAGTCACCATGAATGATTGCAGCACTATGTAAAGTTTCCAAAATGCAAAGCATCTCTATAGTGTAATAAATACATAACACTTCTTCCATGAACCCACCAGTGACAACATTGGAGTTTATGGCATCCTGCAAAATTTTCACAATTCTTAAAGATTTACCATAAACCAATTTGTCTTGATTTAGACTGAAATAAGATGCCAGATATCAGGCGAAAACCTGAAGAGTCCCATGAGCTAAAAAATCAGAGACAAGTATGCTGTAGTCAGAGTAAAGATGCAATCTGTGAGCAAAACCAAAGTTCATCCTCTGGTTCACAAAGAAGAAACACAGAATAAGCCCAAGTTGCTTAAGCAAAATAAGATCAAAGATTTCTAGTCCAGGAATGGCATACTTCTCCTTTTGGAATGCGTAAATCAAGCTGACGGTACATGAAGAATTCCCAAGGGAAAGCTGGCTTCTGAATCTGTATAAAGGTTTCAGAAAAGCATATCTGGTTAAAAATGAAAAAATGAGGAAAAAAAAAAAGGCAGGTTGAGAAAAATACAAATCTAAATGGTTTATTACCTTAAGTGCTACCACCTCGTCTGGATTACCATCTACAAATGCTTTAAATACTTGGGCAAATCCACCCTGACCTGCACACCCTTTAATCTGGTACTTGTATCCACCTTTAAGCAAAAAATTCCAGAAGGGGGGGGGGGGGGGTGGGGGTGTTTGAGATCCATATGGAAAGTTCATGTGTAATGCTGATTCATGTTGCAAATATAACTGAATTTTAAAAAATGCTAAATGATGCTTGCTGATTTCATAGGCTTTCTGCATCATCTGACAAATATTGAGTCAGAAGAACTGGAAAAAAGAAGTTGCTTTGTATTTTTCATTTAATCCTTCCAGCTATAGGTCGACAGCAGGTGAAACTTCAAATTCCTATCTTTATGTCCCCTCTGTTCTCAGACACACAAGAGATTCCTTTCTCAATAAGTTTTGAGCCACGATAACACTCCTTTTCATGTGTAGGTGAAGGCAACCTTTTTGTCCTTGAGGCTGAAAAAAATTGCTGATTTTGTCTTGAGAATCTAACGTCCTTCTGAAGTGATAAATAGATAAATCTATTGAACCTCTGCTTAGAAACAATTGCAGTTGGCAGCTAGAACATAGAATACAAATTTAAAAATTGAAGTCCAAATTTTATAATTTCAAGCCACATAACTTTCTGATGCTTTTTTGGAAAATTGACGTATTGTTAATATTTCATGGAGTACATTTTTTGGGAATCCATTGGCATATATACAGCAGGAAAAACACACTCTAAAGCCAACGCAGATCAACTGTGCCAATTTACTGAATGGTATCTAATGTTAAGTTGCCACTTCACTGCATGAAGCTTCTTGCCCAAGCATATTACATGAAACAGTGATATGAAAAACAGATGAAGAACATGCTGAGAAGAAAGAAGAGAGGAACATTATCCACATACTAGAAAATTTATTTACAGAAGTATTAACGTTAAAAACTTTACTAATAGTATGATATTATCAATGTTAAAGACTTCACCTATCTCGATAATTTTATTGCGAGCAGATTTCTGCAATGTAGATAATGCCACTTTTCCCTTATAAGGTTTTTTACTCAGATAGTATCCCTGCAATGAAATAAAAAAGAAAAAAAAAAAAAAAGGGCAAGGATGCCAGTCATAAATTATAAATCAAACACTATTTGAGCATGAAGTTTGTCCAATGAAAAGAGTGATTTGTCTCACATCATATTTCAATATCTGAGGATTCATTTCCTGTAACAGCTTGTTTGTGGTTGAAACCAACCATGGGTTTATAAAATTCTGACCATTCTCCAAAATAAAATCCATCTACAAAAGAAAGATAAAGAGATGCATGACCTTCTAATTAAGTTTAATAGACAAACTAACATGATATCTTCATGGTGTAAAAGACTCAGATACTTTGTAAGCAGCCAAATATTTATCCAAATACAGAAGATCTATACCTCATTATTCCCTTTTTTTTTTCATTAGATATAATTTGTACTTCATTATTTCAGTATTGCAAAGTGATTCGTGGTGCCCCGTGTCACAAAAGAGGAGCCCATCACTTTATAGCCCTACGTTTCATATAACTGTTAATACCAAAACTAAAGCTTGATTACCTTCAGGCTTTATTAGTTTTCACATTTTTGATAGATGTAACCTATACTTGTTAATTTCTAAAAGACGAAATTAAATTTCATTCAAATGGCAAAAGATGATAGTCCGAACTTCATGTTCTTTGCTGCAATTTAGGCTTGCAAAGAACTAAACATAAATATAAAATTTTCTCCAAACATTACAATCTCTGGACAGAGGAAATACCAAAGAAATGTGCCTATAAAGTTACATTTAATTTGGAAATTAAAATAAAGAATTAAGGGCATTGGAATACTTGAAGGGCTATAAAATTTCTCCAAACGACCCAAAATTCACTAAAACAACAAAACCGGAAGCTGTACACTGTAGCATCCATATTTATGTTATATTTTTATTAAATACAAATTTCGAAGTATCATTCCAGTGCCATGCTAGTTAAGTATTCCAATGAAACTGAAAACTGAAATAAAGAACTAATTTTTTAACCACTACACCTGCAAGTCTTAGACCATAACATAAAGAAAGCCAAGCAGAAAATATTTTGACATAACTAATGCTACAAATAGTACTGATGCACTGCAGTATAATCTTTCATATTTCCAACTATTAGACCATGTGTTTTGTTGAGAATCACAAGAAAGCAACATTTGAATAAGCATGTCAATTACCTGTTGTTGACCACTTAAAGCTATCGGCCATTGGGCACTCAACTCACTCCATACATTCAAGTGCTTTTCTATCTGAAGATTAATGCATTAAGTAAATTGAAAGCAGTTCTCTACCCAGTCAATTTTGTTAAGATTCCTAGTAGAGGGCATATGCAGGACTCCAATATTCAAAAAAGAAAAAGAACAGTACACGGTACACTGTTTTCTAATCAATTTAGCAAAACTTGGTTAGAGCTCATTACTGAAATTCAAAATTCCAGGAAAGAAAGAACATATTGCAGTTCACTTAACAATTTTTCTGGACTAAGATTATAGAACGACATCCACGTAAAAAATACTAATAAGTAAATAAAAATTTAGCTAGGAAGAAATCAAACATCACAAACCTGTTTGTAGCTTTTATCTCTTATGCATACACTAGGAAATAATAGATAATAAAGAGCACATTTTACAAACTGCTTAGCATATCTTTTATCCCATAACCACTTCAAGGCATACCTTTTGAAGAGAACCATTTGTTACTCTGTCTGATACTCTTTCGAGAAATAACACTTGTGCCTTCTTCAGTCTCCCTATTGGCTCAGCATTCCTATGATATCAATAAAATCATAATTTAGAAAAATAAAAAATAAAAAACATGGTCCCATTCACCTGAAAGTTTATTTATACGAAAGACAAGAGAGACCTCGAAATGCCCAGATGGAAAACCAGAAATGCATCAATTAACCTCCCTTTGGCTTCCAAAAACAACGCATACATCTCATAGAGCATTGCATTGTATATACAAATCTTATTCTGCTCCATTTCTTTGAATATGTTTTCATAAGTTGAACTCCCATCCATCTGCACCACCACTTAAACCACTCAGAACTACCCAATTAACAAAATTACCTCCAAATTACGGACTTCACATTATACGCAGCTAATGAAATTGAAGAAACAGAAATCATTTAATTACATGAAGGAACCAAATCTTAAGAAATCTTATGTCATTTTTATATCGAGAATCCTTCTTAAAGGTTTGGATACAATTCGCAACGATCTCATCCAGATCCTCGCCATTGCTTGATTGGCTTGAAGATTTAGAGTTCAATGCTTTCTCGATTGACCTTGAAGAAGCAAAATTCAGCAAAATCAAATGAATAATTCACGTATTAAGTACATATATCCAGAGACAGGCAGTTGGGGGAGGGAACAGTACCGGAGCCAGGGAAGTATGGGGTCGTCGTTGGCGGAGGAGGAGGCAGTGACGGTGGAGACGTCCCCGGGTTTTCTGGAAATGACAGCCATGTCCTTACTCTGCTACTATCTGACTGCAACTTGAAGGTGTAAAACGGGAAGGTGATTCGAAGGAATTAGGAAAGGGCATTTGATTTTCGTAGGTCCGGGGACTCGAGAAGCGGGAAACGCCTCAGGCACCTATTTTTTGAATTCTTTCCTGTCTATTTTCACTTTTGTTTTCAATTTTCTTTTTAACATATGAGGGGACGTGTAAATTGTATAAAACATTTATTATTTTATAAAAAATTACTTAAAATAATTGAGTTAAAATCTTATAACATGTTTCTTTTTAAATTTTTTATTAATATTACTAAATTAAGTTTCATAATCATTTTATTGATAATATTTTTTATTTACTTTTATTTTTCTAGAATAAGTTATTTTTAGGCTGGTGATATTGCTAGAGTAATTTTCCTTTTTTTTATATAAAAAAGAATTAAATATAAATCTTCAAAGAGAATTAAATATTAATATTCTACTTGATTACCAATTCAGAAACCTACCTAATTACTCCATATCTCTATGCCTTGATTTTTCTCTCTATTTATTCATTCTTCTAATTTTCAGTGGTTCACTCATTCATATCTTCTCTTAGACTTTTTCTTCTTCTTTTTATCTCCCTTTTTTTCTTCCTAAAACAAAGTTTTACAATTTGTATTTTTTTCAAAGAAAACAGAATCTCTTCATTAGTAGTCAACATCTACTCCTATTACAGTCTTTTTTCCTAAACAACACTTCAAATGTCATGGAAGTCTATCTCTTAATTTAATAAATAATCCTTCAATTCTTATTGAAAAAAACAATTTTTTTTTAGTACCAATACCCATAAGAAAGAAATTACTAAAAAAATTGTTTTAGGAAGAAGAAAGAGAGAGAAAGAAAAAAGAAAAAGTCAGAAAGAAGAGATGAAACAATGAACAACTGAAAATTAAGAAAATGAATAATTATAGGAGAAAAATTAACATATTCAGAGATGAAGTAATTAAAGGCTTATTTAATAACTCAATTAAATACTTAAAATTAATTAATTCAATATGTACTCTCTCTGTCCTAAATTATCGATATACTTTTTAATTTAATTTTTATCCAAAATTATCTGTTCTTTTAAGAAATTAAGATTTAATATTCTAAATTTACTCATATTTAATAGTATTCTATTTCCTAAATATATTAAAATATAGTCAAAAACTCATTTTATGAGTTATGATATTCATACTCATCTTGTTAATTCTCAAGAAATATCAATAGTAATTTGGAGAGAGAATTAAATATTTATCAATATTTTGATCCACTTTCTAGCAAGAATTAAATACTTATGAGAGAAAAATAATTTAAAGTTATATCAAAGTTTTGAAATTTATGTATTTCTTAATATAAGGAGAGATACTAATTATTAAATTTTAAGGGTAAAAATGGAAGAAAATGTTTAATTAATTAAAAAATTTATGTTTCTTAATCTTTGAGTAATCAGTTAAATTAAGCAGATAATTTGCGACAGAGGAAGTATTTCATTAAGTTTTTTTGATAACGGATAATAATAAATACTTAATTAATTAAGTACATTTGATAACAGATTTTTGTTATTACTTAATTGATTAAAAATACTAAAATCTTATTATAAATTTGGATAAAATATATTAGCAATTCTTAAACTTTTATAAATTTTAATTTTCACATTCGAACTTTAAAATATATTATTTTACCCTTCGAACATTTAAAATACCTAAAAAATAGCCCCTTCAATCTATTTCTTCTCTTTAAAATGTGTGATTTTGGATAATTCGCTTCTCCTTTCATATTTATTATTTCTTTCTATAAAGATGTCAAGGAAATTGTTATTCATCGAGAACTGAATTTCTTTGCTACCCATCGAGAATTAAGTCTAGTTTTTTCCCCCTCATCTTTATGTCTAGGTTTTGTTTATTAAATGATAAAATCTGTGATTTTTATTGTATGATTAGATTCGAAGAGTAATTTCAAGATTATTGAGTCGCATAAGAGGTATAGAGCCAGATCTTGAAACTATTGTTAATAATACGAAGAATTTGAAAGGGAATATAACACGATTAAAGTTGAAAAACAATATTTTGGAAGTAAAAATTAAGAGAATGAGGGCTAAAGGACTTTTATTTTTGAAATGATTATTTTTTAGGTGTTTTAAATGTTTGAAAGCTAAAACCATACATTTAAAAGTTCAAAGGTGGAAATAAAAAATTGAGAAAATTCAAGGGTGTGTAGCATATTTTGCCCTATAAATTTTAAGTAAATTAAAAATTATGTAAATTTGAAGTTTGAATATGTTAAATACTTGTCTAATTATTAATTTTTTTATATTTAATATAAATTATAATAAAATATAGTATAAAAATAAATTATAATTAATTTAAATTTCAAATTTCACAATTCAGTCTTCAGACTTTATTTTTTTAAAATTTAGTACTTAAATATTTAGATTTTAGTTTTCAAATTTCAGTTTTATCAAATGAAACCTAAGTAGGCTTGTTAATTTGTAATCAATTAGAACATTAATATTTGATTCTTTTTAATCAAAAGAATATTAATACCATTTGAACAAAAAATACTTTTGTAGGAGGAAAATTGCTGTTGCCAGCCTTATTTTTATGTTGTTCAGCACTACATAAGCCAACCATTTCCTTTGTACTATTCTTCTTTGAGAAAAGGAAAAAGAGAGGCACAGAGAATCCTTCCTACTAAATATCTCCTCTTGAAGTTTCAAGATTTCCTTCATACCAAAGATTCCTATCAAAATGCATGGGGTTTAATTTCCTTCATTAAGGATAATAATCCTATCATTTATATAGATTTTTTTAAACTTTATTAATTATGTAATCTCATTAATAGTATGTCTACACTTGAAATTAATTGAAAAAAAAAATCTTGACAGAATCTTAATTTATTTAATATTTGAATGAAATATTTATGGTGAACGATGAAGAAAAATTTTGTAGTCTTTGTAACAAGAAAAAGTTGGAGAATAGGTGAAAAGCATTTTGACTGCTTTTCTATCACTAGTTATATTCTCTTGATTCATAGCCATGGCAAACCAAATCCTATCTCATGAACCTATCAATTGTATTACATTTTCTTTATTCGATCTTCTAATCATCTATAATAAGACAATAACTATTATTCTTGCATAAAAATAACCAAAATGAAGCAACATAAGAGAAAAACAAAATCAAATTCTTCTATATATTCGGTTTAGAGGAAAAAGTAAAAATAAAAATATAAAAAAGTAGGTACAAATTAGTTAATAGATAATTACTTAACTTATACAAGGAAAAATGATGTTCCATCAAGATTGTGCAAAAATTAGAGACATACACAGAATGCAAGAAAGTTTCTTCAATACTTTCTTTCAAAACAAACATTACAAAAGAGGGGGAAAATTACTAATTTTCCTACTATTTGCTGCATTTTTCTTCCATCCTAACAATGTGTTGTCTTTTGCTTTACTTTCTCAAACAAAGCCTGTGAATGCCAAGGTTCAAGGGTCCCCCCGCCCCCCCTCTCCCCTCCCCAACCCCCACCCATTGATCCCCAAAAGAAAAGAAGCCAAATCCCATGCTCAAAACCTTTGATTATGCAGTAATGGAGGAAAAGCACACATGCAATGAAAAATCCCTTTTTAGGGATTGGATAAATGACAAGAAGATTTATATATATATTTTTAGATCATATACTAATTGAACAAACAGAGAAAAAATTTTGGAAGCTGTCTTTGCTAAAAGTATATGATAATCAGCTATAGATGTTTCTTAAATGGTGTTACAAAAGTTATAAAAATCAACTCTCAATATATAACTCTATTTAGGTTCAATATTTTTAGCAAGATTAATCAAGTCTAACTATTAGTGATGGAGCCAAAGTAAGTAATGGTTCAATTGATAAAACAATCATTACTGATCAAAGGATTTCAAGTCGAGAAATTATATGAGAAATAAGATAATAACTCAAATATTGATTAAAAGGTATCCCTTAATAGATGAAGGCTTCAAGTTTAACTAATATTCTTTTATCTTATCTATATATACTAAAAAATAGTCGATTCTAAGTTTGTTGGTACTAAAGTTTAATTTTTGTTTGTTTATTTGTATATTATACTAAAAAAATAAGTGTTAAATTACAAGAAATTAGAGAGAAATCATTTTAAAGCTTTCGACGAACATCAATATTCTTAATTACATTATTTAGTAAGAGATGTTGATATATTTTTATATCTATTCTAACTTCGAAATCTTTAAAATTAATAATTTAAACACGTACCAAAAAGAGTGAAAACAATACAACGGATAGTATTAGAAGATAACATTTTGTCAACCTTTATTTTCACTATCTATCTTTACATAAATGAAGATAGGTGTACAAACAAAGACAACTCTTTTTTTTTTTATTCAAATATTTGAAAATATATAATAGCAACAAATAAAGATATAACCAAATATATTAAATCTTCTTCTTCTTTATATTAATTCATGTTTTAGTAGCTAGCTATTACTATATATGTATTTGAACTTTTTTTAAAAAAAATTAATATATCTTATAAAAATTTCATAACACAATTCTTTTGGCTAGTATTCTATATTCTCACATCGATTCCAACTTACTTTTTTTTCTTTTTCTTTTAGAAAAAGCTCTTTCAACATGGGAATCTTTGAAATTAAACTCAAAAATACCTAAAAAAGAGTGAAAAACAATACCACATATATCATTGGTAGCAGTGTTTTATCAACCTTTTTCTCATTATCCAATCTTTACAAGTGGAGATCCAAATATACAGAACGATGGTGATATTAACACTTCTCATATCATTGGAATCGCAACTCGAGGCCGCAAACAAAATCCCCATCTTACCATATTCCCGATTGTGTTGAATTCCATTTCAACTTTTCACTTCCCTTCCTCGATACCTTGGTCCCCATTAATCAAGGGAATCTTATTAATCCCAAAATGTAAAGTAGTAGTAGTAACTAGCTTGTGATAAGAAGACAAGGGTCCATCTCCCTCTCATCACAAGGGCAGTGCATGCAAGGCTGGCATGCTCCATAGGTACATCACCCGTATAACTTTTGTACTTTTATAATTTAATATTTTACTCGTATATATATATATTAAAATTAATAAAACATTCGTTTTTTAAATTTTTAGAATGCATAAATTGTATTTTTATCTCAATTTAAAATTTATTTTAATTTAAAATAATAATAATTTAAATAATTTTTATTTTTTAAAAATTATTATATACTTACAATATAATATATTATGTATCTTTGGTTATATTTTGAACTTTACTTCGTCTCATATATTTAATAATTTTTATTATATTTAAAAGACTCATTTCAACTAAATCACTGTCTAATGAAAGAAATAATCTGTGTTTTTATATAATAGAAAACTCCCTGTTTATAGGTAAATCTATCAATATATTAGAAAAAAATAAAAAAATAAAACATTATAAGATTAATCGAACGAAGTTCGAATATTTGAATTATTTAAAAATTTAAAAAAAGAGAGATATTATACTAACTTTACCATGAACGAGCGAGACTACGGGCAAGAGCATTGGCATCTATTGTTGCCAAAGTTGTGATGTTGAATAGCTGCCCTAGGTGAACATCATCATCATCATGGATTCCAATTGGCATCTTAGGGCAGACAGTGCCATTGCCATCCCCACCACAGCAATATGAATCGTACCATATACAAAGAAAGGACACAGAAGCAAAATTTTTCTCAGTTTGTGAAGGTGATTTGAGTCATACACGTTTCGATTTCTCATTGAAGGAATAAATGGGTGTAGGAAGACCAAGAAAATTCAAGCCAATGAAATGGATAAGAAATCTTGGGCCGCTTTCAGTAGGTTTCACACGATTCCTGCCCTTACTATGGAATCGTCGCATTCACATATCTATTCTTCTTCTCAATAGTTCAACCTAACTTCTTCCTTTGTTTAATTTCGTAGGGGCCACCGCTCACGAGAACTCTGCCTTTTTTTTTTCTTTTTTTTTCCCCTCTGACTTCCGTCTTCAATTATTCATTGTAGTACGATTTTTGTACAATTTCAAACTATTATTTTTCTGAAATTGTATAAAAATATACGATAATTTTCGAGTCTCATTTGTTAATTTGTTTGCATCCAAGAAAGATTATATATTATGAATAGTATGAGTTAAAGAAAAGAAAATGGTGCGTTTTTTAAAAAAAATTAAAAGAAATAATTACATATGTGTGTAAGTTTTAAGATTATTATATATTAAATCTTTATAAATCTATTCCACATGCGATCATAGAATTTCCACAAGATTGCGAAAAGAATTCATTTTATCCTATAATTTTATTAGTTTATAATTAATATCCATATGATCGATGAAATTACGGTACTAATAAATCAACAATTATGTTCTAAAAAAACATTTCCAAATTAAATAGAAAACGACAGGATTTTTATATAATTAAAAAGTGAAAAGAAATATATTAATTTATCAAATAAATATAACGCAGTTGGGAAGCCTCCTATTTGAATGACGTTACTTAATTGATGCAATTTATTACCAATGGCATACTCAGCTTTCATTTATGTATATATATAAGATTCACTCATTGATCCATCCATGATTATTATAAATTATCTTAAAATTTATCTCTTATACTATTTTCGTGTTCATTTCTTTTCATAATTTACTTGAAAAAAAAACAATATTAACTTCATAAGCTAACTATCAATAAATGATTTGTCAAACATTAATACGTGACAATAGCCACACTTGACTGAGAGGTAGATTGGTTGAATTATTTGCGTTTGATCTTGTGGATTGGGTTTGATGCCGGGTTGGGGCTGGTTGTCGTTGGGTGGGGTAGGGGGAGGTTATATAATTATGTGATATGGATTTAATGGGGTACAATTTAAATATTTAAATTATATAACAACTATTATTATGACTCACAATATTATATACTATTTTACATACAAAATAAGAACGTTTTATTAAAAAATTTATTAACACGTTAATATTTTAAACATCATCAATTACTTTTAAATGTTTAATCCACACACCGTTAATTTGTGTGGCCCCACTTCCCTATGAGATGGTCTCTCATCTGCTAGCTTCCCCACAAAGAGACATGCATAAATACTTTGTTTCTTGAACGTCCTTTTACTTCCCTATATACGAACACAAACAAACAAAAAACACTAACACACACAGAATGGAATGGAGCTAAATTGTGGTCCTCAGACATCCCTCTCTAGCTTTTCAACTTTCCTGTCGAAATTCCCCTTCCCCCACCATCCAATATCTCTCTGCTTTCTTCTTCAAAAATCTCCTCCAGTTGCCTTCATAATTTGATCAAGACATCACACATATGGATGCTGTTGAAGATGATCTCGACCTCGAGAAGGAATATATGAAGGAGAAGAAGGTAATCAAGAGGGAGGCCACCAAACATCACGCAGCAGCTGATGATCAAATGGAGGACGATGACTTGTTGAGTGCAACAACTGCTCTTGATGATGATAAGAAAAAGAAAGCTACTGCTGCTAATGTTGGTGGCTCTGGGATTAGAAAAACAACAAACACTGGCAGTACCGGTGCCGGTGCAAGTTCGATGAAGTGTTGCCAGGCTGAGAAGTGTACTGCTGATCTAACTGATGCTAAACAATACCATAGGCGACACAAGGTCTGTGAGCTTCATGCTAAGGCTCAGGTGGTGATCGTTGGCGGAATCCGGCAACGATTTTGTCAACAATGCAGCAGGTTAGCAAACCTATCTCTGCCCCTATAATTATTTTTCTTGCCATAAACTCATGAAACAATGAGGATAAAAATGTTCTTGTCTTTGATGTGCTGTTTTTTAATTAAAAGAAAACATATATGATTTGCAATCTTAATTAATATATATATATATGATTTGCAACCTCAATGATTCTGAGAATTATATATGTATCCTATTAATTTTCTCAGTACCTAGCTACTTGTCTAGCAAGAACTGCTAGAGTATTAGAAAATTGATCAAAGCTTTGAGAAGTTTCTGGAATAAACCAAGAATCATCTCTTGGTTTGCATTTAGCAGTTGACTTAAAGTACAGCTTCTAATGAGGAAATATTGTATTACCTTTATCCTTTTTCTTCCTTTTTCTTTTGGTTTAAAGTGTCTTCTTTTTCTTTTATTGTATCCAAAAAATAGAAAAGCAGCATCTGATCCATCTTGGATTAGGAATATTATGACCTAATACATGTGTTTTGTTTCATTTCCATTCATGTTTTGAAAAGGGTTTTCTTTGTTTGTCCAAGGAAAAGTTTATTCTCCCTGCAAAAATATATTATTCCCAGCATGCTTATAAAACATTATTCGACTGATTTGTAAAGATCCCTTTGTGTCTGAATTGCCAAATAGTTGGCTAGGTGACATTGTCTTTCATAAGCAAATTCTGACAGTGATTTGTTTTCATCGATCGGTTCATTTAGTATTCATCGTTTTGGTAGCATCTAGTTTCAGTCAGGTTGAACTTTCACTATCACGCATGAAATTCTACATCCTTTTGAGCTGGTAATTAAGATATGCATAATAGATATATAAGAAATTAACAAGTTTTTTAATGTACTAATACTGATATTAATAACTTCTAATTGCATTTTGCATTTCACAAAAGAATTGCCTATAGATTCTGTTGACAAGATGTCATGAATGTGTCGAGAATCTTTTTTTTGACAGAAATAGTTAGTTATTGTCACAGTTATAATTTGCTAAGAATTCACTTCCTCACATTTAACCTCATATCCAGGATTTCTTCCTTCCCTTTGTCATCATAATTTGAATTGTGATGATTTTTTCTTCTCCCTTGTTTACAGCTCTCAATCAATCCCTACCCCCCCCCTTCCCCACCAAATTCCCAACCCCACCCCACCACTCTCACTCAGTGATCAGCACAGATATGTACAAGACACAGTGCCATAAGAAAAAGTACTTTTGTGCCTGTGATATTGAGTTACCTTTATATGCTTCTAGCATGAAAAAATCGTGAATGGAGAAAAAGTAAACAATTAATTTCCCTAGCTCTTCTGAAATATAAGCTGTTCTACTGCAGATTTCATGAACTTTCAGAATTTGATGAAGCCAAAAGAAGTTGCCGCAGGCGTTTGGCTGGACATAACGAAAGAAGAAGGAAGAACTCAGCTGAGACTCAGGCAGAAGGATCAGGTCGCAAAGGCAGTACAGGAAGCCAAACGAAGGACATTGTCTGTGGCCAGGTTGATGATAGGGGTAGAATTCAAATAACCGTCCAAGAAAATGCCACTTACAAACATTTCCAGATCAGATAATTGCTTCCCAAGCAATTTATGCTCTCTCTCTTCTGTCATCCTAACTAAACTTTCTTGCAAAAGTCATTAATGTCATTGTAATTCCTATCCTAGTTATTGAATAAAAAAGGCCCCGAAAACCATCATCGGATCGAAATTCCAAGATCAGAAGCTGATTTTTCAGTAGCTCTTAGATGTTCTAGCAGTGCAGCCAGAACTTTTGTTGTCTGAAGAGCTGCCTTTAGATGATGTATGCTAAGGATTACAAGTGAATTTTCTGTGATTTTTGTGAATTTATCTATGTGTGTTAGGAAAAGGAGAGGAAAGGGATGGCAGCCTATATGTGTAACGTAATTTTTCATTCTCATTTCAAATCAAAATTTCATTTTAATTTAAATATATTATTATTTTATATAATTTTTATTTTTCAATAACTATCATTTACCCACAACACATCATAATTCTCTCTTTGAACCTTACCAGACCTTACATATTTAATATTCTCACCATCCTTATTTATCTGTCATATTTAATTACTTTCCAAATTTTAAGAAAAATTAGTTATTCTCAAATTTTTTACTCCGTCTGTCCTAAAAATCATGTTAATTTGGGACATGACATGAAAATTAAGAAATTACTAAAATTTGTATAATTATAATAGAAAAAGGACCATTATACTCCCAAATAAAAGTAAATATCCATTAATTATTCTCCTCTATACATTCATTAATGATTTATTGGCAATACGCATATTCTTGATTGAAGGAGAGATAAATTAGGAATATAAATAATAAATTTATTCTTGATTTGTAAGATTGACAAGTATTCTAGTGCAACAAAAATAGATGTTTTTTACATGATTTTTAGGACGAAATGTACAATTTTGTTTATACATTCCAAAATTATCTATAAATTTAATATTCCTCACAACTGTTTTCTTATTTCAAAATTTGTTTGTTTCATTTTCTCTCTAAAGTTAATATACTTCTATTTCTCAAAACTATTTAATATAAGGATATAACAGTAAAATTAATATGAATGTTACCTAAAATTTTTTGATATGATAGATAAAAAGAAACGCCACAACTTTTTAGTTGTGACATATAAATAAGGACAGAGAGTAATTTTTTATAAAACTTATTTCAAACTAATTATTATCCACTTACACCAATATATATGTGCAAGATTTTGATTGAATTGTAACTTTAATATTACATTATCCAAGGGAGATTGGGGGCTGAGTTTTATCGATCTGGGATCTAAAAATAAATGCTTACTTCTTAAAAATAAAGTTTATTTTTCAACTCAATTTCCATAATTAACCCTCTCTATTTAAGAGTTACAAGTTTCACTAACCTATGGGTCTTATTATTAATTTATTTAATTAGTAAGGATAAAGTGGTAATTAGCATTTGGTTAAATATTCAACCAAATTTTGTTGTTAAATTAAAATAAAATATTTAATTTGAATAAAAAGATTATCTTTTACCGTTGTAATAAAAAAATTATGTACTGCTGTGGTCTGTGGATGTGCTTTGCATGTTGTGGAAATAGTAAGGATAGAATTAGAAATTTGAGTTAAAAAAGGTCAAAGCTATAGGGAAACAAAATTAAAAGAAAATGTTATAAATTTTGAACTTTTTTTTGGTAGGGGTAGAAGGTAAATTTTATACATATTTTTGAAAAAAAATTTAATATCTAAACATTCTATATGCTTATATGAAAAATCAAATCCTCAAATCCTTTATATAAATGCACATACTCAAACTATGTTGATTCTTTGAATATTTCCATTGTTAATTCAAAAGTAGAAATACTTTTGGAAGTACGATCTAATCTCAAATATCTTTTTAAAGCAGGAAACAACTAGAGTTACATTTGAATATAAATGAACCGAGTATTAGATTTTTGAGTTTGACTTCGAATATTGTTCGAGTTTGTTTGTTTATTAATGGAGTTTGAGTTCGTATTAGAGTTCATTCGTTTATTGTTTAATAATATTCGTGTTCATTCTAGTTTGAATTCAAAAAAATTGATTAATATTCGAGTTTGAATTGTTCGTTCGTTTATTTTATATTTTTTGTTTTGAAATTTAAAAAAATAAACAATTCATTAAAAAAAACCAAATCTAGACCCTAATTAATAAGAAGTAAGGTCAAAGTGGGGTAGTAATAATCCTAACTAACATTAAAAATATAAATTATTATAAAAAATATATAATAAATATAATATAATTAATTTTTAAAAAATATTATATGTTTGTAAACGTTCAAATATATTCGTAAATATGTTCGAGTTCGTTCGATTAATAAACGAACGTAATATTTTATTTGAGCGAGGCTTATTCGAACATGAACGGGTTTTTTTTCACGAACGTTCAATTCATTTACAACTCTAGATACAACTCCTATATTTCACAATCTTTTTTTGGATTAAATATATGTCACCGCTTTATCGTTTCTTCCATTCTTCCAATAGTAATTTTTTATTTTTGAATAACAATCTTTTTCTAAGCTTTCAAACAAATTCATAAAGTTGGTGGTTCGTGGTTAGTGGTGTGCTTCAATCCAAAAAGCACAATAATAGAAAAAAGGGAAGTTGTAAACGAATCGAATGTTCACGAATGAAAATTCATTTGAATTCGTTGGTGTTTGAATTAGACTATTAAACGAACGAACTCGAATAAAATATTAAGTTCGATTAATAAACAAACGAACTCAAACATATTTACAAATATATTCGAATGATCATGAACATATTATATTTTTTAAAAATTAATTATATTAATTCATGTTTTATAATATAAAGATTTATTCTTGATAAATTCTATGTTATAGTTAATATTAATATTAAGATTAATTATGTTATTATATTATATTAATTTAATTATTTTTATTAATTTTTGAATTATTATTTTTATAAATTTTAAAATAAAAATATAAAATAAACGATCTCGAACAATTTGAATACGAACGTTAATTGAGTTTTTCAAACTCAAACTTAAACGAATTAGAATATTATCAAATAATAATCGAACGAATTCGAATACAAATAATAAACGAACGAATTCAAACAGTGTTCGATTATGTTTGAACTCAAGTTTGAAAATGTGGTATTTGGTTCATTCGTGTTCGAATATAGCTCTAGAGAAAAGAGAAGTGAAAGAAGAAAGCCGGCTAGAAGAAAATGAGAAAGGATAAATGAGAGACAAAAAAAGAGAAAGGAGAAGCGACGGATGAAAGACATGAAGAGAGAGGGAGGAGTATAGTGATAGAGTGAAATATTACAAGTCAATAACTATTAAATTTATTTCTAAATAAATAAAATTTAAAAAGTGATAAAAGAAAATACTTATTTATTAGATAAAAATAAATAGATGGATATATAAATAAATAGACATCCACATTCTATTTAAATCCATCTATCTAAATTTATTTAATAAAGTTATTTAATTGGATTGTATTTAAATAGTTTCAACTCCTTTAATTCTATTAAAATCTAATTAGATATACATCTTGCTACCTCTATAATATCTGCAAATTCAAATATAGAGAGAAGGAAAAGAATGAAAAGAAGGAAAGTTTGGAAGGTTTGAAGAAAATAAGGAAATATCAAAATTATATTAGTAAGTTCACGATCTCTACTAAATTCGAAAAATTAACATATTTATAATTTTTAATATTTTTATATTTGTAACTTTATTAATTGTAACTTCTTTCATAAATATATAAAAAATAAGACATAAAATAATTTATAAGGTTTATAAGTAATTGAAAATGAGTTAATTATATATATCTTAAAAAACATTCGTAGTTTGCTGGCTTCCTCCTCTCTCTTTAGAGTTATCACCTTCCTTAATTCATCTTCTCCTATAGATTTAACTATGGTTTGTCTTTCTTTCTCTTCTTTCTTCTCCTTTTTACCCTTCTCACTCTTTCTTTCATTTCTGTTGCCTGTTCTTTTCTCCTTTCACCTTTTTCATATTTGTTCTTTACTTCTCCCATCTCATTTATTCCTCTTATCTCTTTCCAAACCCATTGTCTCTTGTCATTAATATATATGGATTCTGACAACCTTGACCTTAAAGAAGGCATTTTGGAACTGTCTCCAAACTTGAGCAAAAGTTCCCCTTTGACAAAATGGTTTGCGGTGGCAAAGCTGTTGATGAAGAAAAGAATAAACTTTAAAGCTGTAACAAATGTTCTTGACGTTGCTTGGAATCTTGGTGACAGTGTCACCATTTCCCTTCTTGATCACAATACTTCCTCTTTTCCTTTCAGATCGAAATCATAAATCCTCTCAAAATTTTGGACTCTGGTCATGGACAATCAAGAGGGTACATATGATTTTGAAACACTGGTCTTCTCATTTATCTTGTGATTAATTCAACTTCTCTACTTTGTACTTTTGGGTTTAAATTGTAACATCCCTCCGAATAGGGTAATTGCATTGGTAAATTCATAGATGTTGAAGACGATTCTTAATAGGTCATTCTAAAAAGAGAGAAAAAAATTAAAATTAAAATAAAAGTCAAATTAAATACAGTCGTAATATCTAATTTTTTCTTGAATAGATGTGTACTTCTATGGAACGGATCCTCTTCAAATACGAAAGATTGACTGATTTTTGTTATAATTGTAGGATTATGGGGCATAGAAAATGTCTATACAATTTTTTTTTTTTTTTTCCATAACGGTTCTGGTTTCGTAGATCCCTGAATGTCTTTTGGAGGATGGAAGAGATCTGAGTATGTTATGGTATGCTATACACAAACAACCCAATCTGTAATAACCTATACCTAAACCTATTTGTATCTAAGTGACACATAACCCAAAGCCAATTCTGGAGGTGCCCTTCACAGCCAAATCTTCCTACTTATGGCCTAATCCAATTTAGAGAATTTCTATGGCAAAAGACTATCTTTAGGCCAGTGCTTACAGCCTAAAAGACCTAAGACTCTTTAATACATCTGACTACGACCCATCCAATACACAATTGAAATTCAATTTTCCAACTTGCAAATTTCAAAGCAACTGATAACCTTTGCCGAACTCCTCTCCTATATCCCTAGTTTTGGAAGATGAAGATATTAGTGCAGAAAAGAATATTGTGTTGATTCGTAGATTTTTCATAGGCAAGGAAGTCTCATCTTCAGGTAGGTCAAAATTCTGCCTAAAATTCTGGTGAACTACATCTGTGTATTGAAGACATAATTGAAGAAGATTCTCTCTATGGGCCTGTTTGGTAATACAATTAAATCTTTAAAATTAATTAATTAAGTACTTATTTTATTAAATGTATTTGATAAAAGATACTATTAAGTGTTTAATTAATTAAGTATGTTTGATAACAAATTTTTGTTATTTCTTAATTGATTGAGACGTACAAAAATTATGTTATAAATTTTAAGTAATTTGAAGGTTATTTAAGTCTGAAATTTGAATATATTAAATACTGATATAATTATTAATATTTTTTTATATTTAATTTAAATTATAATAAAATATAGTGTAAAAATAAATTATAATTAATTCAAACTTCAAATTTAGATTTCAAATTTTAAATTTTAGTTTTTAGACCTCAATTATTAGAATTTAATACTTAAATATTTAGATTTTATTATTCATATTTTAATTTTGTCAAACGAACTCTATGTACAAAACTTATAAAAATATTGCAAAACTCACAAAAAATTCTACAAAATTAAAACAAAGGACAAACACAACCACTTATACCCTCTCTCTTACTCGCCATACTTCTGCTATCTTATGTTGGCTCCTTTTCAAAGTTTTTATATTCTTCTCTTATTCGCACCACTGGAATAAAAACTTGACATGCTTTCTATTTCTACCTTGCAAACTCCTCATGTCCCTAATTTTACCACCACAACCACTTGAACCCCTTTGAATCTAAAAAGATAGTACACGAATGGTCGGGAAGGCTAGCATAGACCTCTAACGGTTTATTAAAAATTATCAAAATATAAACATAGGAGGGATTATAAAGTGACCTAAGAAAGAAAAAAAAAATGATAATTATTACCTGTAAGAATAGTAAACGATCTAACTTCTATGGAATAATTGTTATGCTATCTTGCATAATGCAAATATAAATCAAGCCAACATGCTGCTACTATGAGATAAAAATAGTAAGGCAACTATATCGTTTGTTATCAATACACTGTTGGATGTCGTCTCTGTCAATTTGCTATTTGGGTGTGGAAACTCGAAGTGTTCGACTTGTTCCATTTAGCTTCACCAGTCCTAGAATTGAATATTTTGATAGTGAAGAAGAAGTTGATGATGATGGACTCACAATAATGCGAGTTTAATTACTACTACTATTAATTATTTTTCAAATTCAGGCTGATTGGATTTTAGACATACATTTTAGAAATTTTAACATATAGTAATTTCTATAATTACTATATTGGATTTATAGGATTTTTCTTATAATTTATATCATAGTTCATCTTACTTGGCATGTGAATAGATCAGTTAACTCGGTTAAGACTAGCCATTTGTTATGTTCTTTAAAAAATATAGCTGAGCAATTTTTAATTTTTTCTACTATAATCAATATTTATGTATATTTGATTGATTGATTCGCCAATTCACGTGCTACTAGATTAGTTTGCAAATAAGATGATTCCACTGTATTTGGTGTGCACATCACGTGAAATAATAATAATAATAATAATAATAATAATAATAATAATAATAATAATAATAATAATAATAATAATAATAATAATAATAATAATAATAATAATAATAATAATTTATTATTATTATATTCTAAATAAAACAAATTGACTAAAACTAAAAAAAAAAAAAAGAGTATATCTTGACGAAAATGTATAATAAACTCTTTTTTAATTACTCATTTCTTGTTGTGAATTTGATTCAAAATAGAATCAGTAAATATAAAAGTAAAGTAAAGATATTAAAAGATGAGAGAAGAGAGAGAATCGTTTAGATACGATTTCATTGATTATTCGTTTGTTTACATATGACCCATATTTATAGAGGTTTCAATATAGAATTTGAAAGGTTATAGAATCTAAAAGGTTAAGAAATAAATTTAATAACCTTAAAAAACGAACGATCATAGTATACGAACAGTCACATTATTTTCAAGAAAATGAACCGCCACTTACTATTATTAAGAATATGAATAGTCATTCATAACACTCCCCCTTTGATGTTCATTTTCAACCATTTCGAAAAATGCCTTGTTAAAAACCTTCATAGGAAAAACTCTGTGGGATAAAAACCTAGTGAAGGAAAAGAGTACACTTTCCGTTCTGGAGGGAATATTGCCTCATTAAAAACCTGACTAAGAAAAAACCTAGTAGGAAAAAATATTAGTTAGGGAAAAAGAGTACAGTATACATACTCCATCTCTTAATAATATCTTCAAGATGCATTTATGTCTTTCAACCGACGCATTTCAATTTTATGTACTAATTTTTCAAATGAAGCAGTCGGCAATGCCTTAGTGAGTAAATCTGCCAGATTATCATATGATCGAATCTGTTGCACATCAATTTCACCTCTCTTCTGGAGTTCGTGAGTAAAGAAAAATTTTGGTGAAATATGTTTTGTCATATCTCCTTTAATATATCCACCTCTTAAATGAGCTATACAAGCTGCATTATTTTCATAAAGAGGTATTGGAATTTCCTTTTCAGAAGGTAATTCACAATTTTCTCGGATATAATGGATCATTGATCTCAATCACACACATTCTCGGCTTGCCTCGTGAATAGCTATAATTTCAGCATGATTAGAAGAAGTAGCTGCTATAGATTTTTTTGTAGAGCACCATGATATAGCAGTACCACCACATGTAAATAAATAACCAATTTGAGAACGTGCTTTATGTGGATCGGATAGATAACCAGCATCAGCATATCTAATCAACATTGGACTGGTTCTATTTGAATAAAATAATCCAAGATCCATTGTCCCTTGGAGATATCTTAGGACATGTTTAATCCCATTCCAATGTCGACGTGTTGGGGAAGAACTGAATCTTGCTAATAAATTCATAGAAAATGCTATATCAGGTCTAGTATTATTAGCAAGGTACATCAATGTACCAATTGCACTGAGATATGGTACTTCAGGACCAAGTAGTTCTTCATTATCTTCCCGAGGTCGAAAAGGATCTTTATTTATATTTAACGACCTCACAATCATTGGAGAACTTAATGGATGTGTTTTGTCCATATAAAACCTTTTAAGAACTTTTGTTGTGTATGTTGATTGATGAATAAAAATACCATCTTCCAGATGCTCAATTTGTAAACCAAGACAAAACTTGGTCCTGCCAAAATCCTTGACTTCAAATTCTTGCTTCAGGCTATTTCTTGCCTTTTAGAGTTCTTCTGGAATTCCAATAAGGTTAATATCATCAATATATATTGCAAGTATTACAAAACCAGATCCAGATTTCTTAATAAAAATACATGGACATAGTGGATCATTTTTATATCATGATTTCAATAAATATTCACTAACACGATTATAGCACATGTGTCCAGACTGCTTTAAGCCATATAATGATTTTTGTAATCGAATGGAATAATTTCCACGAGGGTTAGAATTATATGCTTCAGGCATACTAAATCCTTCTGGGATTTTCATATAAATATCATTATCAAGGTTCCCATATAAATAAGCAGTCACAACATTCATTAGACGCATGTCAATCTTTTCACGTACTACTAGACTCACAAGGTATCGGAGTGTAATTACATCCACCACAGGTGAATATGTTTCATCGTAATCGATACCCGGTTTCTGCGAAAAATCTTGTGTCACAAGTCGTGCTTTATATCTTACGACTTCATTATTTTCATTTCGCTTTCGCACAAATACCCATTTATAACCAATGGATTTTACACCTTCTGGTGTTCGGACTACAGATCCAAAAACCTCACGCTTTGCAAGTGAGTTTAACTCCGATTGAATCGCATCTTTCTATTTTGACCAATCATTTCTATGACGACATTCTTCAACTGATGTTGGTTTAGGATCCTCATTATCTTTTAATATTTCAAGTGTTATATTATATGTAAAAATATCATCAACAGTTATTTCTGTCCGATTCCAACTTCTGCCAGAAGTTATATAATTAATGGATATCTCACTATTCCGTTCACTATTTTCAGATATTTGAATCTTTTCATCAGTTTCTACTTGATTCCTTTTTCTTAATTCTTTAATTGGATCATTCTGATCATTTAATCCTCTTTTCTTTCGATGATTTTTATCTTTTGAACCAATGGGTCGTCTACGTTTCTGACGTATTTTTGATTCAGTAGCTATAAGAATTGTATTTTGTCCTGTTGGGACTTCTATCCGAATAGGAGCATCTATAGCTGGAATATGCAATTTAGTTACCCTTGTAGAGTCTGCAAAAGAATCTGGCAGTTGATTTGCAAGTCTTTACAAATGAATGATCTTTTGAACTTCTAGTTCACTTGCGCTTGTACGCGGATCTAAATAATTCAATGATGTTGTCCAGGCAAGCTCCTTTTTATGTAGTTCATGTTCTCCCCCTAATTTAGGAAACAAAGTTTCATCAAAATGACAATCAGTAAATCTTGCTGTGAATACGTCACATGTCAATAGTTCAACGTATCTGATTATAGAGGGAGAATCATATTCAATATATATCCCCAACCTTCTTTGAGAACCCATTTTGGTACGTTGATTTGGCGCTATCGGTACATATACAGCACACCCAAAAATTCTCAAATGAGCAATATTTGGCTCGGAACCAAAAGCCAATTGTAAGGGAGAAAATTTGTGATAATTTATTGGCCTTATGCGCACAAGTGTTGCAACATGCAAAATAGCATGTCCCCAAGCGGTTGTAAGGAGATTTGTTCTCATTAATAATGGTCTAGCAATTAATTGTAACCGTTTAATGAATGATTCAGCTAGACCATTCTGAGTATGAACATGAGCTACTGGATGTTCAATAGTAATGCCAATTGACATGCAATAAGCATCAAAGGCTTGAGAGGAATATTCTCCAGCATTACCTAGACGGATCCTTTTGATAGGATAATATGAAAATTGCGCTCTTAAGCGAATTATTTGGGCAAGCAATCTCGCAAACGCCAAGTTGCGAGTTGATAATAAAATGACATGCGACCATCGGGTCGATACATTAATTAAAATCATAAAGTATCTGAATTGCCCACATGGTGGATTAATTGGTCCACATATATCACCATGAATTCTTTCTAGAAATACTGGAGACTCAAACTCCACTTTTGTTGGAGATGGTTTAATAACCAATTTCCCTTGAGAACATACAGCACATGAAAATTTATCAGATGTCAAAATCATTTGACTTTTCAAAGAATGACCATGCGTATTTTCAATTATCTTTTGCATCATAATAGCTCCTGGATGATCCAAACGGTCATGCCAAATAATAAATATAGCATGATCAGTAAACTTCTGATTTACTAAATGATACACTTCAATTGCATGGATTTTTGTGCTATATAGGTCAGATGAAAGAGATGGTAACTTTTCTAATAAAGATTTCTTACTCGACATTATTTGAGTAATACAGAGATACTCAAAACTATTTTCTTCCATTGTTTCAATGTGATATCTATTTTGGTGAATATCTTTAAAGCTTAATAAATTTCTGCGAGATTTGGAAGAAAATAACGCTTTAGGAATAACAATATTTGTTCCTCCGGGTAATACAATATTAACTCTTTCGGAGCCTTCAACTAACTTTACACTACCACTTATAGTATTAACATTTGTTTCTCTCATCTGCAGGTAAGAGAAATATTTTCTATCTTTCAATATGGTGTGTGTTGTACCACTATCAATTAGGCATATATCTTCAATGCCACTTGTGTATCCAGTAAGCGGAATAATAGCCATCTGGGCATAACAAAATATTTATAAATTTAAATACTTAAATAATAAAACTTTAAACGCTAATTACTATTACAATACAAAAAAAAAAAAAACAAAAAGAAACATATTAAAAGTAAACTTCTAATTCTTTTGGACATTTCCATCACCAATCAAATGCTCAATTCTTTCTTTAGGATGTTCAAAGAAATTAGCCACGTCCAAATAAGTTACATCAACATCGTCAAGGTTGATATCATCATCATCATGAAGAGAATGTTGTAGAGTAAAATTTGCTTCAGCATTTTTGCCTTTCTTCTCAATAGACGCCTGATACAGATCAACAAAGTGTTTTACAGTACGACGGGTACGAGACCAATGACCTTTTATGCCACATCGATAACATTTATCTTCATAATTTTTAGGAACAACATCATTTCCTTTTCCTTTCACATTAGTTTTTGGCCACTTCTAGTGGTTGTCATTATTTCTCGTAACTTTGTTTTGACTGTTGCGATCATAATGAATATTTTTATCACAACCATATATATGTCCACGGCCACGGCCATATCCACGACCACGACCACGACCTCTTCCAGGGCCAAAATTACGAGTTCTAACATCATTCACTTCTGGGAATGGAGTAGAACCCGTTGGTCGAGCTTCATGATTTTTCATTAATAGCTCATTATTTTGCTCAGCTACGAGAAGACAAGATATTAATTCTGCATACTTTTTGAATCCCTTTTCTCGATATTGCTGCTGCAGAAGCACATTCGAGGCATGAAAAGTAGAAAAAGTTTTTTCTAACATATCCTCATCAGTAATATTTTCTCCACACAGTTTTAGCTGCGAGCTAATTTTAAAAATAGCAGAATTATACTCACTAACGGATTTAAAATCTTGTAATCGCAAGTGCATCCAGTCATACCGTGCTTTTGGAAGGACGACCATCTTCTGGTGATTAAATATTTCTTTTAAATTAGTCCACAAAAGAAGTGAATTTTTCACGGTAAGGTATCCAACCTTTAAGTCATCATGAAGGTAATGGCGGAGGAAAATTATAGCTTTAGCATCATTTTGTGATAATGATGGATTTCCTTCTACAATGGTATCTGCCAGACCCATTGTAGCTAAATGCATTTCAGTATCTAGTGTCCAAGATAAATAGTTTTTTCTAGTAATAACAAGAACGACAAACTCAAGTTTGGTGAGATTTGCCATGTGAATACAAAAGCAAATAGGAAAAGTACTTACCTTCCTCTTTTGTTATAGCCCGTGATGATAACTTTTAGTAAAACAACTTCGGTAGAGTCTCGTGCTGATAATGTGTTGTGAATTTAATTCAAAATAGAATCAGTAAATATAAAAGTAAAGTAAAGATATTAGAAAAGGAGAGAAGAGAGAGAATCGTTTAGATATGATTTCATTGATTGTTCGTTTGTTTACATATGACTCCTATTTATAGAGGTTTCGATATAGAATTTGAAAGGTTAAGAAATAAATTTAATAATCTTAAAAAATGAACGGTCACAGTATACGAACAGTCACATTATCTTCAAGAAAATGAACAGCCACTTACTATTGTTAAGAATATGAATAGTCATTCATAACATTTCTTACCTTTTCCTATTCTTTATTTGTGACTTTTACAAGAGGAGTTACATTATTTGTGAAAATTGCATAATTAATGAAGTACAACTGTAACAATACTAAAGATAGATTAATGTTAATTTACCAATGCAATTTTAATATTTCCCTATTTCCTTCAAGCATTCCCACCTTTCCTTTTTTTCATTTCTTTTCCTATGGCTTAATCTCTTTCTTTGGGTCTTATACACAAAGATAGAACTTAAAAAAAACTGACATGAAAAAATGTTAATATTTGATCAGTTATAAGTTTTTTTTTTTTTCACTTGCATGTTAAGTGTGTTTTACCTTTCACATAACTTTACACTTCATTGTGTATTCACAAATCTTTTAATATTTATTTTGTCACACATCAAATAATAGTTCCTGTTTTCTAATTTTATCTTTTAAAAACTGTATAATATCTAATATAAGTTGCCTACTAGAATGACAACATAATCAAATAAAGCCATATGACAAATCATAGCCAAAATAATACGATAAGAATTTAAAAGTTTCAAGTGCAAACTCATTATTCTTTGTCAAGAATTGTTGTCAACATAAAAGAAGAAAAGGAGTTTGGCTGGAGGAAAAAGGAGGTTTGGGAATGTACAATTTGTTAACACCAAATTATCCACTAATTTTTTTGTACAAAACATACAAAAATATGTACAAACTCACAAAAAATGAATAGAGTTAAAAAGAAAGGACAAATACTTTTTTTAATCAAAATATATAGTATATTAATGATAAAAAAGGGTGGGATGTACGAAAGTTATAGTCATACTGCTTATCATCACTACATACCTAAATATGGTGCCAACTAGTATTACAAGTATTTAAAAAGGTTCAAAATACGAAGATATAAGATAAAAATAACTATGTACATATATGTTTCGATCTTTTTGATATACTTTTTTATTGGCTGGAATAGTCTTCAAAAACAATTTAGTTTTTTCGTTGTCCAAATATAATAAATTGTGTTGGCTAATGACGTGGCCTTGATACTGGCCTGTCAACTAGATCCTTGGATTTCGTTATTGTACCATTTCAAACAGTTGGGTAATATTGACATTGTTCTTCTCAATCCAATCCATGCTTTGATGTGTCCTGCACGACCCTTGTCACCGTGCACCCAAAGAAAAGAAGCTACGCTGTTTTCTTATGTCTAGAAAAAACATCACAGTAGGTCCTCGAGTCGAAAGGGGAGTCTATCCTTGGTGCATAGCTTGGCCCGAGTACACAACCCCAATACAAAGGAGTGCCTGGGTGTGAGGCTTTGAGTCCAAACAGTATTACTGGTGAAAATAGTAATTTTGGAAGATAATAACTTTTAACTCGTAATTAGTTAGTTTAAAGCAATTAATAAAAGTTATTCTTGACATGTTAGAAATTATTTTGATTATAGTAGAAACTATTTTTATAGTAGAAATTTTAATTAAATGTTATTAAAATTGGGTGTTTAACCATTTAGATCTCATATGAGACATGAGTCCCATATTTATGTACTAAAAGGTTTTTCTATAGATTTGATAGAAAAGCCTAAAGTAGTGGAGTTGTCACGCGAGCATTGCCCGGTCAGCCCGACTCAAGCTTGGCCCATGTTTTCAGGGTTCTCTTTTTTTATTTGGCCCAATTAGCTCTAATTTGAAAAGAAAAAGAAAACATTAAAAACTTATTAGAATTAGGGTCTCCTAATTTGGATTGGGTTTTAGTTTTCTCTAGAGGTGATATTAAAAGAAAATTATAGAGCCACTGCTCAGGTCTTGGTTTTTTTCTAGTTTTGCTTCTTTGAGAGAAAAATCGCCTCTTCGATTCTTTCTATCACAACCTATAGTATTTTGATTGAATGGGACCGGTGAATTGAGGAGATTTTCGAGATGATCGTAGTTAGTGTGCGTCGACAGCGATCTGAAACTGTCTTATCCTGCAAGGAGAGTCGCTATACCCATCGTATCGAAATGGAGCGAATAACTTCTTGAAGGCAAACCAGTATTGAACTGGTGATTCGGTTAGCATTTCTGTCCATTACGTCGCAGCTTGTCTAGAGGAGAGCTGGCGCTGGGTACGTTCTGACGGAACCGCGAGCAAGTCTCTCAAGTCCATTACTGACTTATCTATTAATTTTAAATTCCATCTAGTTACTTTACGCTTGAACTGTTTGACCTTGCCTGCTTTATTGATATTTGATAATTGCATTTGTTATAGCTCTGGTCGGGTATAGGCGGTACTTGTTCAATTTAGTTGAGTTGCCTGTTTGTGTTCGAAGGTACCGCATTGTTTCTAACAGTCTTCAAGAAGTTATTCTGTAATTATCTGTTTGTATACAATGGCCAGTTCATCAGGTACTACATCTGTTGCGTATAAGCCTTTGGTTGACTTGAATGGTCTGTCGAACAAATTTGGTCTAGGGTAGAATTTCAAGCGTTGACAACAACGTGTGAAAAATTGGTTGACCATGAGGGGCTTATTGTCAGCAGTGTAGGTGGACAGGCCCATACCAACTGATAGGCTTTCTAAAATAGCTGAGATTGCTGCATGGGATGAACAGAACAATGTAGGTAGAGGGGCAATACTGTTAGTATTGACAAATGTTCTCTTTGATATCTACTGTTCTAAGTCATACACAGCAAAGATACTATGAGATGAATTGGATAGGAAATATAATACCGAAGATTAAGGTCTGGAAAGGTATTATATCTCTAAATTCCTAAAATTTCATATGGTTGAGGGCAAGTTTATGACTGAACAGACTCAAAAGTTACAATTGATTATTCATTCTATTCATGAAGCAGACATGGAACTTCCTGAGAAGTTATTTGTGAATTTACATTTTATTTGTATACAATTATGTTTAGAAAAGACCCATTGTGTTTAAGTAAGTAGTCCATGTGAATGGTGGTCTTCCGCAGTAAGGTATGGATCACGGGTTACTTAATACATAAATGTTTGTTCTTAACCAATTGATGAGAATAAGAATCTCATCATGTCTAGGTTATTATGTTATGAATTCCAAATGGGGAATGACTTACCTTTAGCCAATGAGTAGTCCACTCACTTTATGACATAAGCGTATTTTGAATACGTAGAACATGACTTGTAGTAGTGGTTTCTTAAAGTATTATATAGAAGAAACTTAGACTACTACTGCTATAACGTGAACTAGTACTCTACGACTTGAGTATGAGTTGGTGGTCTGACGAAGTTGGAAGCATGTACTTTGATATGTTTTAGTTAAAGTTCTATCGTAGGACCAATACACTTGCATGTTGGGTATATGCGACTAGTTAGTTAAAACAGACTTGTACAAGATAGTTTACAAACTATATCGCCTCTTGTGGTTATCTGAATGATCTAAATATCCAGGGTTTTGGGAAATATGACTTGGATGTTTGCTTTAGGGTAGCTCCCTTGGAAAGTGGAAATAATTTAGAAAGTCGTAAATCAATGGACTAGAAGCCTAATGATGGTAGATGTTATTTAGAGAGGTGTTAGTTCCTCTCTAATGTACGGCGATGTATAGAGGGGTATTTTAGTCATTTCACCTGTAGGTCGGAGACTTTGCTTATGTAACATTGTCCTTGAGGTCAATATTTTCTTATGGTGATATTAGAAAATATTTTAAATACAAAATACAGCTATTTATATGGTAAGGGTATTTTGGTCATTGTAGTAGTCAAGGCGGTGTGTCTTTTAGTTTCCAGTATAGACCGTAAGTTCTAATTAAATACAGGCTAAGGAATTGGTCTTAAATTAAATTAAATGGAATTTATTTTATTTAAATAGTCTGATTTAATTATTGGGTTAAAATAAAATAAAAGTCCACAGAGAGAGAGAATTAATTAAATTAGTTTGGTGGGTTAATTAATTGTTTAGGTCTTTAGCCCAGTTTGAATAATTAAATATTGACCTGAGACTAAACTAATATAGTCTTGTTAATTGGACTAGTTTATTTGGGCCGAAAAATTAATTATTTATTGAGCCATTTGTTTGGTTCTAATTAGAATAATTAATTTGGTTCAAGAGGCTAAACTAAGAGTCCAATAGGCTAAATTTAAATAACCCAATTTAATCTAAAGTTTTATTTAGGTTAAATAGGAGAATAAAGACGGACGTTGTTTTTCTTCTTCTTCTCTGAGAAAGAAAAATAGACGGCCTCTTTTCTCTATAGAAAAAAAATTCCTTAGTCCTGTAAGTTTTCACTAAACGTGGATTAGGCAAGCCATATATTGGAAGATCGAGAGGAAACTTGGCATTAACATATATGCACAGACGTAGTAGGAGGCTTGTAGGAATCGCACCAGAGGTTTCTACCAGCACACATACCCCAATTCTGCATATTCTAATCCAGCTAATTTTAAGAACAAGAAGATGTAATAAAAAAAAATTATTTTTTTTCCTTCTTCACGCAAGCTACTACGTGCGTTTTTTTTTTTTTTCTGTTCTTCGGCTAGTTTTTTTGCTGTGTTTCGGTTGCAATTTAATCTTCAATTGGTATCAGAGCATGAAGATTTTGTGCAAATATAGAAAGCATGTATGCTAGTTAATAAAATCGGACAGTTATGTGCGATTAACTGTGATCCTTCGCTGGTATTTTGGTATGGATAGATGGCTTGTAAACCTCTTGGATAGAGGTATAGGTGACCATGTAATCTGGTTTTTTTCCCTTAGCAAATCGTGTAAGCCCAATGATAATGGGTATAAGCAGTTGTTGGTTTGTGATTTTATTGATTTTGGGTTGAAATCGAAGGGCCAAAGGCTGGAAAAGAGTTGCAGGGAAAAAAAAACCAAAAGAAGCATCTGTAGAAAATCGCATTGGAAAATGAAGGAGAAGGACTGTTCATAGGCTTGGCTCGGTGAGCCGAGCCGCCAGCATCGTTCTATGCCTGGAGCCGCAGCGGCTCGGCTTGGCATGGCAACGGCTTGGTGCAATTGTGATTTGCAATTGCAATTCGCAATTCAATTGCAATTCTAACGACACACGGGTCAGCACCACTGGAGTGGGTCGGCACGCGGGTCAAGGATATGGGTCACCCGCGAGGTGCCGATTCAGTGCGGTGGGTGTTGTGGACCTCAGTGCAGAATAGCTCCGTTCTTGTGCGGCGGATGCAGTGGACCAAGGAGAAATTTTTTTTCCCTTGTAATTTTCTTGCAATTTTCCTTTTTTTTTTGGTTCCATACCAAGTGAAGTTAATATTTTTGCAATAGTTAATATTCGTGAAATATTTTTGTATTAAAAATATTAGTAAGGGATTTTAGGATTAAATAAGACTATTAATTAATTAATATGTTTAATTCTATTATTTGGGCATTTAGATTTAAAAAATAGAAAAGTATGAAAACGTCTACTGTTTTCTAGCATGCTATTTATTTTTGAGTATATATGTGCACGTTTTCTCAAAGACCAAAGTCTTTAAGAATATTTTTGACAAGAAAAATATTTTTTCTACAAATTAAATGGTTATTTTAATTAGAACAAAAATTAATCCTTAGATATTTTCTCAAATGATTTAATCCTTGACATAAAAAATATATTAGATTTAGATATTTTTGTAAGTTAAAAATAGAAAGCCATTTTATTTTATTTTTGCACAAGAAAAAAATATTTTGTCAAATAAACTTAAGACTAAAGTCTCTAGAAAGTTTTCTTTGGAAATTTTTGAAACCATTAAGTTTTTTTAATTTAAATAGAATTAGTCCATAAAAAAATCTCTCAAAGGATATAAACCTTGACATAGAGATTTTAATGGATTTAGATATTTTATTAAGGAAAAATTTAATGAAAATTTTCAAAATGATATTTTTTCAGAAAAATCATTATTTTAAAAAACTAAGTGGGAGAGGGGTTCCAACGGCCCCACAACTTCTATCACGATCCTCATTAGAGATCGTGGATCCCCTCACGTCACCCTGGGAGTGAACCCATATAAGATGGGGATACCATAAGGACCTAGATCTAATGGAAAGATACAGTTAATAACTCGAGACACGTATTATGATTGGCCAGCCCACGTTGGAGGTTATAGTGCGAGGTATGTTCATAGGAAATGAGAGGAAATGACCATCTCCTCGATGGAGTTATCTTCTAGATCATTACCTAGAAAGGAAATTAATTTGTGGTGATTAACACATTTAGTTTAGGGAACTGTTAATCTTCCCAAGAAGCTATGTCAGTTCTCCTAAGAGCCAAATAAATTATATTAAAGTAACTATTATCAGTTTTGATATAAGGACAAAGGGCACAAATTTATTTTATTTTCACAAACTAAATCCTTTCTTTTTTTTCCGTTTTTTTTCAGAAATGGTAGGAGGTTTTTTTAGTCATTTGGCAGTTATTCTCCGCGAGAATAAGCTAACGGGTCTAAACTATGTGGACTAAAAAAGGAACCTAGACATAATACTCACAGTTGCGGAGTATAAGTATGTCCTTTACAAGACCTACCCTGTTATCGGGGAAGGTTTCACCGCCGAAGAGCGAGAGGCTAAGAAGGCGTGAAAGAAGGCTGATGAAATGGCACGCTGCTATATGTTAGCCTCCATGTCTAATGTGCTCCAGTCAAAACATGAACTCATGGCTTCTGCGTATGATATTTGTCCGTCACTGGCCACTATGTTCGCGGACAAGAGCCGACCCGCAAGGCAGGAGGCTCTTCGAACTATAATTAACACTAAGATGGCTGAGGGAATATCAGTCAAAGAGCACATGCTCAAGATGATTACTGCTTTCGAGGAAATAGAAATCTTAGGGGCTGTCATTGACCCCGAGAGCCAAGTGGACATGGTTCTCGAGTCTCTACCAGGTTTCTTTACTCAATTCAAGTTGAATTATAATATGAACAAGTTAAACATGAGTTTAACTGAGTTGATGAAGGAACTTCAAATGGTAGAGAAGGTCATGAAGCCTCAATCAAAGGCTATGATTGCTAAGGCTTTTTCCTCTAGAACTGGGCCCAAGCACAGAAAGTTCAAAAGGAATAAGGGAAACGCAGCGGCCCAGCCCAAGATCCAGCCCAAAGACAAACCGAAGAACAAGTGCTTCAAATGTGGAAAGAAGGGACACTGAAAAATGAGTGTCCAGATCTTCAAGCCAAGAAAAACTCCAAAGGTAATGTTTTCTATCTAGAGTCTATATCAATGGTTGGATCAACTTCCACTTAGATTGTTGATTCAGGAGCTATTAATTACATCTGTAACTCCTTGTAGGGGTTTAGAAAGATTAGAAGACTCAAGAAGGGCGAACATGGGCTATACGTGGGAAATAGAGCACAAGTCTAGGCCCTTACAGTAGGAGAATTGGATCTTATTTTTTATTGTAATAGAATAGTGGTTTTAAAAGATATTTTATATGTACCTGGGTTTCGTCAGAATTTGATTTCAGGTGTAAAACTAATAAATCAAGAATATTCTGTATCTTTCCATTCTGGTATTTCTATTAGTAGAGATGGAGAAATTTTATGTACTGAGCACATGTATGGAAATCTATTCTTCTTAAACCCTATTAACAATCAATTAAATAACGCTCAATCTGAACCTTTAACTAGGAAGAGAAAGACCAATGTCAATAACTCATATCTTTGGCATCTAAGGTTGGGTCATATCAACTCAATTAGGATTCAAAGGCTAATCCATGATGGGCCTTTGGGCTCATTGAGATTGAAAAATTGGCCTCAGTATGAATCCTACCTAATGGGAAAAATGACCAAAAGGTTATCTACTCCAAATGCGGATAGAGCTAAGGAGATATTGAGTCTTATTCACACTGATATGTGTGGTCCCTTGTCTACACCAGTTAGAGGGGATTTTGAGTACTTCATCACTTTCACGAATGATTGTACAATGTTTAGTTATACTTACCTGATGAGATGCAAGTCTGACTCTTTTGATAAGTTCAAGGAGTTTAAGGCTGAAGTGGAGTATTTGACAGGTAAACTAATCAAGACCTTACGGTCGAATCGTGGTGGAGAGTACCTCTTTAGTGAATTTAAGAACTACATGGTACATCATGAAATAGTATCCTAACTCTCTGCGCCGAGGACACCCCAGCAAAATGGAGTAGCTGAGAGAAGGAATAGGACATTGATGGAAATTGTCCAAAGCATGATGTCTTATACTACTCTTCCAGTGTCCTTTTGGGGATATGCCCTGAAAATAGCGACATACATTCTGAACTTGGTGCCTTCCAAGTCAGTACCTAGGACTCCCTATGAGATGTGGATTGAGCGTAAGCTAAGTTTGAATCATCTCAGAATATGGAGTTATCTAACTTATGTACTTGTCAAGGGAGACAATTTGGAACCAATATCAGAATTATGCTATTTTGTTGGGTATCCAAAAGGGATAAAGGGTGGTTACTTTTATCATCCTAAGGAGTAGAAAGTACTGGTTAGTACTAATGCTAGATACTTAGAGGATGATCAAAGTACTTCCACTAAAGGTTCAACTAGGTTGAAACTTGAGGATAAGTTATCTTCGGAATCAACTTATTCGAACTCGATTGTGAAACAAAAAGAGACACAACCTCAAGAACCTGTACAAATGGAGCATCGTCGTAGTGGGAGAATGTCTAGGGTTCCAGAGAGATGGACTGGAGAAGCTTTCGAGCTAGTCTCCAACCATCAGGAATAAGACCCCACTAGATACGAGGAGGCTATTGATGATGTCGATGGAAATCTTTGGTATGAAGTAATGAAAGCGGATATTGAGTCTATGTATTTCAATCAGGTTTGGGATCTTGTAGTTTCACCTGAAGGGATAAAACCCATTGGGTGTAAGTGGGTATACAAGAGGAAGAGAGGAGCGGATGGAAAGGTGAAAACCTTCAAAACTAGGTTTGTGGCGAAATGGTATACTCAGAAAGAGGGTATCGATTATGAGGAAACCTTTTCCCCGGTAGCTATGCTTAAGTCCATCCGTATCCTCCTTGCCATCACATGTCATTATGACTATGAGATATGACAAATGGATGTTAAGATGGCCTTTTTAAATGGTCATCTTAGCGAAGACATCTATATGTCCCAACCAGAAGGTTTTATTGCTAAAGGCCAAGAAAACATATGGTTTGCAAGCTTAAGAAGTCCATTTATGGACTTAAGCAGGCATTGAGAGTATGGAACATTCGTTTTGACGAGACTATAAAATCTTACTGTTTTATTCAAAATGAGGATGAACCACGCGTGTCCAGAAAACTTGAAGGCATTAATGTGGGTTTTTTTATCTTGTATGTGGATGACATTCTATTCATTAGAAATGATGTAGGGTCATTGTCATCTACAAAAGTTTGGTTGTCTAGTCAATTCAGTATGAAAGACTTGAGAGAAGTTAGTTACATTCTTGGGATTAAGCTTCTTAGAAATAGGAAGTAGAGAATGTTAGAATTATTCCAAGCGACATACATTGACAAGATGCTGGCCAAGTACAAAATGGATTCATGCAAAGGACCTCTAATTTCTTGTAGACATGGGTTGTCTTTTTCTTCAAGGGACTATTCTAAGTCTCAAAAAGAAAAAGACAGAATGGGTAGAATTTCCTATGCTTCGGCTGTGGGAAGTCTCATGTATGCCATGCTATATACTAGGCCAGATATCTGCTTTGTCGTAGGCGTAGTTAGCAGATATCAGTCAAACCCTGTGAAGGTTCATTGGCAAGTTGTAAAGCATATTCTCAAGTACCTCAAGGGAACGAGAGATTATATGTTGGTTTATAGGGCTGATGACTTGGTTCCTACGGGATATACAGACTCAGACTTCCAAGCAGATAAGGATGAAAGGAAATCCACTAGTGGATATGTCTTCACCTTGTCTGGAGGAGCCATTTCATGGAGGAGTCTCAAACAATTTTGCATTGCTGACTCAACCATGGAAGCTGAGTATATGACAGCTTCGGAGGCATCCAAGGAAGCAGTTTTGCTCTAGAAGTTCTTTTCAAAATTTGGAATTGTGCCACACATGGACAGGCCGATTGTGATGTATTGCGACAACACTGGAGCAGTATCGCAATCCAAAGAACCCAGGAACCACAAGAAGGGGAAGCTTATCGAGAGAAAGTACCACCTGATCCGAAATTTTATCCAGAGACGGGAAATCGTGGTGGAATAGATTGTCTCAGAGAACAATCTAGCAGATCCATTTACCAAGCTTTTGGCTGAGAGAGTCTTTAAGAGACACTTAGATGCCATAAGGGTGGGCACATATAGACTTACTTAGTCTTAGAGTGTAAGTGGGAGATTGTTGGAAATATACCCTCTTAGACTAGGTTTCTGATGTAAACATCGAATGTTTTAATAAAAGAATTTATTCTCAGAAATTGTTTGTGAATTTACATTTTATTTGTGCACAATTACATTTGGAAAAGATCCATTGTATTTAAGTAAGTGGTCCATGTGAATGGTGGTCTTTCACAGTAAGGTATGGATGACGGGTTATGTAACACATAAATATTTGTTCTTAACCGATTGATGAGAATAAGAATCTCATCATGTCTAGGTTATTATGTTATGAATTTCAAATGGGGAATGGCTTACCTTTAGCCAGTGAGTAGTCCACTTACTTTATGACATAAGTGTATTTTAAATATGTAAAACATGACCTGTAGTAATGGTTTCTTAAAGTATTATATGAAGAAACCTAGACTACTACTGCTACAGCGTGGACTAGTACTCTACAACTTGAGTATGAGTTGGTGGTCTGACGAAGTTGGAAATATGTTCTTTGATATGTTTTAGTTAAGGTTCTATCGTAGGACCAATACACTTGCATGTTGGATATATGTGACTAATTAATTAAGATAGACTTGTACAAGATAGTTTTTATACTATATCGCCCCTTGTGGTTGTCTGAATGATCTAAATATCTAGGGCTCTGGGAAGCATGACTTGGATATTTGCTTTAGGGTAGCTCCCTTGGAAAGCGAAAATAATTCAGGAAGTCGTGGATCATTGGACTAGAAGCCTAAGGATGATATATGTCATTTAGAGAGGTGTTAGTACATTTCTTCTTCTCTAATGCGCGGCGATGTATAGAAGGGTATTTTAATCATTTCACCTATAGGTCGGAGACTTTGCTTACGCAACATTGTCCTTGGGATCAATATTTTCTTATGGTGATATTAGGATATATTTAAAATACAAAATACTTTAAATACAAAATACAGCTATTTATATGACAAGAGTATTTTGTTCATTTTAGTAGTCAAGGCGATGTGTCTTTTGGTCTCCAGTATAAACTGTAAGTCCTAATTATATACATGTTATGGAATTAGTCTTAAATTAAATTAAATAGAATTTATTTTATTTAAGTAGCCTGATTTAATTATTAGGTTAAAATAAAATAAAGGTCCACACAAAGAGAGAATTAATTAAATTAGTTTGGTGGGTTAATTAATTGTTCAAAGCTTTAGCCCAGTTTGAATAATTAAATATTGACCTGGGACTAAACTAAGATAGTCTTGTTAATTGAACTAATTTATTTGGGTCGAAAAATTAATTATTTATTGGGCCATTTGTTTGGTTCTAATTAGAATAATTAACTTGGTTCAAGAGGCTAAACTAAGAGTCCAAAGGGCTAAATTTAAAAAGCCCAGTTTAACCTAAGATTTTATTTAGGTTAAACTAATATACTTTGTTAGGTTTTATACATACCTAACATGCAAGTATATTGGCCCTACGATAGAACCTTAACTATAGCATATCAAAGTATATACTTCCAGTTTCGTCAGACCACCAACTCATACTCAAGTCATAGAGTACTAGTCCACATTGTAGCGGTAGTAGTCTAGGTTTCTACCATATAGTACTTTTAGAAACCACTACTACAAGTCCTGTTCTACGTATTCGAAATACGCTTATGTCATGAAGTGAGTGGACTACTCACTGGCTAAAGGTAAGCCATTCCCCATTTGGAATTCATAATATAATAACCTAAATATGATGAGATTCTCATTCTCATCAATTGGTTAAGAACAAATATTTATATGTTTAAATAACCCATGATCCATATCTTACTGTGAAAGACCTCCATTCACATGGATAATTTATTTAAATACAATTGGTCTTTTTTAAACGAAAATGTACATAAATAAAGAAAATTAATTTCATAAACGATTTCCGAAACATAAATTCTTTTATTAAAAATATTCGATATTTATATCAGAAACCTAGTCCAAGAGGGTATACATTCCAATAGTTATGACGTGCTCTCTCAACATCTAAAAAGGCACCATTCTCAAGAGTTCGGTTTGTATTCTATACAACAACAAATTATTGGGTACACTACTACTACCTCTACTCCGTCTGTTAGTTTATTTAAATATACTAATAAAGTAAATGGAGTAGCTAAATGGTAGTTGTAGAACATTTTTTATTTAGTTTTGGTGAAAGATTACAATTTAATAAATATTGTCAAAATGCTTTAAATCTTGCTGCAAATCGTGTTCCCTGAACTATACTCACACATACACTTAAAAAATTATATAGAGAAATTAAGAATCAATTAACTCATTTTTTTTTATAATTTTTCTAGTAAAATTTCTTTATGTAGTGATATTTGGAGTGACTATTGGCAAACTCATTCTTATATGGGTGTTACATGTTATTGAGTAGATAATGAATGAAATATTAAAAAATGATTAATTGCTTATAGGGCCTTTGATGGTCCACATTCTGCTGAAAATATTTGTTAACTATTAATTGTTATTTTAAAAGAATATGGTTTAGTGAATAAAATATTTTCAATTTCTTTTGATAATGCAAGTACAAATACAACTTCAATTACTAGTCTTACAAATTTAGTTGAGCCAACTTTTGGAGGTAAATTTTTTCATGTTAAATGTATATGTCATATTTTAAATTTAGGTATACAAGATGGTTTAAAAAGTCTTGATTTTTATATTAAACCAATAAGAGCTTTCCCCCCCTTATTTATGGCTTAGGCCTATAGCTAAAAAAGAATGGAGTCAATTTTATAAATGTAATGGCATGAAACCAAAGCAATTTCCCAAAAGATGCCCCAGATAGATGGAATTTAATATATGAATTGTTAAATGAATCTTTTTCATATAAAGAACTTTTATGGTTTTTTTTTTTTTACAAATAGAGCTGTTGGAATACATTTGTTTTCTCAACAATAGATGTTTGTAAAGGTATTTTACATATTTTAAAAACATTTAATGATGCTACTTATAATTTATTTGGTATTTATTATCCTACTAAACATTTAGTTATTCAAGAATATGTTAATGTTAATGCTATTTTTAATGAATATTTTAGTGATACTCTTTTATCTCGTTGTATTAATGCTATGGAAATTAAATGGTTAAAACATTATTTAGATATACTTGATATTAATTTAGTACTTGATATTCTTGATCCACGTATAAGAATTGAGGGTTTACAAGACTATCTTACTAATTATTATGATTCTTTTTATTGAAGAAGATGATGATGATGATGATAGCAGTACTCAGGATCTTACACATCTTCCTGATATTTTTCATATAATAGCTAATGTAAGGAATATTCTTTGCGATTTATATTATGAATATTCTAGAAGGCATAGTTGGGCTATATAAGAAATTAAAAATATTGATATTTCGATATTCGGATCTTCAAAAATTGACAAGACAACTAAATTCATAGTAGAAAGGTCAAAATGACCAAGAAGATCTTTAAGTTCCACTGCAAAACTTGAATTATATCTAACGTATGATTTGGAGTGGAATGCAATAGGTAAAAGATTTGATATCTTCAAGTAGTGAAAAGAAAATGAGAGCAAATTTTCTATTGTAGCACTAATGACTAAGGAGATTCTTACTTTTCCCATTTCAACCATTACGGTAGAACAAGCCTTTAATGTTGGAGAAAACATTTTGAGTGAAATTCGCTCAAAAATAGCACCGGAAGGTTTTGAAGTTTAAGCATGTTTAGATGATTGGATTAGAGATGAAAACCGTCAACAAGAAAATGTGCGGCCAAATCTCAACGAATTTGTGGACGTAGAAACTGAAGAAACTACAACAACCGAAAGTGAAAACCATTAAAGGTAAAAAGTATTAAAAAGTAAGAGAACTATGAGAGCTTTAATTTCTCCATACCCTAAGAGGATACGTATGCAACTTAATTTTATAAAGCTAAAATTAATTTCAAACTATTTTTTTAATATATTTTATATTTGTAACTATTTTTCACTTATTTTTTCACTTTTTTCTAAAAAATAAAAAATTTCAAAAAATTTTAAAAAAATTGCCAAATCGGAGGTTGGCCAACACAACCGTAACTGTTAACCACCAAACTGTGAAATCAGGGTTGGGGGTTTAAGGTTGAGGTATGCCATTTTGGCCAACCAGCAACCGGAGGTTAACCAACCACTAATTGGAGGTTAGTCAATTGTGGCATGCCTACAAAGTAAGAAATGTAAAACCCTACCTAAGACTACCCTAGAAATAGAGGGAAGGGTTGCATTCCATGGCATATTGCATGAATAAATTCTTTATGGGTGAAATTGTACATTTTTAAAATTGCTATATGTGATTTGTATGAATTATTTATGCTAGATGTGTGTTTGGGGCAATTAGGAAATTTTGCTTAGGGATAAGGGAAGAAGAAATTTGGGTTTCAGAAGGGAAGAGAATTTGGTTGGGAGAATAAAAATAAGAATTAATGTGGTTAAGTGGATAGAGTTTTGTGGTTAATTCCTAATGTCTTGAGTTCAAATCCCTTCAACTATATATCATTTTTAATTATCCTAACTAATGTTTGAAATTTGCTTCTTGCATTCCATGAATCTAGGAATGATGTCTTGAGAAATCACAATGGTAATTTTCTAACCATGTTATCTTATCCTAAAGAGAATCTATAGGAGTTTTAGTCTCCATTATTTTTGTATTCAATGTCTTAACACATTTGAATTTGAAAATATTTTAAAATCTTGAATTCTTTATTTTCTTATATTGTTCTAAATTCTTGTGGTCTTGGAATTAAAAAATAAAATAAAATAAAATTCCAGCATTTTGGAACCATATGGCCGAAGCTTTGGAGCAAAATAGGATAGTTGGAAGAGAATTTGATTACCAAATTGAATTACCAAAATTCTCTCCTAAGAAACCTCATTTTTTTCTTATTATTGTTTTGGTGAAAATTTGGAAACTATTTTACTTCATTTCTTAGCTAGAATTCAGTCACTCTACTCCTCTAGGTGACCGAAATTGGGCAGCTAAGTTGCTTCCTTTCTCTTGCAAACTAACAACCTTCCTTGAGAGCAAAAGCTGAAAAATTCCTAGAAAATTTCGGACTTCTCTTAGCCCACTTAAACTGGAAAATTTCAGCTAGCTTGTAAACCATTTAGCAAGAACAAAAATATCCAGCTTCGCTCTAAAACCATTAAACCACAATGGTGAACCAATCTTCTCTTCATTTAACCAAGAAACCTTTGAGCATTCAACACCAAGAACTAACTCTTCAATAGTTCTTGTTCTTCCTCAAGTTGATGGCTGGAAAATCACTATTGAAGAACCTCGAATTGCTCCTACTTTGTATCTACAAAATACTTTGAATTTTGCTTAACAACCTCCCTAGATTTTATCATTCTTTATAGCCAAAACAACCAGAATTTTCTCAACCATTTTAGCATTTTTTTTTTCCAGCTAACTTTCTTATCCATTGTTCCTCATCACCAATTCGGCCACACCATTACAAATAGCTGAACATTCTTTCTTCTTCCTTTAGCCATAGCCATCAAACTCCATTAAAGCACCTCAAATTTCTCCTAACTTCTCTCTGTTCAAAATATTTTGAGGTTGAAAATTAAAACCCATGCATTACTTCATCAAACACTCAACATTCTAGTAACCAACTCATTCAAGTAAACCAGAATTTCTGCTCACCTTCACAACCTATTTTCAGGCAGCACTAAAGCTAGGAACAATCCTTATTTTTCTTCTATAGTTTAATCAAACCAAGTGAACATCCATTGAGAGCTAGAAACCTTTTGAAGGTTGGTCACCATTAGCAATATCCTACCTCAAGAATCTCCACAATTTCCTCAATCATTCTTTAAAATTCAAATTTGAACAACACCTAGAATCCTTCTCACCTAGCTAAATCGAACACTCCATCAACCAAGGCCATTCATCCATCACCAATCCAAGAACACTCTCCTACTTCATCTAGCTTTCTTTCCTATTCTCTCAAGAACACCAAGAACACACACAATTCACCTTCAACCATTTAGTCACTTCTAATCATTCCAAACTACTCTAAATCCCTCAAATCAACTAGAATTCAACCTATACTCATCCTTAGTATACTTTATAACACCAAAACAACCAAAATTGATCATTCTTTCGGAACAAACATACCTTTTTGTTCAAGATAAGAAGAACACCAAAAAAGTAAAAGAAGTGCAACTATCTCATTCATATTCTTTTCTTTATCATTTCAATCTCTCTCTCACACACTCTCTCTAAGATGAATCATTGTGACCATCTTTGGACAACTTCAATCATTAGAGGATTTATCAAAGCACTCACGTCCCTTCATTTGTCAGAACAACACCTTCGACTCAAAATAGTCATCAAACAAGTACCTTGTCCTAACTCTCTTATTTATTTTCAAACTTAAGATTAGAAGGATGATGGCTTATTGGTGAATGATCTAATGGTGTTAGGGAAAATAAATGCATGTTTATATGACATGGATGATTTTATAATGTATAGATTGAGATGTGTATTAGGAATATTCTATGAGGTAGATTTGGATTTTGATTTTAACATGAGATTATGATATGTTATTAGTATATTTGTGAGATGATATGGTGGATAGGAAGATTTTTGCTATTATGATTTTACTAAAGCTTTAATTTTGTTGATCTTGCCATCAATTACCATGCAAACATTTATATGGCTAATGATATTACTTTTTCCATAAAAATTATTATTATCACACTACTTGTATAATTATTACTTTATTTATTAATAGCAAAATTATTACTACATTTAAATACTAATATTAATATTATTGCTACTTTTGATACTTAAATCGCTACTACTACTACTACTACTACTACTACTACTATTATTATTACTACTATTATTATTATTATTATTATTATTATTATTATTTTAAAGTATCATCAATATTATTAATATTACTATTATTATTATTATTATTATTATTATTATTATTACTAAACACTATTATTTTAGATAAATATTAATAAAATTCATACTATTACCATTATTATCGCTACTAGACATATTATTTTTATTTAATGATATTAGATATTATTATTAATAATATAATAAATATTATTGTTGTTATTTTTATTAAACATTATACACACACACAAACACACACACACACACACACAATAATATAATCATTACTATTTATATTATTATTTTCATTATCCTTATAGGAATATTATTATTTTATAGTTTTGATAATATTACTATTTTTTGTTATACTCAATTAACACTTATATCACTTACTTATGTTATTATAGTATCAAATTATTCTTATATTAATGTTAACCTAAACAATATTTTATTAATTAATTTTAAAACTCCTAAACCATTAGCATCATGTTTGAGTGTTGTTATTGATTATGTGTATGTAAAGTTGGGAGTAATTTGTACTTATGCAATTTTGTTGCTTAATTGTGCACCAGTAGTGACATACACCTTATATGTATCCCAGATAGGGTTAGGTTGCCTTGAGCAAGACTTGGAGAATTACTTTGCCAAGTGGAATCAAGAGTTCAAAGTAAGTCCTTGCATAAAGATGTTTGTGAACAAAAGCGCTTCTGCAAGTCAAATGCAGGTATTGCCGTGGAAGATATACTTTGAGATGCAATTATAGACAATTTATTCCTTTTGCTAAAATAAAATAATTTTAGTCAAGCAAACAATTTACCAAGCAAAACAATAAATTTTCCTTAAACAAATTTTTACCTAAAGTTGTTTGAAAACCATAATTGCTACTTCAAAGAAAACACTTAATTGATTTTACTTTTCTTGAGTGAATAAATATAACATTGAATATTCAATAAGGGTAGACTACTAGAACTAGTCTTTGAAGAGTTGAGTAAGTCTCTCAGTATGAGGCCACCTCTGAGGGGTGAACTCTGCCTAAACAAGATGATAGTTCTTGTTGGTTAGGTTGGTCCGAGCTAGCAGTACAGTTTTGGTGAACTGTTTATTTTCAGAGTGGGCAACTGGTAAGTTGGGGTATAGAGATGGAAGAGTATCTCACCCGGTAGGCTGTACACCCACCTTGTATCAGAATGCACAATGTGTGATATTCTGATAGTTCTCTTGTCATGGTGCACAATGTGTGGTGCCATGTTCGGTCATGATGCAGGGTTTCATAGTCAACTTTATTTTCGTAGTTATCTCTTTACAAGTTGAACACTTTTACTTTACAAATACTGATAAAACACCACTTAATGTTCAAAGATAAATTTCTAGACTTATAGACTTTTTATTGTGCTTGTTCAAAACTTGCATGCATGAAATATTTTCTTGAACTGTCATGAGCACACACCGGATGTACTGAAAAAAATTTCTCATCACATTTTATATCATGTTTTCAGGTCGATCCTGCTTTGACGATTGATTTACTTATGTTGCCATGAGTTTGGAAGATTTATTTTCATGTATTTATTTATTGAAAATTTTAGTTACCTTCTATTTGTTTCAAGACTTGTAAAAGTATTATTTTTTTTAGATTATAATAAGTTTATTATTAAATTATTTCCTTCTATATTTTATATTATCTAGTTATAAAGACCTCTTGTCCTAAGGATATGGCGACATTCCCACCCCTTTTGGGGTACGTAGATAGTGGGGTGTTACAAGTGGTATCAAGGCCTACGTTTAGACTGCTGTTGGTAATATTTAGATTTATTACATTAAGTTTTATAATCTCTAGTACTAATTTGTATGTTCTATTTGTAGGATGATTAAAAGATTCATGTCTGTTACCTGAGATTGGTCTTTTATATGTGGTAGATCACTTGCTCCAGTTTCGATAGTGAACCTATCCTTCTCGGGTACGGAATCTGAACTTGGGTCAGATTGGTTTGAGTTAGAGAGCAGTGACAGTGAGATGGAGATTGAAGTTTCTAACCCTATTGTGCCTAATAATGGTAAGGAAGAGAAGATGAAGGTTGAGGTTGCTGAACTAGAGTTACCCTAACAGGAAAGAAGTGTTGAGGATGTGCAGGTGGTGGATCTTCCCATACCAGCGATTGATTTAGTCTCAGATAGCGAGGCTGAGGAGGAAGCTCCTGATCTTGACTTAGGTGGTAAAGGAGGAGAAAAGTTGGGTGATGCTGATGGTGAGGGAGGTGAGGAACTCAGTAGTGCTGATGATGAGGGAGGAGAAGAGATGGATGATTTTGATAGTGAAGTAGAAAGGGGGATGGAAGAGTTTGATGAGGAGGAGAATGAGGAGGCAATTGTGCCTCCTTGGATTTCACCAATAGGAGAGTTTGACATTACCTTTTTTTACTTTGACTTTGAGGAGTCCGGTAATGAGGGATCCGGTCAGAATGATAAACTCACCCCGGATATAAGAGCACGTAGGGAATCAGTTTTAGGGGCAAAGGATAAGGGAACAGGGAAGGTGGAAGAGAGTCCTAGGAAGAGTGGAACTAATAATTGTACACTTAGATTCGGATTGGGAATAAACTACAGGAAAAGAAGAGAAGGATGGTTCGAATAATTTATTTCTAACTACTCGAGTGACAACTAGAGCAGTGAGAAGACTTCGTAAATTTGTGTTGATTAGGAAATCTAATTATTGAGTTCATGGCCTTATTTACTTTCTTGTTTATGAATATCTGATTCCTATAGAGGTATCATTTGGGATACCCAATTTCTTTGTGTTAACGTATGATTTATTTTAAATAAAATTTTTAAGTATTTCGCTTCTTTAAAAAAAAAAAACAACTCTCAAATGTTCAATGAGTGAGAAAAAGTTATACATATTATCCTCGCACTGTATGCTTACATGCATATGTATGCATTTGTCGACCTATAATTATGGTGATGATGATAGAAGATGGTATCTAGACGTAAAATTGTAGTAAGAGGTAGAACTGGGTATGTCAAAAAATCTTCAACACATGAACACGAGCCAACAGAGCATTTGCAGCCAGATGTGAGAAAAGAGCACGAAGAAGAGCAAGAGACAGAACTTGAGGGATCTTCTAAGGTGACAATTCGACAGGCCCGATTAAGACCCCACCACTGAATTCAGCCAGTTGAAGAAATGTAGTTATTGGAGGAAATAAGTTAAAGTCATAGGTGATAACCAAGGTGGTTGAGCAGAGAGGACGTGAGATCGGATGTAGTTATGGTGTCAGGTTAATTCTTTATTTCTCCTGAAAGAATATGCTCTTTGATCTTTGTTTTGCATAGCCTATATTTATTGTGTAGTGTACGATTCGTTTAAGTAGTGATAAGTTAGACCATAAGATTCGAATCCATCAACTGTGAATAGTTATAGATTTTCTTATTAATTGTTTAAGCATTCCCCATCGTGCAAGAAAGTAGGGATCTATAGGTTTGATTTGAGAGATGAAATTTTGGCTGGAGAAGTAAAATTTATCTAGAATCTAACTCGTTTTCTTTTAAGGATTATGATAGCATATTAGACAAGGAATGATTGTCGAAGCAAGGAGTTAAGTTGGTTATAGAGATAGAATAATGTATCTTAGGGATCAAATAAGTATGATTAAATTTTAGAAGAGGTAAGGTGAAGGATGTGTGTTGCATAATACTAGGAGTGTAGGTTCATAAACTATTGTTGAAGGAATACTAAGGAAATCTAGCTTGGTGTTGTAGCCTACAGGACCCAATAGTAATGGTATAAAAAAAGGATGGAATTTTAAAGCTTTGTATAGACCAGAGAATATTGAATAGTTTGGTCATCAAAAGTATATATATGGTTACTTATAAGTTAAACTTGAGTTACAGATATCATTAAGTGTGAATTTGAAAAAGGAATATACTTGAGATTACTTACATTAGGGATAGGTACTAAGGATGGGTGGTGATGTCATACTGATTGACAAATGCTCTAATGCTTATGGAATAGATGCATAGGATTTCAATCCTGTTTTGATAATTTTATGGTGACTTTTTAGATAATACCATATGTATTTTGAATGCCATTAAGGACATGGAATATTTGAAATTGGTGTTAGAAAGGGGAGATAGCATAAATTTCCATTAAGTTTGGTAAGTGAAAGTTTAGTTGAGCATAATTCTATTTCTGGAATGAGAGGTAATCAGGAGCGGTTTTAAGGTAGCCCTAGCCAAGACAGAGGCTGCATGGGATGTCACCAAGTATTGTATCCAAGTAGGATTTTAGGTTCACTACAAGATTTTAGACTAAGTTCTTAGAGATAATGGGATAAACTTGGAAGTTTTGAACTACAACATATCCTCAAAATTAATAGCCAGTTGGAGAGACTTATTCAAATACTGAAGGTTATGTTTAGGGCATGTATACTAGACTTTGTTGATAAATGGACTGAATGTGTGTCATATGCAAGTAGGCCTACAACAACAATTACCGAGCTTCTATTTGGCCCTATATGAAGTAATGCAAAGCCAGATATGTCAAGTACCATTATAGTAGGGAAAATAGAAGATAGACAGATTATCAAATTCGGTGAAGTTCGTGTTCAAAAAATGTCAGACAAGGTAAAAGTAACATGAGAAGGACTGAAGGCGACTCAGAGTCAGTAGAAGAGCTATACGAATGATAGGAGGAGAATGTTGGAACTGTCACCTATAGATTGGACTCACTAGACATTTTGTTGAGATTACGAGACATGTTTCATATATCTCAGCTAAAGATGTACAGTCTTGATCCGAAACATGTTTTAACGATGAGCCTTTGCTATTGCAACCTGATTTAAGTTACATAGAGAAACCAATTAAGATTCTAAATCAAAGCATCAAGACTTTTCGGTATAAGTAGATACCAAATGTGAAAGTGTTATGGGAGTATCACGATACACAAGAAGTCAATTGAATTATTGCAACCATTGCCAATACCAAAATGGAAATAGGAGGAGGTAACGATGGACTTCGTCACCGGCTTACCCATGTCAAAGACCTAAAAGGACGCTATTTGGGTAGTGGTTAATCGACTGACAAAAACAGTACACTTTATCCCTGTAAGTATAAGTGACTTTATGGAAAAGTTAGCTCGAACATATGTACGAGAAATAGTAAGCCACATGGAGTACCCTCAAGTATCGTCTTTGACCAAAGCCCGAGGTCTACATCACGATTTCGGGCAAAGTTCCAAATATCTATAAATTTTGATTTGAAGTTCAACATGCCGGCGCATAAGATGCCACGTGAGAAGCGGAAGAATTGATGAAGCAGAAATATCCTGACTTGAGAAAAAAGTACACGCTAAATTTTGGGATGAAATTCTTCTAAGGAGGAGAGGATGTAAAATCCCACCTAAGACTACCCTAGAAATAGAGGGAAGGGTTGCATTCCATGGCATATTGTATGAATAAATTCTTTATGGGTGAAATTGTGCACTTTTAAAATTGTTATATGTGATTTTTGTGAATTATTTATGCTAGATATGTGTTCGGGGCAATTAGGAAATTTTGCTTAGGGATGAGGGAAGAAGAGACTTGGGTTTTAGAAGGGAAGAGAATTAGGTTGGGAGAATAAAAATAAGAATTAATGTGGTTAAGTGGATAGAGCTTTGTGGCTAATTCCTAAGGTCTTGAATTCAAACCCCTTTAACTATGTATTATTTTTAATTATCTTAACTAATGTTTGAAATTTGTTTCTTGCATTCCATGAATATAGGAATGATGTCTAGAGAAATTACAATGGTAACTTTTTAACCATGTGCTCTTGTCCTAAAAAGAATCTATAGGAGTTTTAGTCTCCATTATTTTTGCATTCCACGCCTTAACACATTTGAATTTGAAAATATTTTTAAATTTTGAATTCTTTATTTTCTTATATTGTTCTAAATTCTTGTGGTCTTGGAATTTAAAAAAATAAATAAATAAAATTCAAGTATTTTGGAACCATATGGGCGAAACATAAGAGCAAAATAGGATAGTTGGAAGAGTATTTGATTTCCAAATTAAATTACCAAAATTCTCTCCTAAGAAACCTAATTTTTTGTTATTATTGTTTTGGTGAAAATCTAGAAACTATTTTACTTCTTTTCTTAGCTAAAATTTTGTCACTTTACTCCTCTTGGTGACCAAAATTGGGCAGCTAAGTTGCTTCTTTTCTCTTGTAAAATAACAACCTTCCTTAAGAGTAAAAGCTGAAAAATTCTTGGAGAATTTCGGACTTCTCTTAGCCAAGTTAAACTGAAAAATTTCAGCTAGCTTGTAAACCATTTAGCAAGAACAAAAATATCCAGCTTTTCTATAAAACCATTAAACCACAATGGTGAACCAATCTTCTCGTCATTTAACCAAGAAACATTTGAGCATTCAATACCAAGAATTAACTCTTCAATAGTTCTTGTTCTTCATCAAGTTGATGGCTGGAAAATCACCATTGAAGAACCTTGAATTGCTCCTATTTTGTAGCTGCAAAATCCTTTTAAAATACTTTGAATTTTGCTTAACAACCTCTCTAGATTTTATCATTCTTTATAGCCAAAACAACCAGAATTTTCTCAACCATTTCAGCATTTTTTTTCCAGCTAACTTTCTTATCCATTGTTCCTCACCAATTCAGCCACACCATTACACATAGCTGAACATTCTTTCTTCTTCCTTCAGCCATAGCCATCAAGCTCCAATAAAGCACCTCAAATTTCTCCTAACTACTCTCCATTCAACATATTTTGATGTTGAAATTAAAACACATGCATTGCTCCATCAAACACTCAACAATCTAGCGACCAACTCATTCAAGTAAATCAGAATTTCTACTCACCTTCACGACCTATTTTTGGGCAGCACTAAAGCTAGGAACAATCCTTATTTTTCTTCTATAATTTAATCAAACCAAGTGAACATCCATTGAAGAGCTAGAAACCTTTGAAGGTTGGTCACCATTAGCAACATCCTACCTCAAAAATCTCCACTATTTCCTCAACCATTCTTCAAAATTCAAATTTGAATAACAGTTAGAATCCTTCTCACCTAGCTAAACCGAAACACTCCATCAACCAAGGCCATTCAGCCATCACCAATCCAAGAACACTCTCCCACTTCATCTAACTTTCTCTCATATTCTCTCAAGAATACCAAGAATACACGCTACCTACCTCCAACTATTTAGTCACTTCTAATCATTCCAAACTACTCTAAATCCTTCAAATCAATTAGAATTCAATCTATACTTATCCTTAGTATACTTTATAACACTAAAACAACCAAAGTTGATCATTCTTTCACATCAAATAAACCTTTTTGTTCAAGACAAGAAGAACACCAAAAAAGGTAAAATAAGTGCAACTATCTTATTTCTATTCTTTTCTTTATCATCTCAATCTCTCCCTCACACACACACTCTCTCTTGTCCGAATCATTGTGACCATCTTTGGACAACTTCAATCATTAGAGGATTTATCAAAGCACTTACGTCCCTTCATTTGTCAGAACAACACCTTCGACTCAAAATAGTCATCAAACAAGTACCTTGTCCTAACTCTCTTATTTATTTTCAAACTTAAGATTAGAAGGATGATGGCTTATTGGTGAATGATCTAGTGGTGTTGGAGAAAATAAATGCATATTTATATGACATGGATGATTTTATGATTTATAGATTGAGATGTGTATTAGGACTACTCTATGAAGTAGATTTGGATTTTGATTTTAACATGAGGTTATGATATGTTGTTAGTATATTTGTGAATTAGATCTATATGACACTAGCATGAGATGATATGGTAGATAAGGAGATTATTGCTATTATAATTTTGCTAGAGCTTTGATTTTGTTGATCTTGCCATCAATTACCATGAAAAACATTTATATGGCTAATGATACTACTTTTGCCATGAAAATTATTATTATCACTCCACTTGTATGATTACTACTTTATTTATTAATAGCAAAATTATTACTATCTTTAAATACTAATATTAATATTATTGCTACTTTTGATACTTAAATCGCTATCATTATTTTTATTACTAACATTACTACTAATATAGTTATTTTTAATAATAATATTATTATTGGTATTGCTATTTTTAAGTATCATCGATATTATTAATATTACTATTATTCTTATTACTAAACACCATTACTTTAGAGAAACATTAATAAAATTCATACTATTACCATTATTATCGCTACTAGTCATATTATTTTTATTTAATCATCTTATTATTATTATTATTATTATTATTATTATTATTATTATTATTAAACATTGTTATACACACACACACACACACACATACATACATACATACATACATACATACATACATACATCATTACTATTTATATTTTTATTTTCATTATTCTTATAGGAATATTATTATTTTTTGTTATACTCAATTAACATTTATGTCACTGACTAATGTTACTATAGTATCAAATTATTCTTATATTAATGTTAAACTCAAAAATATTTTATTAATTAATTTTAGAACTCCTAGACCATTAGCATCATGTTTGAGTGTTGCTATTGATTATGTGTATATAAAGTTGTGAGTTATTTGTACCTATGCAATTTTGTTATTTAGTTGTGCACCAATAGTGACATACACCCTATATTTACCCCAGACAAGGTTAAGTTGCCTTAAGTAAGACTTGGAGGATTACTTTGCCAAGTGGAATCAAGAGTTCAAAGTAAATCCTTGTATAAAAATGTTTGTGAACAAAAGCACTTTTGCAAGTCAAATGCACGGATTGTTGTGGAAGATGTACTTTGGGATGCAATTATGGACAATTTATTCCTTTTGCTAAAATAAAATAATTTTAGTTAAGCAAACAATTTACCAAGCAAAATAATAAATTTTTCTTAAACAAATTTTTATCTAAGGTTGTTTGAAAACCATAATTGCTATTTCAAAGAAAATACTTAATTGATTTTACTTTTCTCAAGTGGAATAAATATAACGTTGAGTATTCAATAAGGGTAGACTACTGTGACTAGTCTTTGAAAGGTTGAGTAAGTCTATCAGTATAAGGCCACCTCTGAGGGGTGAACTCTGCTTAGACAAGACGACAATTCTTGTTGGTCAGGTCGGTCTGAGCTAGCAGTACAGTTCAGGTGGACTGTTTATTTTTAGAGTGGACAACCGGTAAGTTGGGGTGTAAAGATGAAGGAGTATTTCACCCAATGAGCCATACACCCACCTTGTATCAGAATGCACAATATGTGGTATATGTGTGGTGCTATGTTCGATCATGATGTAAGGTTTCATAGTCAACTTTATTTGAGTGGTTATCTTTTTACAAGTTGAGTACTTTTACTTTATAAACACCACTCAAAATTCAAAGATAAATTTCTAGACTTGTAGACTTTTTGTTGTGACTTGTTCAAAACTTGCATACATAAAATGTTTTCTTAAACTGTCATGAGCACACACCAGACTTACTGGGAAATATTTCTCATCACCTTTTATATCATGTCTTCAGGTCAATCCTGCTTTAGGCTATGAGTTTGAAAGATTTATTTTGATGTATTTATCTATTGGAGATTTTAATTACTTTCTATTTGTTTCAAGACTAGTAAAAGTATTATTTTTTTGAATTTTAATAAGTTTATTAATAAGTTATTTATTTCTATATTTTATATTACCTAGTTATAAAGTCCCATTATTTGAAGGACGAGGCGACATCCCTGCCACTTTTGGGGTACGTTAGTATTGGGGTGTTACAATAAGGAAATTGTGGAGGAACCCCATCTTAGTCAATAACTCTATGATGAAATCCTAATCGACCGAGTCATAAACCTTTCCTAAGTGAACACCATTTATAGGTATATGATCTGAATAACTCTTGGACTAAAATAATGTTATTGGTCATCCTTTAGCGTTGTACAAAAGCTATGTGTGTTGCATCAACAATACCATCTAAGACTGTTTTCAATCTTTCTACTATGACTTTAGAGATGATTTTATTAATGACGTTACAGCAAGAGATAGGTTGATAGTCACTTACACTATCAACATGGTCTGACTTGGATATAAGGATTGTGATTGTATGGTTTAATTGTTTCAAAAGCTTGCCCAATCTAAAAAACTACAAACACACTTCTATCATATCAATATCAATTAGTTAGCCAAGCTTTTTTGAAGAAGTAAGCACTATAGCCATCCGGGATTGGAACCTTGCAATCCCCTATATCATATAGAGCTTGTTTGATTTCCACAGCAATAACTTCGTCATCTAGATCAACTAGCCAGTGTTGGGGTACAAGATGTTCTGCCTAAATAATCTCTGCCTTTAGTTTGTTGCAAGTTTCGATGTCCCAATTAAAAAGCCAATTGTAGTAGTCAACAAAACTTAGCAACAACTTCCCTTGGGCTAGTTGTTTTGTTTCCATCTGTTTTCACCACCAAAGCTATGAAAATCTTTTTCTTCTTGCAGTTAATCAGATTGTGGAAATATTTTGTGCCTCTATTAGCATTTGCAATATTGATATTTTTTTCCAACTATCTGTACTTGTTTAACTCAACATTTGTAAGTCTCCAGGCCTCATTCTTTGCTTCCTTAACCGTGTAATTAATTCTTCACACTAGAGAAGGCAAGCTTGGATTTTTTCCACCTACTGATTGACCTTCAAAACTCATTTCAATAAGTGTGAAAATTCCTTAGAGTATAGCTGCTTGAAATCTCTTTTAAGTGCCTTGACTTTTTTCCAAAAAACAAACTGCCTGAAACCCGAAATCGGATACCTCCAAGAACTACCCACGATGTCCTGAAAAGAAGGGTTCATTGCCCATATATTTAGAAATTTAAAAGGTTTTGATTTACTTTTTTTAGCTTGGTGTAAAGTTGATATGATCTTGGGGGTGTTTTCTCAGTGAATTTTGTGGCTAATTAAGGGTGAAATTTAAAGACCTAATTAAGAGTTCAAAACAGTAAATTTTGTGAAGAAACAAGACACCCAATTCAAATATTAGGACTCTAAGCTAAAATAAAGAATTTAGAATACTAGAAATAAGAATCAAGTCATCTAAATCACAAACAAAAACCCTTAATTCAATAAGGAACCAAGAACACTTAGAAAAAAGATGATTTAGGCAACCAATTTTACCTCCAACAAGAATCATAGATTATCTATAACCTAAGAGCCAAATTAGCAAACTAATTAATCTATCCTAAAAGGGTTTATATACTCAATACGTAGGGAATGATTAGACCCTAAGAATGGTCTTGATGTTCATGAGATTTACCCAAGAGGAATCACTTCTCAAAAGTTCTCAAAGGAGACTCTTTGATTTCTATCAATATTCAAAGTTGTTTCATTGTAATGTTATAATACCATATATATAGACATGTAAACCTAATTAAGGTGAAATGAAATCTTAGCCATTCAAGTATTTAAAAGATTCAAAATATTCCTATTACATAAATAATAAAAGTCGTGAAAATTAAATTGGAAACAAATATAAAATAAAACAGAAAAAATCATCAAAATAGGGTTGTGCCCGAACTGACCTGGCTCCAAGTTGGCTGGATGGGCCTGGTGCCGTGTTGGTGCTGCCAAAATTGGCCAATGGGCAAAGAGGGCTTGGCGCCAGGTGGCCTTGCTAGGCCTGGTGCTAGGTGAGCACTGTTTTTCACCGCCAGCTTATTTTCTCTTTCATTCAATCTTTCTCTTGTGCTACTTTGATCCTCCACACAAATTGTTGTTCAAGTCTTGATCTTTTTTACCCTTCTGTGATCCTCCATCGCTTGACAACTTTCTTGATTCTTGATTTATCTTTTTGAAGGTCTTTCAAGCTTCCTTTTGGCACCCACTTCTTTACTATTTTCATATTCCTTGGCTTGGTGGATTGTTTAGCTTGAATCCTCTATTGATAGCCTTTGTAATTTAAATTCTTCTTTGGCACCATGGAATGTGGGTTGAATCTCCATCCATCTTCTTTAGCTTTAGCATATTACTTGAATGAATTCCTATCAAAAGTCCATAGGTTGGGTGAGTGATCCGAGATGTAGCCAATAGGACAAAATTCCACTGTAGCCGTAACTACAAAAAAAAGACACATTGGTAATAAAATTTTAATTAGGAAAAAATTTTAGTCACTAAAAGTACCATTTAGAGAGAAAATTTTTTGTTTAGCAACAAATTACTGATTACAACCTTTAGTGACAAAATTTTTATTTCCTAATTGATGCATGAGCATTAGCAACAAAATATTTGTATTAGTGAGGAAAATTTTAAGTTTTCTCACTATAATACGTCAACAATGATGAAAATTCTTTTTCTAACTAACTATAATAAATTTAATCACTATTAACTATAACAAATTTCACCACTATTAACTATATATTTAGTGAAAAAGTTTGTATTTCGTAACTAATACCTATCCTTAAATTTTTTAAAATTTATAACATGACCCTAAAATTTTATAAATTGGTCTCCAAATTTTGTATAATTAAAAAATAATCCCAAAAAATTATAAATTAGTCCCTAAATCTTTAAATATTAACAATATGACTCTTAAAAAAATTGTAAATTGGTCCTTAAATTTTTGAATATTTATAATATTACCTCAAAAAATTTTACAAATTGATCTCTAAATTTGTATAATTATAAAATGACTCCAAAATATAGATAAACAAAAGTATGTATAAATATATGTGTATCTATATGTATGTATGTATGTATGTATGTATGTATGTATGTATGTATGTATGTATGTATGTATGTATGTATGTATGTATGTATGTATGTATGTATGTATGTATGTATGTATGTATGTATGTATGTATGTATTATGTATTATGTATATGTGTGTGTGTGTATGTGTGTGTGTGTGTGTGTGTGTGTGTGTGTGTATACATAAATATTTATTTATATACACACACACACTAATACCTCACCCTGTCCATTTGGAAATTTTGGTTCAAACCCTTCGCTATTGGATAAAAAATGCCCCTTCTTTACACTTATTACGATTCTTTCTCCGCGAGTATTAGAATTGTAATAATCTTACTGCTACAAAGAAAGTCTGTTTTTTTTAACAAAAATAAATCAAAGATTATTCTTTTTCTATGTATGTATATACATGTATATATGTTGCCCAATCTAAGCGGTGTTCCTCATCTTCTGCAGCTCCATCAATTATAGGAGTGTTTGCTTTAGTTTCACTCACAGTGGTATTATTGGGTCTTGTGCTAATAGTCTCCTTGGATTTTTCCCTTTTTGCTGATCTACTCCTTGGCCACTTGTTGGTATTTTTTTCCCCTAACTCCTTGTCTAAAATTACCTATTTCAATAGCCTAGGTATTGTCTCTAATCATAGGAGCCTTACCTTTGTTGATTGTAGGCACATTCTCTTTGGGCACACTACAAAAAAAATACCCTTCGACGACAAAAAAAAAAAAAAATCCTAGTTAACGGTTAAAATTTCCTAGCTAAAGCCCTTTAGCTAGAAAATTTGCTTCCTCGCCCCGTCCTTGTGGAATTGCAGTCACTAAAGCTATTTGGTGACAAAATATTCATTTTCCTTGCCAAAGATTGTTCTTTAGCAAAGGAAAATTTTTCCCCGCTGAAGGTTTGCTTTTAGCTAGGAAAAATTTCCTCGCTAAAGTTAAAAAACTTTTATCGCGGAAAGTTGAAGTTTTGTTGCTAATGATGATTTTTAGCAACAAAAAATGTTTTGTCACAAAAATTTCGTTGCAAAAAAAAAAAAATTGAGAAAAAATTTATTTATTTTTCGTGACAAAAAAAAATTTCCTCACCAATGTAAAATTTTTGTGTCGCCAAAAAGGTCAATGGCGACAAAAAATTTCCATGCCAAAAGATGGTTCTTTAGTGAGGAAAGGTTTTCGCGACAAAAAAAAAAAGGTTCTTTAGTGAGGAAAAGTTTTTGTCCTAAGCTCTCATGCTGCACCTGATCGGAGCTCCTTAATACACCTTTAGCTGTTCGAACACAAGACCTCACAATTGGAGCAATTGTGACTTAGCCGCTGTGCCAAGCTAATTGTTTGGTCTTATTCTTTTTTTATTTATTTAAACTATTCTCAATAATTTTTTTTTATTTTTTTAAACTTATTATTATTAAAAAATTACAATAACCAAATTAAATGCACTATGAATCCACATTATCCATGTAATAAATTATTTTCTACATTTAAATAATTTTAAAAATTTATATACTGTTAATTATATCATCATTTTTATTAAATAATTTTATACATATAGATCAATTGAAAAAAAAACTTATACACACACAGATACACACACACACACACACACACACACACACACACAAAACACATATGTATACACAACACATATGCACATCGCGCGCGTGCGTGCGCACACACACACACACACACACATATTCATATATATACCATACATACATATATCGACAGACATATTCATATATTCATAAATAAATATATATCCATACATTCATATTTATATACATATACACATATTCATATATATGTATATATTTATATATGTGTGTGTATGTGAATATGAATATATGAATACGTGTGTAGATATATGTGTGTATTGTATATATATGAATATGTGTGTTTGTGTGTGTGTGTGTGTGTGTGTGAATATGAATATGAATATATGACTATGTGAGTAGATATATGTGTGTATTGTATATATATGAATATGTGTGTTTATATATATATATATATATATGTATGTATGTATGTATGTATGTATGTATGTATACATAGACTGAGGTTTAGTTAATTCATTAACTAAAGCATAGTTTGCTTTAGTGCCTTCTTCCTGTTCAAATGAATCTATTGCACAAATAGAGTAAATAGAAGAAGAATCAGAAACATCTAACATTACTTCCAATAAGTCACAGTTAGTGCAGTTTACAAGCTTTGCTTCTCTTGTAAACAAGTCAATACTTTACCTTATTTACCTTTCATAGTAAGGCCTCTAAGTCCAATAATTATTAATCCAAGATGGATATAATTATGATCTCTAGAGCAAAGTAATCTTGACGATTCGTCCGTCATCAAAGTCATCCTTATTTCATGACCATTAGGAACTGTAGAAGCTCTGTTTTCTGATGTCTAAATAGGGAAGTAGATCTACTGAACTTGTTTACACCGTACAGTGTCCTGGCTTGCATAGATCTGAATTGTTGTTCTAAAAACACAAAAAGATCTTGGTTTCGAGAGTTTGAGTTGGGGGTCCTGAATTGGAACCAGATCCTCTTCTGAGTATGAGACTTAGGAAATTGTCCATAGTCATAGTTTCTGTTCTTTGGGTTCCTACCAGAGTTCTTGAAGTACCTGAAAAAGATCTATTCATCTTTATAGGTTAGAAACCAAGTATTGTTAGGTTTATGCCTAACTTGTTGACCTGTCGAAACTTTTGCTAGGTTAGCATTGATTTTATCCAATGCGTTCTTCTAGGCTGAAGTTTCTTGTCCCCTAAGAAAATCAAACATTCTGATTATCTCTCTTTCAAGTTTTGTCATTTTGTTATGCAAGGAGCTAAGTATTGCAATAATGACATTGTTCTGCTGTACTAGTAACTTATCAGTTTTAGACATAGCTTCTGAAGTTTTAGTATATCCAAAAAAATCTAGATTTCTTTTAAATTTTGAGGTGTATTCAGCAGCCTCTTCAATTTCAAAATCTTTTGGAAGAAATCAAGAGTCAAATGATTTCTCATGAAGCTAAAATAAATAATGAGATTATCAAAATTCACAACTTGTTAAATAAAATCAGATATGAATAAAATTGATTTTGAAAATACTCACTTTGAAGAGGTTGTTGAATACACCTCAAAATGTAAAGGAAATCTAGATTTTTCTGGATATACCAATACTCAGAAGCTGTGTCTAAAACTGATAAGTTACTAGTGCTGCAGAACAATGTCATTATTGCAATGCTTAGCTCCTTGCATAACAGAATGACAAAACTTGAAGGACAGATAATTAGAATGTCTGATTCTCTTAGGGGACAAGAAACTTCAGCCAGGAAGAACGCATTGGATAGAATCAATGCTGACCTAGCAAAAGTTTCTACAGGTCAACAAGTTAGGCATAAACCTAACAGTACTCGGTTTCTAACCTATAAAGATGAATAGATCTTTTTTAGGTACTTCAAGAACTCTGGTAGGAATCCAAAGAACAGAAACTATGACTATGGACAATTTCCTAAGTCGCATACTCAGAAGAGGATTCGGTTCCAATTCAGGACCCCCCAACTTGGCGCTGTCTGTGGGAAACAAACCCATGACCACATGGTAGATGAACTCAAAGCTAAGTCAAGATAATCAATTCTATGATAATCCATAATAGAAAAGAATAAGTAGTACATCAATTCTTTGGGATTTTCAGAAATCTGTGTAGAAAGTTTAATTAGATCAGATCTTCTTGGAAGATCACTAATCTGAAGTTTTTCAAAACATTTCAGAATATCAAATTGAGAGTTCTTGATTTAAGAAAGTTTATCCAGTATTTCAGAAATCAAAGTGTTTCGAGAAACCATTGAACTATGAACAAAAGTTAAAAGTCTGTAAAATCTTTCTTGGTGATCCTGTAAAGATTTCCCAAGAGAGATCAACAAATTAGTTATAGAATTCAACTGAAAGTTTTCACCATGAAATGAATGTTTAAAATTACTGGGTTTAAAGAAACAACAGAATTTTGCTTTATCAAGCGAAATTACAGTTTTTTCAGATGAACCCAAAGCTAAGTCAAGATAATCAATTCTGTGATAATCCATAACAAAGAGCCACTCGTACTGGCAAACCCAAATACAGACCATTGAAGGGTAAGAAAAAGGTAAAATCTTCAGAAATTTTATATTTACGAAAGAGTAAGGCTAAAAAGCCTTATCTTGATAAAAAGAAACATGTTAGGAGATTTAAACCTGGTAAATCTTATCAGTCTACTGAAAGCTTAAAATGGCAAAAATCATCAAAATGAAAACATGTTAGGAAAACGAAAATTTTACCTCTGTGATTAAGTGGCCCTCTTCGCACTGGTGTAGATGTCTATATAAGGATATTTGAGGTTAGTGGCTCACGTCTTTACAAACGTCTATTGCGTCTCATCTACGCGAAGTTTTCGATCTTCCAAAATAATACTCGTAGCACAGCCGGTGAAGACTTAAAGATTGGGTTTTGATCAACTTTGGTCTTTGTTCGAAAATGAGTTTGGCTTCTGTGTATGCAAAAATGAAGTATGCAGAACTTATTTTCTTTGCCTTGCTTCTGTGAATTGGAAGCTCACCGAAAAAAACAGCTACACTTCAATTGCATTTTGATTCATTTGAATCCATCCCCGAGAGAGAAGACATCTGCGTGCAAATAGAAAGCATCCTTGCTTTCTGTTATCCTACATGCGAAATAACCGGGTTTCATCCCGTGTTGTTTTTTATTTTAATTAATTAATTAAATTAATAATTAATTAATTTTTTATATAAATTTTATTTTACCTTGGTCTTAATTATTGGGCCATATAAATTATTTATTTTTTGGCTTGAACATCCATAAATAATAAATCTCAATGATTTATTTTCTAAACTTTATTAAACAACCCAATAAATAATAATAAACCCAAATAGACGAAATAAAATTTCATACATTTTATCTAGTTCCAGATTAATTTTTTAATTATTTAATCTAGGTCTTGGGTCCTAAATAATTAATTAACCATTTAAACTAAATAAAATAAATACTCTCTCTCGAATCTTTTATTTTATTCTAGTCCAATAATAAATTAGATTAATAAAATAAAAATTCATAATTATTAAGACCAATTTCTTAAACCAAATCTTTCATGACTTAAGGGTCATTTTGGAGACCAAAAGACACATCATATTGGCTACTAAAATGACCAAAATACCCATACTATATAAATAGTTATATTTTACATTTTAAATATTTCCTAATATCACCATAAAAAAATATTGACTCTAAGAATAATGATGCATTAGCAAAGTCTTCGACCTATAGGTGTAATGACTAAAATATTCCTCTACACATCGACGTGCAATTAGAGAGGAAGAGTGTACTAATACCTCTATAATAGATATTTACCATCCTTAAACCTCTAGTCCAATAATCCACGACTCCTGGAATGTTTTCACTTTTTAAGGAAGTTACCTTAAAGTAAACATCCAAGTTATGTTCCCCAAGGCCTTGAATAATTAGATCATTTGAACAGTCACAAGGAGCGATATAGCATAGAAGCTATATTGTACAAGTCTATCTTAACTAACTAGTCACATATACCCAGCATACAAGTATATTGGTTCTACGAAAGAACCTCAACTACAGTATATCGAAGTATATGCTTCTAACTTCGTCAGACTATCAACCCATACTCAAGCGGTAGAGTATTAGTCCACGCTGTAGTAGTAATAATTTGGATTTCTTTTAAATAATACTTTTAAAAATCACTATTACAGGTCATGTTTTACGTATTCGAAATACGCTCATGCTATGAAGTGAGTGGACTACTCATTGGCTAAAAGTAAGTCATTCCTCATTTGGAATTCATAACACAATAACCTATACATGATGAGATTTACATTCTCACCAATCGGTTAAGAACAAACATTTATGTATTAAATAACCCGTTATCCATACCTTACTGTGAAAGATCACCATTCACATAGATTACTTATTTAAACACAATTGGTCATTTTCAAACAAAAAATTATATACAAATAAAATGTAAATTCATAAAGAAATTTTGAGAATAAATTTTTTTATTAATAAATTTGATAATTACATCAAATAATCTAGTCTAGAAGGTATATATTCCAATATCTACTCTTACATGTTATGCCTGTAACAAACTGAGACATATATCTTCAGTTTATCCTGACAGGAAAAACTCAAGTTTATTCCAGATCTAAGTTTATATCCTTTTGGGAGTTTTCCTGATTCTAGATCAAGTTGCTCCTGCTGGGATAGGTCTTTTTGAGTAAAATATTTTCCTATTTCTTTAGAAAAATATAGGAATTCTTCTAAGTCATCAAATACTCCTCATTCCATCAACTAAAGGTGGATTGAGTGTATCTTGGTCTTCTTCAAGCTCATCTTCATTCTGATATGCTGAATTGACATAGTTTGCAAATCTGACACTCACAGTGCCATCATGATTTATATAAGTAATATTTTCAGTAGGCCTAAGAGCTTCAAAATCTTTTGGAAGAAATTAAGAGTCAAATGATTTCTCATGAAGCTAAAATAGATAATGAGATTATCAAAATTCACAACTTGTTAAATAAAATCATATATGAATAAAGCTGATTTTGAAAATACTCACTTTGAAGAGGCTGTTGAATACACCTCAAAATGTAAAGGAAATCTAGATTTTTCTGGATATACCAATACTTCAAAAGCTGTGTCTAAAACTGATAAGTTACTAGTGCAGCAGAACAATGTCATTATTGCAATGCTTAGCTCCTTGCATAACAGAATGACAAAACTTGAAGGACAGATAATTAGAATGTCTGATTCTCTTAGGGGACAAGAAACTTCAGCCAGGAGGAACGCATTGGATAAAATTAATGCTGACCTAGAAAAAGTTTCGACAGGTCAACAAGTTAGGCATAAACCTAACAGTACTTGGTTTCTAACCTATAAAGATGAATAGATCTTTTTTAGGTACTTCAAGAACTCTGGCAGGAACCCAGAGAACAGAAACTATGACTATGGACAATTTCCTAAGTCACATACTCAGAAGAGGATCCGATTCCAATTCAGGACCCCCAACTCAAACTCTTGAAAACATGGTTGATGTTAACTAAGATCTTTCTATGTTTTCAGAACAACAACTTAGATCTATGCAAGTCAGGACACTGTACGGTGTAAATAGGTTCAATAGATCTACTTCCCTATTTAGACATCAGAGAACAGAGCCTCTATAGATTCCTGATGGTCATGAAACAAGGATGACTTTGATGATGGACGAATCATCAAGATTAATTTGCCCTAGAGATCATAATTATATCCACCTTGGATTAATAATATTGGACTTAGAGGCCTTACTATGAAAGGTAAAGGAGGTAAAGTATTACTAGTCCTTTATGACTCAAGATTTTCAAATCAAACGAATCAAATTATTAGAATGCTTGAAGTTGATTTGAATAATAATCTTGGTATTACTTATGTCTGTCCAAATTTTAATATGACTACTAGAGATTTTTGCAAAGATATTAAAGTTTTGGTCAAAACTCGTGGATATGGACAATTTGATGGGTCTAATATCCAACTTGATATGATTTTCTTGGGAAAAACTATGAATAACATGTCTATTTCATATAAATTAAAAATAGATGATATTATTCAGGTTTTAGCTTCTAAAGGAATAAGGTTTATTCCTCCAAAAGAAATAGATTCTAAATCCCTTGCAGGTTTAGAATGGACTTTCAGGCTAAGAGAAGTGCAAGAAGCTCTTAGGCCTACTGAAAATATTACTTATATAAATAATTATGGCACTGTGAGTGTCAGATTTGCAAACTATGTCAATTCAACACATCAGAATGAAGATGAGCTTGAAGAAGACCAAGATACACTCAATCCACCTTTAGTTGATTGAAGAAGGAGTATTTGATGACTTAGAATAATTCCTATATTTTCCTAAATAAATAAGAAAATATTTTACTCAAAAAGACCTATCCCAGCAGGAGCAACTTGATCTAGAATCAGGAAAACTCTCAGAAGGATATAAACTTATATTTGGAATAAACTTGGAAGTTATAGCTTATAAGGTTCCAATCTTTATCCCAGCCATCACTTCACCTCCCATAGTTGAAGTAGAACTAGAAGAAATTTTTGAAACTACCTCTACTTTATCTGAAGCTGACACAAATGTCACCCACATCTCAGTCACAAACTTGATGGAACAATCCATGGCTTCAACCTCTCAGTCTAGACCCTATAATGTTTCCTACCTGGAATTTGACTAAACCTATAGTTTATGACTAAGGAGGACATCCACCTAGGACTGCTGTAAACCCTTACACCAATCCTAACCCTCAACTTAGAACTACAAGCCGAAGAAGACCTCCTGAACTAACCTTCTTTGGTAAAGATGCAATTCTACTTAACATTACTGAGTGTGATCCTCAGTTGTTTGATACTTATCTTAAGCAATAGATGACTTCTGTTAAAAGAGACTACCAACAAAAACACGAGCTGGATGTTGACTCAGGAGAAGCATTGATCCGAGTAGCAAAAAACTACTTTGGAAATATTGCAAGAGCCGCCTGGGAAGGTTTCAAAGCAAAATTTCCTAAGGAGGTAATTCGTATTGCCCAACAAGGCAATAATATATTAAATTTATGTTATTCAATACACAGAATACTCACTGCTAGAGATGCTAATACTGGTCTCAATCTTAGACAAATTAATGCTATGAGAAACCTAGAGCAACTCCAATTACTTAACTGGTATTATGTTAACCCATTATGATACCAGACTTCAAAGAGCCCTACTCACCAGACATCTTCTTCGTTTGAGACAATTACTAAATCCAACTCTTCAATAGAGATAGTAAGCGGAAAACACTTAAGTCTCAGCAACCCATCTTATGGGGAATCTACCAAAGGTCCAATTAAAATTTGGAAGAAACTTCCATCTCATTTGATTGGCCAAATCAAAGTTATTGTAGAATACATTAGTGCTTCTACAATGACAACTCATTTTAATTTCTCAAGGAAGCACATAGGAATTCCATTCCTGAACTTGCTGGCATTTCTTTCTTCTATGAAGTAGAATATGCGCAGAAACGACCCTGCAAAGGCCGATTTAGCTAATGCAGAATACAGACTTCTGGAATTAATCCAGTTCTTTCTTACTGCTGATGTCAATTAGTTTATTCCATTCAGAAAGTTAATATAGACATTAACATGTTTCCTACTCTTCACTTTGCTGGAGTAGAAATTACTCCTTACTTCTTAATGACTTTTGGGTTACTTAACTATTTGATTATTGATGATGTAACCTACTCTATGGATCTTTCTCATCCTTTGAATTGCATTTTTAGGAAACTTTTTCAAAAATTTGAAGGTCCCGTTCAGTTATTCTTTGAAAGTTCTCCACCTGAGTGGATTGCAGCTAAAATTGAACCAGCAAAACATTATATCCGGATCAGCACTCTTGAAACAGGACTTCTCCCTGATTCCAACCCAGATCCAGAATGGGAAGCTGGTACAACTCTAGAATATCAACTTAAACATTGGCGTGCCAAAATGATAGGTTCACAATGGAACTTTTCGGCCTCTGATTAGATTAATTTCTATTTAGTAGGCAAAACCATGATGGAAAAATACTAATGGCCCAAAGAATATGGCACTCAGTTTTTTCCTTTCCAACACTTGGCAATGGATCCTGGACTTATTCTTCATTATGAAGAAAAATATCCCTAACATGAAAGGGATATCGACCTTAATGTCCAGATTAGATACTACCAATCAAGCTGAAGACGACAAATCTCCACCAACTCCACCATCTTAGTGGTGGATCCCATCCAGCTGGATACTTATCTTGATTTTCAAAAGAACCAGACCAACTTTAAAAAGCGCACTACAAAAAGAAGAATCTTTTGACTTCTATGCGCCACAGGACAATACTCCTGTCCTCCACTCAACTTTATGTGACGTAAGCCATGATGTCTCATCCCACTCACGGACTTCAAAGAATCCACTTGAAATTCGCACAGTCCCAGCACTTCCTCTATATAAAGACTTCATTTCTCCAGATAGCATAAGAAGCAGCTAACACACAGAAAAAATTCTTCTCCCCTTAGACATCCCTCATGTATTTTGGCTAACTTACTCTAGTAGAGAGTAAAGGTCGTCTAAGACCTATACCACTTGTACTCTTACTTATTATGCAATAAATAAAAGTATGAGTTTCTTCTCTATACACTTCTTATTTTGGGGACAAGCACTCTGTGCTACTCATAGATATTCAAATAAGCATTAAAGAACTCGGTTAGAGATCAAAAGACGTAAGGCCAGGAGCTTGGGAAAAGTACCGCTAGTGCCTAGGAGAGGCCAAGGGAAAAGTACCGTCCGTTGACGCCGACAAGGTGAGATCTCTGATCTGGTTCTTGCTTATTTAAATAGACTACCCAGAATTTAAGAACTGATAAGAAAAGAAATTGAACTATTATTTATGCAAAATAAGCATGATTACTTGTGGCCATGGTCAAAGATACCTAGGCTCTCTACTTGTTATTAAAATATGTGTTTAACAAATACTTGTCTAAAGAACTTAAAGACTCTTGAAGTCTGTATAAGTCACTTATGGTTTGAACATCATTTGATGATCCATATGTGTGAATCCATGAGAAGAACTCCTACTTGCTTTTACTACTATCTAGACCAGTTGCAAAACTTGTCCATGGTAGAAGCTTGTGACCAGGAGCTAATCTCCTTACAAATCCAAGCTAGAGTATACAGGTATAAACTTAAAAACTTTTCTAATGAACTAGTAGAAGATAGACTTCCTCTTGTTCGACTTTATTTATCATATGCGTGTGTGTGTGTGTGTGTGTGTGTGTGTGTGTGTGTGAATATGAATATATGAATATGTGTGTAGATATATATATATATATATGTGTATTGTATATATATGAATATGTGTGTTTATATGTGTGTGTGTGTGTGTGTGTGTGTGTTATGGCCAAATTTGAAGGTAATCGGATATATTTTAGCACTTAATCTAACAAAAAAATCTATAAAAATACTGAAAACTTAAGACATTTACAAAGATAGACACTTCAAATTAATGATCTGATTGTTACATTGTTGAAATTGTTAAGAAAAGTGTTATGACCAAAATTTGAAGGTAATCGGATATATTTTGGTACACAATCCAACAAAATATCTACAAAAATGTTGAAATCCTAAGGCATTAACAAAGATAGGCATATCAAATTAATGATCTGACCGTTAGATTTGTTGAAATTGCTAAGAAAAGTATTATGACCAAATTTAAAGAAAATCGGATATATTTTAGCACGTAATGCAATAAACTATCTATAAAAATACCAAAAACCTAAAACATTTACAAATATAGGCACTTTAAATTAACTATCCAATCATTAGATTTGTTGAAATTGTTAAGAAAAGTGTTATGATTAAAATTTGAAGGTAATTAGATATACTTTGACACGCAATCTAACAAAATATCTACAAAAATGCTGAAAGCCTAAGGTATTTACAAAGATATGCACATCAAATTAACGATCCAACCGTAATATTTATTGAAATTTCTAGGAAAAGTATTATAAGAAAATTTGAAGGTAATCGGATATAATTTGGCATAATATCTAACAAAATATCTACAAAAATACCAAAAACCTAAGGCATTTACAAAGATAGGCACTTCAAATTAACAATCCGACCATTATATTTGTTGGAATTGCTAAGAAAAGTTTTATGACCAAATTTGAAGGTAATCGGATATACTTTGGCACGTGATCCAACAGAATATCTATAAAAATACCGAAAACTTACGGCATTTACAAAGATAGGCACTTCAAATTCATGATACGACCATTAGATTTGTTGAAATTACTAAGAAAAGTGTTATAATTAAATTTGAAGGTAATCGGATATATTTTGGCATGTAATCCAAAAAATATCTACAATAATGACAAAAATTTAAGGCATTTACAAAGTCATATCAAATTAACGATCGACCATTAGATTTGTTGAAATTTCTAAGAAAAGAGTTATGACCAAATTTAAAGGTAATCGGATATGCTTTGGCACATAATCCAACAAAATATCTACAAAAATATCGAAAACCTAAGGAAGATAGGCATTTTAAATTAATAGTTACAAAGATAGGCATTTTAAATTAATAATCCAACCATTAGATTTGTCAAAATTATTAAGAAAAGTGTTATGACCAATTTTTAAGGTAATCGGATTTACTTTGGCATGTATTCCAACAAAATATCTATAAAAAATGTCCAAAACCTAAAGTATTTTACAAAGATAGGCACATCAAATTGACGATCCGACCATTAGATTTTTTGAAATTGCTAAGAAAAGTGTAATGACCAAATTTTAAGGTAATTGGATATATTTTGGCACGTAGTCGAACAAAATATCTATAAAAATACCAAAAACCTAATGTATTTACTAAGATAGGCACTTTAAATTAATAATCTGACCATTGGTCTGTTGAAATTACTATTATGACTAAATTTGAAGTTAATTGAATATACTTTGACATGTAATCTTGAATAATATAGGTAAAAATACCTACAACTTAACGCATTTACAAAAATAGACTAATCAAATTAACGATCTAACTATTAGATTTGTTAAAATTGGTTTAAAAAAAAGTATTATGACAAAATTTGAAAGTAATCAGATATATTTTGCCACATAATCTAGCATATTCTTATATTTGATCATATTGTTTATATTTAAAAATTTAAAGATTAATTTGTAAAATTTTTAGGGCCATATTATAAATATTTCAAAATTTAAGGATCAATTTATAAATTTAAAAGGTTATTTTGTAGGTATAAAAAATTTAAAGACCAATTTACAAAATTTATGGGTCATGTTGTAAATATTTAAAAATTTAGAGACGTGTATTAGTTAGGAATGAAAATTTTATAGCTAAAAGTATAGTTAATATTGATAGAAGTTAATATTTTTACTTAGGAAATGTATTTTCGTCACTGATGATGCATTATTAGCAAAAAAAAATGTACTAGGAAATGAAATTTCATCGTTGATAGTGTATCATTAGCAAGAAAACTTAAATTCTTCTTGCTAATGCACTTATTTCCTAGCTAAAACCACAACTTTTAGCTAGGAAATAAAAATTTTATTAGTGAAAGTCCTAATCAGTAGGGACAAATTTTTTTTGTCGCTAAAGAAAAATTTTTCTCACTAAATGGTACTTTTAGCGACGAAAATTTTTTCTTTAACTAAAGTTTTATCGACAATGTATCATTTTCTTGCGGTTGCATTTTGATATTGGTAGAAGTTAAGTTCCTAGGTCACTACAGTGCTGCCTTCGCTTCCTGAGTATTAGTGCCTTTTCTTTGCCATACCTTGTTAATAGTAGCCTCAAATTTCATAGATATAAGTTGCTGTCGGTTATGCATCTGATCACCCAAGCAACTTTCAATGTTATGCCCGAATTTATAGTATGTCGGTTGATATTCAAACTTAACAACATTGTTTTTAATTTTCCTTGAAGGTTGTCGGATTGATACCAATCTCACCAATGACTTAGCCACATCCACTTCAACTAGTACACGAGCATAAAAAAGCCTCTCCATGCATGTTGTAAGCATATCTGTCATAACTGGTACCCCAACATCTAAAGTAATCTTGCTCTGTGCTAAACTGTTCTAGTAGCCCAAAGGTAATGAAAGGAAGGTAAGCCAAAGTGGTATAATCTTAACATCCTCTAGTGAAAAATCAAATTTTCTTGACATAAGCTTGAGCATCAAAGTTCCACCATAAGAGAAGTACAACCCATATTTGAATACAGTCTGTCTATCCTCATTGTTAAGAAACCAGAACACTAGCCATCCCGTTGCATGGGTGTAAAACTGAGATGGTACAGTCCATGTCTTACTCAATTCCGTCACAACATTTCAGCTTGGGAATCGTCTCGCAAGCAGATTGATTAACCAATACCCCTAATGGAGTTCCATATCTTTAAAGTCAATCTCATTAATAGTAACCAATTCCCCATTCTTAGGGATGTGAACCAACTTCATAATATTGTTTTATTCTCTATTCCCTTTAAGGATGCTAGCCCACGTCTTAATTGTCTCACATTTCTCTCCATGCTCAGGTCCGTCTGCTTTCTTCTTAATGGGAAGGATGGTTTCGGGAATAAAGGAAACTGAAGTTTTAGGTGATTCACAAAGGGGTGAGGGTTGACTAGTTGAAGCAGAGTTGGTATGATCTGGTGATACACACTGAGGGAGTTGTGTTGTAGAGACAAAGCTATCTTGAGGTGAAGCCGAGTTGGATTGCTTAGAATTTGAAGGCCTAAATTTTTTCTGTTTGGTTTTGGCCATGATAAGGCCTTTAGAAAGTCGTGCCAGTGTTATATAAATTTGCTTGGCCCAGCAGTACGCTGGGGCCCAAGTTGAGGATAGGTTGGTTTGGTTGGATTGCCCACTTCAAGCGAGATAGCCTGAAAGAAGCAAAGGAATGTCTGGTTTGAATTGTTGAGTATAAAACAAAAAGTCAAGGGCAGTAAAAGATTGCTAGGGTCTAGTTATGTGAAATTCACAAGATGTTGACCCAGATGGTGATTTTCTAAAGGGAAGGTGGTTTACAAAAAACCACCAGTGGAAAACAAGTATTAAGGTATTAAGTGTAGCAGAAAGAGATCGAGTAGGTAACTAGAGAAGAATGTGAACACATAGGAGAAGATGAATAAGTGTTGTGAAAGGCCGGTAAATAGCTTTCAAACACTCATTCATACAAAAGAAGACAACCAAAGGCATCCATAGCAGAGAATGACATCACTAATCCAAGAACAAGTCCAGAAATAGCAACATCCAAAACACCCACAAACAGATTCCATTAAGAACGTACAAAATAGTATAGCAAAGATGATAACTTTTGTTGCCGTACAAAAGGAAGCCAATGAAATTGGCGATTGGCTACTCCTCCGATAAATATAAATAATCCGATGGAAGAATGAATGTAAAGTCGAACCTTTTAAGAGACGTGAATTTCTTGAACTTACTATAGAAAGGGTCCAAGAAGGCAGGAATATTGCATGCGGAAGCCGTAAGGACTGGAATCAGTGTATTTCGATTGATCTTGACAAAAAGAAATACAAAAGTACTGGAATTTGAAACCAAAGTAAAACTGTAACGGAAAGCTGGTAATAAAGAAATAAGGAAAACTTCTTAAAATAAATCAAAGTTGTAAATAAAGATAAAGACAAAGAAAATGTAGAATAAAAAGGGAATTGAAAACTAGAAACTGGTAGTCTTGTAGGTGTGTTTGTTGGGTTGTCCCTAGTTCTGGGAATCCTTGCCCGTTTTATACTTGCTGTGGCGTTATAACCGACTATCTGTACGTGGAGAAAATCTCACTTCATAGTGATTAGGAACAATAGTGTTTTACCGTTCGTGCCGAGACATGGGGGTGACGACTCATCAGCTGTTGATTTCGATATTGACCGGGTACATCGGCTGAAGAATTTTTGACGTCATCATCGGTTTGAAAAAATTCCTATCGGCTTCGGCTCAAAGTTACAGTTACAACCGATCAACTAAAGTTGACGTCAACACATGCCCCCTGAGTCCCGTTGATTTGATGGCGTGATTAGGTAAAGCGATGGGAATCATACCTCTTTTAATTCGTAGCCATTCTTTTCCTGACAAATTTGAAACGTCCCGATCATTGCAGAAGGTTTCTGACTCCTTCGCTTGAAACCCGCGAACGGCTAGTCTTTAAATTTCACTTTAAATAGTTGTGGTCCTCATTACTCCTTCTTCACCGATACGAAATCCTTCTTTTGAGAAAAATCTACCTCGATCAGACTTCTATCCTTCTCGTGAATTTTGACAGTATTTTTTACATTTCTTTTATCAATGATTTCTGAATCTTCATGGCCGCTCCAATTGATAACACCCCCTGGCTTTGGTTCAAGCCGAAGCTAACATGTACGCCTTAGGCTCTCAGCTATTGCCGACGGATGTCAGCATTGATCATTTACGATTTGCCCAGCCGGAGGGTTTTGTCCTCCCGTTGAACTAGAATGACTTTTCTACGGCCGGTCTCCTATTTTCCTTTCACCATTAGTCGCGCCTCCTGAAGAATTACAGAGAATGGCGTGATCGCTGTCACTCTACCTTCGGTGCCCTTTGGGATCAATGGGGCATCTGAGATGCCATTATGATGTCCAATTTCGACATGGCTTTTGACCGCAACCTTTTCACTGCTGTTCTGATCCTTGACAATCAACGGCTTCATATTCCCCCACGGAATGTTTTTCCCGACCATCTTGGATATTGCACCACCCTGGCTTCTAATACGACGAAAATGAAATTCTTAACCTCCATGATGACGAGAGTATGCCTGCCATCGAGGCCCACCTGGACAAAGCCACTGCCTCCTACAGTAATTTCATGGCTGCCCAAAGGGGTATAGGCGGTATTCCGTTAAAGCAAGGGCAAGCCTCTTTTCTATTGCTATGGTTCTGCAAGTACGTCCTCTGTTCTCATTCGATTGGAATAAGCAACGAATACTGATACTAGGTATCGACTATGCTGAGGAAGAAAAGGCATTGCGATCTGACCTCCTTAGCACTGACATTGGTTTATCGGATGATGAAACAAATGACTTCGACCTTATCGGTTGGGAGCGACCCGGCCAACCTCGACGGCTCTTTCTGAGTTGTGCAACTTTGGCTTTACCAATATGTCCCCCAATTTGGAGTTAACAACCTCTCAAGGGATTCTGTTGACTCCTCCACCCAAACTACTGGCTATCAGCTGTCGAGAATCCCTTTGAACAGATCTTCTGCCGGTACCATTATATCCTATTTTTATCAAAACCGCCTACAGAACATGCCTCACTTATTTCCTTACTCTTCTCTGGAAACCGGCCCTCTCTAGTTGACAAATCTTGCTGACGCATCAGAGGGTTCCCAATAGACCATCTAGGCCAAAATGCTGTGTCCCAAGGAGCTCCTTTTATGGGCCAAATCAGGCGCACGAAATGATAAATCTTCATGCTAACGGTACAATCCACATTGCTTCTCTAAATAATTTGGGTTAATTCAGGACATCCCTGCTGATCTTGGGCATGTATCGTCCTACACTCTCATGCCCGTTCTATCAGCTAAATGTACACACTTTAGCCGATAGGTCCCTAACCATTGTCCGTTCCTTTGAGTATCACCATTTTCAGGTCATCAAAGAGGCCACACTCAATTTCAACTTATGGTGGCGACTGCTGAGTGAGATACTTTTCTCTGCCCCTGTGGAAGCGTGGTTGCTTAGGCTGGCTGGGTCAGTATCAGTGGTGGTGGAAGTATTGGCGCCAAAGAAAAGTAAACAGAGTAAGATATCTGTCAGTCCGATTGTCGTGCCGTTATTCCAAATGCCACTAGTGAAGAAAGTCCCTATTCTTCCTCCTGCTGACAAAGAAGAAGAAGAAGAAGAAGGAAAAAAAAAAAGAAACAGTCATTCCTCTGCTTAGGCGATCCATAAGGTGGCAAGCTACCCACACCTTGACAATCACCAAGGTTTAGATTTCCTGTGTTGAAATTTTTTTCGATATTCTTTAATTTTAGACCCAAAGGCTAACTCCTTATTCCCCTCCTTTGCAAAAATAAAAACCCAGCCGATTGGTTATTTCTAACTCTTCCTCTGAGTTGACGGAAGCCATGCCCCCTTTGTCACCTGAAAAGACAATACCAGCCGAGAAGGGAACTTCGGCTGCTTTTCCTTCAATAGCTATGCCTCCAACATTTGAAATGCCCGTCTTAGGCGGCGGCTGACAAACCTGTTCCACCTCCTGCGGAATTGGTTTCTGAGCCCTCTTCAGTAGAGCCTCCAAAAGAAACTGCTCCTTCTCGGCCAATAATGTCTGAGGCCACTGTGCTAGAGCTCCTGAATAGCCTGATTGGGGCCACCCTGTCGACCAGCCAGTCTTCCCAAAACGCAATCAGCCAAGCCCTCGTACTGCTTGCACAATCGGCTGATTCCGATATTCCTATTGAATTAAAGCATCTATCAATTGATTACTTGGGGCATATGAGATTCACTCAGCACTTCTTCTTCGATACCCAAAATAGGAGGAATGAAGCTTCTCGTTAGCTTAAGGCTTTGGAGGTGCTCCGAGAATAAGAAGCTTTTCTGCAATCACATCGCCAGGAAGCCTCTGCCTGCCTAAGCATCATTTGAGCCGAAATTTCAAAAATGGTTGAAAAAATTGAAGGACTTGGAAAGTAATTGTGAGAACACTAGGAGGAATTAAATTTCGAGAAGAGGATTCTGGAAGAAAAACTTGAGGCTGAAGGCATTTGTCAACAAACGGCCTTCTCTGCAGAATAGTCAGCGGCTAAGTTTCAAGATGAACGGCTCCTGCTGGAAACAGAGGAAGAATTGCTTCAAATGGAGCTACAGCACTCGGAAAAACTACTAGCCGGCATGCAATCCTTGTGGGATAATTTTCAATCCTGTCTAACCACCATTCTCCATCATCTTGATGAGGCTGGTTCCTCGGGTACTCAACCTGGAGATGCCGAAGTTCATTCGCCTCCGACATAAGAAACGATTGTCGAGCCAAAAACGTCCCAAGAAGAGACAACTAACCAAATGGAGGAGGAGAGGGAAATTCCATTGGAGATAACTCTGCCTGATCCGAATTATTTTGCCATAGTTCCGTTTGCTCAGCCGATCAAGACGCCTCACACTCTGTTTGAGGAGAATTGATTTGCTCTTTCTTTTCTTTTTTTTTTTGTTGGGGAGGGAGGGGGGGGGGGGGAATAGGTCTAGCTTAATCTCAAGTGTAATGGCCATCTAATCGGCTCTTTTGTGATCAGCTATTTTCATGAATGCAAATATTTTTTCTCTTTTTCTTCTTTTTGCTGTTGTTATTATATATATATATTTTTTCATTTTCCTTTCTTTTTTTCTTTTCTTACACTTCTCCTACCATGGTTCCCTCCCAAAATGTAGGATATAATTTTTTTAGATATTTTTTATTTATGTCATTACTTACCTCTTTCCTGTCGGGAGTCATCAGTCGATAAGTCCCTCCGTAAAAAACCTGTGTAACAAAAAAAGGTTCTTCCCCAAAAATGGACCACTTACCATAGCATGGGTCTTTTGGTGTGACTGATAGTATGATTTTCCAAATCATATCTCCTTCCTGAAAGTTCTTCCCCCGCAGCATGGGTCTTTTGGTGCAACTGGTAGTATGGTTTTCCAAATCATATCTCCTTCCTGAAAGTTCTTCCCCCGTACTTTCCAGTTTTCTTGCTACCTTTCCCTTGTGCCTTCTGATATTTTCTAGTGCTACCCATCAATCCTCTTCGGCTTGATCCAAACTCATAGCCAAGGCCAACTTGTAATCTTCAACCGACAAACAATGTTGGTAAGCTATTCGAGCCGATTGCAATGATAACTTAGTAGGTAATATTGCATCTTATCTATATATTAGCCTAAATGACGTGAAACCTATAGCAATCTTAAAAGCATTTCGATAAGCCCATAGAACCTCTTGAAGTGTTTCATGCCACCCTCGGAAATTATTCTCCAATGACTTTCGGATCATGCTAATTAAGGTCTTGTTTGTAGCTTCTGCTTGACCATTGGCCTGTGCATAATACGGAGATGAATGTAATAGTTTAACTTTGAACTGAGTTAAAAAGTTGCGTACCTTATCTCCTGTGAACATAGTTCCTTGGTCAGCCGTTATTGTTTTAGGTATGCTAAACTGGAACAGAATACTCTGCTGAAGGAAAGTAATAACGAAAGACTGGGTTACCCCGGTCAGAGCTTGTGCCTCTACCCAATTAGTGAAATAATTTGTTGCCACTAAAATAAAGGCGTGCCCTTTAGTCGATAGCGGATGAATCTTATCGATGATGTCTAAAGCCCAACTCCTGAATGGTCATGGCTTGATAATAAGATGAAATTCCGTGGAATGCGCATGTATTAAGGGACCATGCTTCTGACATACCTCGCATCCAATTGCATGGGCTATGCAATCCGTGGTCATAGAATGCCAATAAAATCCATGACACTGCAGTGTCTATTTTAGCTTTGGACCTGCCTGATGAGCACCGTATAGACCTTCATGCACCTCGACTAATGCTTGTGACATTTCTTACTTTGACAAATATTTCAATAGAACTCCTGAATGGTTTCCTCTGAATAAATCATTTCCGATTTGTACAAAGTTCAATGCCTTACGTTTTAACTCCCATGACACATGACCAGTAGGTTTCTGCGAATAGGAGACGATATCAGAACGCCAGTCTTCTTCATGTTCCTCCCCTGATATTTGTTGGCACATTATTACCCTGGCTCTTTTCTTGAATCCTAAAGCCATTTGAGTTAGATCGTTTGCCCCTTGGTTCTCAACCCGAGGAACATGAGTTAACTTGATTTCCAAAAAGTGTTGCAACAATGTCTTTACTTCCTATAATTTATCCAACAAAATGGGGTTAGTGCATTTATACTCACCTGAAGTCTGTCGGATGACAACTTGAGATTTCCCTGTTATGTGGACCACTTGTGCATCCAAAGCCTTCAAGACTCGAAGTTTCAAAATGAGAGCATCGTACTCTGCCTAATTATTTGAAGTTCCTTTTATTAATTCAAATAGAATTCTTCCTTGTCATTCACAAGGGGCTTCAGTGATCAAACCGACACTTGCCTTAGACTGGGTGCTAGATCCATCAAACTACAACTTCCATGATTTGTATGAAATATATCCCTGTGCTTTTTCTTTTTTAGGTTTGGGCATTTCTAAACAGGGGTGTTTAGCTAGAAAATCAGCTATGGCTTGACCTTTCATTGCTTTCAAAGGCACATGATTAAAAGAAAAAGCATGCAGCTTAATTGCCTATTTCATCAAACGTCCTTGCTACAAAGGGCGATTCAACAGAAATTTGATTAGATCAATTTTGCACAAGATTTGTACCTCCCTAGGTAACAGATAATGTTATAGTTTCGTGCATGCATAGTATAAAGACAAACATAGCTTTTCAAAATACCTTATTTCGATATCTATTAACTTCCAGTTAAGGTAGTACACTGTTCTTTCAATTCTCTACGCATCGTCTTGAGCTAATAGGCTTCCAATAGACTCCTGAGCCACCGAAATGTACAATTTCAAGAGTGTCTTATCATGTGGCGGTATCAAAATAGGTGGTTGTGATAAAGCTATTTTGATCTGATAAAAAGCCGTCTGATGCTCCGGCTACCAGATGAACTCTTAAGACAACTTCAAACGGAGTAAAGAGGAGAACACCTTTTATTTTCCTGCAGCATTTGCTAAAAAACGTCACAGGAAATTAATCTTCTCTATGAAACTTTAGAGCTTTTTTTTTTTATCGTGGTGGCCTTACTTGTAGAATATCCCTTTCTTTAGTCCGATCCACTTTAATTCCTCTTTGATGCACTAGAAATTCGAGGAAATTTCCAGCTAAAACTTCGAAAGCACATCTGGCGGGGTTGATTTTTAGTTGGTGCTTGCGTATTCAGAGAAATGCTTATTCCAACCACCTCAGGTGTTGTAAAAGTGGGTGACTTAACTACTAGATTATCAATGTAAACTTCTATGGTCTTGCCGATGAAATCATGAAAAATGAGGTTCATGGCTCTTTCTTTGGAAGGTAGTTCTAACATGTTGGTTATCTCGGGCTCGTATTGTATACGGCGCAGCGGAAAATAAAACGAGATACCATCCCAAGACCTGTCTATGCGTGAAAATAAGATATAAAGATAATAAAGGTAACAGCTTTTTACCTTTGGGTGATCGTCTGAAGAACAAAAATTTCTTCTTCAAGTTGAGGCGCAATCCTCATGATCAACCTCCACATGAGTTGAACGTCTAACCACTATAATCACAGTGTGTGATTATCTCTAACAGTAATCTACACAGAGGATACACTCAAACACCAAAATTTTTTGTGTTAGCAGAAAAAGATGGCGGCTATGGTTCTTTGATCAAGATCAAATCGAGAGAAAGTTGTTATTTCGTAGCTCTTGGTTCTTCGTGTGTGTTTCAGCTAGGGTTTTCGTGTTTTATATCTACTATATATTATACGAAATTCCCTCCCAAAATTGAGAGTTCTAATCCTATTAGAATTCCCTAATTGTAATTGGAAACATGAAGTTCTCACAATTACAACTTAGACCACAAATTATAACTAATTATAATTTGTTCACAACAACTTCTCTTTCTCTCAATCAACCCCACTATGCAATCAAATAACATCTTGAGTATATAATCCTCTATTGTGTGTGACCTATTAGGTTTCCCAATCAATTGGTAGAGAACATGAATTAATCCAAACGTCTTTAAGATTAATAATCCATAATTAATTAGAATTAACCTTATTAATTCTAATCAGGATTGTTTATTAATTCATCAATTAATAAACTCATATTCTCAGATCATGAGTGGTATCTAGCAACACATCATGACCACCCAAGAGTCCAGGAAGTCAAGTGGCTTGACATGAACCCTTCAATAACAAACTTCAGTGCAATTAATGAGGGAGACGGAAACAGGGGAGCATACACGGTTTAAAGAAAACGGAGAGAAAAAATAAACCACAAGTCTTAAAGGCCATACGGAAGCATGAAGATCATACATTTGCGCTCCTTAACCCTTCTAGGCTGAGTATGAGCGGATTGAACGATTGGAATCGCCTCGCTTTGCCCACTTGAAGAAGCTTCCGGTTGAACACCCGCTAGCCTTCTACTTCGTCTTGTTTGCATCAACGCCAAGCTTTCCAACTCTCGGAATATTCCTCTACCTAACCTCTAGTCGGTGAACACAATGGTGAAGAAGAACGGTCTCAATTCTCCTTGGTGCACTTGCTATTGGTTAGCAAAGAAATAAGGAAAAACAACAGAAGAGGGTGGCGTGAAAGAGAGGAGGGAGAAGCTACGTGAGGCTTCTTAGGCTTAGGAGGATTAGGGTTTTCATCTACCAGACACTAGTTTTATTGGTTAGCCAAAATTAGGTTTCTCAATATCTGATAAACATATTTTCGGGATTTCAAAACACTCGGATGTTATCTTGAGAATCAGTTTGGCCTAATCCTAAACTCCTCTTAACCGTATCTGGAAAAAACCCTAAGGTCCAAGCTATTGGGCCAAAATAATATTTATTATTTCTCTTGGACCCAAAAGGCCCAAAATAATAAATATTAATTATTTATTTCCTGGACTTACATAAACAACCCAATAAATAATTAATGAGCCCAAATGAACCATAATAATTAATCTTTAATTATTTATTTCTTGGGCCTATGTAAATAACCCAATAAATAATTAAACATTAATTATTTCACTTAGTTTAAGCCCAGGTTAATTTCTTAATTATTCATACTGGACCTAGGCCCTGAATAATTAATTAATCAATTAAACTAGATAATTAATTTCTCTCAACTCCTATTTTAATTTATTTATTTTATTCCAATCCAATAATAAATTAGACTTCCTGAATAAAATAAAATAAAATAAAATGCTCTTGAACTGAGATCAATTCCTCAATCCAAAATTAGTTAGGACTTACGGGCTATTCCGAGGACCAAAAAGACACATCGCCTTGGCTGCTAAAATGACCAAAATACCCATGCTATATAAATAGCTGTATTTTGCATTTTAAATATTTCCTAATATCACCATAAGGAAATATTGACCCCAAGGATAATGCTACATTAACAAAGTCTCCGACCTACAGGTGAAATGACTAAAATACCGCTCTACACATCGCCGTACATTTAGAGAGGAAGAAGTGTACTAACACCCCTCTAAATAACATCTACCATCCTTAGGCTTTTAGTCCAATGATCCACGACTTCCTGGAGTGTTTCCGCTTTCCAAGGGAGCTACCCTAAAGCAAACATTCAAGTCATATTTCCCAGGGCCCTGGACATTTTAGACCATTCGGACAACCACAAGGGACGATATAGTGCAGAAATTATCTTGTATAAGTTTGTCTTAACTAACTAGTCACATATACCCAACATGCAAGTATATTGGCCCTATGATAGAACCTCAACTATAGCAAATCAAAGTATATGCTTCCAGCTTCGCCAGACCACCAACTCATACTCAAGTCGTAGAGTACTAGTCCACGCTGTAACGGTAGTAGTTTAGGTTTCTATCATATAGTACTTTTAGAAACCACTACTACAGGTCCTGTCCTACGTATTCGAAATACGCTTATGTCATGAAGTGAGTGGACTACTCACTGACTAAAGGTAAGCTATTCCCCATTTGGAATTCATAACATAATAACCTAAACATGATGAGGTTCCCAGTCTCATCAATAGGTTAAGAACAAATGTTTATGTGTTAAATAACCCGTGATTCATACCTTACTGTGAAAGACCACCATTCACATGGACTACTTATTTAAACACAATGGGTCTGTTCCAAACCAAAATCGTGCACAAACAAAAAGTAAATTAACAAACAAATTCTGAAAATAAATTCTTTTATTAAAATATTCGATTTTACATCAGAAACCTAGTCTAAGAGGGCATACAATCCAATAATTAACTCCTTTCACTATACAATATCTCATTCGGTTTGGAGTACGGAATTAGTGCCAACTCCCTCCAGAAATAATTTTGGCCTGAATACAATAGTACTTGTACCAAAAACCCACTACTCTAGATGTGTATCAATTGGAACTATTTTCAATACACAATTACCTTGGCCAAGGACTTCTCAAGTAGTAATTCCTACAAGTGGCCGTGAGATATTCTCCCCTACTATTAAAAGTGGTGAATCCTTTATTGACTCTTGCAACTACTTTCGTTTACCTCACAATGTACCCAATATCCATCCCATAGGTGGCCCTCGATCGAGCTCCGGAGATTGGAATCAAAGTACAAAACTCAGCAAACAAAGTATCTTGGAGATCTCAAGTCTAAGGATACTTGCACGTTTACTATGTTGAGATTATATCACTGGCACTAAATAGTTATCCATGTGATTATCTCAAAACTAGGTCATTCAATGAATTTGTTCCATTAACAAGCATCCATATGTTAACTTTGAGTATCTCAATACTCACAGTTATGAGAACTACCGCCTGATCAAATCAAGAAGTCTAATACATGTTAGTCTTAACGCATTAATGATGTCCCGTCTCATTAATACTATGACTAGGGATTATTTAAGTACTAATACCATCCAGTGTAGTAGGAATATCATATCATGATCTCTATCATGATTTTCTTAACACAATGTTGTACTAGAGACTTTATTAAACAGTTATATTACTTAAAGTAAACAAAAGAAACTGTAAGATAAATAATGTCTTTTATTAAAATAAAAAGTGTCATATACAATGTACAAGTGATTGCCTCTAGGACACAACACTAACACAACATTCTTTAAGCTATTCGACAAGCCGATAGAACTTGGACATCAGAAAACTATCTTCCGTGTATCCTTTTTTGCTATAAATATCTTATTGTAACCACAGTATCCATCCATAAAGCTTAAAATTTGGTTTCCTGCTGTCGAGTCTACTAACATGTCGGCCATCGACATAATATATTCATCAGTTGGCGTGGCCAAATTCAAATTTCTGAAGTCAACACAAACTCATAACTGGTCATTTTTCTTGATGATGGGAACAATGTTAGACACCCAACCTGCATATCGATAGGTACGGATGAAACTACACCGAAATAATCTCTCGATTTCTTCTTTGATTCTAGGTAGGAGTGCAGGATCAAAACGCCGAGCAGGCTGCTTATGAGACTTAAAACCTTCCTTAATTGGTAAGCAATGCTCCACAATACTTATGTCCAATCCTGACATTTCATGATAATCCCACACGAAACAATCTCTATACTTACGAATCCGAGCTGTTAAGGCATTTCGCTGATTAAGAGTTAAGCATAAGCTTACCTTTATAGTTCTATTTTCTCCAGATTCTCCGATATCCACCTCTATTAGTAGGTCCTGAGTGACGAAACTAGTTACATACCGAACATCATGGTCCTCTATTTTCAAACATCTACCTTCCAACCCTTCTGTTGTAATCTGATTGTGAGCCATGGTGAGCTTGACGAATTGGCTTGGATCAAGGGTAGAGCGGTAAAACATAACCTCGTTCATGTGCACTTCTACTGAGAATATTGGGGTCAGCTGGTATCTTTTCTACTTGTTCTCCTTCCCACATCAACATCATTTGGTGAAGTATTGATGGAACCCAATGATTTGGGTGAATCTAATCCCTACCTAGGAAGACAGAATAAGCCAGCTTTGTTGTGATTACAAAGAAAACAGTTTTATTAACCTTAGATCCAACTGCCATCTGAAAAGTGATGACTCCTTCTACTTTGGCTGCATCCCTGTAAAATTAAGCATTTGGATATTTGTAGGAGACAAATCAGATTTGTCCTTACCCAAGCACCTTAAGGTTGCCAACGGCATTACGCTCAACACAGCTCCTCCATCAATAAAGACCCGAGAGAAAGGCTTTCCGTTGATATGTACCTTGATGTACAACGGTTTGAGATGATTGGTATGTTCCGTCGTTGGGATTGGGAAGAACATACCTTCCAATTGCATTTTGAACTCGATGAGCTTAACGGTAGCTTCTTTCGTTGCATAATAGTCTTCTTCCACTACTTCTTACTTGGCACTTGCTCAGAATTGTGATGGGAGAATGCTAAGCATATTTTGACTCGGGGAAGCAGACACCTACTCATCTAACCATTTATCAGGCATTTATCTCTACTGAACCTGTTTTCTCTGTTCTCGCCGTTTCTGAGTTTTTGTAAGATGGGGACGATATCCTAGGAAAACTGGCTCTCTTTGAGGTATATACACTGTAAACTTCTCATCTTTTCCATGGAAGTGAGCTGTGAGGGTTGGAACAGTAAGTCGAGTGAAAACTGACGGCCAATCGTCTAACCTTTGGAATGTTGCTCGTTCCCCTTTAAAGGCTTTGGACTGTTCCTTGATAAAAAAATCTCTTGGCTTATGCTCCACGTCTTCCTTGCAAGTCTGTACCATACTTGCATCAGCCATTAGGAACGGGTCTGTATCGACTAAAGTTTTCTTACGTTTGTTAGCAAATCTCACCATTCCTTCTTGCAAAGCCTTCTGAATTGTGTTCCTGAAAACAATACAGCTATTGGTATTATGAGAAAATGAATTATGTCACTTACAGTATTTCTTGCCCTGCAACTCCTCTGGACTTGGGACTTTGTGACCGAAAGGTAAATGGATCTGTTTGTCCTGGACCATCTTATCAAAGATTTGCTCAGCTTTTGATACGTCGAATGTATAAGTGGATGGCCCCACCAGAGAAACCTCTTCCTTCCCATTGCCAGGTTTTAAAAAAGGACAAGTATACGATGCACCTTTATTAATTTTATCGCCATCACCTCGATCAGCTGTTCTTCCTCGCTATTCATAACATCGTCCACAACTAATATCATGGTTATTAGAGAACTTAACATACTGCTTCTTCTTCTTTTCCTTGATCATTTTCTCTATTCTGACGGCATGAGATAATAAGCGGGACAAATAAAAAAAGTTCTGAAGAATGAGATGCTCTTTGAGTTGCGGATGCATTCTGCTGATGGCTATTCTGGCACACTCAATTTCTGACAGTTGAGTGGCACATTTGGCCTTAATTTTTTGAAAACACTCAATAAATTCTGCTACACTTTCGGATGACTTCTATTTGATCGCCAGGAGATCTGCTATGGTAACCTCAGGTGCTGATTTGAAGAAACACTCATGAAAAATTCATTCCATGTTTACCCATGAATACACAGAACTAAGCATCAGATTTGCATACCAAGTCACCCCTGTTAAAGACAAAGAAAATAATTGCAATTTATGCCAGTCACTGTTCCTGAATTCTCCGCATTGCGCCATGAACCTCCCTATATGTTCTATGGTTGACTTGTTGTCATCTCCAGAGAATGTGAAAAACTCAAGCAACTTAAACCCTCGAGGTAACACTGCTATAGAATCCACTCATTCGGGATAAGGTTTCTGATAAACTAGCCGATCCCTGACTTGTCGTTACAATGCTTTCGTCATTGCATTGACGTCGGCTAATGGTGCTTGGCTGTTGATTCAGCATTGGGGGGGGGGGGGGGGGGACTTAGCATAATTGGCTAAGAAACCTGTCTTGGGAATAAGGCTATCTCAGGGTATCCTGCTCCCTGCATCGGATAAACTGTCACCGTGGCAGGATATGTGGAAAGGATAGTTGTAGCGTAGCTCAGTGGCCCTCTATACGAGAAACAAACACTTCTGTTAGGAGTTGTCGTTTGGTCATAAGATACTTGCATCCCTATTGGTGCCTGGACCCTCTTGACCAGGTATGGTGGGGTTTTTCTTAGGAAAGGCTCTGCAGGAACCATGCCTTATGCAGCTAATCCTAAACTCCCTTGGTGCCCCCCAGGTGTCGGACATGACGGCTCCCTACGCAACCATTGTACTGACCTATAGGATGGTGCACCAATGGTTGAGGCAGGAGGATACATAACTGCCTGAGGTATCCCATGAGCATTTTGCCTTTGTTCAAAATTATGGAGCTCGTTCTAAAGTAATGGCTGAAACACTGTGACAAATTGGAAAATAATGCTCTAAATGAGTTCACCTATACATTGCTCAATGGCCTGTCGTACAGCAGTTAAGGACGTGGGTGTCAACTGAGACACCTAGGGGGTTGACGAGGACTGTGCTCCCTATTGCTCAGGAAGGGTGACCTGAGCATTACTGAACATCATCGCTGTAGAATCAAAAGTTTCCCGTAAAATTCGAACTGTAGGCCGATCGGATGAATCCGATAAAGGCCTTGAGGACTGCTACTGAGGATTTGACATAATGCGTCCTAAGCGCAACTGCATGCAACAACTACATTTGGTCTCACTAGGCGTGCCAATTTCTGTTACCGTACAAAAGGGGAACCAATGAAACTGGTGATCGGCTACCCCTCCGATGAATATAAACAGTCCGATGGAAGAATGAATGTGAGAGTTGGACCTTTTAAGAGATATGGGTTTCTTAAACTTACTATAAAAAGGTCCAAAAATGTAGGAATATTGCATGCAAAAGTCAATAAGGACTGGAATCAGTGTATTTCAATTGATTTTAACAAAAAAGAATACAAAAGTATTGGAATTTAAAACCAAAGTAAAATGCAATGAAAAGCTGGTAATAAAGAAATAAGGAAAGCTTCTGAAAACAAATCAAAGCTGTAAATAAAGATAAAGATAAAGAAAATGCAGAATAAAATGGGAATTGAAAATTAGAAATTGGCAGTCTTGTAGGTGTGTTTGTTGGGTTGTCCTTAGTTTTGAGAATCCTTGTCTGTTTTATGCTTGTTGTGGCGTTGTAACCGACTATCTGTACGTGGAGAAAATCTCGCTTCATGGCCCATCTTTAGCGATTAGGAATAGTAGTGCTTTACCGATCGTACCGAGATATGGGGGTGATGACTCATCGGCTCCTGATTCCAATATTGACCGGGTACATCGGCTGAAGAATTCTTGACGTCATCATCAGCTTGGCAAATTTCCTATCGGCTTCGACTCAAAGTTACCGTTGTAACGGATCGGCTAAAGTTGACGTCAACAACTTTAAATACAATAGGTTTGTTAATGGGAATTCATATGAGCGACATTAGGAATAAACATAGCGAATCTTAGAAAAATACATAGGTAGTAGTAGAAAAGTCTCAATCTTGGTGAAGACCAAATATGGTATAGAAACTCAAAGACAGTGGCAAACAAGATTTCCAACGTTTCTATGTAGCTTCTAATAGCATTAAATCACAAAAACCAGCAAAATGGTGTGCAATAAATCATCTAACGGAGTAGCTAAAATCACAGAGAGTAGAAAGAGTGCTAATTGAACAGCAGTAATGACAGTAGGTAGAGGCAGCACTCAAAGATGGACCTAAGAATTAATAGTCTCTCTCTAGCTTTCTCTCTCTGACATCACCCCCCCCCCCCAAAAAAAAGGACAAATGCTTATTAAAATAAACCGAAATGGAGCCATCGCTAGGATGTCTTAGCTATGGCATCTCATCTTGACCATAAAATTATCTATTCCATTCGTTTTCAAAATACTTGTTCATAAAGAACTTTACACACAGATTAAGAGTATTTAAAATAATATTATAATTTAGATAAAATTTATATTTTATCCATATTAAAAATACAATAGTTATTGATTGGTGAAAATTCTCAAGAAATAAAAAGAAAAAAGAATTTTGAAAAGTTGTATAGTTGACTTATAATAAATAGGGATAAAATAGGAATAAACTAATCATTAGATTTAGAAATATATATATAAACATCTATTTTGAAACAAAGTCAAAAAATTTTATAAATAAATATTTTGAAACAGAAAGAATAGTAATTTAGGCTTGATAAGTTGTGTAGTTGCAAATTCCGAAAAAAAAGATGCATAACAAACTGATCGCATTCGATAAAGGATTGAGTGACACATATCTAACTTATTAATTTTTTAATTTTTTTTTTCTAATTTAGTTCTATATACGGCCGCTCACTTTCAATAACATCTCTTTCTCTCTCTCAGCTCTTCCACAACTAGTTCATCGTTGTCCTTTTTTTTTTTTTTTTTTTGTCAAACCTTTGATCCCGTTTGTAACACTACTTTGACTTCTCTCTTCCATTTCCTATCACCCCAACACACTAATAGGGGCCTCTCACTTCTTTTCTTCCTTTATGCTCTCTTTTCTACACCCTATCTCTCACCTGCTACATTTTTCTCCCATCCACACCACTAGAACCAAACATTAATATGCTTTCTATTTCTACATTGCTAACTCCTCTTGTCCCAATTTTCACCACCATGACCCTTGAACCCCCCTCCTCCTTGAATCTAAAAAGATTTTTTTAAGCCTAGGTTTGATTAGTAGTTTTGTAGAATGCAATTATGGACAATTTGATGTTTTGCTCAATCTTAGCAACAAAATTATCACAAGTTCTCCAAATTTATTTTGTGATAAAATTATTATTGTTGTTTTTTTGGTTGTTTCTAAGTTCCTTAAAAAAGAGAAAAAAGATCATGTTTGACTACCTTTGCAACGAGGGCAATCGAATTAAGGCACCGATTAACACCTCCTCGCAACCAATTGATTATCTTATAATAGTTTGACATGTCGTATATTAATAATTCAAGAAGGAGAATTCAATTATGGATTGATACTTTTTTTTTTACCACCAATTATGCATAGATTATGGTGGGATACTCTCATCAATCAAGGTATTGTTCAATAAATAGCTTATTTTGAAAATAGTTTAAAAATAAACAATTTTATGGCTATTTAATGAGTAATTATATAAAGACCCTTCATTTATCGATTTATTTAATTTTTATCCTCTAATTAAAAAATTATAAAATAATTTTTCAAATTTTCTAATCGTCTGAATCTTATCATTTCATTTAACCAAATAAAAATTTTATTAAATTTTAAGAATATTTCTAAAATTTCATATTTTTATTAAAAATTTCATATTTTTTATTTTTATTCATTTTAAAATATTTTCTTTTATGTTTATTTTTTATCTTTTTCTTTTTTTCTTCTTCCAATTTCCTCTTTCCCTTCTTGTTCTTAGTTGACACTGCTATTCCACTTCTACCGGAATTGGAGAAACTTAGTTCTCCAATTTGCAAAAATTTAGTTGCTGGATCAATTCTTTTAGCCCATTCAAACACCACTAATGTCATCCGCAAAGATTGAAATCTTGAACCCACCATCTCCCATCAAGAGTTTAATACTACCATTTTCTTCCTCATCTTCGTCTTTTCTAATTTTTCTCTTCTTTTTCATTTTCCCTGCCGCTGGAGTGCATTTGTTGATGCTGCCGTACACATGCATAGGCGACAGAAGGAGAGCAAATTGTAGAAAAGTTGACTTGAAACAACCCCTTCAGAGGTCAGAAAAAGGCTCAAACCCAAGATGATCAACGAGGTAGCGATTTGTCAACGAGCCCCGACGGTCGCACGAGTGGGTTTTGGCCGAAAACAGTTGCCTACGAATTGGGTCTGGTTTGGATTTCAGAGCCATGGCATCTATTCCACCATTGTCACCACTGCAACTTCATGGATTTGCGCATATCTTTGAACAATCAAGACGGATCTCTCAATTATTATTATTATTATTATTATTATTATTATTATTTGGTTCAAAACAAAAAAAAAAAAATGCTTTCTAGATAGAACAACAATCCTATTCACTCGAAAACGTACCCAACAGAATGGACTCGATTGGGCTATTTAGCCTATCTCAGTTATGTTCTACTCTAAAAAACTGTGGTTATTGAGATTGGTATAGATTTTGGAGACAAGGTTAGGTTTTGGGGATGATTTGAAGATGCCGTTTAGAGTTCAAGATGTTCTTCCGGTGCTACCTGGGCAAATTTCATAGCTGGTGCTCAATAAAATCCACAATACTATAGATGTGTTGCCGTTTTATGTTGGATCACTGGATTTTGATAATGGGTCCGTTGGATGGAAAGGCGGTTGCTTTTTCTTAGAACAAAGCCTAGGTTAGGTTCACCAACTTCGGTGATTGTGAGATTGGTGGTGCCATTTGTTTATCGGTTAGTTTGTTACTTTCAGCTTAATCATTACAAATGAGGAGGAAGAAGAAAGGGGAAGGAAAAAAATATAAAATAAATGAATTTTTAAAAAAAGAAAATAATATAATTTTAATTAAAATTTAAAATTATCGAAATATCTTTAAAAATTAATAAAATTGTGAATTCACTTATTGTCAATTGACGGAAGAGTAAAAGTTGAATGATTAGAAAATTTGAAAAACTATTTTATATTTTTTTTATTAGAGGGCAAATACCGGACAAACATTTATTTTTTAAATTATAATTTTTGTAGAATAGAAGTAAGAGAAATAAAAAATAAGATCAAATTATTGAACTTATTTATTAATTTATACATACCTACCTACCTATTTATATACAAATAGGATAAATAATCTTAATAATCCTTAATTTTTTTTTTCAAAATCTAACATTTATTCTCGAATTAAAAAAAAACGATTTGGACTTACTCTTAAGTTATTATATAATCTAAATTTTGCCATTCCGTCAGTTGAGCAACCGTCAACTACAATTTTGTTAATCATGTGGCACGAACATGACATTCTATAAGGGTATTTAGGATATTTTATACTAATTTAAGTTAGCAATAGAGAGAATTAAGCATTGTAAAACGATTTAAATATTCTAAAAATGTCATGTGCGCATTACTTAACTAATGAGAGTCAATTATGAATTAACTAACGCAAGGGCAAGTTTTAAATAATATAATAATTTGAGGACAAGTAACAATCGTTTTTTTTTATTTGAAGGTAACAATATGATCATCAAAATTATTTACCTTAAAAAATAACACACACATATATATATATATATATATATATATATATATATATATATATGTATATATATAACACGAATGGTTCAAGGGCTTAGCATAGATCCCTAACAGGATATGAAAAACTATCAAAATTTATGCATAGGATGACCAAGGTGGCCTAAGAACAATAATAATTAATACCGATGAGAATAGAAAAAGAGACAAGAATAATAAATGATCTAACTTCTATAGAAAATTTGTTATGCTATCTTGCATAATGTAAATACAAATCAAGCCAACATGCCACTATTATAAGACGGAAATAGTAAGTTAATAACGTTCATTGTGTATGAACTGTTGAATGCCATCTCAGTCAACTTGATATTTAGGGATGGAAGCCTTGGAAATGTTCAATTTATTCCAGTTAGATTCATCAATATTAGAAGTGAGGTGATTCCGAAAGAGGAGTTGGTGATGATGGACTCACAGTATTAGGACTCTACTACTCCCTCCGTTTCAAAATATTTATTTATGAAACTTTTTTGTTTTGTTTCAAAATACTTATTCATGTATATATTTCTAAAACTAATTATTAGTTTCTTCCTATTTTACCCTCATTTATTCTAAATCAATTGCACAACTTTTCAAAATTCTTCTTTCTTCTTGCTTCTTTGAAATTTTCGTCAACCAATAACTATCATGTTTTTTAATATAAGTAAAATAGAAACTTTATCTAAATTGTTATATTATTTTTAACACCCTTAATCTGTATATAAAAAATTTCATGAACAAGTATTTTGAAACGGAGGGAGTATCAATTGTTTTTTAGATTTTGGTGAATTTAGAGTTGGTTAGGACTTTGACATTCATTTAATAAACTTTAACCTTATCTAGCAAAAATAAATAAATAAACTTTAACCTGTACAGAAAAAGTCGTTCTTATTGAATTGGTAGGGGCTTTCTTGTAACCTATGTCATAGTTATTGGCGCTTAGCCTATTTGACTTGGCACGTGAATAGATTTGGTTAACTTACAATATATTTAGTTGGGTGAAAAGACGGAGAAAAAGAGAGGGAGATATAAATTTGGATGTAAATAAATAATTTATATCGTTTGATTAAGAAAGAAAAATAGAGGGAAAGTAAATTACAAGAGAGAGAGTACCCCCTCCACATTAGTAAAACAGTCTATCCAAATTTAAACTGATTAGAACGTAAATCAAAATAATACTTGTCATTTACTTTCCTTCTACTCGAATCAAACAAAATAAAAGTAAATTAATATTTACTTCCTCTAATAGAAGTAAAAATACCCCTTCTTTTCCTCTTCCCCCTCCTCTTCTTTCTTTGTGAACCAAACATAGGGTTAGTCAAGACGAGAGCTTTATTTTGTTCATTAGAAATATATATCTGTTATAAAATTAGGGTAGTGTTAGAATAAAATCTACACACTACACACTAAGAAAATTCTAACTATTCTTTGCACAAGAATTTTTCTTCAAACTTCTCTCTTTCTTTCTCTCACAATTCTTTCTCCAATCTTTCTTTCACTAATCTTTCTTTCACAAAATGATGGTGTATTACAAGCTTAGAGCATAGCTCTATTTATAGAGCTCTAATTAGTGGAATACATCATGGCATACATCATCTTCAACTAATCTCAATTAATGGTGTATCCACTAAATGGTGGACATCCATAAAAATCTTCTAATAATTCACATAAATCCATAATTAGTAGAGCCTCCACTAATTAATGGAGATTCCAATAATTCATAACACTCCCCCTTGGATGTCCATCCATTACATAAAGAATATGCCTCGTTAAAACCTTACTAGATAAAAACTCAGTGGGAAAAAAAATCTAGTGAAGGAAAAAGAGTACACTATTCTATATGTCTGTTTATTACTCCCCCTGATGAGATGATTCCTTTAAATCTTTAAACCGATGCATACCGATTTTATATCTCAACTTCTCAAATGTTGCAGTCGGTAAAGTCTTTGTGAAAATATCTGCGAGGTTATCACATGATCGAATTTGTAGCACATCAATTTCACATTTCTTCTGGAGTTCATGAGTAAAGAAGAATTTTGGTGAAATATGTTTTGTCCGATCTCCTTTAATATATCCTCTTCGTAATTGAGCTATGCAAGCTGCATTGCCTTCATAAAGAGGAGTTGGAATATCTTTGATTGATGATAATCCACAACTTTCTCGGATATAATGAATCATGGATCTTAGCCATACACATTCTCGACTTGCTTCATGAATGGCTATAATTTCAGCATGATTTGAAGAAGTAGCTGCTATAGATTGTTCCGTAGAACGCCATGATATAGCAGTATTTCCACATGTAAATAGATAGCCCGTTTGAGAACGTGCTTTATGTGGATCAGATAAATAACCAGCATCTTGGAGATATCGAAGGACTTGTTTAATTCCATTCCAATGTCGTCGTGTTGGTGAATAACTAAATCTTGCTGGTCATTTTTAAATCCCACTTTCAATAAATATTCACTAAGACGTGTGAACCACATGCGCCCAGATTGCTTCAGGCCATATAATGATTTCTGCAACTTGAAGGAGTAATTTTCACGAGAATAATGTTTATATGCTTCAGGCATATGAAATCCTTCGGGGATTTTCATGTAAACATCATTTTCTAAATTTCCATACAAGTAAGCAGTGACAACATCTAATAGGCTCATATCTATCTTTTCATGTACTGCCAAACTGATAAGATATCGGAGTGTAATAGCATCAATAACAGGAGAATAAGTTTCATCATAATCAATACTTGGTCTTTGTGAAAAACCTTGGGCTACTAATCGCGCTTTATATGGAACGATTTCACTCTTTTCATTGCGCTTTCGCACAAATATCCATTTGTAGCCAACAGGTTTTACACCTTCTGGTGTTCAGACTGCAGGTCTGAAGACTTCACGTTTTGTCAGTGCATTTAACTCCGATTGAATCGCATCTTTCCATTGCAGCCAATCTTTTCTATGCCGACATTCATCAACTGATATTGGTTCAGGATCATCATTATCCTGTGTAACATCAAGAGATATATTGTACGCAAATATATTATCAATAACAGTTTCTATTCGATTCCAACTTCTATCAGAAGTGGTATAATTGATAGAAATTTCAGTGTTACTTTCATTTATGTCTGGTTCTTTGTCATAAGTTTTCTCTTGGTCTTTATCATTCTTTGCTTTAATATGATCATTTGGACCATTAATCCTCTCTTCTTTCGAGGATTTTTATCTTTAGAACTAAGAGGTCGGCCATGCTTCTGGCATGCTTTTGGCTCAGCAGCTATATGCAAAATCTTTTGTTCTATTGGAACTTCAATTAGAATAGGAGCATTTATAGCTGGCATATGCAATTTTGTTACTCTTCTAGAGTCAACAAAAGCGTCTGACATTTGATTTGCAATGCTTTACAAATGAATTATCTTTTTAACTTCAAGTTCACACGCGCTTGTATGCAGATCAAGATAATTTAATGATGTTATCCAATCACGATCTTTCTTGTACTGTTTCTGTTCTCCCCCTAATTTAGGGCATAATGATTTCACAAGAGAATAAGAAAAGAAATATAAAAAAATGATGACAAGCAGAAAATGCCAAGAAAAATATCTCTTTTTTTTTTTCACTCTTCCCGGTACCGACTTTTCCTCTTCCTCTCTTGTCTTTTCTTCTCCTCCGACCCTCTACCTACCATCTACCTCTTATTCTTCCTCATACATATATATATATATATATATATATATATATGTATCGATACATATCTCAATTATCAGTCATTAGTAAGCATAAAAAACAAAAATCACAAAAAAGATATGGAGACTCGTAATTCATTTGAGACATGGTCAAATTTTGACTCGGTTTCTGCAGCAGATATTGATGTATTTTTCTTTCCAAACCAACCGCTTCTGCCTAATTCAAACACAGAAGATTTTGATATGTTTTCCTTTCCAAACCAACCACTTCCTCCTAATTTCAGGTGAGATACCTTTAAGGGCTTCCATTTGTTTTTAGTGTGCTTGATAATGAAATTAAACTCTCTTTTGGTTTGTTTTTGATGTAAATCAGTGGAAGTTTTGAACATACTGCTTTGGACCAAGTTGATTTGCCCCTACAAGAGACTGCTTTTGATACTGTTCCTCTTGATGCTATTCCTTTGAATGAGGATATGCTTGTGCATGATCCATTCTACTCTCTAATGGATTTTGAACAAAGCTAGAATATGATTCCAGGTTATTATACATTTAAACATGGATTTTGAATGGTATTACCTTTACTGATATTATTTTCTTTTTCTAGGAGAAATAATGAGTGGTCTTGGCAACGAAGTCGGAGTAAGTACTCATGAAATGTATAATATCGAAGTTCAAGATATTATTGCAAATAAAATTCCTGGGGAGAAGAAGATAATTAAGAGGCAGAGAAAGAAGAAGAGCAATAACTCCCAGACACTATCAAGAGAAATAATTTCGCAATACTTTTACCTACCAATCAAGAGCGCAGCCAAAGAACTGAATATTGGCATAACCAGTCTCAAGAAAAGATGTAGGGAGTTAGGAATTCGTCGATGGCCTCACGGGAAGTTGGTGAGCTTGGAGACCATAATTAAGAATGTTCGAGTTCTCTCTCATACATACTTATAATTTGCAAGTATGAAACTATGAAAGATTTATAAGTAAATAACCGATGATATCACTTCGATTTACGGGAGATGCAAAATAAAGAAGAAGGAGGACATATGGGTGAGAAGAAGTTGAAAGAAGCCATTGCGATGCTTGGAATGTGAAAAACGAGTTGGTGGAAGAAAGTCCTAATACGCGGTTAGAGGACCAAACACAGAAATTGAGACAAGCATGCTTCAAGGCCAAATATAATAAGAAATTTAATTATAATAAACTTAAGGGGATCATAAAATCCCAAGACTCATTTCGCGATAATTTTACGGCTAATTCTGCTGCTAGTCTCGATCTTTGGCTCAAAGGGAAAGAAAAGGAGGAGGATGTCGAAAAAGAGGAGTTGAAGTCCATAATTACTAATTGTTTGTCTTCCTCTAATGTAAATATTGAAAAAGAACAATTACAAACCTTCATCTTAAATTTGTCGGCTCAATTACAAAAGAGCAACTATAAGCATGTATCCTCAAGTTCATATGAACACTAGTGATATGAATAAAAGATGTGATGCTTATTATTAATGGAAATATCTTTTTCCCTTATTATCTTTTTTGTTCCACTTCGGGTGGCAGTATTTCTCGTGATAAGGGAAATATCGAGTGTGTCCATGACCATAACCACGGCCACTTGCCACAACTACGACTATAACGATGGCTTACTGCTGGAGCCAACGACATTCACTTCAGGAGTCTTTGTTGAGCGAGTTCATACGGCTTCATGATTTCTCAATAATAACTCATGTTAAATTTTTCAATTTGGGATACCATTTTTCTCGATATTATTCTTGTAGAACATGAAAAGTGGAGAATGTCTTCTCCAATATAACTTCATCGATAACTTTTTCTCTGTAAAATTTTTAACTAAGATGTAGTTTTATACATCACGGAGTTCACGGTTTTACAATCTTGCAACTTCAGGTGCAACCATTCATACCGTGCAGTGGGTAGTACGACTATCTTCAGGTGGTCAAATCTTTCTTTTTATCCACATGACATATGGATCTCCTTTTTTTTTTTTTAGCATTTAGATGCATTTATGTATGACATATAATTTTTTTTCCGAAATATCAAGGGCTACAAATTCGAATTTAGCGAGATCAATAAATGCGTACTGTCTTCTGGCTTTAATAACAGTAGAGACTCGTGCTGATAACGTGTTATAAAATTAGGGTAGTGTTAGAATAAAATCTACACACTACACACTAAGAAAATTCAAACTATTCTTTGCACAAGAATTTCTCTTCAAACTTCTCTCTTTCTTTCTCTCACAATTCTTTCTCCAATCTTTCTTTCACTAATCTTTCTTTCACAAAATGATGGTGTATTACAAGCTTAGAGCATAGCTCTATTTATAGAGCTCTAATTAGTGGAATACATTATGTCATACATCATCTTCAACTAATCTCAATTAATGGTGTCTCCACTAAATGGTGGACATCTATAAAAATCTTCTAATAATTCACATAAATCCATAATTAGTGGAGCCTCCACTAATTAATGGAGATTCCAATAATTCATAACAATATCTAAGCAAAATTTCAATATTTTCCACCGTATATATATATCGAAAGCATCTTTTTAAATTGTTTTCCCACTTTTTGTTGTTATCCTCCGGAGATTGACCCTTCCCCGAGTCAGTCCAGTCAAAAAGGGGAGAGCCCGCTGTCTAGACTGCATTTCGGGAGTTTGAACACCATCCCATTTCAACCAAAAATACAACCCTGTCAATGACCTTAACGGCCTTCCTTCTTTATGAGTGGAAACCCAATCCCATTTTGTCTTTTTTTTTTTTTTTTGCATAATGCATAATAAAAAAGACACCCTCTTGTTCAATACCCAAACTCTAGTAAGTAGCTTATCCTGTCGAGAGGAACCATCCCTACCGGATTGGACATGTAACGTGTCTTCTCCGCTTGAGAGGGAAAGACGGCTGCTCTGTGAACAACCCTAGATGCTGCTCCTCTCCGATCTAAGTCCTCTCTCTAGTAAAAAATAGTGTTTTTTTAATCAAGATGGATCGACAGGCTTTCCAAACCTACTGGTCTCTTCCTCGAACCTAGCATTGCTGCTTGGGCCATCACCTTGATATGATGCACACTCGGTAAGGTCTTACCATTCCTGCTTCAATATCCATATTCTGGGGAAGGAAAGGTGGGGCTTTCTTCCCATTAGTAGTTAAGCTCTTAGAGGAGTGATTGGTTAATGTGTGTAGGCTTGGGAGGCAACATGGTGCACTTCGCTTTGGCTTTAAAGGGCTATCCTAATCTTTAATTACGTATAGAAGGATGTCTGTAACTTGAACTTTGCTTAAGTTCTTTCTTTTCTCTTCATTCAATAAGACTAAGTTGAATCGATAAGCCAAGGACCAATGAGATTACCATGTGTAGTCCGAAGAATGGACAGATTTTCCTTCAATAACCGATGAGCGAAGCTTACACCCGGGGCTTGGCAGCTTCATTGACAGTTTTCTTGAGAAAAACCAATTCCCGATGCATGGGAAAAATGCTGGTTGAAGCCCCCGAATAGGAACCTATCGAACGGGAATTAGTAGTAGTGCTGCTTGCTATAAATATCTTTTGGAGAAAACGGACGTCAGAATAAATTTTGAATTATGAAAATTCTTTGATGGACGGATAACAACAAAAAGTGGGAAAACGATTTAAAAAGATGCTTTCGAAGTATATATATGATGGATTGACTCACCAATTGTGCTACTGGATTAGTTTGCAAGTAAGACATCACGTGGAATTATATTATTATTATTATTACATTCTAAATAAAATAAATATGCTAAAAGGAAAAATTAAGTACATATCCTGATGAAAGTATATAACCAACCCTTCTTCAATTACTCATTAACCTTAGTTTGTGATTTTTCTTATTTTTTCTTGTTCTTTATATTTGACTTTTACACGAGGAGTCATATTATTTGTTGAAATTGCATAATTAATGAAGTATGAATATAATAATACTAAATATAGATTAATGTCATCAATTTACCAATGCATTTTTAATATTTCCTTAATTTTCTTCTGACATTCCCAAATTCTCTTATTTTCATTCTTCAAACTCTCTATTCAGTTTTATACACACAGATAGAACTTGGAAAATTTAACATAAAAAACCCTTAATATCTAATCAGTTGTAATTATATATATATATATATATATATATATATATATATATATTATTGCTATCAAAATAGAGAGCCGACGCAAACGGGGATCGGCTTCGTATCCAATAAACACAAACGATCTGATATGGCGTAATAGAAAATGGTATCAGATCTTTTTTGAATCAGGGACCGGGTTCCTTGAACTTATTATAGAAAGGGTTCAAGAAAATCAGTTGAGAATGCTAAACGGAAGGACTTTTATGGGAAAATGGAATAATACTTGTATTAACCTGCTTAATGGAAGGTACAGAAAAAGTCTGATATTGAAAAATACGAATAGGAAGCTGTAAGAAAAACTGTAAACAAAGCTTGTAAAGAAAAGTTATAACAAAGTAGTAAGAAAGCCGTAAGGAATAGAGATCCTAGACTAGAAAGTTGTAAATGATGACGAAGTAAAAGAAATCGAAATTGAATATTGCTGGTTGATAGTTTGATTGTCTTGTCCAGTTCTGGGTGATGCTCTTCATTTTATACTTGCTGCAAACGAGCCACTAATAGATCGTGGAGTTTCTTCCGGCCAAAGAATGCTCCCACTGGTCGTGCAGGATTCTTGCGCCGAAAGATCAGGAATCTGTTTTCCTTCTTATCGGCTCCGTGGTGCCGATGTTGACCATGGCTATCGACTGCTTGAACGGTTGACTTTATCGGCTCGTCCCAATTTATTCAATCGGTATTGGTTCAAAGTAACCGTTGCGTCGGCTCGGCAGAGTTGACGTCAACACATGCCCCCCCGAGTCCCGTTGTTTTGGCAGACGCGAGTCAGCGAAACGATGGGAATTGTATAACTATTAATGGCAGCCGTTCTTTTTCTGACAAAATCGAAACGTCCCGAACGTTGTGGAATCATTGTGACGCCTCGGCCTTAGAACTTGCGAACGGCTCAATCTCAAACTTCCTTATAAATTGCAGTGGTCCCCAATTGGAACTCCTTACTTCTTACGAATTCTATCTCCTTCAGAATTCTACTGCTTGAGCAATTCATTGATCTTTTATCTTCTTGCCCTAATTCCCTGCAAACTGTAAGTTTCCTTTCGGCAAAAACAACGTCGCAATGGCAACCCCTACCGATAAGAATATTCTGTCCCTGGTCCAAGCCGATGTCAGACTGTTTGCCTTGGGCCCGCGTCTCCTGCCTGCAGAGGTTACCGCTGAACACCTACAGTTTATCCTGCCGGCTGGTTTCACATTCCCTTTGCAACAGGATACTTTCACAACCGCCAATCTTCCCTCTTCTTTTCGCCATTGGCCCCGCAAACTCAAGAATTACAGAGAATGGCGAGACTGCTGCCACGCCTAATTTGGGGCTATCTGGGCGCAATGGGGAATTTCGGACGCCATTATGATGATCGACTTTGAGATGGCATTTAACTGCAATCTGTTTGCCGTCGTTTTACCTTTTTGGTCCTCGGCGATAAACGGCTTCATCTTCCCGCACGGGATGTTTTCCCCTACTATTCTCGACATCTGCACCATCCTCAGCTTTCGATGCGAAGGCGATGAAATTTCGAAACTTCATGACGAGGAAAACTTACCAGCCGTTGAGGCTCGTTTAGACAAGGCCTCCTCTTCATACAACAACTTTATCAGCGCTCAACGAGGAGTGGAGGACACTCCTTCAAACCAAGAACAAGCGGCCTTCCTATGGCTTTAGCTATGTAAGTATGTCATCTGCTCCCACTCTGTCGGCGTCAGCAATGAGTACCGGTATTATGTATCGGCTCTCTTACGGAGTAAAAGGCGCTACAACCTTGCCTCTTTGATCCTTGGTCTACCGCACCATTAACCAACTGATGGCTACTCTTGCCATTGGGGAAGATCCTACTAATCTTGGGGGTCCACTATGGATTGCCCAACTCTGGCTGTATTAGTATTTGCCCAACTTCGGCGTCAGTCAACTTGTGGGTACCCAGGCGGACTCTACTAAACGGGCGACTGGCTATCAGCTACTTCGAGTTCCTGTAAACACTGCTTCTGGTGAAACCATCGTCTCGTACCTTTACCGATGTCGAGACTTCCATGGTGCTATCTTCTTTCCGTATGCGGCTCGCCAAGAGGGCCCCCTTTGGCTGAAACATCTGTCGGAAAGCCCCGAGGCAACCCAAAAAACTCTCTGGGTCCGAATTCTGTGCTTTCGGGAAATTCTTCTAGGGGCTAAGCCTGGAGCCCGAAGTGCTAAAACCTCCTGTGAGAGGTACAACCCCCACTGCTTTTCCCACCAGTTTGGGCTGATACAGGATATTCTGGCGGATTCGGGACACATCTCCCCCTTCTCTGTGAAACCGATGTTATTGGCTGAAGATGTGCAAACTTTAGCTGAACGCACTCAGGCCATTTTGAGGTCCTTTGTGTTTAACTCCTTCCAGGTGGTGCTGCAGACTTCCCCGAATTTCGACTTGTGGTGGAGGCTACTGAGCGGGGCCCTATTTTCTGCCCCCATAGGCGTCTGGCTCCTGCCAATTCCTGGGCCGGCCGCCTCTTTGCCTGAATCGTCATCTGCTAAAAAGGAAAAACAGGTAAACCACCCTGTAAGTCTGTAATAATGTCGATCTTACATACTCTCTTGGTGCAGAAAACCTCTGCTGCTGCTTCTGCTGCCCTGGAAGAAGAGGAAGAAGAGATCGAGATCCCGCCCCTGCTTCGTCGATCAAAGAGGAAACAGGAAATACTGACTCCTTCTGTTTCCAAGGTTTGCTTCTGGCAATTCTTATTTTGTTCGGTTCCTCCAATGTTTAATTTTTGTCTAATGGCGTCATCCTTTCTGCAGAGACGCAAACAAGGGATAAACCGTCCCGTTATCATCGACACTTCTTCTAACTCGGAGGAGGATATACCGCTCCGAACTTTAGCCGAAAGGGCGGTTGAAAGGACTGCTCATCCGACGGTAGATACCCTGTTGGTGGAGGCTACGGCTCCTCCTTCCGCGACCGACGTATCGGCCTCCTTACCCGCGGCAACCCTTCCGTCGGCTGAGCTTCCGACTTCTGAAAGTCTTTCCTCTATCCTGCAAAGGCCTGAAAAACAATCAGTGGCCGTAGATGTCGAGACAACGGTGCCTCCCCCTAACCAGGGAACTGGAGCAACTACTGCTTCCCTGCCGATGCTGACATTAGCTTCGGCCCTGGACTTCCTTGATGGCCTCCTCGGGACTTCCCTGCCTACTGAGAGGGCCACTCTGGACAATGTTAGTTAAGACCTTCTGCGGATTGTTCAGTCGGCCGACCCCGACATGCCCCCTGTACTTCGGGACCTGGCAATTGGATGTCTGGGGCAAGTGCACTTCACTGGTCGCTTCTTGTTTGATACGCAGCGCCGTCGGGATGAAGCGCACGACCAGTTAGAGCTTCTGAAGCTGCATCGAGAAAACGCAGCATTTGCAGAAAAAGATTGTCGGGAATCACGGGTCAACTTATCCTTCTGCAAGCTGACATTGCGGAGGGCAAAGGGAAGATTGAATGGCTCGAACGCCAGATATCTGAACTCCAGGAAGAACTTGCCTCTGAGAAAAAGGCCTTGGAGCAGTGGCTTGTGTCAGAGAAAGGGCTTCAGGAGACAGTCCAGGCCATTGATGACTCCCTTTTTCAGCATAATGACGAACGGCTAATACTGGAGGCAGAAGAAGAACTGCTTGAGACTGAATTATCGAACTCAACCATCCTGTTGAACGAGATGAGGTCCGGGTGGGACCACTTTGTGGCTAAGCTGAAAAAGGCTTTACACCCTTCGCCTTCTGACAAAGTAGGCCCTTCCAGGACTTAAGCTGAAGACACTACCCCTTTGGTGGCCGAAACAGGGGTTCAAGAGATGTTTGCTGAAGAGGTGGTCCGGGCTTCTGAAAGAGGAGCAGAAATGGAGGCTGAGAGGGCTAAAGAAGAATTCCCCGTTCCTGATCCGTAGCCAACGGAAGCTGCCATGATGTCTAGTCAAGCGCCCATCGAGTCAGCAGATCCAAATTGGCTAGCGATTATTCCTTATCAGCCAGCACTATTACCCCTTCCCCTTTTCGATGATAGCTAACTTCTCTTGTAATGGTACTTACGGCTATTTGATCGGCCTCTTGTGATTAGTTCAAAATATCAAGCTAACAAGTTTTGCTCAAAAGGCTTTTCTCTTTCTTTTTCTTCTCTTTTTTTTTTTTTTTAACTCGCTAGTCCCTTCCCAGAACGTCGGATAGTACCGGTTTAAAAACTTACCATTAATCGCTTTACCTGCCTCCTTTCCATCGGGTGTCATTATGCGATAAGCTCCTCCATCAAGAACTTGCGTTACTAAGAAGGGACCTTCCCAGGATGCGGACCACTTACCATACTTCGGATCTTTTGGAGCAGTGGGGAGAATAGTCTTCCATACCATATCTCCTTCTTGAAAACTTCTTTCTCGAACTTTCCGATTGTACGCCCTTGCCACCTTCTCCTTGTGTTGTTTTATATTCTCCAAAGCAACCCAACGGTCTATCTCAACTTGGTCTAGGCTTAAGGCCAAAGCTAACTGGTAATCTTCAGTTGTTAGACCATGCTGGTAGGCTATCCGGGCCGACTGCAATGATATCTCAATAGGTAACACAGTATCCTGCCCATAAGTTAGTCTAAACGGAGTGAACTCAGTTGCAGTTTTAGCAGCATTTCGATGGGCCCATAATACTTCCTACAACGTCTCATGCCATCTTTTTGGATTGTCTTCTACTGCCTTGCGGATCATGCCGATTAAGGTTTTGTTTGTTGCCTCTGCTTGTCCGTTGGCTTGTGCATAATAAGGAGAAGAGTGGAGCAACTTAACTTTAAACTGTGTTAGGAAATTACGTACCTGGTCCCCTGTAAACACTGTCCCTTGATCCGTTGTTATTATCTCTGGGATTCCAAAACAGAAGAGAATGCTTTGCTGGAGAAAGTTGATGACTGCTGTTTGTGTTACCTTGACCAATGGTTGCGCCTCTACCCACTTAGTGAAGTAATCTGTTGCCACCAATATGAATGTGTACCTTTTTGCTGAGGGTGGAAAATCTTTCCGATGATGTCCAAGGCCCATCCACGGAAAGGCCATGGCTTAATGATCAGATGTAATTCTGTGGAAGGAGTGTACAATAAAGGGTTATGCTTTTGGCAAGCTTTACAGCCAACCGCATAAGCATTACAATCTGTAATCATTGACGGCTAAAAGAAACCATGACGTTGAAGCATCCACTTTAGCTTTGGGCCCGCTTGATGTACTCCACATAAACTTTCGTGCACCTCTGCCATAGCCCGTAAGGCTTCCTCCTTAGAGAGACACTTTAAAAGGATTCCGGTGTGACTCCGCCGGAACAAACCATTGCCTACCAATGTAAAGCTGAGGGCTTTTCGTTTCACTTCTTGAGATGTTTGACCAGTCGAATTTCTTAAATAATCAATAATCTCCTGTCGCCCATCTTCCTGACACTCTGTCTCCGCTATCTGTTGGCACATTACTGCTTCCCTAAAACCTGAAGCTAGCTGAGCTAAATCGTTAGCACTTTGGTTTTTTGTCCTGGAAACATGAACTAGAGTGACCTCCAGGAAGTGCTGAAGTAGCCCTTTTACCTCCTGTAACTTACTCGAGAGCAACGGGTTAGCACATTTATAATATCCTATTACTTGTCGGATAACCACTTGTGAATCACCTACAATTCTGACTACTCAAGCTTCTAGTGTTTTCAGGATCCGCAATCCTAACAAAAGGGCATCATATTCCACCTGATTATTAGTTGTCCCCTTCTTTAACTCAAAGTAGACCTTGACCTGCTGTCCATTCGGAGATTCAAGGACCAGACCAATACCAGCCTTTTACTGGGTACTTGAGTCATTAAATTGTAAAATCCATGGTTTCAAAGAAATGTACCTCTGAGGCTTGTCTCCAGCTGTTTGTGGTATCTCCAGAGAAGGATGTTCAGCTAAAAAAATCTGCAACAGCTTGTCCTTTCACAGTCCTCAGTGGCACATAATTTAGAGAAAAAGCATGTAGTTTGACCGCCCATTTTATAAGCTGCCCATTCAGTAAAGGGCGATTCAACAAAAGTTTGATTAAATCTACCTTACATAGGTTATGTACCTCCCTAAATAACAAGTAATACTCTAGCTTTGTGCATGCATAGTGAAGAGATAAGCATAGCTTTTCAATAGGGGTGTACTTGGTCTCCATATCCGATAGATTTCGGCTAAGGTAGTATATCGCTTTTTCTATCCCTTGCTGGTCATCCTGAGTCAATAAACTGTCGATAGATCCTTCCGCAACTGATATATATAACTTCATGGGGGACTAGTCATGGGGAGGAGCTAACACCGGTGGATGTGATAAAGCTATCTTTATTTGCTCAAATGCCATCTGATGCTCAAGCTGCCAGATAAACTCTTGAGATAACTTTAAACGTAACAAGGAAGAAAATACCTTCTGTTTACCTGTAGCGTTTGCCAAAAAACGCCGTAAAAAATTTATCTTCCCCAAGAAATATTGTAGCTCTTTCTTCGTCTGAGGTGGTCTTGCTTGTAGAATATCTCGGGCCTTATTCTGATCTATTTCAATCCCCCTCTGGTGTACTAAGAATCCAAGGAAATTCCCAGCCGTAACTCCAAAGGCACATTTAGCCGGATTGATCTTCAAGTGGTGTTGACGCATCCGGGGGAATGCTTGTTCCAAATCAACTAAGTGTTGTAGGAACATAGGGGATTTTACGACTAAATCGTCTATGTAGACTTCCATAGTGTTGCCAATAAGGTCGTGAAAGATAAAGTTCATGGCCTGTTGAAAAGTGGCCCCAGCGTTTTTCAAACCAAATGGCACAACCACCCACTCGAATAAGCCGATAGACCCCGAGCAACGAAACGCTGTCTTGTGTGTGTCCTCTTCCGCTATGAATATTTGGTTATACCCTGAATAACCATCCATAAAGCTCAAAAATTGGTTACTCGCAGCAGAATCCACTAACATATTTGCCATTGGCATTACATACTCATCCTTCGGCGTGGTAAAGTTTACGTTTCTGAAGTCTATGTAGATATGTAGTTGACCGTTCTTCTTAATGACCGGCATAATGTTAGATATCCATTCTGTATATCGGCACGTACAGATGAACCCGCACCGGAGTAACCTTTCTACCTCCTCCTTGATCTTGGGTAGTAATGCAGGATTGAAACGTCTTGCAGGTTGTTTATGGGGCTTAAAACCTTCTTTCATAGGTAGGCGATGTTCCACAATACTTCGGTCCAAACCGGGCATTTCATGATAGTCCCACACAAAGCAATCTTTATACCTGCGGATCAGACAAGCTATCTTATCTCTTTGCTCGATAGTCAAATGTAAACTCACCTTGGCTGTTTTGTTCTCCCCTGCTTCTCTTATGTCGACTTCTATTAACGGATCTTGAGCAACGAAGCCAGGAGCTCGTCAGACCTCCGGATCTTCAGGTCGTAGTCCGCTTGGTTCCTCAGTGGTGATCAAATTATGGGCCATCGTTAGCTTAGCATATTGGCTTGGATCAAAAGTCGGATGATAAAACAAAGTTTTGTTCATGTGAATTTCGGCTGAAAACGGATTAGGATCGGTTGGGATTTGCTCTACCCGTTCTCCATCCCAGATCAGCATCATTTGGTGTAAAGTGGACGGTACGCAACGGTTTGCATGAATCCAGTCCCTGCCCAATAAAACGGAATAGGTTGGCTTTGCATCAATTATAAAAAAAACCGTTTTACAGGTTTTGGACCCGACTGTGACTTCATAAGTGATAACGCCTTCTGCCGCAGCTGCTTCTCCAGTGAAATTAACCATCTATACATCAGTAGGAGATAAATCCAACTTATCTTTTCCCAGCTGTTTCATGGTAGAGAAAGGCATTACGTTTAAAACAGCTCCACCATCAATAAAAACCCGGGTAAGTGGCTTGCCATTGACATGTGCCTTGATATAAGAGGCCTGAGGTGGTTGACATTTTGGGCTGTCGGAATAGGAAAGAGCATCCCCTCTGGGGGAAGTTGGACATCTACCAGCTCCACTGCGGCTCTTTCTTCTGCATGAAAATCCTCTTCCATGGATTCCTGATGAGAGGTAGCTCGAAAACTTGATGGCAATATGCTAAGCATATTTTAGCCATTATCAAGGGCTAGTTGTTCTTCAATCCAGGCATCAATCAGCTACCTTTGTTGTGCCTGCTTCCGCTGTTCCCTTCTTTTTTGGGATTTTGATAGCCGGGAACAACAGCCAGACAAAAATGTCTCCTTTTGGGAAACCTACACTGTTAGTTTCCCTTCTTTGCCATGAAAATGTGCTGCAAAAGAGGGAGGAGATAAACGGGTAAACACTGACGGTTTACCATCCAATCTCTGGAATGCTTGCTCTATCCCCTCAGGCTTGTTGTTTCCAGTATGCTCTTGTTGTTTCCCACAAATTGTTTGCAGCTTGTGTGCATCAGCTAACGGAAATGGATCTGTGTCTACCAAAGTTTCTTCTTTTTTGTCTGCAAACTTCAATATTCCGTCCTGGATAGCCTTTTGAATGATGTTCCTGAAGACAATACAACTGTTAGTACTATGTGAGAAAGAGTTATGCCATTTACAATACCTTTTTCCTTTCAATTCTTCTGGGCTGGGGATCTTATGTCCATAAGCCAAACAAATCTGTTTATCTGCCACCAGTTGGTCGAAGATTTGTTCATCTTTTGAGACGTCAAATGAATAGGAGGGTCCTGATGTGGCAATTTCCTCATTTCATTTACCGGGCTTTAAGTGAGGATACGTATAGGATGCACCATTTACTAATTCCGCTGCCATCACCTCTATCGCCTACTCTTCATCTTCATCATTAGTGTCATCTATGACAGATATCATTGTCTGACCATGAGAGAACTTGACGGAACGCCTCTTCTCTTTCTCCTTGATCATCTTCTCTATTCTGACAGCATGAGATAATAGCCGGGAAAAATTTGAGAAGTCTTGGAGAATGAGTCGTTCTTTGAGCTGCGGATGCATCCTACTAATAGCAATTCTTGCGCATTCTGTTTCAGGAAACTGGATTGTACATTTGGACTTAGTTTGCCAGAAATATTCAATAAAATCCGCCACATCTTCTGATCCCTTTTGTCTTATGGCCAAAAGGTCCGCGATAGAAACTTCCGGTACCGGTTTAAAGAAGCGTTGGTGGAACATTCTCTCCATGTCAGCCCATGAGTATACAGAATTAGGAACTAGATTGGCATACCATGTGAAAGCTGCTCCTGTCAAAGATAACGAAAACAATTGTAACTTATGCCATTCATTGTTCCCCAACTCACCGCATTGTGCTGTGAATCTCCTGATATGTTCTATGGTGGACTTGTTGTATTCATCGAAAAATGTTGAAAACTCCAGCAGCTTGTAGCCTCGAGAAAGTACCGCCATGGAGTCCACCCACTCAGGGTAAGGTTTTTGGTATACGAGCCGATCCTGTGACTGTCGTCGGAATGTTTCCACTCCCATATCCACCGGCTGGTACGGCTGTTGAAACTGAGGTGAGGGAGTTATCATGACGGGTCTGGGACCCTGTTCTGTAGACGGCTCAATACTTCCAATCCCTTCCCCTGGGTTAGCCGTTGTGAGTACCGGATATGAAGGAGGGTAAGGAATAGAGTAATTCGGCTACCCCCCAAATGGCGGCATGTTTCCTCTAACCAGGTTCGGAACTGTTTCATACGTCGACGGTAACCCTGTCAACGGGACTGGACTTCTGCCTGAAAACATTTCTGTTGGCAACGTGTTTTGAGCCAACACTCTTGGAACTTAATACCCCCCGGAAGCAGGGAAACCCATTTCTCTTCGCAGGAGGTGCACTGAGCCATGAGAGGGTGCACCATCAGCCGATGGCACGGGGTATGTAGGTGCCATGTTTGTTCCTTGTGCATGGTACCCCGATGGCTGAACAATGGTTTGCGCATTTTGCCTCTGCGTAAATTGTTGAAACTCATTCTAAAGTAGGGGTCGAAAAATAGTAGCGAATTGTGGAATAAGTCCCTGTAAGAGCTCGCCAGTACATTGTTCCAGAGTATGTCGAATGGCCGTCAATGAGGTGGACATCGACTGAGATGCCGGTGGCGGGGGTAAGGCCCTTGCTCCACAGAAATACCCTGAGTACAGCTGGTAGTAGTAACTGAAGGGTCGAAGACTCCTCGGAGAGCACAAACTGGAGGTCGCTCAGATGTCTCCGGTGCTTGTGGCTGCTGTGAGTTGTTTGCCATTGTTCATCCTGACCGCAATAACATGCGAATACTAACCTCAAATCCCACTGGGCGGGCCAATCTGTGTTGCTGTCAAAATAGGGAGCCAATGCAAACGGGGATTAGCTTCGTATCCGATAAACATAAACGATCTGATATGGCGTAATAGAAAATGGTATCAGATCTTTTTTGAATCAGGGACCGGGTTCCTTGAACTTATTATAGAAAGGGTTCAAGAAAGTCAGTTGAGAATGCTAAACAGAAGGACTTTTCTGGGAAAATGGAATAATACTTGTATTAACCTACTTAATGGAAGGTACAGAAAAAGTCTGATATTGAAAAATATGAACAGGAAGCTGTAAGAAAAATTGTAAACAAAGCTTGTAAAGAAAAGCTATAACAAAGCAGTAAGAAAGCCGTAAGGAATAGAGATCCTAGACTAGAAAGCTGTAAATGATGACGAAGTAAAAGAAATCAAAATTGAATATTGCTGGTTGATAGTTTGATTGTCTTGTCCAGTTCTGGGTGATGCTCCTCATTTTATACTTTCTGCAAACGAGGCACTAACAGATTGTGGAGTTTCTTCCGGCCAAAGAATGCTCCCATCGGTTGTGCAGGATTCTTGCGCCGAAAAATCAGGAATCTGTTTTCCTTCTTATCGGCTCCATGGTGCCGATGTTGACCATGGCTATCGACTGCTTGAATGGTTGACTTTATCGGCTCGTCCCAATTTATTCAATTGGTATTGGTTCAAAGTAACCGTTGCGTCGGCTCGACAGAATTGACGTCAACACACACACATATATATATACTTCTTTTAACAATACTTCGCACTTCATATCATAGCCGCAAATCTTTTAATATTCATTTGATCATGCATAATAATAGTTTTCACTTCCTAATTTTGTCTTTTAAAACTTGACTTTAAAGTATCTAATTTAAGTTACTTACTCTAAAATGACAACACAATCAACGTCAACATATATATATATATATATTTATATTTATATACTTCTTTTAACAATACTTCGCACTTCATATCATAACCGCAAATCTTTTAATATTCATTTGATCATGCATAATAATAGTTTTCACTTCTTAATTTTGTCTTTTAAAACTTTACTTTAAAGTATCTAATTTAAGTTACCTACTCTAAAATGACAACACAATCAGGCGAAGCAATAGGAGAGAGTATAGCCAAAATAATATGATAAGAATCTAAACGTTTCAAGAGCAAACTTATTATTATTACTATTGTTTTGTCAAGAATTACTATCAATATAACAAGAGAAAAGGAGTTTGGGACTTCACAATTTGTTAATTCTAAATTATCCACCAATGTCATGCAAAGTTTATAAGAACATGTATATAAAAGTCACAAAAATTCTAGAAAATAAAAAATAGACAAATACTTAATAGCACATAAACTAAAGTAAACTAAAGTAAAGCCCATGGCCAAGATGTCCTACTCGTGGATCTCATCCTAAGCATAATATTGTCCAGCAATTTGGAGCACCTAAATTGTGTAGTTTCAAATTCGAGAAAAAAAAAAAGAAGAAGAAAAGATACATGGCAGATTGATTTTAATAAAGGATTGAGAATTACATGGCTAACAAGTTAGGTTTTCAAAACCAATTGATATATCTTGTAATATTTTGAAGTATCGTACATCGTTAATTCAAAAATATTAAAAGTTCAATCATAAACTAATATTTTTTTAACTACTTTAATTTAGGTGTTCGTGCGATTATAATGGGATAGTCTTACCAATAGAAGTATTGCTCGAGAAATGGTTTATTTTAGAAATAGTTCATAAATAAATAATTGTGTGACTGCTTAATGAGAAACCATATGCGATGCTTTATAATTTCTTTTACTTTCTTTATTAAAAGTTTGGTACAATGAAAGTAAGTAGAAATAGAAAAAGATTTTTTAAAGATCAAATTATTTAAAATTATTTATTTATATATACATCTATGCATACATAAATTTATTTATACTATACTATGTGTATAAATATATACATATATGAAAGCATATTATATGCTACATCCGTTTCACAATAAAAATCGTTTTGAGATTTATACACAAGAATTAAGGGTCCTAAATTTTACACAATTTTAAAACTAAACTTCAAAAAATACTCCTAATTAAATTTTTATTTACTTTGGTAATTAGAGAGAATTGTGTTATAATTAGTGGAAAGAAAGAGATTGTAAGGAGGGGTAGAAGTGTAAAAGAAGTAATAAATATTTATAAAACTTTTTAAAACGGCTTATATTGTGAAAAAATTTTTAAAATCTAAAACGATCTATATTGTGAAATAGAAGTAATATATTTAAACAGTTTTTTAAAAGCTATAGGAGGATCAAGGTGACTTGAGAGAGAAAAAAGGATTATTAACACTGGTGAGAATAGAAAAAAAAAGACATGAATTATAAACGATCTGACTTCTATAGAAAAATTGTTATGCTATCTTGCATAATGCAAATAACCAGGCCAACATGCTGCTATTGTAAGTAGGAAATAGTAAGCTAACGACATTTTTCATTGTTGGACGTTGTCTCTGTCAATTTGTCCACCTATGTTATGTACAAAATTTATGAAAATATGTTCAAAATTCACAAAAAGATTCTACAAATTAAAGGAAAATGGAACACTTAATAGCATGAAAACCAAAGTACACTTAAATGGAACATTGGATTGGATGTCTTGATCATGGGATTTCATTCTGATCATAAAATTATTTTGCAAATTTGGGACTGCTGATTTGTGCAATCCCAAATTCAAAAAGAAAAAAAAAAAAAAACCTCATTGTAGACTTAACTTAATAAGGGATTGGGCAAACAAGTTATATTTTCCATTCTTAAAAGTGTTCCAATGTCTTTTGCTATCTTTCTTTCTTTTTTTTCATATATCACAAATTATGAATTATCATTTAAATGAATATTATATGAACTCTTACTTCTACCTCTACTACCACAATCCTCTCGTTGTTTCCCTCCTCTCTCTCTCTCTCCAAACTAGATCATTGTCACCCTCTTCTTTGTCAAACTTTTAATTACCCTTGGCTATAATACCTTCTCCTCTCTCTCTTCTACACTTTATCACCTCCACACGAATACCATTCTTTGTATGCTTTCACTTCTTTTCTTTCTTGTAATTTTCTTTTCTAAATCATTTCTCTCGCTCGCTATATATTTTTATTGTCTTAAACTTATACTAACACTTTTTTTAACTTTCTATATTTTTTCTATCTTTATCATTAGAATCGAGTATTGATGTACTTTCTATTTCTACCTTACTAACTCTTTTTTTCTCTCTTGTAACTTTTCTTTCTATATCATTTTTTTTACTCGTTCTATATTCTTATAGTTTTATACTTACACTAATTTTTTTTTAAATTTTCTATATTTTTTTTATCTTTATCATTAGAACCGAACATTGATGTGCTTTCTGTTTTTACTTGCTATCTTGTTCAAAATTTCACCACCACCACCACCACCACCACTTGAACCTCCCTAAAAATTTAGAAGATAGTTTTAAGCCTACGGGTCGATTAGTAGTTTTGGATAAACCAATTAGGGACAATTTTGTATTTTGCTTAATCTTAGGGACAAAAAGGTAACAAAACCCGAAAAAATGTAAAAAAAAACCAAAAACGACTCTTCTTGGCAATCTTCCTGTTCTGTTCGATGCTTTCCCTCTCTCTCCGTAAAGACTGAAAAACACTGCCTGCCAACTCTCTCAGTCAATTTTCCTTCCAGAGCCACCATTGCTGCCTTCATACACAGTCTTCAACAGCCCTCTTTCTGAATTCATTATTTCTCTAACCCCATTAAAAGCCAGGTGAGAGGAAATCCAAAAAGAAACATAAAAATGCCTGCCCAGAGGCGTTCATCAAATCTTCAACAAGCTGATGAAGAAGATTCGCCGCAGCCACAACCACAGCAACGCAATCGCCGCAAGCAATCGCGGCGTAGCAGCAGCTCTGATCAAGCCACAAGTTCAAGGAGGGCTGTTGCTCCTGCGCAGCAAGAGCAACAAGATGAACCGCAGGAAGATCAGTGGCCGGTTGGTGATCAAGACCCAGTTCGGCAAAACCCACAAGAAGGTAGTTAATTTTTTCTTTCTGTATCTATACATAATACAGCCACGCCATTTCATAGTACAGCCAAGTTCAATTTTTGTTCTTTCTTGGGAATGTAATCGGAAATGATTGATTTTTAGAAAATTGTCCCCTTTTGAAAATTCAATTTTATAATTTATTTTATTGATATCTTTCAGAATCTGATGGAAGTGATGGAAGTGGAACTGATCCTGAAGACTTTGACGAGTAAGCATTAGATTCTCGGTGTTTCTATTTCTAGTATGTGCATGTATGTAACATGCATGCACCTATCCTTTCATATACATGCTTTTGTTTCTGTTTCGTTATGCAATACAGGAATCCACTGTGTTGTTGGCGAGCTTGTTCAATATCTCTGCACGTTTTGGTTACTATGTGGTCTTGATTATGGGATTGAGTTTGTAGACGTGCATTTTCCTGAACTTTTGGCATGCTTATGGCATTCTTTTTAATCCAAGTAATAAGTTGTAAGAGATCCATGGCATGCGCCATTGAAGCGCTTGATTGCATCTTCACTAGTGTTATTGGATTATTTGTTCTGGTTGCTCTGTGTTCAAAATTTGAATTGAGATTTTAGATGTGCATTTCCCTGAACTTTTGCCATGGGGAAGGCACTTTAAGACAGTTAATGAATTGTTCTAGGAATATTACATTGTAGACACCGCTGAAGCAGCTTATTTTATCTCGATTACCCTTGTTGTACTTGGGCAAGTTTTTTTAATGTGTACAAATGCTTGAATCATTGGTGTTTGCATCGCAAAGTCTGATGCATTTGCAATTAATTTGTTTGATTTATGCTCATTTGGGAATATTATGTTCGAAATGTGTTCTTGATTTACTTGTGCATGGCTTTCTGTTATTTTTCCTGCTTGAATTCTACTTCTTTTGGAATTCTGGATAAACATTTCCTAGAAATTTTCTCACGCATTATGAGTTATGAGTTATAGTTAATAAGTTGTTTTATGATCAAATAGATTATGAAAAATTTTAATTGCTTATTATTCATTGTATATTGGTTTAGGTAGATTTGCAATGCATTTAAAGTCTATGACATAATGTGTAAAGTTGTTTGCATGGTGAAATTTCAATGCCTATGCGGTTAATTCTTCAAAAGTTTCTATAATATGTGCTAGATTATGAATTTAGAAATTGATTGTTGTATATTCTTTTAAATTTCATTAAAATTTTCATTTTGCTTATCATTCCACTTCTGATTTTGTTGATTTTATGTATTAAATGTCATTGTCCATTTTTTGTTTTACCAACTTATTTATTTATGGGAAAGTCATACGGTATACTGCTCCTCACAATAATGTTGAAAAAAATTCTTATTTGAATAGATGGATTACGATATCACAAGTTACATGTTTGATGTGTCATATTCTTTCTAGTCTGAAAATTAAAGGAAGTTATATATTTATATACTCTTGTATTTTCACGATTGTCAATTGGACAGACTGTGGTGAGATTTTCTGTTCCTCCCTTTGCGTGCGTGTGTGCTGCATTTTCCTTATTGTGAATTGTATTAACAGTCAAAGTAAAACTTTTTCCTTCCACAGATTTAGGACTGTACATTTAATTTTGATTATAGCCTCTAAATGTTTAGGACTGTACATTTAATTATCTTTGTAGCCTCCATCATTACTGATCCAGATGAGTTGTTTCTTATTGGCCTAGTTTCTCTTTTATTTCTGCTCTTAATCTGCTTGAACTGCAGCATTGTTGTGTTTCATTGTTTTGAATCTAACCTGCTGTATTCTTACTTTGCTTGATTCTTTGAAATGTGTGCCCCTTTCACATGGCCAGAAATGCCTGCTTGTTTGCAAGATTGCTTATTTGTTATAACTCCAAAAGATGACTCTATGAGTCACCTGAATGCTGGGGAAGTTTGCTTGTTGATTATCTGGGTTTAAATTTTAAGCTTTTGTGGTCTGACTTGCTTACGCTCTAAGTTTATGCAGATGTACTCATTCTAATTCGTCAATGATGATATTTTCCATCTGTATTTCACAACTTTTTTTTATTTTTTATTTTTTATTTGGTTTCTTTATTTTTCAAAGTTATTGACTAACCTATTGGTTTAACTTTGTTTGAATATTCACAGCACAGCAAGTTAAGGTACAACTCATAATTTAGCAACTAGATTTGGTGGATAAATCAACCAGTAAACTTGTGATTTAAATTGGTTGATCTAGAAGGATAAATCAACCAGTATTTTTCCTGTTTATTTTTTAATCTTTGTGTTGCTTTATATGATCTTAGTCTGGATGTTTTCGGATGTACTGTTGAACTTGAAATAGTCATCTAAAAAGGTGCACACAAAAAATTTGCCTTGCCACGGTACCTCTTGAGTTAATAAATGGTTGTTTTGAGGGCTTTTGGCTGATCAAATTGTCAACTTATTTTTGGTATTTCTTATGCAATAAGGAAAATAACATACCATGGTTAGATGCAGCAAAAAAAGAAACACCTCCACACATATTTCACTTAATGATTTACAGTTTCTCTTATTTGCCATATCACTTATCAACTAGCTAGTTTCTCATTCTTATTGAGTTCTTGATGTTGCTATCCATTCTGCTTTCTTTAGGTTTTGTCTTACCTGGGTGTTTTGATTTTTGAGTGTTCTCTAGTTTCCTCAAGACTTGTGTTCATAATAACTTCAAGTTTTGTATATTTTGCAGATTTGTAACCATATTTCGATCCGAGCTTCGTAACAATGTACAGTGTCCCATTTGCCTAGGTATCTTTGTTCATTTTATTCGTTATCATTCTTTAAATTATTTACTGTTTTGAATTTTTTGCTAGGATTTCAATGAGAGACATTTTTTCGCTGAATTGTTTCAAGCTCGTAAAGATGTAGAGTGTCCAATCTGTCTAGGTATTGCTGCTTTTCAAATTATAACTACTTTTCCCGTGGACTGATTTGATACTAGGATGGTGTTGCATAACCATTAGTATTGACATTTCCATTCTTATTCAGCACGAGGATGTGCAATGAGTGTGGAAAGTTCTCTGAATCCTTATCAAAATATTATGTAACTTGGCATTTGCAACGTATTGCATTAATCTCTTTTTTACTGAAAATCATGCATTAACTGATTCTTTTGCATGACTCGTTTTCTAGATCATTATATACCTCAATCTGTTTGTTGAATCATATATATTTTTTTTATTAAGTATGTTGAGGTGTTGATTGGTTGATCATTATATAGCTCAATCTGTTTGTTGAATCATTTCTAGATCATTATAACTTGTCATTTTGTGTGTGTGTGTAAATATTCATTTGTATTTAATTAGTAAGAAATTAAGTAGATGAAGGTTTCTTCATTGGTACTTGTCAGTAACAAATGTTAAAGTAGTTATTTGATATGTAGGGAAGTCTGTGAATCATTAGTTTCAATTAATCACTATGTTTTTTTTTCTCTTTTTCCTGGAGCCCTTCCCAGTGTTAATCATTTCTATGAATTTCTGAGGCATTAAAATTAGGTTGTGTAAGTAAACCCCACAAGTTGATCATCTGTGCCCCTGGTTCTTTTATAGCTTTTCTACAAGCTTTAGTAACGTATCTGAAGGTGAATAAGCACCAAATTCATTTCCCTGGTATTATTATCAGCTTTGTTTTTATGCTATCTGTAGACTTGAATATAGCTTGCCAATGAATTGCTGGACTTTCTGAAAGATATATGCTTGTGTCTGGTTTAAAATTTTCTGTGGGAGATTGAGAATGCTAGTAAAAGAAGAATTTTCAGCATGATCAAGATGAATTTACGTTATGAAGCTCTTGTTATTGAGGAATCAGGATTTTTCATTGACAAGAAAAGCTTCCATTTGGTGGGCATCTTCCTGTTCATAAATTGCTCATTTCAAACCCTCTATCCTGGTCAGCCATGGGTCAGGTACAAATCCAAGAAAGTCTTCTTGCAACCTGTCTCCCAAGTTTTTAAAATCCCTCTTGGTTAAGCCTCTGCCTCAGCGTTTTCTTTCAATGAGGAAGCAGGATTCCTGCCACTTCACTAGACCTCCTTTTACTTCTGTTTGTCATGCCATCAAATGAAGGAATCCATATGGAGATTGATCTAGTACCTCTTTTCTCCCTTTTTAATTTTCCAGCTCTACAGTTTTATGTGTATTTGTGTATTCAATGAAAGTAGTCATGACTTAATAGTCCAAAGAAACTGGAAAAAACTTATAATAGTGAGTTTGATTTACATAATATATGTTTACTGGATATGGCACTATGTGTTACTTGTACTTTTGAATTATGAGAATGCCCTGTTATGATGTGAAATTTTCTACATTTTAAATGAGAGGATTCACAATTAGGTTCTCTACCATTTATTCATTTTATACCTTCTTGATCATCAAGTCCAGGGTAGTGAACAAGTTCATCCTTGTCAAAAGTCTCAAAATTATCTGTTTGCTCAATAGCCCTTCTTGACAGCTCAAGAGATGGTTTTAAATGGTTGGGGGTATGGTAGGGAGTAGGGAGGTAAAGAGTAATGTTTATCTGACTAATTTCCTCAGGCCAAGCTCTATCTTTGTGCTTCAATCCTGCTTTTTGGGCTTTTGTGGTAGATAAATGCCAAGCAAGTTATGCATTCAAGGGCCCATTTTTTATCTGAAGATGGGCCTAATCTGAGAGTACCATTCTCTAGTATATACATTCTGTATTTAGATTAGCTTGTCTCAGCTTCCAACCCTTTCTGTTCTCGCCGTCGTGAAACTTGTGAAGTATGTGTTACTTTATTATTTGGATGGCTGAGAAGAGTTAATGTGTGCTCTTTAATTTTCCTTTTGCCTTTAATTTCTTGGATCAGTTTTAAGTTGTATGAGTACATTGTGTTACTGTTCTCTTTTTCTAGATGAGAGAACAAAAATAAAGGGCCTTTCTTGCTTCATGTGTTGTAGCAAGTTTAAAATGGTTCACTAATTTGTTGGATTATGAAAAATGTACAGGACTTGAAATACATCCAGGAAGTAGCTTAGTTCCTACAGGAATTATCATTTTTTTTTGGGGGGGGTTGAAAGGGTAGATAGATATGTGAGTAACATAAACTGGCATATGTAGAATCTTTCGAATCCTAATCAGATAGATACAACAATCCTTGGTTTCATATTCCGAATACTTTTGCACACAATTATTTGTACCAAAAAATAAAAAATTTAGGTACATTGGTTGTATTCTCAACATGCATCTGACTTAGAGAAATTGGTAGAATTCCCTTGATTTTGAGATATAGGTTGTTACCACTGAAAAATTTGTAACTGTGGTGGTTTTAATTTGCTGATATTTAGAAGAATATATTTCCACAATATTAATTGAAAACATGGTTTGGAATTATCGAAAACAATGGTCAAATGTCAGGATATACCAGCATGGAACAAAATTGAGATGAAATCTTCAAATCTTTATCACTTTTTAGAACTTCAGGAACAATTGCATTCTAGTCCAATAACTTGTGGTTACATTCTCTTGATCGACCACAAGGAACATAGTTGATGAGATTTCATGGTGAATTGAAATTTTGTCAGTGTAAACAATAGCTGCATCTTTTGTGTAGCAGGTATCATCAAGAAAACTCGTACCGTAATGGGATGCCTGCACCGTTTTTGCAGGGAGTGCATTGATAAATCAATGCGGATGGGGTATGTAGTGCAATTAATTTTGTCAAGCTTTATAATTTGAACTGACTTCAAGTGGATAAGTAACTATGTCCTATAGGTGCTATATTGGATAATTTTATGTATGACCCTGGCTTGTAGGAACAATGAGTGTCCTGCTTGCCGCATACATTGTGCCAGTCGACGTTCTTTGAGAGATGATACAGACTATGATGCCTTAATTGATTCTATATACCCTGATGTTCAGAAGTATGAAGAGGAGGTAGATCCTATTTATGATTTAGCCTAAGAACCTTCATTTCAAAAAGCTACATATGCTTACTGACACCAAATTATAGAAATAAATAAAAGATTCAAACTTCTGACTAGTTTTCTGAAATCTGCTTTTCAGGAATTGGCTTTTCATGAAGAGGATAAAACCCGCAATAAGCAGGTCTGTGTAATGCTAAAACTCTCTGTATATGCACTATTTCTGGATTGAATGGTCATATCTGTTTTGATGTTTTTGCTTTGCTTGTGTTTCCATCCTGGGCCATCTTTGTAGTTGATTTGGAAGAGCTAACTATAGCGGAATGTGGTACTTCCAACTTAGCTAGCTTGGAGTGAGTTCCTTATTTGGGAAAACTTAACAAAAGAAACCATCTGCAAGCATAAGGAATTCCGTCCTTTTATTCTTAGATATTCTTATTTGATGTATGAGGCATGGGGACATAAGGTACTTGTATTGGCTGCATTTAGGTTTTACTCAATTTCCTCTGTTTGACAGACTAACCTTTTAGCACTCCATTCTCCATTTAGTTTAACAATCACATTGGGCAAGTAAACAGCCGGGCTGAGCCCGAGACATGTTAATGAGGATCTTCTTTTACTGACCAACTCTCCATCTCACTGTATGCATACATATGTATCCATTCATGCATGTGGATATGATATTCTGACATGGGGATTTGAATGAACAGTGGGGTGGAGAATGTTTGCGGGAGTCTAGCTTTTGTTGTATTGGCTTCATCTATTATTAAATTTGAGCTCCTCCATTCGCATGAATATATATAACCTTTATGGAATTTGTTGCACTGCCCACTCTTCTGCCACTACTCTTTGGGTGCTTGGAACATTTTAGTTTTCTGGGCCTGATGTTAGAAGTCATTGCAATCATCAGATTGAGGATCTGAGGCTTTTATCACTTCCAAAAGGACTCAATCATGCTACAAGGGCACAGACAGCAAGGATCTTGAAGTCTAGAAATATTGTTTGTTTCTTAAAACTAACAAAATTTATGGTTTATCAACAACTACACAAGTTTCTTAGCTGTATGCATATCTAAACCTGAATTCATGTTGATATTTTGCTTCGATTGTAATTGTCAGATTCAAGCATCAATTGCCGAGATTTCCAAACGACAATTGGAAGCATTAAATAAGAGACGCAAATTGGGCAAAGATGCTGATGATATGTCTCCAGCAAGAGCACCTCGTAGCGGTCGTAATCCCTATGCAAGGAGAAGAAATTCAAGAGTTGATCTTGTAGGGGTGTATGATGGTCATGAAAATGACAATGATCATGATGCAACTGAGAATCCCTCTCCAGCTGAAATTTGTGGAGCAGAGATTAGGCAGAGAAGGCGCAAGAGACGAACTCCAACTCAGCCTTCAACTAGCACTCCATCAGTTGCTGATCCTGATGGTCTTGAAAATTCAACAGTGCCAATTGGAGAAGAGGTTGGTAATCCACTTGGGCCTACACACAACCCAGAAACGCTCACTTGGGGCCGAGGTGGTGCTCGAAGCCATACTCGACATGGTAGTGCCAGTGGTAGCAGAGGTAACCGGGGCAGCCGATTATCCAAGTTGGTTGATCATCTTGAAAGTGTGAGAAACAATGATACTGAGGTATTGCAACTTATTTATATTCACACTCTTAGGGTTAGAACTGAGAGGATGAAGCTGGAAGTCATGTTTAAAACTAAAGGATTATGCCCTATTCCTCGATATTGTAGTTCTTGCATTTTCTATTGAGATAACATAGTCTTTTATTCTGCTGTAAGTTTAACTTAGTAATTCATATTTTTTTTGCAGTCAGATGTCCACCTTTCACTTATCTCTTTGGACAAGGAAAAGTTTCCAAATTTAGAAAAGCCATACTTATGCTGCCCGTCTAGCTTGTCAGTAGAACACCTCCGCGAGGTGAGAAGAATTCCTGTGATGGTTGATGGGGATTTATAATTACGTAACCAAAGAATAGGGCTTTGGGATACTAAAATTGGTTAATAGGAGAGTTTCCTTTCGCTGTGAATTCACTCGGAGCTGTCTGATGATTGTAGCTGGCCATTTAGTGCCCATGCCTGCATGATTAGCTCTGTGGTTCTATTGTTGGATCTGAACCATTGATGTCGTACATGCATGTTTAATTTTTTTCAGTTTTCTAACATACGTGATGGTATTAGTTCTCAGATTGTGTGGAGTTGTATTGCCTGTTCTGTTTTATTATTCCTCACGTTTCTGTGAATTTTATGATGATTGCAGCATGTTGCCCAGGAGATAAAGTCACAAACTGGAGATGTTGAAATGCTGTCAGTTGAGAGGATAGAAGGTGCAGGGAAATCCCTTTTCAACTTTTCAAACTCAACTGATGCTCCAAATCCACTGTCCCGAATTCTGAATTGGCCCAATGTGAGATTGCAAGTTCTTGAAGGACAAGAAACTTTAGCTAGGCTCGGTTGCTCTTCCAAAAATGAAGAAATGGTAAGTTACATTTATGCATTGCAATAAGGATGCTTACTGTATCATCATGTTTTGCGAGAAAAATGTATGGCCTTTTCTCCTTTTTGTCCCTTTGTACTGATGGTTTAAACTAAAACTGGAAACTCTTGAGCATTCAATTTTTTTCGTTATATTTGATCTCTGCATATGATGCTGTAGATCATAGTCTATCGGCAGAAGAAGGATAATTCTCAGATTCAACCATTACCAGTTTAAGAAAACCGGATTAAAGGAATATAAGGAACACAAGACTCCTGCTAATGGTGAGGCAGAAAGGGGGCGGCACCTAGCAGAAATGCTTTTTGGCATTATACTGCTCTATATCAGCAATCCTTGGAGGTTGTTTTGAAAAGCAATTATAACTTTACTTTTGTAATCCTGCTCTAGTTGTAGTTTTCAAATTATTTGTACCTTTTCCCCTCTGGATTCATAGTTAAGTAAACTCTAGGGATTTTGGCGTGTTGGATGTAATAGAAATATTATCCTATTTGAAAGATACAGTAGTTGTTAAGATTGGTAGCTGTTTGTTTTCTGGTCATTTTTTACCTCTCTCAAAGTGGGATTTTTTTTTTGGTGCTGGGAAGTGTTTTGGTCATTTCTCAAAACATTACTAACTGAAGGGTGGTATATATGGCATTGTATATGATTTTGATCTATTGCATTACACTTTTTTTTCCTTGTCTTTTGAATATTTTGTTTTTGAGTTGGTTCTTTACCAATTATAATAACATGAAGATTGGGGTTTTGTTAATTTTTTTAGTTTCTGGAACTACATTCAACCATTGGTCACTTTGGTGAAGTAAATAAAAGAACCCTTGGGGCAATTAAACTAGATGGTCCCTCAAGCCTTTTTCTTTTTCGTTTTCTCTTCTTCCCCTCTCTTCTCTTACCGTGGCAAGAATACTTGGCCGTTTGACTTTATGCTAGGCCCTGGTCTCAAGCAAATTTTGCAATGCCGCGGTCACCAAAGTGGCTTTATGCTCGATCTCTCCCAATCCCAAACAAATCCTATGGTACTACAAGTACTATAATAGCAGGTGGTAGTCTTGGAGATCATGTAGACTGGCTTCTAGGCTCCTAACCACGGAAGAATTCTACAGTACTGCAACACAATGAATACAGTAATGTTGGATGGCAGCCTTGTAATACCATGAATATTGTAATATTGGATGGCATTCCCATACTTGCATCACCAAACTAACTTTGTGCTAGTCCTTTCCTAGCCTTGGACAAACCTTGCAATACCATGCATGATTGCAACTACTATAATAATACCATGAACATTGCAATATCGAATGGTAGCCCTGCCGCCCATGCGAGTTGGTTTTGTTGTAGGTCCTTAGTCTCGGTTGAACTCTACAATATTGCAGTACTAAGAATATTCTATACCAAGTGGCAAAAAGAGTAGCAATTTCTCACTTATATCATGCGAGTTGATTTTGTTATAGGTTTTTGGCGTCGGTTGAACTCTATAATGTTGCAGTACTAAGAATACTCTAATACCAAGTGGCAAAAAGGGTAGCAATTTTTCACTTATATCGAGATTCAGTTCAGTTTTATTACCTATTAAGAATTTTTCAATTTACATAGAAATAAAGATGGGATCAGAAGATAATTTTATTGTTCCCATCCTATTTGATAGGGACGGAACAAAAAACCTTAGGGTTGAGGGTAAGTTATACTAGGAGAATAATGTTATAACTTTTGAGTTTTTTTTAGAGGGAATGAATTATAAAATTTTAAAGGCTTTTTAAAAATTTTAAATTTTTATTAGATAATTTAAAAAAAAAAATTGGGGGGACGAGTATTGCCTCTTCCCCTCCTAAATTCGTCCCTACTATCCAGTAAAATATTTATATTTATACTTATATATTTTATATACCTTTATATCTTGTGTGTATATATATGTGTGTACGTACACATACATAATATATATATATATATGTATGTATATTTATTTATTTATAAAAAGATTGATTATTAATATATTTTATGAATATATAAAAATTTTAAAAGATAAATAATAATATTTAATTTGAGAGCGAGGTAGTACTTTTTAAAATTAATTTAAATTGTCATGAAAAGATTTAATTTATGTTCAAAGTAAAAAATAATAAATGTTTGATTATATTAAACCAAATGATCTTTATACTCAATTTTTATTTTGCAAGTTTTCTTGAATTTTGGGTGAATAAAATTATATTAGATATTTAATTATATTCTATTTGTATAATTTGTTATGTTTTATTACTATTAATATTGTACTTTGATATATTTTATTTGTTATTTAGAATTATACTTTATGATTTTATGATTTTATTATGAGTATTTGATATTATTAGATTGTGAATTTGTTGAATTTCTCTAATATAAGTTTTTTCCTCACTTATTTAAGTTTTTAGGTACAATTAAAAATTTCCCCCTCTTTGCTTCCACTTCCCTCCTTGAAAATATGTTATGGGTTGGGATGATTTTATCCTCCATTGGTTAGGACTGAGGATCTCTCCTCTTCTTATTATGAGAATGGACTGGAAAATGGAAAGGTGGGAGTGAAGCTGAGATCATTGTTTGTGGGAACGGATCGGATCAGTCGGTCGAACTGTGAACTGGTCTTCAAATCGATTCGATCCTCTCATTCGAATCGAAATTTTAAAAATCGGCCTATTTTGTGTGAGCGGTTTGGACTGGCAGGTCCAATCAGTGAATTGGTCGGTCCAACTAATTTGAACCATTCCCTCTTTTTTTTTTTTCTAAATAAGATAATATATTCATAAAAAAGAAATAAGTTACACAAATGGATTAAATAGTTTATAATAATAGAGAAAATATCACATTTTTCTTCTAATTTTGTTATTTATGTATTTATATATTTGAATTATACTATATTATTGATCAATTTTTATTTTTAAAAATAATTATATTTTTAATTTTTAAATTATAATATTACTGACTCAATTATGATTCAATTATAATTGAATCATTGAATCGTGAACCAATACATTTTCTGATTCAATATCTGATCCGATTCTGAAAACATTGATTGAGATTTCTAATCCCTAATCCGTCTCGATTCAATTGCCATCCCCCGGTGGCAGCTTCGTGATAGTAGAGAGGGGGTGGCAGCCCTATTCTTGCATCCCCAAACTGTATTGTTCCCACTCCAAATGAACCCTACAATGCCACGCATGATTACAACCACAATTAGAAAGAGTGGCTTTCTACTAGGTCTCTGCTAACACTCTCCCATTCTGATATGCACTATATTGACGTGTAGTATATAAATATTGCCACGAATACTGTAAAATAAATATTTAATATAATCAAATTTATAATTGTTGATGTCAGCTTTGCCCAACCGACATAACGGCTACTTTGAACCGATGCCGATTGGACAAATTGGGACGAGTCGATGAAGTCAACATTTCAAACAGCCGATGGTCATAGTCAACATCGGTACCATGGAACCGATAAGAAGGAAAACAGATTCCTGATCTTTCGGCGCAAGGAATTTTGCATGATCGGTGGAAGTATTCTTTGGTCAGAAGAAACTTCACGATCTGTTAGTGGCTCATTTACAGCAAGTATAAAATGTGGAGTGTCGCCCAGAATGAAGGACAACAAATCAAACCATCAACCAGCAGAATTTAATTTTCTTTTACCTCATCATCATTTCCAGCTTTCTAGTCTAGAATCTTAGTTCTTTACAGCTTTCTTACTACTCTGTTACAGCTTCTCTTTACCAGCCTTGTTTACAGTTTTTCTTACAGCTTTCTGTTCATATTTTCAATATCGGACCTTTTTTTGTATCTTCCGTTAAGTCAATTAATACAAATATCATTCTATTCTCCGAGAAAAGTCCTTCCTTTTAGCATTCTCAGCCGACCTTCTTGAGCCCTTTCTATAATAAGCTCAAGGAACCCAATCCCTGATTCAAAAAAGATTTGATACCATTTTCTGTTGCACCACATCGGGTCGTTTGTGTTTGTCGGATATGAAGCTGATTTTCGTTTGCATCGGTTCCCTATTTTGACAGCAACACAGATTGGCACACCTAGTGGGACCAGATGTTAGTAGTCGCATGCTATTGTGGTCAGGGCGAATAATGGCAAATAATTCACAACAGCCATAGGCACCGGAGATATCCGATCAACCCCCAGTCCGTGCTTTCCGGGGAGTCTTTGACCCCTCAGATACTACTACCAGTGGTACTCAGGGTACTTTTGTGGAGCAAGGGGGTCAGTCCTCGCCCCCACCATCAGCATCTCAGTCATTGTCCACCTCGTTAACTGCCATTCGACATACTATGGAACAGTGTACTAGCGAAGTCTTACAGGGGCTTATTCCACAATTTGCTACTATCTTTCGACCTCTACTTCAGAATGAGCTTCAACAATTTGCATAAAGGCAAAATACGCAAACCTTTGTTCAGCCATCGGGGTATCATGCACTAAGAACAAACATAGCATCTGCATACCTTGTGCCATCGACTGATAGTGCACCCTCTCATGGCTTAGTACACCTCCTGTGAAGAGAAATGGGTTTCCCTACTACCGGGGGGCATCAAGTTCCAGGAGTGATGGCTCAAAATACGTTACCAACAGAAGTGTTTCCAGGCAGAACTCCAGTCCCGTTAACAAGGTTATCGTCGATGCATGAAACAGTTCCGAACCTGGTTAGGGGAAGCATGCCGCCCGTTGGGGGGCAGCCGAACTACTCTGTCCCTTATCCTCCTTCATACCCGGTACTCACAACGGTTAACCCAGGGCAAGGGATTGGAAGTACTGAACCGCTTCATGTAAAGTCCGTCACCTCAGTTTCAATAGCCGTACAAACCGGTGGATGTGGGAGTGGAAACATTCCGGCGACAGTCACGGGATCGGCTCGTATACCAAAAACCCTACCCTGAGTGGGTGGATGCCATGGCGGTACTTCCTCGAGGTTACAAACTGCAAGAATTTTCAACATTTTTTGGTGAAGACAATAAGTCTACCATAGAACACATTGGAAGATTCACGGCACAATGCGGTGAGTTGAGAAAGAATGAATGGCATAAGTTACAATTGTTTTCATTATCTTTGACAGGAGTGGCATTCACTTGGTATGCTAATCTAGTTCCTAATTCTGTATACTCATGGGCTGACATGGAGAGAATGTTCCACCAACGCTTCTTTAAGCCGGTGCCGGAAGTTTCTATCGCAGACCCGTTGGCCATCAGACAAAAGGGATCAGAAGATGTGGCGGATTTTATTGAACGTTTCCGGCAAACTAAATCCAAATGTACAACCCAGTTGCCTGAAATAGAATGCGCAAGAATTGCTATTAGTAGGATGCATCCGCAGCTCAAAGAGCGACTAATTCTCCAAGATTTCTCAGATTTGTCCCGGCTATTGTCTCACGCTGTCAGAATAGAGGAGATGATCAAGGAGAAAGAGAAGAGGCGCTCTGTAAAATTCTCTCATGGTCAGACAATGATATCCATTATAGATGATACTAATGAGGAAGACGATGACTAGGCTATAGAGGTGATGGCAGCGAAATTGGTAAAGGGTGCATCCTATACGTGTCCTCACTTGAAACCCGGCAAAGGAAAAGAGGAAATTGCCACAACAGGACCTTCCTATTCGTTCGACGTCTCAAAAGCTGAACAAATCTTTGACCAACTGGTGGCGGATAAGCAGATTCGTCTGGCTTATGGACACAAGATCCCCAGCCTGGAAGAATTGAAAGGAAAAAGGTATTGTAATGTCATAACTCTTTCTCGCATAGCACTAACAGTTGTATTGTTTTCAGGAACGTCATTCAGAAGGCTATCCAGGATGGAAGATTGAAGTTTGCAAACAAAAAAGAGACTTTGGTAGACACAGATCCATTTCCGTTAGCTGATGCACACATGCTGCAAATAATATGTGGAAAACAACACGAACATATAGGAAACAAGAAGCCTGGGGAGATAAAACAAGAGTTCCAGAGATTGGATGGTAAACCGTCAATTTTTTCCCACTTATCTTCTCCCTCTTTTGCGGCACATTTTCATGGCAAAGAAGGAAAACTAACAGTACAGGTTCCCCAAAAGGAGACATTTTTGTCTGGCTGCTGTTCCCGACTATCAAAGTCCCAAAAAAGACGGGAGCAGCGGAAGCGGGCACAACAGAGGCAGCTGATTGATGCTTGGGTTGAAGAATAACTAGCCCCTGATAATGGCCAAAACATGCTCAGCATCCTGCCATCAAGTTTTCGAGCTGCCTCTCGTCAAGAGTCCATTGAAGAAGATTTTCATACTGAGGAAAGAGCCGCAGTGGAGCTGGTAGATGTCCAAATTCCCCTAGAGGGGATACTTTTTCCCATTCCAACAGCCCAAAACGCTAACCATCTCAGGCCCATGTACATCAAAGCGCATGTCAATGGCAAGCCACTTACTCGGGTTTTTGTTGATGGTAGAGCTGTTTTAAACGTAATGCCTTTCTCCACCTTGAGACGACTGGGAAAAGATAAGTTGGATTTGTCCCCTATTGATGTACAGATGGTTAATTTCACTGGAGAAGCAGCTGCGACAGAAGGTGTGATCACTTGTGAAGTCACAGTCAGGTCCAAAACCAGTAAAACGGTCTTTTTTATAATTGATGCAAAGCCAGCTTATTCCGTTTTATTAGGCAGGGATTAGATTCATGCAAACCACTGCGTACCGTCCACTGTACACCAGATAATGCTGATCTGGGATGGAGAGCAAGTGGAGCAAATCCTAGTTGATCCTAATCCGTTTTCAGCTGAAATCCACATGAACGAGGCTCTATTTTATCATCCGACATTTAATCCAAGCCAATACGCCAAACTGACGATGGCTCATAACTTGATCACTACTGAGGAACCAAGCGGCCTACGACCAGAAGATCCAGAGGTCCGACGAGCTCCTGGCTTCGTTGCTCAAGATCCGTTAATAGAAGTAGACATAGGGGAAGTGGGGGAAAACAGAACAGCCAAGGTGAGTCTACATTTAAAGATCGAGCAAAGGGATAAGATAACCTGTCTAATCCGCAGGAATAAAGATTGCTTTGCGTGGGACTATCATGAGATGCCAGGATTGGATACAAGCATTGTGGAACATCGCCTACCCGTGAAAGAAGGCTTTAAACCCCATAAACAACCAGCAAGACGCTTTACTCCTGCATTGTTACCCAGGATCAAGGAAGAGGTGGAAAGGTTGCTTCGGTACAGATTCATCCGTACGTGCCGATATGTAGAATGGATATTTAACATCGTGCCGGTCATTAAGAAGAATGGACAACTACGTGTTTGCATAGACTTCAGAAACGTGAACTTGGCCACTCCTAAGGACGAGTATGCTATGTCAATGGCAGATATGTTAGTAGATTCTGCTGCGAGCAACCAGTTTTTAAGCTTCATGGACGGTTATTCAGGGTATAACCAGATATTCATAGCGGAAGAGGATACACACAAAACGGCGTTCCGTTGCTCAGGGTCTAGTGGCTTATTTGAATGGGTGGTTAAGCCATTTGGCCTGAAGAACGCTGGGGCCACCTTTTAACGGGCCATGAATCTCATTTTCCACGACCTTATCGGCAGCACTATGGAAGTCTACATAGACGATTTGGTCGTAAAGTCTCCTATGTTCCTACATCACTTAGTTGATTTGGAACAAACATTCCTCCGGATGCGTCAACACCATTTGAAAATCAATCCGGCTAAATGCGCTTTTGAAGTTACGGCTGGGAATTTTCTTGGGTTCTTAGTGCACTAGAAGGGGATCGAAATAGATCATAATAAGGCCTGAGACATTCTACAGGCAAGACCACCTTAGACAAAGAAAGAGTTGCAAAGTTTCTTAGGGAAGATAAATTTTGTACGGCGTTTTTTGGCAAACGCTGCAGGTAAACAAAAGGTATTTTCTTCCTTGTTACGTTTAAAGTCATCTCAAGAGTTTATCTGGCAGTCTGAGCATCAAAGAGCGTTTGAGCAAATAAAGGTAGCTTTATCACATCCACCGGTATTAGCTCCTTCACATGACCAGTCCCCTATGAAGTTGTATATCTCAGCGGCAGTAGGATCTATCGGCAGTTTATTGGCTCAGGATGACCAGCAGGGGATAGAAAGAGCAGTATACTATCTTAACCGAAATCTATCAGATACAGAGACTAGGTACACCCCTATTGAAAAGCTATGCTTATCTCTTCATTATGCATGCACAAAGCTAGAGCATTACTTGTTATTTAGGGAGGTACGTATCCTATGCAAGGTAGATTTAATCAAACTTTTGTTCTGTAAGAGAGCCGATACATAGTATCGGTACTCATTGTTGATGCCAGCAGAATGGGAACAAATAATATACTTACACAGCCAAAGCCATAGGAAGGCCACTTGCTCTTGGTTTGAAGGAGTGTCCTCCACCCCTAGTTGAGCGCTGATGAAGTTGCCGTATGAAGAGGAGGCCTTGTCCAGACGAGCCTCAACAGCTGGCAAATTTTCCTCGTCATAAAGCCTCAGAATCTTATCACCTTCACATCGGAAGCTGAGGATGGTGCAGATGTAAAGAATGGTGAGAGAAAACATCCCATGAGGAAAGATGAAGCCGTTGATCGCCGAAGACCAAAAGGGAAGGACGGCGGCAAACAGATTGCGGTCAAACGCTATCTCAAAGTCGGTTATCATGATGCGTCCGAAATTCTCCATTGCGCCCAGATAGCCCCAAATTGGGCATAGCAGCGATCTCGCCATTCTTAGTAATTTTTGAGTTTGCGGGGCCAATGGCGGAAATAAGAGGGAAGATTAGCGGTTGTGAAAATGTACTGTTGCAGAGGGAATGTGAAATCAGCCGGCAAGACAAATCGCAGGTGTTCAGCGGTAACCTCGGCAGGCAGGAGGCGCGGACCCAAGGCAAACAGCCTAGCATTGGCTTGGACCAGGGACAGAATATTCTTATCGGTAGGGGTTGCCATTGTGACGTTGCTTTTACCAAAAGGAAATTCACAATTTGCAGGGAATTAAGGCAAGAAGATAAAAGACCAATGAATTGCTCAAGCAGTAGAATTCTGAAGGAAATAGAAGTTGTAAGGAGTAAGGAGTTCCGATTGGGGACCATTGAAATTTATAAGGAAGTTTGAAATTAAGCCGTTCACGGGTTCTAAGGCCGAGGTGTCACAACGATTTCACAACGTTCGGGACGTTTCGATTTCGTCAGAAAAAGAACGGCTGCCATTAATAGTTGTACGATTCCCATAGTTTCGCTGACTCGCGTCTGCCGAAACAACGGGACTCGAGGGGGCATGTGTTGACATCAGCTTTGCCCAGCCGACATAACGGCTACTTTGAACCGATGCCGATTGGACAAATTGGGACGAGCCGATGAAGTCAACATTTTAAGCAGCCGATGGTCATGGTCAACATCGGCATCACGGAACCAATAAGAAGGAAAACAGATTCCTGATCTTTTGGCCCAAGGAATCTGCACGATCGGTGGAAGCATTCTTTGGCCGGAAGAAACTCCACGATCTGTTAGTGGCTCATTTACAGCAAGTATAAAATGTGGAGCGTCGCCCAGAATGAAGGACAACAAATCAAACCATCAACCAGCAGAATTTAATTTTCTTTTACCTCATCATCATTTCTAGCTTTCTAGTCTAGAATCTTAGTTCTTTACAGCTTTCTTAATGCTCTGTTACAGCTTCTCTTTACCAGCCTTATTTACAGTTTTTCTTACAGCTTTCTGTTCATATTTTCAATATCGGACCTTTTTCTATATCTTCCGTTAAGTCAATTAATACAAATATCATTCTATTCTCCGAGAAAAGTCTTTCCTTTTAGCATTCTCAGCCGACCTTTTTGAGCTCTTTCTATAGTAAACTCAAGGAACCCAATCCCTGATTCAAAAAAGATTTGATACCATTTTCTGTTGCACCACATCGGGTTGTTTGTGTTTGTCGGATACGAAGCTGATTTCCGTTTGTATCGGTTCCCGATTTTGATAGCAACAATAATATTATATATAAAGGAAGCGATATTTGTCTAAAGTTGTTACTTTGCACTAGGGCTAATTTGCGAGTTTAAAAGAGAAAAGAAGCGATATATGTTTAAAGTTGTTTAGGAGTTTAAGAGAAAAAGAGAAAAAAAATATATATATTTTTTGGAATTTGAAGAAAAAAGAAATGATTATTTTATTTTTATCAAAATACCCTTCACCAAAGGAAAAAAGTGAAAGGAAAAAAAAAGTTGGAGTTTTTTAATGGTTGCAAGGAATAATTTTACCATTAAAAAAAAAAAAAATTACTTAAGACCCATTTCCCTTCCATTCGTTTGGAGAGAAACAATTCAGGGTATTGGAGTAATCTCCGATCACACCACTTATCTTTCCTTCTTTCTATAGAAATTCTCCCAAACAAAAGAAGAGAAGGCACTTCTCTCCGCTTTCTTTCTTTTTTCTTCTTTTTTATACTTCCAAACCAGTCCCAGCCTTAAACATCGGCTTCTGACATTGTGCAGCCTCTTCTTATCCCAAACGAGCCCTAGAATATAAATATTGGCAAAGACACTACAATACACATAGCGGTTTCAAAATTTATCCAGCATTTGACTCTGTGTTAGGCATCTAATTAACCTTAGACAAACCCTGCTGCCGCACGATTGGTATTACTCTTCTTGTACCATTTGTTATGTCCTTAGAGGACAATCCCCTTAGAGAACTCTACCTTAAAACCTAGTTTGAAAGATGGAAGCCCTGAAATCTAAAAATACCCTATCCCAGGATCCTATATTTTTTAATACGAGATACAAGTCCGTATCCTTGTAAATCTTCCTCTCCTGCCATCTCACTGTCGTTTTCATCTCCAAAAACAGAAATCATGGGCTCCTGGGATTGTTTTGTTTGGTTCTTCAAAATGCATGGTCCTCTTGAGGTCCAAGAATTTTGACCATATGCTTGACGGGCAATTTTTTTATTTTTTTAATTTTTTTTATCATCGTGATTACGGCATTCTTGCCTAGTGTTTTCATCTTCTTGTCTCAAAACAATGTACGATCAATGTGCATTATTTTGCATGAAAAAAGATTTGAGGAAAAAAAAAAAAAATGAAGAGGAAAGTGATCCTTAAAAAAAAAAAAAAAATTTGAGGACTATTTAAATTAATTGTCCAACTCCGTGTATCTGAGGAATAAAACAATTAGGTGGCTACATTAACAAATTTTCTCTACAATTATAGGAGTACAAATCAATGGGGCAATGGATCATTGCCATCATATCATGATGTTAAAGCCTGCTAATATCACCAATAATGACGCTGTCACGTTAAATCATCTCATCTGAGATGCAGAACTGCTTGCCGCTGTCACTGGGCAAGCCATTGTTTGCCTTTCTTTTCTTCGAATAATATGCAATCTTGGAGACTTTGGTTTTGTCACTTGCTTGCATGACCTATCAAAAATAAAGCTGTGATGAGTATTATCATCATCAAATGGAAAAAAGATGAAAATGGACAGAAAAAAAAAAAAAAAAGTGTATTTTATGCCCTTTTCATACTTTTGCGGTAAGAACGGATGATTGAAGTTAGGGACAGGTCTAGCATGAGGAACCAATGTTCTTCTTAGCTGTTTCAAGGCCTTCTCTTCCTCCATCTGCAATCCGTAGGAATAAAGACACTAAGAAAGTTGCATAATGATCCAAATGAGAAATAACAGCAAAGATTGACAAATTGTTTGTATACCAGTTTTGTTGATTCAGCCTCCTCTCTGTATCTCTTGTACATCATTTCCTTCTCCTTGACCTGAAAGTAGCCCTCATATGAGTACTCGGATAACAGAAATCCCAAAGTGAATTGTGTCCCACACATTTCCAGAAATGAAAAGGAAAAACAACTCATGCAAGAAGTACCTTTTTATCAAATTCTGCTCTGTCAACAGCACGATGGTCTACATGGAGATTGAATTCTTGAACTTCTGTGAGAGGCTTACGTGCTTTCTCAGGAACTGGAATTGGATCCCTGTAATTGACAAAAGAAAACAATGTGATTTGATTTTTCAAAAGAAAGACATGCATCCATGTAACCTAATCACGTGGTTAACTCTTACTCCTTCAATATCGGCTGAGCCTTAAATATTCTCCTCTGAGCTTCTTCCATCTCCATTTTGCACCTTTCTTCCATTTCCCGATGCATTTCCTCTTCATGTCTCGTCAAACTCTCCAATTGGAAAGGTTCTGGTTTTGTGCATGGCTTCGGCTCTGGTTTTGGTGGAACCTGCTCGAGAAATTTTGGCATTCAGTAAGAAAGGTTTCTAATTTTACTCTGCTGATAAGGGCATACTAAAAATGAGACATAAGCATACCACAGGATAATCAGTGGTGTAAGGATATGGATTAGCTCTTGGAACCCTGGCCTGTTCCTCCTCCAATTGTTTATTTAGAAGTTCAGTGAATAGTTTCTTCTCTTTCTCTGCCCCTCTTTCCTGTGTTTAGAAATGATTATTATGAGTAATTTAGAAAACTAAGCAGAAAATATTTCTCTTCATCACAGACCATCAGGTGATATACCTCAGTGTAAAGATGGAAGGGTTGCGGAGTAGTGTTTCTGGGAAGAGGTTTGTCATGTTGAGGTTCTGAATGAAGTGAAAGCTGACATGGAAAGACAGTATTCGGTCAGAGGCTGGAAGACATCAATTAAGTGGTAAGTATAAATTAAGAAGAGAAATGGAGCCGTGGAATACTTTGTCAAACATGTCTGCAACATTGGCAGGAGGCTGGATCCTTTCATCTATGGCAAAATGAAATTCTTGAGGTATAGTGATCTGTCTCTTCATGTTGCAGAACATCCCCAGTTCACCTTTACTTTCAAATATCTGAATATTTCCAAAAGCATACCATACTTAGACCAAGAAATCTTTTTCTGCTAAAAGAGGTACTTGAAGATGGCGGCGACTCTTACCTTTTTATTCAAAGGCCTAGCCTTGAACTTGGGAATTTTTTCCAGTTCTTCTTTTTCAAGCTCCTCAGAACTCTTGATCTTTGGAGGGCGTGATCTGAGTGATGTTTGAAGATGTGGGGACTTGGGTGCAGTGAGATGATGTGGATTCCACTGATGATTCTGTAATAAAAGGATGATGTTATTCAGCATAAAAACGGAAAGAGAATGCTACACTGACACAAACTGTTTCCAGTACCTGAGAATATTCTGTTGATGCCACAGTAGATGTTTCTGCAGTCTGACTGGCCCTTGTCATTGTTTCCAGATGAAATTCCTGCAGAAGAAAATATAAGAGACTTTTTAAGCTTGCTATGCAATGTCTTCTGTTACATTACATAATATATTTTTCCGTTTTCCCTTTATGAAACAATTTCTGCCACATTTATCTACCTTAAACACCGGAAGTTGTGGTGTGCTTCTCGGTATTGCCAGCAAAGTTGGAGCTTCCAGAATCTGGAACACAAATAGGCAAAAGGGAAACTTATTTATTTTTATGAGACCAAAAAAAAAAAAAAAAAAAAAGGAAGTTTGAGGAAAGATATCTGGAAAAGAAAGTTCAAATTGAGTACCTTTTTATTTAGTGGGCGAGCCCTGAACTTGGGCATTTTAGCCATCATTTCTTCCTCCAGCTCGGCAGAACTCTTTATTTTCACAGAACGCACTCGCTGAGCTGTTTCGAACTCAGGCTCCTTGGGCCGTGTCAATGTGAGCTTGAGCTTTCTCTGTGTTGTTCCAGCAGCTTCGTCCTGGTAAGCAAATTATGAATTCATAAGTTGTACAGGGAAAAAGAACTGTTCATACAAAATAAAAGAAGAAGAGATAAGTTGCTAATTACTTGTGAGAGTGAACTCATGCGAGATAGAGACATCTCTCTTGTGTTTGACTGAAACTTCTTCATCATTTCTGCCATCGAGACAAAAGGAGCCGCTGGTTCTCGAACATAAATCTGAAGAAAAGAGAATAAAAGAAGATGGGTAAATTAGGCAGACACAACAGAAGTAAATGCAAACAAAAGAATGAAATATGGTAAATTGTAGGAAATTATTCAATAACCAACCTTTCTGTCCTCCTTGCGATTTTTAGCAGTTGATGAACACAAGTTGGTGCTGCTGCTGTTGAGACCAGCCCTTGCTTTGTGTGGCAAAATTTGAGGTTTGATGTTAAGGATCTAAAAATGTGCAATAAAAGAAGAAACTTTCAGAGAAAAGTACTATGAAGTAATGCATTTTAATAGAAAAGATAAAGTAATATCACATACCTGCCTAGATTTTCCTCCTTCAAGTTTTTGCCGCTTTATGGCTTGATTTTCCTGTACTAAATTAGGAGTTTCAACAGCACTTTTCACTTTCGTGTTCCTGTACAAAGTAGAAACCATCCTGGATCAGTAAACATAAAAATGCTGGAGCTTAGAAAATTTGGATGAAAGAGAAAAAGGAATCCTTGATTGAGGAAGGCAAACTAGATTTGGTAAGCGAGAATAGTCATGCTTAGGGTTGGTGATATACCTCTTCACACTAGTTGGTGGTTTGTTGCTTTTAGCTTGTGATTGATTCAATTGGTGTTTTGACTTCAATTCTGAAGGATTTTTAATCATACTGGCAATTCTTCTGGCTGTTTGGTGCTTCTTGGAATCAGTATTCAGCGAATCACTCCTTTGGGAATTCACCTGTGGTGCTGGGGTGCAAATTTCTGCTACCACTGCAATGAGATAAAGTTGGTTAATCAATATGAAGAGGTGAACAAGAAGAGATAAAATCATATCACATTCATAAAAACAGACTAACCTTGGATGGAAGATGTCTTCTCATCCGAATTCTGCAGGCAGAAAACAACAATGAGAACAGAACCTAAAAATCAGTTTTGCTTCTGAATCAAACATGAAAGAGGCTTACTGGATTGATAAGACTTGTACTAGGTTCTTTGTTAAGCTCATCTGCAGTTATTTCTTTTGGAACTTCAGCAGGCATGACTTCAGGCCGGGGCCTATTATATTCATATAGAAAATTAGAATATCTCTTAAAACTATGTTGAATAAAGATCATAATAATGCTATTATGTCGACAAAACTTTCCCAGCAATTAATAGAACTGACCTTGCTTGTTTCTCTGTCTCTATGGATGATTCATTTGCAATATCACATGTTGATTTTGATTCTGATGATTCGGGTGCCTAAATTTGAAGTAAGCAGAGAAACAAAGTTCAAGATCAGGTAAAGAACTCTTAATCATACGTTGCTAAGCTTAAAGTGGTGTGATGTCAAGCAACAAGAGGTTCAGTTGAAAAGATTGTCCACCTTCTCTATCTCCTGTTCTTCCTGACTAAAATCACAAACGGTATCAAGTTGCACTGATCTACCAGTCTTGATTCTCATCATAAAAGCTGCAAAATGTTTAAAGAATATTGCTGAAGAAGGAACCATTATTTGCAATGGGCGGAAATTGGATACAGGCCAAAATATTTACCAAAACCATCAGTATAAACTGAGCACTACATACAAGTACATAATAGAGTTATCTATACAAATACTACTACAGTAGCATTGCTGCAGGAATACAGTCTCATCATGTGCTTGTGCCAAGAAAATGCTTCCTGTCCTCCTGATGGGTTTCATCTTCTAAAGAAAAAATAGTAATGATTTTCGAGGTAATGCCTAAACAGAAATTGCAATCCTTCAGACTTCTTAAAAATGAGCTCCTATCATAGCCATCTACTGCAACATTTCCTTAAAAGAGTAACAATTTCTGATAACAGGCAAGAAAAATGTGTTCTCCAGCATTATAGCAAATGATTGACTACGGTCATAAGGAAGAACTGAAGATGCACAAGTTCTAGTGGACTTTCTTGCTATCTTGTTCTGTTTAAGAAGTTTGGGTGCTTTGGATTATGAATTTTTTCCTATCAGAGTGCTTGGAAGACCTGAGGGAACTCCTGATGAATTTGGCAGAAAACCTTGAGTTCCCTTCATGTGTCCCTCTAGATTGTTTTTTGTGAGCTTCATGTGCAGAATTTTTGGAGCATTTGGTCTTGCACTGTCCCCATTTGCTAAAGAATTCAGACAGCAATTTTGAGCACGCTGGGCACTACCATGTTTGCATCTGGCAAATCAGCTTCAATGACACGAATTTCTAGAAGGGATTTGAAGGCGGGATTCAAAAGTCACTTTTTCTTTTACAGTTTATTGTGCATAAAAAGTAAGGAATAGAAGAAGAATTTTAACGCTGCTGGCACAAATTGCTCTGCGTGTCGAGCAGGAGCTTATTTCTATGATTTCTCCAAAGACACCAACTAGAAAAGGTGCTAATACTAGATAAAAATTGGAAACAAGCTACAATTGGGACCTGAAGTCAGACTAAGATTTCAAAGAAATAAGCTACAATTGGGACCTGAAGTCAGACTAAGATCTCAAAAGAACGTCTTTTCTTTCGGTATACCTTACTATAATGAGCAGAACCCCTTTGAAGCAGTGCTGAAATCTTTCAGCAACTAAAATGTTGGCATTCTCGTTTAAAAGAAAAAAAAAAAAAAAAGAGGAAGGGGGGGAAAAAAACTGATTCTGTTCCTCTCACATTTGGAGAAGAGAAAAAAAAAAAAAAAAAAACTGATTCTCTGCCATAAACGAAAATGCAACAAGATAAAAATAACCACGTAAAAGTATGTTGCAGAGAATTCCGCTATTATACTCTTCAGTCAAAAAATGAGGAAAAGAAAATTGGAAAATTAGTCCCTATTCTGTTTCTCGTGACAAAGAAGTAAGAGCCAACTCAAGACATCCAATTAACGACTCTATAAAATAAATTTCAAGAACATTACAGGATACAGAAATCTAGATCAAATAACCCTAAAATTTTCCTCTAATCACAAGGTCATCAATTGAAATATACAGCATAAAAATCCCTACCAGAAATCAAACCAGAAACACAGAAAAGAATCCAGTATCAGTAAAATCCAAGTATTTGCATAGGAACTCATGCATAGATGAAGAAAGCAAAGAAACTCAAAAAAGAATTCAAGAAACAAACACAAACGGGAGAGAGAGTGTACATACGAGAAGGGGCATAACTACAAGCAGACTCAAACCACATCTCTGCTTCACGAACTTCCTCCTCCGTTTCTCCAACCATAAAATCATAGAATCTGGGCGCCGAGAACTCATACGCCTCATCAACCATGCACAAATTGGTACTAATTGGGTCCTCCACATCCGCCATTGTTGGTGAAGGGAAACTTCAGTTGGTGAGAATTACAAAAGAATTGGTATAAAAGATGCAAATAGCTAGATGGGTGACGCTATTCTAATAACAAAAATTCTATGATAATTGGATTGATCTCATAGGAAATGAGAGAATTGGTGTTGTTCTTAGTTGTTATTGTCGGAAGATGAGGCGAATTTGGGAAGAATATAGAACTAACGTTCGGTTTGCCTAACGGTCGAATTTTTGAAAAGAAAGGAGGAGCTGGTGCCTGTTCAACTGGGCGTAACGGCTAATAGGTGACCTTGGAGTACTCTTGCAAAAATGCTCTCCTAACTTAAACGACGTCGACTCGTGGGGGAGGCCCACGCAGCCACAGGTAGCGACGTCGTATCCCTCTTTTCTCCTCCATCACTTTTTTTTTTTCTTTCTTTGGCTTTGTCAAAATATGGTGAATGCTATTTAGACCCTTTCTCACGTACAACCTATATCATATACATTATAGTTATATATTATAAAATTAAACAAAATTTTATGCATAAATTTACCAAAATCAAATTTAAGTGAGTGTTTAAAATTTAAAAAGTCTAGTATTTAAACTTTACGACATTAAAAAAAATAGCAATTAAAGATTTTTCCTTCGCCTCTTTGATGGTGAAGGGAAGTTACATAAATGAGGAAAAAAAAAAAAAATTCTATTAATGCACTCATTTTTTGTATTACTCGAATTTATAAATTTTTAGTGTCAAAAACTTTCTTTTAAAACTATTATATTCTCTAAAATATAATAATGTGATATTTCACTAAAATCACTAACACATATGATACCATTAATTAAATACTGTGACTGTAATTCAGAAAAACTAGTCAAAACATACACACGTGTACTAATTTCTTAAACCAAGGGGTTTGAGAAAATATTAAAACTAAAATTCCATGTGAGATAAGGAGGAAATAAAAAAAAAAAAGAAAAGGAAACGGTGCCCACCATCCTTTTATTTATTTTGCTCATTTATTTGATCTTTAAAAGTGAATCCATAACTAGTTTTTAACTTAATGCTTTCTGTTATCATCTACAGGGACTTTAAACACGATTAAAATGCAAACCGCTCATATTAATTAGGTAATATCAATTACAGTACAAAAGTTGAATGCAATGTTTCATCTTTAGCAATACTATATATTCAAAAGTGTTGTCAAAAGAGAGGGCAGTTTATAAGTATTCTTTAGAATTCATCTTCCAAAACAAAAACAAAAAACGGGAAAAAATGGCTCATTTTTTGGGGTTCTTCACAGTTGTCTTGGCAACTTTAGGGGTGGCCACCGCCCGCTTTGGATATAATAGATATGACTGCCAAGATGTTTACAGCAATTTCAACTGCTGTGAATCTTTCGTTGAAGGAACTAATGATGTTCCATATGAGTGCTGCAATGGCCTTGCAAGGCTCAATGCTATGAGTAAGAGTGAGTATGGAGGTGCAGCAAGAATCTGCCAGTGCATTGAGAGCATGGCTGCTTATGGCTCTCACCCTCCATTTTCTGAATCTCGTATTACAGATTTGTATTACAGATGTAATATTCACCTCAGTTTCCCCATTTCTGAACACATGGATTGTTCCAGGTAATTCAATTGGCTTTTTGTTTGGCTCAAAATCTAATAATGTTTTTTTTTTAATTTTTTTTCCCTTTCCACCGATTACTTAATTAGGGTTTCTTGTTTTCTTGCAGCATCTATTGATTATGGGAGACGTGTTTGTTCGACTACTTTGATGTTCTTGATCCATGCAGTGAAGTTAAATTGATCATGAATGAAGAGACTTGTATTTCTTGGTTTTTTTTTTAAAAAATAAGTTAATAGAGGAGAAGAAAGAAAGGCCATTTACATTCTGATGGCATGGAATGAAAGGTGCTTTATGCTCAGTGCATGGACCAAGTCTAACAAAAATTATTTTATTGTCTGCCATAAGTCTTATCCTATGCTCAAATAAGCATTATATCAGTTAAAAGTTATTAAAAAAAAAATGAATGGCGGGTTCGGAAATTCATGAGGCCTGAATAACTAACAGGTAATTGCACACTTTCTTCGGGAATTCATCGGCATAAATTACTAAGATGTAATTGCACACTTTCTATTAGGATAATGCATATGGTGAACATATTTAATATATTTAAAATTATAATTTAAGTTACTTTTACTTATATTAATATTAATATGTAGATATTTAATTTCTATAAAATACGAACGTCAAATAAATTTTCTTGTACAAAATATTATAGTGCCACCTTAGATTCAAATTCAAAGAGTAGCCAAGAGGTTGGTTCTTCCCAAAAAAATTAAAGGATGAAATATACATATTTCTTTATTTTGCTTAAAATTCTTTAATTCATTAAAATGAAATTAGTTATTATAAAATCTACAAAAGTTATTATAGTAATATGCATATACTAGTAGTGAACCACGGCATCCCCATTTGATAAAGTCTGGAAAAATTAATTATGTACCAAAAGCTCTCGATTTTATATATATTAATTACGTTCTTATACATTTTATAAATTCCATTCTATATTATATCTTAGGTACGGTATTTTCATCGGTAATATTACTATTTAGAAAGGAGAGGTCGAAATTTGTGATTGTACAAGGACCAAGTGACGAATTCTCATTTGCCATCTTTCTACTTTCAATGCTTTCTGTTATCTCAAGCATAGACTTCACGAAACTGCAATATGATGATCATACTAATTCGATGATCAACTGACCAATGACACTGAAGAAGGCAATATCCTTTCAACACAATCCTTTCCAGTACGATTAAACTGTGTATCATCGAAAAACACCAGTTGTTGTGTCCCGAAAAATATTGAAGAAACCCAGCATTATATAAGACCATCATATATCTTCATCACAACCAAAAGCACCCAAAAAAAAAAAAAAAATGGCAAAGTTTATCCTGTTTTTCATATTTTTCTTAGCAGCGATGCTTTCAGCTATTTCAACCATGGCTTGTACTCCTAGTCCTGCCTGCAATGATATTGTCTCTAATATCAAGTCCTGCCAAGCTTACATAGCAGGAAAGTACAGTGAAGTCCCAGATGAATGCTGCAGTGGCATTATGAAACTGAATGCCATTGCTCTGAAAGAAAAAGGCGGTCGGCGCAGAATCTGTAATTGCATGAATGAATTCAATAATCGCACTACTGCAGCTTATGAAAATGGCCCGGTATTGTGCGAAGGAATGATGAAAGATCTCTATTTTCGCTGCAATATCCAGCTCAGCTTCGCTTTCCCTGAGAAAAGCAGCAATTGTTCCATGTACGTGCCACTTTTTTTTTTTTTTTTTTTTTCCTGGGTTATTTCTATTGATGTGAAAGAAGAAAAATGTTGTGGAATATTGACTGAATTTCTGATGTCTTGTTTACTTGCAGGGTGGATTGATTAAGAGACAGCGTACTAACTGTTAAGGGAGTTGATAACTTTCCAAGTTCTTGATATCCATGTAATGAAGTGATGTATCTATACGTTTTCTATTTGCTAATAACGATGATGTTTGCTGATAACGAAGATCTTTCAAATGAATAAAAGCCGAAAATCTTAATGAAATCATTATATTCTTATTATTTTATGAAATTACTATTGAAAAATTTTAGAGGGTGTGAATAAGATTTTTGACAAATAAGTATAAATTAAAAATTTTGGTCCGCTTTAAAAATTCAAACAAAATAGTGGATATACTTCGCAGCTTCACAATTTCAAGAGATCGGATAGATATCTATTAAATCAATACAAAGTAATAAGAAAAGGTTATGAAATGAAGATGGGTAGTTGAGATGTTAAGGGCAGGTTTAAGTCAGAATGCAAGAGTTATAAATAAGTTATTGATTTCAGGAGACAAGATGTAGTATTTAAGATCCGAAAATAGAGAAAAATGCAGTTAAGAATTTTCAAAAAATAGATCAAGAAAATGCTTAAGTATTTATAGTGGTTCGATTCTCAAATTATCTACATCCACTATCTTAAGTTCTCACTTAACAATTTTAACACTACTCACTATAAACCTTTTCTCAACTCAATAGTGGTAGGTGATACCAATCTTATACAAAAGGATCACCATACTTGGTTTTACAACTGACCTCTTTAACCACAACAATCAAGGCTCACTCCAATTGAGTTTTACTTCCTCAACCTTGATACGAGCTAGATTTAAAGAAAGATTATAGAGATAACTCACAGATTTGAACAGAAGAGCACCGACATGAAAAGGGAGAATTTTGTTTTCTAAAGTGTAAGAGTGTTTTTGAGAGAGATAGCGCAAAAATCTACTTTAAAATCGATTTTTGAAAGCTTTTATAGAAGCAAAAAGTAAGACAGCAACGGCTAGAAACGGCTAATTTCTCGCTGTTAGATTTTTCAGAATTTTAGACTCAAGAATCGGATAAGGGTGTATCCAAAAGATGAGTCCAAAATGGCACATTTTTAGGTAGAAACATTTTGACATTGTTCCAGAGTTTTGGACGAAACTTTTGGATGCAGAGTCCATCCAAACTACTCAATCCAAACATCTGAAAGCCTACTCTTTTGAAATCATTTTATTTGTGTGCTTTAAGGTAGATATAAATTGAATCATAAGATAAAGAAGACATAAGAATTTATACATAATACCTTAACAAACGATTCTTAATCTAGAGTTCTTTCATAACGACTTCTTGGTATGCAATCTCTTAAGCTTGTCTTATACCTGATCATCCATTCTTGGATTCCATTACTCAAGAGTTGCTTAGCAATCTCATTTGTACGCCTTGAAAGAACTGAGGTTAAATATATTCTATCACATATAGATCATACAAGTTAATCCTCATCAATATTTATTATAAGTCAAAATATAGGAGAATGCCCTTAGGGCTAATAATCTCCCCTTTTTTTAGTGATGACAAACTTGATGGGATTGTGATATAAAAACAATGATATATACACTACAGACATGTTAGACCGAGAGAAAAAAAGAATATTTTTAATAGAGAAACATTCTCTCATTATAGAACTTAAAGAGTGTTTATGAGGTTAAGATAAGAAAATTTAAGCATATGCTCATAAACATGGCTTAATGAGCTTATAGCAAACCTGCCTCCTTATCTTCCTTCCTTCTATCTAAGGACTATTTCACAAGGAAATAGCTGCAAATAGTAGTCACAAGAATAATGTATAGATATGTACATGATGAGGTATAGAAGATATATCATAAGATGTAATGCTCCCCCTTAGTATGTGCATATATGAATCATAAGATATAGAGCTATTAGGTGCGCTTTCAAATTAAGACGGAACCCAGAAGTTTGGACTTCTAAAATATGCATCCAAAATGGACTTAAATGAGGCAGAGGCTTAATCTTTTAAAAGGTCATTTTTGGACGGCTATTTTTGGATTGAGGAAACACGGGTCCAAAACTCCCCCTGTGTATATGTAGAGTAAAAATTTTTTTTTTCACAAAGATGGATTAGAGGTTTTTAACCCAACCTAGTTTTCTCAAGGTATTTCAAACACAAGGAATTTTCTGTGCAACAGGAGAAAATTTTCATAAGCATAAATATCCTTATCATCCGAATATTTAATAAAGTGCAAATCACATCTATAGTCAAGAAACAAATCATCAAGCTAAGTTAAAATCAATTGGAATGCACGATGAACTTATACCCATTCTTTAAAGCGCCTTATTTCATAAATCTCAACATAGATTCCACTAAGTCTCCCAATGCCTTATAGTCCGTCTCCTCAAACCATAAACAGTCTGTAGGTCCATAACATATAATCTCACATCATAGTTCCCAATCTACCATTCTCAAAATAATAATCACAATACATAATAGTTCAAAATAATTCATATTCATACATAATCCATTCAAAATAATTCATATTCATCCACAATCCATAATTCATAATCCACTGATCACAATCACAATCACAATTCAAGATAATTCATATTTATCCACAATCCATAATTCATAATCTACTGATCACACAATCATAATCCATTTTTCTCTCCTCTTGTCATCAATCAAAATGCAAGAATGATAGAAAGAGGTAAAAAAAACTTACAGACAATAGTAGATATATATTAGCAGATAGATCAGTAGGGGATAAATGTAGAAATAAATTGTTCAAGTACTAGTGCAGAAATTATAAATTTTTTTGTCAATGGAAAAGCAATAAAATTTGTTCAAGCATAGGAAAGCTGTAAACAACACGCAAAAGTGGTTAGTCAAGAAATGTGAATTGTTGCAGACTTTGTCTCGGCACCCCTTTTTGAATGCTGTCCAGCAATTTGGCTAGACTTTCTTTTTACCACCACATGTTTTTGTCTTTTTTCAGAGGAAATTCCAGTTGTGGTTGGTTTGGGAGCAGGTACTTCAGTAGGGGCAGCAGAGACGGGGACATCGTCCTTCTTTTCTTTGGCCTTGTTACTTTCTTCTACTTTCCTTGTTTCCTTTCCCTGATCTGGTTGCACTTCCTGGTTAGTGTTTACCACCATCTCCATCTTCATCATGTAGAAAGGCAGTTCCTTTTTCAGTCGCGTGATCTGAAGATGGAGCTTGTTCAACCTGAACTCTCTCAGTGGTCTGTCTCACATTCTTTTCCTCAACTTTGCTCAATCTGGCTTCTAAGTTTTGCAATTCTGCAGAGACTTCAGTCCGAAAGCTATCAAACTTTTCAGCTAAGTTGTTCAAAGCAGTTAGGATGCTTTGAGTAAGATTACTCTCCTCCGTCTTTTGTTTCCCTTTGTTGGAGGACTTTTCTCTTGTCTCTGACTTCCGTTTCATTCCTGATTGCCTAGCAGGTGCAGTTTTTTTTCCTTCAGCCTTGATCTTCAATAGTCTTCCTTTTTCTTCATTTGACACATCTCTAAGCAAGACCCATTCCTTGTTTATTTTTACAAATCCCATTTTTTCAAAGGATTCCATACTGTACACATTTGACTTATTGTGTCCAGAAGCACAAGTATTCAAGTTCACATTGAAATACCTGAAGACCTTGGTTAATAAATTTCCGTAAGATAGTGCCCTGTGAGATGTATTTCTTAACTAAATCATAAGCTTAACTACCAGAAAATCAAAACTAATTTGTCTCCTCAGATAGGGCCAACATCAGAATATCTGCAATATGCTCACTGATGTCTTATGCCCGAAACTTGGGGCAACCATGGTTGTCACTATATGGTGTAAAACCCTTCCAGCACCATTTAGCCATTTTGAATTTTTCATTTAAGTTCTTGAAACTCTTTCCACCAGTAAATCTTTCCTTAAATTTTTCTAAATAAAAAAAGTCTGACCTTTTAGGGAATTTGTTCATTTCAAAAAATTGAATCCCTCCATCTCTTACGCCAAAAATTTGATTTAACAGTCGATGGTTAAATTTCATATTAACAGATCCTGCTCTGGTACTATACCATTGCACCATAAAACCTCCCCCAATCTCCTTAAATCGTCCCTTTTTCAGATTTGCATAAAACTCCCAAACTAAAAGAGTGTATAATTTCTCATCAACCGAAAGTAAGACCCCATCCAAGATTTTCGAACATGCTTAGAATGTCAGAAAAAATCAAAAAAGCATCAGCATTAACCTGATACCCAGTGACCACTGTCCTATTTCTAGATTCCCATTCATTGAATTCAAACTCACATTTTTTTATCGAGAAATCGAGGTACCTGAGTTTCTGAACTTTCTTGTACAAGAAGCTCTGTTGATGAGTTGGTTTGTGAAAGAGTCTCTTCAGCAACAATCTTCTTTCCTTTTTGCTTGGTGGTCAGTTGTGCGGTAGCAATAGCTTTAGTTCTAGCCGCTACTTTGCTTTTCTTTCCCTTCTTCGTAGTTTGCCCGATTCCCATTTTTAATTTTGATACTTTCGTCATGGTAGAAGTAGGAGAAAGATGAAGGATTTTTTTTTTTTTTTTTTTGTTCAGGAAAGATGAAGCTTCGAGGTGAGAGAAGCAGAGAGAACAATGGTAGTTTCAAATTTCTAGAAGAGAGAGAGAGATAAATAGCCTTTTTGTGAATTCCTAAGTTCTAGATAGGATAAGTACAATTAAGTACTTTCAATAAAAAACTTGCAACAGAGACAAAAGAGAACGTAGTTTTTTTTAAAACTAAAAAAAAAATTGAATTATGGATTTATGCACTTTTTCATCCGAGGAAAAAAAAAAGGGCTTTTTCATAAACCTTGGGCTGCTGATATTTTGGACTTTAACTGAGTCGAAAATCGTTCATCCAAAAGATAGAATAGAATAAGTTTAGCTGAGTGGATTTTGGATTCATATTTTCTAGATATTGCGTCCAAAAGCTCTGTTCAAAAGTTGTTTCTTCAGAGTTCTACAAAAAAATAAACAAGACAATATTTGGCAAATTGTCAATTACATGATTTTGGTAATTCCCAAACCTCTTCTCAAATGATTAAATATTTCTTCTGCTAGAAGTTTTGTAAAAATGTCTGCAAGCTATTCATCGGTTGAAATATATTTAACACACACATTTCTTTTAAGAACATGATCTCTAATAAAGTGATACTTAATCTCAATATGATTAGTTCTAGAATGCTAAATAGGATTTTTGGTTAAGTTAATTGCACTAGTATTATCACACAAGATGGGCACAAATTTATAATTTAAACCAAAATCAAGCAAGGTGTTCTTCATCCATAGAACAATAACTACTAGCTGCTATGTACTCAGCTTCGGTTGTTGAAAGAGAGACACAAGCTTACTTATTGCTATACCACAAGACAAGAGAATGTCCAAGAAATTAACAGTGACTATTGGTACTTTTTCTTTCAACTTTGCAACCGGCATAGTCGGCATCTGTATACTCTACAAGACCAAAAGAATTAGTTCGAGGATACCATAAGTCATAATCATGAGTTCCGATTAGGTCTCTAAGGATTCATTTTACAGCATATAGATGAGATTCCTTTGGACATGATTGAAATCTAACACAAAGACATACTAGAACATAATATCAGACCTGTTAGCGATAAGGGAGAGGAGACTTCTGATCATACTTTTGTATTTTGATTCATCCACTTTCTTATCTTTTTCATCTTTATCAAGCTTTATCGAGGTGCTCATAGATGTGCTTATTTCTTTTGCTTCATTCATACCAAACCTTTTCAGCAGTTCCTTGGTACTTGACTTAATTTAATATGATTCCATATTTAGTTTGCTTATTTGAGGACCGAGAAAGAAGTTAAATTCTCCCATCATGCTCATTTCAAATTCTTCTTGCATCGTCTTGGCACATTTCTTACATAAAGAATCACTAGTAGCCCCCAAAGATAATATCATCAATATATATTTGTACAATTAAGATATTATCAGATTTTTCAGACTTTGATAAATAATGTAGTATTAACTAAGCCTCTTGAAAATCTTTTTGAAAAAAGAAAACCACTTAGTCTTTCATACTATAGTCTTGGAGCTTATTTTAAACCATAAAGGGCTTTTGAGAGTTTGAAAATATGATTTGGAAAATGTTCATGAGTGAAACTAGGAGGTTGTACCACATATACTTCTTCTTTAATAAAACCATTTAAGAAAGCACTCTTGACATCCATTTAATAGGGCATAAAACCTTTGAAGGAAGCGAATGCCAGTAACATTCTTATTGATTCTAATCGAGTAACGGGGGCAAAGGTTTCATCATAATCAATGTCACTTCTTAATTGAATCATTAGGCAACTAATCTAACTTTATTTTTTATAACATTACCATACTCATCAAGTTTGTTTCTAAATACCCACTTGGTGCCAATTACGGAATGGTCAAGTAGTTTAGGGACAAGCTTCCAAAATTGATTCCTTTTGAATTGATTCAGTTCTTTTTGCATGGCCATAATTCAAAATTCATTATGTAAAGTTGCATCAACACAATTTAGTTCAGTACTAGAGAGTAGGGCAAAGTTATCAACAAAATACCGTCTAATCTTGACTCCACAGTTAGGATCACCAATGATCTACTCTTTTGGATGGATAGTTTTGTACTTCTAATCTTTTGGCATATCCTGATTTGTGAGTTCTTCAATTCTTTGATTATTTTTTTAGCTTGTTGTTCTTCTAGTTCCTTTTTTTTTGGCATGAATATCAAGTAGATGAGCCATATGCTGTTCATTGCCTTTTTCATTTGAGAGACTTATATTATTATCATCATTTCTAGAGGAATATATATTTAATTCATCAAACATAATATGTACGGATTTTTTCACACATAGAGTTCTCTTATTGTATATTCTATATGCCTTTTTATTTGAAGAATATCTAAGAAATATAGGGCTACAAGAAATCTGTCAATTTGCTATGGACAAATCCGTGGCTAAACTGGAATTTGCCACAGATCTGCCACAGAAAGGGTCCGTGGCAAATAACTTCGTCGCTAAGTATTTTTTTGCCACGGAAAATATTTACTACGGATTTGCCATGGATTATTCAAGTTGGTATCAGATTTGGGGAGAAAGATTGTGAGAAAATCGTGATTGTCACGGATTTGCCACGGACTGTTTCTCAAACAGGTATCGTCCGTGGCAGATTGCCACAAATTTGTCACAGAAACAATATGGAATATAGGTTGTCCGTGGCAAATTCGTGGCAATCTACCACGAATTTGCCACGGACTATTTCTCAAGCAAGTACAGTCCATGGCAAATCCGTGACAGATTGTCACGGATTTGCCACGGAAACAATATGGAATATAGGTTGTCCGTGGCAATTTGCGACGAATTTACTACGGACATTTCTCAATCAAGTACAGTCTGTGGCAAATCCGTGACACGGATGTTTCTCAAGCAAATACCTTCAGTGGCAAATCCGTAGCAGATTGCCACAGATTTGCCACAGAAACAAATTTGTCACAAAAACATTATTTTTTTTCCATATTAAATTGTAACGGATTTGCCATGGATTATTAAAAATTAAAATTTATTAAAAATTAAAATTTTTTGAATTTGACCCTGCACACGTATAATTTCCTGTCAAATACAATAGAATCGACTCATTCAATACCAAATATAATAAAACCCAATTTTTTCATTTGAAGTCAATTACTGAAATCAATTGGCTACATATCTAACATACACCCACAATTGTATACAACTACTTTTCCTATAGAACTACTTGACTAATCTGCAAGCCCTTATATCTACATTCATTAACCTCGTAAAACATGCAAACTTCCTAATATCTTTGTGTTCCTCACAATTTAACTCATCACTTGAGCTTTGCAGGAAAAAAAAACTGCAAGAAGAAAAGGAAATACATTATCAACGAGTTAGGTAAAGAAAAGTAATACGAAAATGACTTGAAAAAAAAAATCGACAGAATTTTCCCTATATACTGGACGTTTCTAGGCATAAAGCCACCACAATATCAACAACATTAAAAAAAACAAAACATTAACTGTCACAGCAATTATTCAATAAATGACTACATATTTAACATACACCCACAATTGTCATCCACAATATTAACAATAATTGCAGTACTTTGTGTAAAGTAACCTTTCATCTTCTTCCTTATCTCTTTCTCTCCTTGTCTCTTCCCCTTCCTCCTTGTCTTTTTCTCTCCTCCGCAGCCCTCCCTCTCCTCTTCCCACACAGATATATATATCTCTTAGTCATTAGGCATTAGTGGAAACCACAAAGGCATCAAGATTTCTTATTCAGCACCACAAAGATGGATAGTTATAATTCGTTTGAGAGGTGGTCAAATTTTGAAATAGTTTCCAATCAAAATTATGAACATATTGCTTTGGATTTTCAATTTGAACTACCTATTCAACAGACTAGTTTTGATACTATTCCTCTGATGGATAATTATAATTCATTTGAGATGTGGTCAAATTTTGAAATAGCTTCCAATCAAGAAGATTTTGATGTGTTCTTCTTTCCGACCCTACCACTTCCTCTTGATTTAAGGTGAGATACTTTTAAGGCTATTTTTTTTAAGGGAGTTTTCACTCGTCTTCTTCATCTGGTTTGGTTTGTTGTGTTATGAATCAGTGAAAGTTATAAACATGCTGCTTTGGATTTCCAATTTGATCAACCTATTCAAGAAACTATTTTTGATGTTGTTCCTCTGATGGATAATTGTAATTCGTTTGAGATGTGGTCAAATTTTGAAATAACTTCCAATCAAGAAAATTTTGATGTGTTGTCCTTGTTAAGCCTACCACTTCGTCTTGATTTAAGGTGAGAAACTTTTAAGGTTATTTTTTTTAAGGGAGTTTTCACTCGTCTTTTTCATCTGGTTTGGTTTGTTGTGTTATGAAACAGTGAAAGTTATGAACATACTGCTTTGGATTTCAAATTTGATCAACCTATTCAAGAAACTATTTTTGATGTTGTTCCTCTGATGGATAATTGTAATTCGTTTGAGATATGGTCAAATTTTGAAATAGCTTCCAATCAAGAAGATTTTGATGTGTTCTCCTTTCTGAACCTACCACTTCCTCTTGATTTAAGGTGCGATACTTCTAAGGCTTTTTCTTTTTTAAGAGAGTTTTCATTCATCTTCTTCATTTGGTTTGGATTGTTGTGTTATGAATCAGTAAAAGTTATGAATATGCTGCTATGGAGGAAATGCCTATTGAAGGTATCACTTCAAATGAAGTTCCTGTGGAGAAGAAGGTAATCAGGAACTCCAAGACACTATCAGGAGCAACCATTTCGAAGTACTTTTACATGTCAATGACTCGAACGACCAAAGAACTGAATGTTTGCCGAACCAGTCTTAAAAAAAGATGTAGGGAGTTGGGAATTCGTAGATGGCCTTACAGAAAGTTTAGGAGCTTGGAGACCCTAATCAAGACTTGTTCAAATCCTTTCTCACACATACTTGAGAAGAGAATGGCCATTGAGATACTGGAACGAGAGAAGAAGTTGATGGAAGAAATCCCTGATGTGAAGTTGGAAGATCAAATAAAGAGGCTAAGACAAGCATGTTTTAAGGCCAAATATGAGAAGAGAAAACTCAGGGATCTGGAAAAAATTTTGAGAGGCAGATGTTAGTCTAATTGCTTTGGTTAGATAAGGTAAAGTTTATGACCTTTCTCAAATTTTCTTTACATTAAGAAGATGCTTAGGCATTAAAATCTATTGTATAAAATTAAGCGTAAGGGTAATCAACTTATTTGGAGTATCAAGATGGTAAAAAAAAAAAAAAAAATCGACAAAGTTTCCCCTGTATACTGGATGTTTCTAGGCACAAAGTCACCACAAAATCAACAATATTTGAAAAAAAAAAAACATTAACTGTCATAATATAAAAACATTAACTGTCACAACAACAATAATAGGGAAATCTAAGAAGAAGAAGAAATTTTCTAAGTGTTTGAAAAAAAATAATTTTTTTTAGGGGCAGATTATCTCAGAAAAAATGGAACAAAAGAATGAAAAAATGTCGCAAATCTGTGGTAATCTGCCATGGATTTGTCAGGGATTAGTAGCAAATTTTTTGATTCCGTGGCAAATTCGTAAAAAATAGTCACAGATTGGCCACGGAACACACAAAAAAATTTGTATATTTATATTTAATATAAAATTATATTATTCAATATAAAAAATATGTTGTATATTTATATAATTTAAAAATTTTATATAATATCAATTATACTATCTTTTTTATTAAATGATTTACACACACACACACATATATATGCATAAATTCATACACAATATAACCCACACACACATATACAATCATAATCATAAATATACATGAACAAATATATATATATATATATATATATATATATATATATATATATAGACACACACACCCACCATACATATTGAAGTACATACACACACACACACACACACACACACACACACACACTCATATACACACACATTAGAAAATAAATAAATCAAGATACTTATAAAATATTTCGTCGTTATTATTTAAAAGGTATGGAACAAAAATTAATACAAACCAATATAACTAATAAATTAGAAAAAATGAAAAAAAAATTTCGTGACAAATCCGTGGCAATCTGCTACGGAATTGCCACGGAGTAGTGGCAATTTAGTGATTCCGTGGCAAATTCGTGACAAATAGCCACGGATTTGCCACGGAACACACAATAAGAATTTAGTCATTTCTTTTTATCATTACTTTACTTAACATACTTTTTTGTGTACTCTCAATAATAATATAGTTCTTCAAAATAATTTTCAATGACTTTTACAGTCGAAATAAAATAAAATAAAATTATTTCTTTAAAATTTATAATTTTAATACAAACATATATTTTGATACTAAAAAATAATACATCTTATTTTCAATTTTATTTCAAGAATGAACGCAGTAGAAAATAAATAAATCAAGATACTTATAAAATATTTCGTCGTTGTTATTTAAAATGTATAGAAAAAAAATTAATACAAACTAATATAATTAATAAACTAGAATTAAAAAATTCTGTGGCAATCTGCCACGAATTTGCCATGGATTAGTGACAATTTTGTGATTTTGTGGTAAATCTGTGGCAAATAGCCACGGATTTGCCACGGAAAACACAACAAACATTTAGCCCTTTCTTTTTATCACTATTTTGTGATCCCGTGGCAAATCCGTGGCTAATGTTTGGCATAATTTTGCCACGAAAATATTTTTATCGCAAATTGGTGGCTAATATTTGGGATAATTTTTTGGCGCCTTTTTTTACTATCGATTTGCGACGGAATATGTTTGCATCACTACTTGCTACTATTTCCATAGCAATTCCGTGGCAAATTGCCACAGATTTGCTAAGGTATTTTTTCTCCCGCAAATTGCTTCTATTTTGCTATTCCGTGACAAAATCCATCGCTGATTGCCACGGAATAAAAATCTGTGACAGATTCACAATTTTCTTGTAGTGTAGCCTTATTAGATTTTCTATCAAAATTTCCAAGATTATTACGAGAATTGAGTAAAAAATATTTGCATCTAAAAATTTTGAAATATGAAATGAATGGGACTTTGTCAAATATCAATTCAAAAGGAGTTTTTCTTAGGAATGGTCTCAACATGACACGGTTGATAATATAGCAAGCTGTATTTACTACTTCAGCCCAAAAATATTTTGAAAGAGAGTTTTTACAAAGTATTGATCTTATCATTTCTTGCAAGGTTCTATTTTTCCTCTCAACCACACTATTTTGCCAAGGGGTTTTAGCTGCTAAAAAATTGTGTGAGACACCAACTTCTTCATAGAATTTTGTAAAGTCATGATTATAAAATTCTCTACCATTGTCACTTCGAACAGAAATTAGTTTGCAACCAAGAAAGTTTTGAATACGTTTGAGCAGTTTTGAGAATTCAAAGAAGGTTTCATCATTTTGAGCAAGAAATAGGATCCAAGTCAATCTTGAGAAATTATCCACAATTACATAAGCATACGTCTTACCACCAAGGCTAGTGGTCCTCATTGGTCTAAATAAATCCATGTGTATGAGCTCAAGAGGTTTTAAAGTTGAAATCATTTTCTTGGGCTTAAAAGAGATTTTGATTTGTTTTCCAAATTGGCAAGTATCACACACCCGATTTCTATCAAATTTTATTTTAGGCAATCTTCTGACTAGTTCTTTTGAAGATAATTTGTTTAACAAATCAATAGATACATGTCCTAGTCTTCTATACCAAAGATAGATATCATCATCATTTATAGAAAGGTATCTAATGTCATAGGCTACAAGATCATCAAGATAGAGGATATAAACATTTCCAACATGATTAGCAACTAAAATGGTTTCATTGTTGGAACTATTCATGAAATGCAAGAATTTTTTTCAAACACAACTTTGCATCTATTATCACATAGTTGGCTGATACTAAGAAGATTATACTTTAATTCATCAATTAATAGCACTTGCTTGATGATGGTTGAAGATCCCTTACCAATATTACTTATCCCTAGAATTTTTCCTTTCTTTTTGTCTCCAAACGTGACAAATCCATCGTTTGTAGCTTGAATATTTTTCAGCAGTCCGGCATTTCCGGTTATGTGATGAGAAATTTGTGACTTATAGTTTTGATATCATGTCTATATCATAAACCATTTCGATTTCCAGCAATGTGTTGTGCCCCAAGAAATTTTTCCAAATTGTTTTTGCCATTTGTAAACTTTTCAATGCATGTGGTAAGATCATCGACTCTACTTTTCATATTATCAAAATTACTGACCATAGTTTCAAGAGAACAAATTTTATCACATAAGCATTTATTTTCTAAGGGCATATGATGCAATGAGGTGATGATAAAGTTTTGTTCAATGTCCGAGTGCATATATGACTTAACTGAGACTTCTTTTTCATTTAACAACTTTGCATTCTCATTTAATAAGGAATCAATTTTCATCTTTATTTCTTTGTTTCTTCTAGACAATTTCTTTAGTTTATGAAACATATAAAAAAGTAATTCACTAGGATCATCATACTTTTTATAATCAGAAACATACAGATCAGTAGTTATGTCTGGCGATGTAGGATTTACCGTATCCTCCATAGCTATAAAGTATATGTTGGCTTTTTCATTTTCTGAATCGCAACTTTCTTCAGTTTCAGACCCTCCTTGATCACAAGTTCCAATTAGTCATTTTCCTTTCTTCAACTTTGTATCCTTCTTTTTCTTTCTAAACTGCTTAGCCTCCTTCTCTTTTGCCATTGGACAATCAACAATGAAATGTTCTATGCTTTTGCATTCAACGTATTAAGGTTTGAAAGAGGAAGTCTATCCTTTCTTTTTCACAAACTTTTTATCCTTTTTGAAATATCCTTTTCTAAACATTTTTCTAAATTTTCTAGCTACCATGGCTAATTCTTCCGTGTCTAAATCAGTTCCATCATCACATTCAGACTAGTCACTGTTAGTCTCTTCATCAATTGCTTTTAAGACAATTCCCCGTTTACCTTTCTCATCATCATCATCATATTTTTGAAACATTTTAAACTTCATTTCATGGGTCAAGAGAGAGCTAATTAGCTCTTTAGTGGGTAAGTTGTTCAGATCTTTAGATTCCTCTATAGCCAAGGTTTTTGGTTGCCAACTCATTGGCAGAGCATCAAGTAATTTTTTGTTTTGCTCCCCAAGGGAGTATGTTTTCCCATATACTTTTAGACTATTCATAATATTTGTGAACCGAGTGAACATGTCGGTTATATTTTCACTTGGCTTCAGAGAGAACAATTCATAGTCTTGGACAAGGAGGCCTAACTTCGATTCTTTCATTTGATTGATCTCATTATGGGTGACCTCAAGTAATCTCCACATTCGCGAGCTGAATCACAGCCACTAACCCGATTATATTCATTAGCATTAAGTGCACAACACAATATATTCATCATCTGAAAGTTTAGGGTCATTTTAAAAATGTCCTCATTGTTATATTCATCGCTTAGTTTAGGTACTTTTCTGCCTTCAATGAACTTTGATGAAACAAATGGTCCATTCTCAATAAGATTCTACAACTTAAAATTGATTGAGTAGATATAAATTTTCATTCTATTTTTTCAAAATGTGTAGTTACTTCCATTGAATAAAGGAGGTCGATTTGTTAAAAATCCTTCAACATAAGGAAGAGTAGATGTGTCTGCCATAAGGATATTTTTTACACGGTTGTTAGACCGAAAATAAAGTAGACTGAAACTCTGATACCAATTGAAAAACCTTAGAGGGGGTGAATAAGGTTTTTTGACAAACAAGTGCAAATTAAAAATTTTGCTCCCCTTTAAAAATTCAAACAAAGTAGTGGTTATGCTTCGTAGCTTCACGATTTCAAGAGATCGAATAGGTATCTGTTAAATCAATACAAAGTAATAAGAAAAGGTTATGAAATGAGGAAGGGTAATTGAGATGTTAAGGACAGGTTTAAGCCAGAATGCAGGAATTATAAATGAGTTATTGATTTCAGGAGAAAAGATGCAGCATTTAAGATCCAAAAACAGAGAAAGATGCAGTTAAGAATTTTTACAAAATAGATTAAGAAAGTGCTCAAGAATTTATAGTGGTGCGATCCTCAGTTCTCATTTAAGGATTTTAACACCACTCACTATAAACTTTTTCTCAACTCAATGGTGGTAGGTGACACTAATTTTACACAAGAGGATCACCACATTTGGATTTACACCAGACCTCTTTAACCCCAACAATCAAGACTCACCATAACTGAGTTTTACTTCCTCAACCTTGATACAAGCTAGATTTAAAGAAAGATTATAAAGATAGCTCATATATTTGAGCAGAATGCAAAATAGATAAGCACCAACACTTTTTACCTTTGGAGCAATTTGATTTCATTTTGAAGTACAGTGAAAAGGGAGACTTTTGTTTTTTAAAGTGTAAGAGTGTTTCTGAGAGAGATAGCACAAAAATCTACTTTAAAATCGAGTTTTGAAAGCTTTTATAGAAGTGAAAAGTAAGATAATAATGATTAGTTTCTCGCTATCAGATTTTTTAGAGTTTTGGACTTAATAATTGGACAAGGGTGCATCCAAAAGGTGAGTTTAAAATGCCACTTTTTTAAGCAGAAATATTTTGACACTGTTCCAGAGTTTTGGATGAAACTTTTGAATGCAGAATCCATCTAAACTATTCAATCCAAACATCTGAAAGCTTACTCTTTTGAAATCAGTTTATTTGTGTGCTTTAAGGTAGAAATAAATTGAATCATAAGATAAAGAAGACATAGGAATCTATACATAATACCTTGACAAACAATTCATAATCTAGAGTTCTTTCACAAGAACTTTTGGTATGTAATCTCTTAAGTTTGTTTTGTACTTGATCATCCATACTTGGATTCCATTGTTGAAGAGTTGCTTAGCAATCTCATTTGTATGTTTTGGAAGAATTGAGGTTAAACATGTCCTATCACATATAGATCACACAAGTTAGTTCTCATCAATATTTGTCATAAGACAAAATATAGAAGAATACCCTTAGGGCTAACAACTATAACTTCTAATAAAGATTGCGTATAAAATTAATATACATTTCTTATTTTTTTTTTTTACCTAATGAAGCCAATGATTCGATTAGAGGGTTTTGAAGAACATCAGCTAATTCCTCCAGCCACCCCCACCCTTTAGGTTCACATTTGATCACAGTCAAGAAATCATTTGTAAATTAAGGAAAAAAGATCAATTGGATGAAGCAATTTAATCTGCTACCTCCAAGCCTTTTGCTGGCTGTGTCTTATTAATTTTCCCCCATCCTCGTCATTGCTTTCTTTGATCATGCGAAGATTCCATTCCTTTCATGGCCAATTCAGCCAGCATAATGAGATAGGTGCAATATATGCTTGTGTGCACCAAACACGCTACAAATTAACTTGGAATTTGAGGCAAAAAATATAAAAGAATATATTAAAGAATAATACTATAAAATGTAAAAAAAAAATTTGAAAGTGAAAGGTAAAATATCAAAAGATTTTTACAATAAAATTTTAATTTTATTAAGATAAATACAAAAATTTTAAAAATTTTTGAGAGTGGGTGACATCTCCCATCCCCTATATCCATCTCTAATTCAATAGGTACATACATTAAAAAAAGAAAAATTTTAGCTGACAATGCTGCTATGGTTGATGGTGAACCTCCTAAAGCAGACCGATAAGCTCTTTTTTTTTTTATCGAAGATCAATGGATTATATCACATATCTGATGTTTTGACTGTGCCCCCCCCCCTTTTGGTGCTGAGTATATCATAGGATCTTATTAAAAGTTTCATGTATTGACCAAAAAATAATGGTTAATTTATTAGTTATTTCTCATCACCAACTCAATAGACGTTAAACAAGGGCTCATCGAAGATTATTGCATACAGGAAATTGATATATACATATATCCAACATATAAAAAGAAAATATACACTACAGGAAAAATCGAGTTTTGCGCCGGCCAAAAACCGTCGCTAACCGGTTTTGCGACAGTTTTTTGCCGTCGCAATTTGCTACAGTTTTGCGAGGGCAAAAAAATTCGTTGCTATTTGCGACGGTTTTACGACGAATATTTTTTTGTCAAACTTCGCCAAAAGAAGAAAATTTGCAATCGTTTTGCGACGAAAAACATTGAACCGTAGCAAAATCCTCGCAAATTGCCACGGTTTTGCTAGGGTCTTTACAGAGCATCGCTAATTGCGAGAGCAAAGGCCCTCGCAAAACCGTCGCTAATTGCGAGAGCAAAGGCCCTCGCAAAATCGTCGCTATTTGCGAGGGACATGACCCTCGCAAAATCCTCGCAACTTGCGAGGATTTTGCGAGGGCCCCTAAGTCGTTGCCCTTGCAAAATCGTCGCAAATTGCGACGATTTTGCGAGGGTCTTTTTTGGCCCTCGCATGTGAGGGAAGTAATAACCGCATAGTCTTGACCCTCGCAACATCGTCGCAAATTGCGACGGTTTTGCGAGGGGAGAATTAACCCCAAGTGATGGCCCTCCCAAAACCGTCGCAATTTCGCAAAACCATCGCAAATTGCGACGGTTTTGCGAGGGTCTTTTTGGACCCTCGCAAAGCAAATAATTTTTTGCCCGATTACAGTGTCGAAATTTGCAACGAAATTTTCTAACCCTCGCTAAATCGTCGCAAATTGCGAGGATTTTACGATTATTTTTTATTTTTCTATTATTATATTTATTTTAAATTATTAATTCCTTGTAAATCAGTCCTGAAACACTATATAAATAAATGCCAAAACTATGTTCATAATCCAAAAAAATATTATAAAAAATTAAAAATAAGCTCGAATAAATATAATTAAAATACTAAAATGTAATATAATATAAATACATAATAAGTATCTAAAAAAGTAAAATAATTCACAGAAATAAATAATAGTGTATAAAGAGTATAAAAATAAATATAACAAAGTCTATGTAACTAATGAAGGAGCAGCTGCAGAAGGGGGTGGAGGAGGGGAACGAGAGCCCCTACGTAGGCCCGGGTGCTCATCAGCTGGATCAAATCTATCGTCAGCATTTGGATCTTCATCATCAGCATTAGCAGCCGCTATGCGCGCTTCTATCTCCTCTATGGATGGCATAGATGGTGTAGGAATACCCATCTTGTCCGACATAGCTGCCATCCAACCACCAAATGTAGACTGTTGTTGCCTCATGAAATCACGTACATCTTGTATGTGATGAAATTTAAAATAAAAAATATTAAAAGATTTTGAAATGTAAAACAAATAATAATAAGGATTGAAATTCTGTAATAAAAAAAATTTAAAATTTGACATGAGATAATAATGATGTAATAGATTTAAGGAATCTCTCACCATTAACTATATAAATTGTGAGGGGGTCACATAAGAAAAATTATAGCAATTACAGCCATTTCTATGAGTAAATTCATTTTCCAACATTCAACACAAAATTCTACTTTTACTCTAAAACAGAGGTTAAAATCATTTACTTAATTAACTAAGGAAACCATTTTATTTTAAAACATAAACCTCCAGTTCAAAACCTACATATGTTAGGTGATGCCACTCATGTCAAAAGTACACATAAGAAAAAAGGATAAAGTCTAACCTCTGTTAGGATTGTGAGGAATGAACTCAGCATACAATCACCATCAAACCAATATCCGAGAACAGGAGAATGGACAAGTTATATACAAGTTAAACTAGTCTCACGTATTTCTTTGAAATAGACAAAATGAAGTCATCTAATGCATGAAAATTGCACTGACATAAATTTTTCGCAATCTAATTAATCAAAGAGTAGTAGCTGCAGTCAATCTGAACAATATAAATTTTCAACAGGCTTTGTGATATTTGTCTTTAAGGTTAATCTGAACAATTCATATAGTTCAAATGTGGAAGAAGCTGACTTGGAGTTTGCTTTTAGGTCTTTATTGATTAACCTTGGTGTATCAGAACCCCTAACTAAGGTTCTTCCCAAGGGTAAGTGTTCTATTTTGCAGATTCTGATATAGTATTTTGCAAATGAATGAAGGTAAGCACGGAAAAGATGAAAACAAACTTTCAAGTGCCTAATATAAGACTGATAAAGCTTTTGCATGGTTTTGGATGAAATTAATAGTAGAACCGCTCTTAGTACTTTGTGCATTCTCCTTTAAACTCTACCAAAAGATATATTTGTAGTTATAGTCATTCTTCTCAGTATTTTTGCATGCTCATGTGTAAATTTCAGCCACCAAAAATTAGCCTAAAATAGTAACACAAAAGATGAAGAAGGAGGAGGCAAAGAAAGAGAGAAAATGCTCATTACCTTTGTCCTTAAGCATACTTAGATAGAAGATATATTGTACTTTAAAATCCTTGTTTCCAACCTATAGGAAAAACAAACTAACCATGAAGCATCAAACAATTCCAATTACACCAACAACTGCCAAAACTATGCATCTTCAAATAATTCAACTCAACAAAAAGCCATAAATACATATAAAAATGATCTTTGTCTTGCACTGCATTGAACAATAAGTTAGCTAATAAGAAGAAAACTAATAGCTTCTTTTTCCTTTATCCATCCATATACAAGGGAGAAAAATATCATTTGAGAAATTATACAAAATATCACATTGTGAGAAACAAAACTCATATGGATGCCAACAAGCCTCCGACAAAATCTCAAGTAATAGTCTAGAAGAAAAGAAGAGAGCTAGAACAATATTCAACAACCCTTACCAACCTATACTCAACAAAAATTGCATATGAGCCAGTCTAGAACCAAAACTCAGTATGGTAAGAAGAACAGCAAACACAGTTAACCTGGAGGGATGGACACGGCGATGGCAGAGGGTAATCAACTTATTTGGAGTATCAAGATGCCAAAAAAAAAAAAAAAATCGGCATAGTTTCCCCTGTATACTGGACGTTTCTAGGCACAAAGCCACCACAAAATCAACAACATTTGAAAAAAAAAAAAACATTAACTATCACAACAATAAAAGGGTAATCACCCATTACCCATGGAGAATGATCACCCATCACTCACGAGGAATGATAACCCATCACTCACGGGGATCCATTCTTATAAGTTAAAAAAAGAGAAAACAAGATGATAACAGAAATGCAAAAAATACAACAAAACAGAACAAATTTAGTGGCTCCAACATCAACAAGTAGCAACCACATGTTCAAGCATGCATAATTTGTTTCACTTGTAATCATGTTATACAATGAGTAAAAGAAAAGAAAAGAATGAGAAATGTACCACAAAGCTATCATTAGTGAATAGGTCATTAGCCAAAACAAAAGTCTTTGAGAAGGTCATTGAGAAGTACATCTTTTAGGTTTATATTCTAATCCTATTATCTCGGCTCCATAATGCATCCAAACAAAATTACAACTCAAATGATTCACTTTTTGAATCCTTTTGCGTCCAGTGTTTTCCCTTTTCTCATCAATTCAAAGCCTTCCTTCAAGGAAAACCATTAAACAAATTTAGATAAAATGAAAAAAATAATGACAACAGTTCAGATTTGTAGTATGATGATAAATATTTTAGTTCATACCATCAAAAGATTTTAGATAGAAGAATGCTTAAAGTTAAGTATACTTGCAAATTTGCAAACATCCTACCACGTAGAAGGTGCCAGTATCCACGAGACAAGCAAAAATGTTATGTTTATACTGCACAAAATGAGGAAATATCTAATGGCTTCGAAGACAATCGGATAGACAATGAAAACCAAAACTCTATTAGTATACTAGCCTTGCAAATCACACCAAATGCTAAGTACACATTAAAACTGAGCTACTTAAGAATTACAGCCTTCAATTTAGATATTCATCCACTTTTAGGTAATGGGAAGCCATGCAACCACAACCCTACCAACACCAAACCCCACCCCCACCCCACCACCTCCCAAACCAAACCCACAAGGAAAAAAAATGAAAAATAATGGAGTACCCCAACTTCAGGGTAACATGTGAAGGCAGCATGGAACAACAAATCGCAATTGTGAAGCTATCACTAGCATCATTATGTAGCAATTTTTCCTCTTCCTCACTTCTCTTTTCCCTTCTAACTTCCAGTTATGATCTTTAATCATGACAGTCCAAAAATGGATAATCATCATTACTGTCAAAATTGTTATTTCCCACTCCACATTATGCAAGTAAAAAATCACTCTTTACAAATTTTATTAAAAATCACTCTTTAATGTTTTTAGAATATAAACCTAAAAAAATACTGCAAATTCAATATTTGTACTCACCAAGAACAGCAGATGAACAAAATCAAAAGTCTTCCAACAAAACTTCGTCTTAGGGGCCGGCGGAAGCTATAGGGGGGCGGGCGAAGGGGCTGCGGGGGTGGGGGGTTACGGGGAGACGACCTGGGAGGGAAGGGGAGGGGGTGGTTGCGGGGGAGACAGGTGAAGGGGGTGGTCGCGAGGGGGCTGCGGAGGTGGGGGTTGTGGGGGAGAAGGGAGAAGGGGAAGTGGAGGGGGGGCGGCGGGAGTCGGACGGGGGGAGATCGGGGGGGGACCGACGAGAGCTACGGGGGTGGGGGGAAAGGGCTGCGGGGGGGGTTGCGGGGGAGAAGGGAGAAGGGGACGGGGAGGGGCGGCGGGAGCTACGGGGGTGGGGGAAGGGGCTGCAGGGGTGGGGGGTTGCGGGGGAGAGGGAGAAGGGGACGGGGATGGGGGCGGCGGAAGTCGGACGGGGGGAGATCAGGGGGGGGGGACCGGCAGGAGCTACAGGAATGGGGGAAGGGGCTGCGGGGGTAATGGGTAGTAGTAGAAGAAGAAGAATAAGAAGAAGAAGAAGAAGAAGAGTGTGAGGAAGAAGGAGGGAAAAATAAAAAGGAGGGAGTGAAAATTTTTAAGAAATTTTAAAATTTTTTTAAATTTTTAGTTATTTCGTCGCAATTTGTGACGAAAAAATTAAATTTCGTTAATTTCTTATAAATTGATACGAATAATATTTATAAATAAATCTCTATATTATAGTTTTTATTATTTTTTTTAGTAATCTCAATAATAATAATATTTAAATTATTTTTCTTTATATATACATACATGTTATAATATATATATATATATATATTAAATCAAAGAGATATTTATATATATATTGTATACTATATAAGCATATCCATATACTTATATATTCATCAATTTTTTAGTGACTTAAACAATAATAACAGTATTTGAATTATTTTTCTTTATATATTTTACTTTATACACCACTTAACCAAATAAATAGATAAAATAATTAGACATATGTATATACATAGCTATATAGTATAATATATATTAACATGTAGGGGACGAAGAACATTACAAACTGATCTCTACATTATAAATTTCACCATTTTTTTAGTGATATTAACAATAATAACAGTATTTGAATTATTTTTCTTTATACACTACTTAATCAAAGTGATAGATTAAAAAATTAGACATATGTATATATATACCTACATGTTATAGTATATATATATATATATATATATATATATATTAAACTAAATAGATACTTATATACATTATATACATAAAAACGACGTCGCAATTTGCGACGGCCATGGGAAACCGTCGCAAATTGTGACGGTTTTGCGAGGGCAAAAAAAATTCGTTGCTATTTACGACGGTTTTGCGAGGATTTTGCGACGAATATTTTTGGTCAAACTTCACCAGAGGAACAATTTTTGCGACGATTTTGCGACGAAAAAAAGTGACCCCTCGCAAAACCGTCGCAAATTGCGACGGTTTTGCGAGGGTCAACTTTGTGCCCTCGCAAAACCGTCGCAAATTTGCAAGGGTTTTGCGAGGGCTATACCATAGCCCTCGCAAAACCCTCGCAAATTTGCGACGGTTTTGCGAGGGGACAATTAACCCCAAGTCGTGACCCTCGCAAAACCGTCGCAATTTGCGAGGGTTTTGCGAGGGCCACGACTTGACCCTCGCAAAACCCTCGCAAATTGCGAGGGTTTTGCAATAAATTTTTATTATTATTATATTTATTTTAAATTATTACCCTATAAATCAACCCTGAAATATTATACAAATAAATATCAACAGTATGTTCATAATCCAAAAAAATACTATAAAAAATTAAAAATAAACCCAAATAAATATAATTAAATATTAAAATATAATATAAAATACATAATAAGTATCTAAAAAAGTAAAATAATTCACAAAAATAAGTAATAGTGTATAAAGAGTATAAAATAAATATAACAAGTCTATGTAAGCAATGAAGGAGCAGCTGCAGAAGGAGGTGGAGGAGGGGAACGAGAGCCACTACGTGGGCCCGGGTGCTCATCGACTGGATCAAATCCATCGTCAACATTTGGATCTTCATCTTCGACATTAGCAGCCGCAATGCGCGCTTCTATCTCCTCTATGGATGGCATAGATGGTGCGGGAATACCCATTTTGTCCGACATAGCTGCCATCCAACCACCAAATGTAGGCTGCTTGTTGCCTCATGAAGTCCCGGTACAAGTCTATTTGTCGATTGAATCTCCGCTCGGCTGTTGAACCCTTTGCTCTACTAGATGTCCAATATCAACTTGTGTAGGAGAAGATGCATGCAGTCCACTTTGAGACAGTCTAGTTCGAACATGTGTCGCCTACGAGCCTAACCCAAAAACTCGTCCCCTTTTGAACCCGCCTTGTGCCTTTACAAACATGGCTTTTTCATCAAGAGGAACAACGAGTTTACTGAGTCACTAGACTCGGACTGAGGAGTGCTACGTATGAGATTTCGCACCTCATCCTAAAAAAAAAAAAAAAGAATTGTCAATAGTAATTATCAAAATAAAATACAAATTCCACACGGTATAAAGAATTTCAACATATTTAATCTATATAGTACCAATGTACGGCGAGATCGCTCAGCGACAAAGCCGACCCTTTTGTGGCCCGCTGCGAAAGACATGTAATGTCTCAAACATGTACGTGTAGCTAAAAGAACTCCCCTCCTTGGCCCGCTACATTTATGTTAACACAATGTAATCATTACAATCTTACATAAATTTGTAATAAAACAATTTAGATTAATAATTAATTAAGGCATGTAGGTGAATTACCAAACGGTCCTCGTGTTACGTGAGCGAAATAGACCCTCCGAGTATGGGTGCGGCTACTCCCACGATTCTTTTTGTTGGTGGATGAGAGCTTCGATACTTCTACGATCTCCAGTACTCGCAAATGTCATTCCAATACTGTGCCTCTATCCAATGAGGACATACCCAATCATCCCTCTTCCTCAGCCTAGACATTATGTCCAGAAAATCGCGTCCGACACTTCTTTTCCCAATTTGATCGAATTAGCGAAGCATACTCTTCCCTCCACCGAAAATATTTCTGCATGATCATGATTAAGATTTACGATTAACATATAACATAGTACTTAAACGATAAAAAATACTCAAAAATTGCTTACCCCAAATTCTTGAAACCATAAGTCTCGCACGGTTATCGGGACGTGCGTGTATGTCGGATACGAACCGGTGAAGTACTGCTTTGTATTATATTTGAAATTTCTCGGACACATTTGTCCGAGCCAGTGAACCTATTTTTGGTGCAATGACAATGTACAATATAGTTATGTTAATCTCAAAAATAATAATAATAATTGAACTAATAATCAACATCTTACAAAGTATGAATATGTTACTTACCGTTTCCCCGTGGAACAATCCAAGGTCGGGAGTCCGTAACTTGCAACCCAACGAGAATGCGAAGGCTGAAGCGGCGGATGATTGAAAAGCCGGGGATGGTACTCCCTCATCTCCAATAGAGCCATGTAATGAATGAGGCACTGAAAGCCTTTGTAGGCTGAGTAGGGGATGGAGTATAAGGCTCCGACCCTCCGACTCCCCTCCCTCAATGATCCTTCATTAGAAGACATTGCTAAAGGAGATGAAAAAAGAAAAATAAGTAACCAATAAAGACGAAGCCCACTCCAAAAGAAGGATGTAAATAACCGTGAATAAAAATGATAAAAGAATAATAACATTGAAACGTTATATCTATTAGCTAGTTTAAAGTAATACAATAATAATGCTTTGCTGATGATGGATATGTCAAAATAAACATTGTACTTGTAAATTGAATTTTAAAAAAAATTTGACAGAGTCTCCCCTATAATTGGACATTTCCCAGGCACAAGGCCACCTCAAGATTTGACAACCAAAACGCTGTTACAAACAACAAAGACAGATCTTTTAAATATAGAAAAATTCAAAAGATAACTAGGGGTAATCACCCATTACCCAAGAGGAATGATCACCCATCACTCACGGGGAATGATCACCCATCACTCACGGGGTTCCAATTAAAATGTTAGATATAGTTAAAATCAAGCTAAAAATTATAAATGCCTCTGTCCTTGTGAATTGTCTGTCAATACAGCAACAATACAATATATAAACTACCTTGTTGTTTACACCACAAAAGAATATAATAAGGAATAACAAAAATCCTCCGGGCTGTACAAGTCTAAACGAAAGATTCCTGCAAAAAAAAAGAAGGAGATGAGATTCCCGACAAAAAAGATAACTAGGGGTAATCACCCATTATCCAGGAGGAGTAATCACCCATTACTCACGGGGAATCCAACATTTGAATTCAATAAAAAGGCAATTTATATGAACAACACGCACATCCTACATCTTCATAATCTAAGGAAACGGATTTCTCACATAAAAGAGCCTTCAAAGCATTCTACTAGAGTTAAATCTTCCACTAGAGAGACTAATATATTATTATAATCAAGTAATAAGATTACTAAACTAATTAGAAATCAACCTTCCTATTATGGCATCATAACCAATCAAATTAATTTATAAGGGTTTATATATCTAAAACATAGTTCTCATATAATTTGATCAAAGTAGTAATTTTTTTATAACAGGGTAAAAAAGAGTGCACTATAAGTATAGATCAAAACACATTGAATGTTAAAAAAGGACAACAATTCCAACTAACAATTTAGCAATTCCAGTTCACAATTCCAAATTTAAATTGTTTTTCTCACATCAAACCACCATCATGTCACTCACAATCTCCTCAAACTCAACCCCAACATCAATACAACTTTTATACATCAATTCAAACTACTGCTCATTCACAAATAATCGCCCAAATTTCAAAGCTTCGGGGAAATGAAAATCTGCCCAAAGTTTATAAGATAATGAAGTAGCTCAAAGAGATAAATTCTAACTACTTACCCAAACGAATCGACTTCGACAACGACACGACGATAGCACGGGAATGGCGAGCGCCGGCGAGGGCGGGGCTGAAGGGGGTAGGAAGAGCGAGGGGAGTTGAGGGGGGGCGGCTGCGGGATGGGGGGAGTTGAGGGAGGGGCGCGGGGGTGGGGGGGCTGCGGGATGGGCGCGAGGGAGGGGGCGCGGGGAGGGGGTAGGGAGGGGGCGCGGGGAGGGGGCCGCGGGGGTGTGGGGGAGTTGAGGGAGGGGAGTTGAGGGGGGGCTGCGGGATGGGGGGAGTTGAGGGAGGGGGCCGCGGGATGAGGGAGGGGGAGCGAGGAGGGGGCGCGGATGAGGGAGGGGGAGCGGGAGGGGGCGCGGGATGGGGGGGTCGCCGGCGGGGAGAGGGAGGGGGAGCGGGAGGGGGCGCCGGATGGGGGGGTGCCGTGAGGGAGGTGAGGGAGGGGAGTTGAGGAGGAAGAAGGAAGGGGGAAGAAGGAGGGAAAAAAAAAAAAAAGAGGGAGTGAAAAATTTTGGAAATTTTTAATTTTTTTTTAAATTTCTAGCTATTTCGTCGCAATTTGTGACGAAAAAATAAAATCCTCGCTAATTTCTCATAAATTAATACGAATAATATTATAAATCGATCTATACATTATAATTTTTATTATTTTTTAGTGATTCTAATAATAATATTATTATGTAAATTATTTTTCTTTATATATTTTAATTTATACACCACTTAATCAAATAAATAGATAAAAAAATTAGAATATGTATATATATAACTATATAGTATAATATATATTAATATGTTCGAGATGAATAACATTACAAATCGATCTCTACATTATAATTTTCAATATTTTTTTTAGTAATCTCAACAATAATAACGAGTATTTGAATTGTTTTTCTTTACATATTTTATTTTATACACTACTTAACAAAATAGATATATTAAAAAATTGGACATATGTATATACATAGCTAAATTAGTATAATATATATTAACATGTAGGAGACGAAGAACATTACAAATTGATCTCTACATTATAAATTTCATAATTTTTTTAGTGATATCAACAATAATAACAGATATTTGAATTATTTTTCTTTATACACTACTTAATCAAAGTGATAGATTAAAAAATTAGACATATGTATATATATACCTACATGTTATAGTATATATATATATATATATATATATTAAACTAAACAGATACTTATATACATTATATACATATACTTATATATTAGAATAAGTATATAACATAACATAATTAACTATATACATTTACTTATGCAATACATTAGGTGTATAACATGACATAATTACATATACAAAATTATAATAAAATGCACTAATTGAGACATGTTATTAAAAATATTTCGAGTAAATTTGTCAAAATACACCATCACATAAACACATAAAGAAATTTTAAAAAAAAAATTAAAACCCTATTTTTTTGTAAAACCCTCGCAAATTCGTCGCAATTAGTGACGTATTAGCGGCAATTTGCGACGAATTGGGGTTTTGAGATTTTCTATACATTTTGCCATTTATTTATTTTTTAATTAAAAATATTGACCGTCGCAAAACCCTCGCAAATTGCGAGAGCCGAAAATTCGTCTCAAAACCCTCGCAAATTGCGAGAACTTTGCGACGGATGTTCAAAAATTTTTAAAATATTTTTTAAAAAATAATCGATCGTCGCAAATCCCTCGCAAATTGCGAGGGTTATTGCCGTCGCAAAATCCTCGCAATTTGCGAGGGTTTGCGATGAACGTTCAATTTTTTTAAAAATAAATTACCGTCGCAAAACCCTCGCAAATTGCGAGGGCTAACTACCGTCACAAAACCCTCGCAAATTGCGAGGACTTTGCGATGGACGTTCAAAAATTTTAAAAATATTTTTTAAAAAATAATTTGTCGTCGCAAACCCATCGCAAATTGCGAGGGTTATTTACCGTCGCAAAACCCTCGCAATTTGCGAGGGTTTTGCGATGGAAGTTCAAAAAATTTTTAAAAATATTTTTTTAAAAAATAAATTGCACGTCGCAAAACCCTCGCAAATTGAGGGGGTTTATTGGTCGTCGCAAATTGCGAGGGTTTTGCGATGGACGTTCAAATTTTTTTAAAAAATATTTTTTAAAATTAAATATCTGTCGCAAAACCCTCGCAAATTGAGAGGATTATTTGCCGTCGCAAAACCCTCGCAATTTGCGAGGGTTTTGCAATGGTCGTTCAAAAAAATTTTTAAAAATATTATTTTAAAAAATAACTTGCCGTCACAAAACCCTCGCAATTTGCGAGGGTTTATTAGCCGTCGCAAATTGCGAGGGTTTTGCGACGGACGTACGAAAATTTATTTAAAAATATTTTTTTTAAAATAACTCGCCGTCGCAAAACCCTCGCAATTTGCGAGGGTTTTGCGACGGACGTATCCGAAAATTTATTTAAAAATATATTTTTTAAAATAACTCGCCGTCGCAAAACCCTCGCAATTTGCGATGGTTTATTGGCCGTCGCAAAATCCTCGCAAATTGCGAGGGTTTTGCGACGGATGTACGAAAATTTATTTAAAAATATTTTTTTTAAAATAACTCGCCGTCGCAAAACCCTCGCAATTTGCGAGGGCATAAATACCGTCGCAAAACCGTCGCAAATAGCGATGATTTTGCTACGAATTGCGACAGGTATATTGGCCGTCGCAAAACCGTCGCAAATTGCGACGGTTTTGGTCAACTCGCTACTTGTTTGAAAATCGTCGCAAATTGGTCGCTATTAGCGACGGTATTGAAGCCGTCGCAAAAAAATCGTCGCAAATCGCGATTTTTCCTGTAGTGATTCTATCTGTTGTGATAGTATGTGAATGATGTATGGAAAAGATGAATTTTGTCTTTAAACCTTGGGAACATTGATTAAAAGGTTGAGTCAATTTAACATTACTGCAACCGAAACTTGGGTTCAGTGAAGGTTAAAAATCAATAAATAATCAAAATTATGTTAGGAATACTACATATTATTATTATTATTATTATTATTATTATTATTATTATTATTATTATTATAAAAATAAATTAGTAATTCAATTGATTAGAAACATTCCACAGTAAGTCTTTAGCTAGATTCAGTGTACCTATATCCCTCATATATTGAGGAAAGAGAAATCATTATTTTCTTTTGATTTTGGATTGCATGTTTGAAAACATTTCAGGATTCCTTTTCATTTTCATCAAGTGTTTCACACATTTCATAATCCAAAAAACAATCTCTTTATAAAGGAATTGAAAATATTACAGTGGTGAAGAGGAAGCTACAGAAGTAGTAATCTTTTGAAATTTAATAGGAACTCATGTGGTAATGATAGCTTTTATTTGACGAAGATAATTTGTTTTAGTAAAGAAATAGTAAGTTTCAACTTTTTACAAAAATTTTACATGTTTCTGATATATCAGAGAGTGGAGATGTGAATCAACCTTAAAACCTAATATCTTATATGGGTACTTCTAACCAAATGAATTAATATTTTGAAAAAAAAACCATAATATTATATTCCCTTTCCTTAATTTCTGCCATAATATTATATTCTCTTTTCTTAATTTCTATTCAATTAATTTTGCTTTTGTTTATGGATGAAAAATAGTTTATGTATAGTTACGAAATTCAATGTAATATCTCAAATAAACAAATGTTAAAGATCAACAATTTGATGCAGGTGGGTATATTCTGCAATTCTATGAAAATGGTGACTTATATTTCTTCTATAATCTTTGCCTATCTTATGAGCTATACCTGCCATGAGTACTGTTTTCCACTTGAATTTCTCCCACTTCAACCAGTGTTTCAGATCCTATAATTCTTGTTTTTCTAGTGGCAGCCTCCTCAATAAATAATCAATTCTACACTCTACTTACCATTCAGGAGACAAAGACTCCAAGTATTTTATAAAATAACTCTTTTTTTTTTTCACGCTCCAATATATTAAAACTATTGCTTCTCAGACTAAAAGTAAAGCGTCCAAACAAGCTATTAATTATTTTTCTACTAAGAAAAACTATAAAATCTTCAAATATAATTTTCTCTTAATTTCTTTCTTTTATTTTAGCTCTTACTTCAATAGAAAGAAACAGTTATATTAAACCCTCTAATCTCCAACATTGATATTGAGGGATATATATCCAATTGACAAATTAAGATGCATGTGAATCTTAAATATGTGTACTAAATGAATGTGAGATTAATTAATTTTATGAAGGTCGGTCTTGAATTTGATATTAGGTTACAAAGTATACTTTCTCCTATCTCCTTTCCCATATCTCCATGCACCCCCACCCCTCCCCCTTCTTTATTTAAAAAAAAAAATCAATTTTAAGAAGTAAAAATCCACCTAATTTTCTTATTACATCTTTAAAGGAGGTTTTACATTCCCCTACTCATGTTATTTTTGTCCTATTCCCATTTAAAGATGTCATGTCACAACAGGAAAAATCGCCATTTGCGACGGCCAAAAACCGTCGCAAAACCGTCGCAGACCGTTTTTGCGACGGTTTTGGCCGTCGCAAAAAACGACGTTGCAATTTGCGACGGCCATGGGAAACCGTCGCAAATTGTGACGGTTTTGCGAGGGCAAAAAAAATTCGTTGCTATTTACGACGGTTTTGCGAGGATTTTGCGACGAATATTTTTGGTCAAACTTCACTCGGAGGAATAATTTTTGCGACGATTTTGCGACGAAAAAAAGTGACCCCTCGCAAAACCGTCGCAAATTGCGACGGTTTTGCGAGGGTCAACTTTGTGCCCTCGCAAAACCGTCGCATATTTGCGAGGGTTTTGCGAGGGTAAACTTTGTGCCCTCGCAAAACCGTCGCAAATTTGCGAGGGTTTTGCGAGGGCTAAACCATAGCCCTCGCAAAACCGTCGCAAATTTGCGACGGTTTTGCGAGGGCCAACCTTGTGCCCTCGCAAAGCCCTCGCAAATTTGCGAGGGTTTTGCGAGGGCTATGGTTTGGACCCTCGCAAAACCGTCGCAATTTGCGACGGTTTTGCGAGGGCCACCCTTGTGCCCTCGCAAAACCCTCGCAAATTGCGATGGTTTTGCGAGGGCACAATTAACCCCAAGTTGTGACCCTCGCAAAACCCTCGCAAATTGCGAGGGTTTTGCGAGGGCCACCCTTGTGCCCTCGCAAAACCCTCGCAAATTGCGACGGTTTTGCGAGGGCACAATTAACCCCAAGTGTGACCCTCGCAAAACCGTCGCAATTTTGCGAGGGTTTTGCGAGGGCCAACCTTGTGCCCTCGCAAAACCCTCGCAAATTGCGACGGTTTTGCGAGGGGACAATTAACCCCCAAGTCGTGACCCTCGCAAAACCGTCGCAATTTGCGAGGGTTTTGCGAGGGCCACGACTTCAGCCCTCGCAAAACCCTCGCAAATTGCGAGGGTTTTGCAATAAATTTTTTTTATTATTATATTTATTTTAAATTATTACCCTATAAATCAACCCTGAAATATTATACAAATAAATATCAACAGTATGTTCATAATCCAAAAAAATACTATAAAAAATTAAAAATAAACCCAAATAAATATAATTAAATATTAAAATATAATATAAAATACATAATAAGTATCTAAAAAAGTAAAATAATTCACAAAAATAAGTAATAGTGTATAAAGAGTATAAAATAAATATAACAAGTCTATGTAAGCAATGAAGGAGCAGCTGCAGAAGGAGGTGGAGGAGGGGAACGAGAGCCACTACGTGGGCCCGGGTGCTCATCAGCTGGATCAAATCCATCGTCAACATTTGGATCTTCATCTTCAGCATTAGCAGCCGCAATGCGCGCTTCTATCTCCTCTATGGATGGCATAGATGGTGCAGGAATACCCATTTTGTCCGACATAGCTGCCATCCAACCACCAAATGTAGACTGCTGTTGCTTCATGAAGTCCCGGTACAAGTCTATTTGTCGATTGAATCTCCGCTCAGCCTGTTGAACCCTTTGCTCTACTAGATGTCCAATATCAACTTCTGTAGGAGAAGATGCATGCAGTCCACTTTGAGACAGTCTAGTTCGAACATGTGTCGCCTCTGAGCCTAACCCAAAAACTCGTCCCCTTTTGAACCCGCCTTGTGCCTTTACAAACATGGCTTTTTCATCAAGAGGAACAACGAGTTCTACGAGTCACTAGACTCGGATCGAGGAGTGCTACGTATGAGATTTCGCACCTCATCCTAAAAAAAAAAAAAGAATTGTCAATAGTAATTATCAAAATAAAATACAAATTCCACACTGTATAAAGAATTTCAACATATTTAATCTATATAGTACCAATGTACGGCGAGATCGCTCAGCGACAAAGCCGACCCTTTTGTGGCCCGCTGCGAAAGACATGTAATGTCTCAAACATGTACTGTGTAGCTAAAAGAACTCCCCTCCTTGGCCCGCTACATTTATGTTAACACAATGTAATCATTACAATCTTACATAAATTTGTAATAAAACAATTTAGATTAATAATTAATTAAGGCATGTAGGTGAATTACCAAACGGTCCTCGTGTTCTGTGAACGAAATAGACCCTCCGGTATGGGTGCGGCTACTCCCACGATTCTTTTTGTTGGTGGATGAGAGCTTCGATACTTCTACGATCTCCGGTACTCGCAAATGTCATTCCAATACTTGTGCCTCTATCCAATGAGGACATACCCAATCATCCCTCTTCCTCGACCTAGACATTATGTCCGAAAATCGCGTCCGACACTTCTTTTCCCAAGTTGATCGAATTAGCGAAGCATACTCTTCCCTCCACCGAAAATATTTCTGCATGATCATGATTAAGATTTCGATTAACATATAACATAGTACTTAAACGATAAAAAATACTCAAAAATTGCTTACCCCAAATTCTTGAAACCATAAGTCTCGCACGGTTATCGGGACGTGCGTGTATGTCGGATACGAACCGGTGAAGTACTGCTTGTATTATATTTGAAATTTCTCGGACACATTTGTCCGAGCCAGTGAACCTATTTTTGGTGCAATGACAATGTACAATATAGTTATGTTAATCTCAAAAATAATAATAATAATTGAACTAATAATCAACATCTTACAAAGTATGAATATGTTACTTACCCGTTTCCCCGTGGTACATTCCTAGGTCGGGAGTCCGTAACTTGCAACCCAACGGAATGCGAAGGCTGAAGCGGCGGATGATTGAAAAGCCGGGGATGGTACTCCCTCATCTCCAATAGAGCCATGTAATGAATGAGGCATGAAAGCCTTTGTAGGCGAGTAGGGGATGGAGTATAAGGCTCCGACCCTCCGACTCCCCTCCCTCAATGATCCTTCATTAGAAGACATTGCTAAAGGAGATGAAAAAAGAAAAATAAGTAACCAATAAAGACGAAGCCCACTCCAAAAGAAGGATGTAAATAACCGTGAATAAAAATGATAAAAGAATAATAACATTGAAACGTTATATCTATTCGCTAGTTTAAAGTAATACAATAATAATGCTTTGCTGATGATGGATATGTCAAAATAAACATTGTACTTGTAAATTGAATTTTAAAAAAAATTTGACAGAGTCTCCCCTATAATTGGACATTTCCCAGGCACAAGGCCACCTCAAGATTTGACAACCAAAACGTTGTTACAAACAACAAAGACAGATCTTTTAAATATAGAAAAATTCAAAAGATAACTAGGGGTAATCACCCATTACCCAAGAGGAATGATCACCCATCACTCACGGGGAATGATCACCCATCACTCACGGGGTTCCAATTAAAATGTTAGATATAGTTAAAATCAAGCTAAAAATTATAAATGCCTCTGTCCTTGTGAATTGTCTGTCAATACAGCAACAATACAATATATAAACTACCTTGTTGTTTACACCACAAAAGAATATAATAAGGAATAACAAAAATCCTCCGGGCTGTACAAGTCTAAACGAAAGATTCCTGCAAAAAAAAAGAAGGAGATGAGATTCCCGACAATTAGACAAAATTGTGAAACAAAATTGTATGTGATGGAATTTAAAATAATAAAAATTAAAAGATTCAAGGCATGTAGATTCAAGTAACAAATAAATTGTAAGTTAAAATTTGACATGGGATAGTAATGATGCAATAGATTTCAGGATTCCCTCACCATTAACTATATTATTTGTAAATGAATTGAAATCAGGCCTATTCACTAGAATCATTCTCCGATACAGACTCATCATCATCTACTGAGGTATCGCTACTCGTTTCCCATTCATCTTCTTCCTCTTCATTTATAGGAGAACTATCCCTTGCTGTTATAGCCTCATCATGAACATCCAACATTTCACTCATACCATTCTCATGCGTCAGAATACCAAGATCAACAAATAACGATATGCTGACTTCGTCAGTAGCATCTACTTCTTCCTGATAAGCTCTATCAACCACGGGTGCATCTATTATATGTCGAGCTTTGGTTTTGCAAACTGCCAACCAATCAGATCTTGGCCTCTTACTCCCTGGATATGATGCATAATACACTTGGATAGCTTGTTGAGCTAGAACAAATGGATCATAGTTAGCATAGCTCCTTTTGTGGTTAATTTCTACAAGATTATACTGCGGATGTACCCTCGTACCACGATTCAATGTTTGATCAAACCAGTGACATTTAAAAAGAACAATGCTTTGCTTGTGGATTACCAGGAAATTGCACTTCAATAATCTCATTTAACACTCCATAGTAATCGAGGTCCTGATGCGTCATTTCCAATCCCTTTCACGCAAACACCACTATTAAGCTGTTTTCTTTCCCTCCGCATAATCATGAGTGTGAAATCGGTAACCATTAATTATGTACCCACTATATGATTTCACTAGTCTTGACGGACCCCAAGCAAAGTTCCTCAAGCATTCATTTGTAACCATATTTTACGAATCTTGTACCTAAAAAACATTAGACAAGTTAACCTCGTAATTATGAAAGTTATAGCATTATGAAACTCCATTGAATCCCCAATGGAGTTCCAAATGCAAGTTATTATCTTATGAGACTTACATATCCACTAAACCATTACGCAAATTCAAGGTGATACTTCTATTGATTTCTATCTACGATATAGTCGGAGCCAGACTTCGTAAGTGTGCCGTGAATGCCCTGTAATGCATTAGAATTAGATGGAATGAGTCAAAATCATTATGATGTATCATTTATCGTATAAAATGTATGAAGTAGTAGCTCGTACTCAATGTATGGCTGCACTTCACCACAATTAAGCAACATATAAATTCTTGCTGCAACGAATTCTTTAGAAGTAAGGAACCGAGTTCGAATTCGTCCTATCACCCGTCCTTGAACATTGCAGATTGACAGCCCAGGTTCTTGCACCCTCTCTAATCGTTCTCCTTCTTCATTACGCGCTGGAATTGTACGTTTTGTTTGTACATGTGGCTCAAAATAATAAGAGAAGAAAGTGGATGCTTCCTCAACTAGATAAGCATTGCGAGATTGACCCTTCAACTCTAGCCTTATTTTTCACCTTGATTTTCAATTGATGCAAATACCTGTCATTTAAAAAAAAATACGACTTCAGTCACACACACTTATATCGAACCTGCTATGAAAAGAATTAGATTGAATGATTCGATTACCGTTCAAACGGGTACATCCACCTATATTGAACGGGGCCACAAACTCTTGCTTCGTAAGGCAAATGAATTAATAGGTGTTCCATTACATCAAAGAATGCGGGTGGAAATATCTTCTCCAACTTACATAACAATAAAGGAATGTCGGACTCCAATTTGGCCATATGAGCTACATTCAACTTAGGAGAGCATAGATCACGATAAAAAAGACTCAACTCCGTCAAAACACCCCATACATTAGAAGGAAGAAATTCCTTCAATGCAATTGGAAGTAGTCTCTCCATGAATACGTGACGAGTCATGTGATTTCATACCGGATAACTTCAACTCATTCAAATCGGCACATCTTCCAATGTTTGAAGCGTATCCATGCGGGAGTTGCAATCCCCTCAACCATTCTAGCAAAAGTTTCTTTTGTTACGATGTCAACGAGTAAACAGCTTTAGGTATAGCCACTTTTCCTCCTCCCACATTCAAGGCATGTAGCTCGGGCCTATGGCAATAAATTTCTAAGTCACGTCTAGCCTTTAAATTGTCTTTTGATTTACCCTTTACCTCAAGAACTGTATTCATGACATTGTCAAATACATTCTTCTCATTGTGCATTACATCAATATTATGTCGGACCAAATTAGTACGCCAATACGGCAAATCCCAAAAAATACTCCTTTTTGCCCAATTATGAGATATTCCCCTGCCATTACTCCTTCCAATTTCTTTGCATGTTTCTGTAATTTTTTCATAATTAGACAAACTATCCCAGATTTCTTCACCGGTAGGGTATTGCACGAGGCTGTGATGTCTCGGAACCTCTATCATTCCTAAAAGATCTCGTATCCCTCCTGTAAGGATGATCCGATGGTAAGCAACGACGGTGACAGTCAAACCATGATTGTTTCCCACCATTTTGTAGATGAAAAGACTTTGTATTGCCCATACAATATGGACAAGCCGATCTCCCAGCGAGTGCTCCGGCCACTCAACATACCATATGCGGGAAAATCATTAATAGTCCACAAAAGTGCCGCCCGTAGTTGGAAGTTTTGTTTCTTCGATATGTCATAAGTGGTGACACCTTCAAACCACAATTTGGTTAATTCATCTATCAAGGGTTGTAAATAAACATCCACCTGGTGCTTTGGATTCTTGGGGCCCGGGATAATGATTGTTAAAAACATGACTGGATCCTTCATACACATCCACGGGGGGAGATTATACGGTGTGAGAATGACCAGGCCGGGATGAATATTGCTTACCCGACATCCCAAATGGTGAGAATCCATCTGTACATAAACCAAGTTTGACATTCCGTACTTCTTTTGCAAACTCGGGATATATTCGATCAAAGTGTTGCCATGCTTCGAGTATCACGAGGGTGACTCATTGTGCCTTTCTCCGATCTGCTCTCTCCATGCCATCTCATGTGTTCGAGTTGTTGTTTTGGAAGTGTACAATCTTTGTAGCCTCGGTGTTATCGGGAAGTAATACATCTTCTTGAATGAAATTTCCCTTCTACTTGTGTTCTTCCCAACCTTTTTCTGTGCATATCGAGGATGGCCACAAAATTTACACTCTCTACGATTCATGTCATCTTTCCAGTAAAGCATGCATCCATTATTGCATACATCTATTTTTTGTACCGGCAAACCCAACCCAGCCACTAATTTTTTCATCTGATAGAAATCATCAGGAATCGTATTACTGCTAGGCACAACCTCTTTCATCAATTGCACAACATCGTTAAAGGCTTTACGCGAGAGGTTATTTTCAGACTTAATGTTTAATAACCTTGAAGCCAGTGAAAACTGCGAATGTTGTGTGCATCCATCCCATATAGGAGTCTCTGCCGCCTTTAACATATCGTAAAACCTTTGTGCCTCCACATTAGGTGGCTCTTCAAAATGAACTGCTGATGGAGCTTCGGGGGAAAGTCGGGTCTGCTACGTCTAAGACCATTTCGCGAGACCGATTTTCTTGATGTGAATCAGATTCTGGGATTGAGGTAGACACACTTGAGGGACACTCGAATGGCTCACCATGACATGTCCACCGGTAATACCTAGGCACAAATCCAGACTTCCACAGGTGGAGCTTAACTTGTGCTGGATCCAGGTACTTTTTATTCTTACATTTTGCACACGGGCATCTAATTACGCTTGACATTGCATTTGATAAGGCAAATGTCAAAAAAGCCTTAACCCCTTCCTCAAATTCAATAGTGATCCCTTTTACACCTGAAGCGTGCCTTCTATACATCCAACTACGATCCTCCATGACGTCTAAATGAGAGAAAAGAACAATCAACTCAATAATTAAAATCACCCCTTAAACAAAAGGAAGAGAAGTATAATTACATTTTCCTTTCTATTATCTAACAAAAAGAGGTCCAAAACATAGAATTTACAATTGCTATCGTTGGATACAGTTACACCTTCAATATATACGTTTTAACCAAGTATTTAATCTTAATTGAGGAATTTGATTAAGATTAAATACTATTAAAGCTAATTATATTCTTATTTTAACTCTCTCTATAACGTATATTATTCCTGCTATTATTAACATCGACCTATATATGAAATTATTATTATTACTCATTTCATTACTCCTATTCTTATTCTTATTAGCAATATTATTTTTAATAATAATGCTATTATGGGATATATACTCATGCTCAATCGAATAATACACTCCAAGATAAGGGTAGTTATTCTATTCCACATTAAGTAGCGGCAGATTTTGAAAAAAATTTTGACAGAGTCTCCCCTGTAATTGGACATTTTCCAGGCACAAGGCCACCTCAAAATTATACAATCAAAATGCAATTGCAAACAACAAAGACAGATCATTCATTTATACAAAAAAATAAATAAATAAATAAAAGGATAACTAGGGGTAATCACCCATTACCCGGGAGGAGTAATCACCCATTACTCACGGGGAATCCAACATTTGAATTCAACAAAAAGGCAATTTATATGAACAACACGCACATCCTACATCTTCATAATCTAAGGAAACGGATTTCTCACATAAAAGAGCCTTCAAAGCATTCTACTAGAGTTAAATCTTCCACTAGAGAGACTAATATATTATTATAATCAAGTAATAAGATTACTAAACTAATTAGAAATCAACCTTCCTATTATGGCATCATAACCAATCAAATTAATTTATAAGGGTTTATATAGCTAAAACATAGTTCTCATATAATTTGATCAAAGTAGTAATTTTTTATAACGGGGTAAAAAAGAGTGCACTATAAGTATAGATCAAAACACATTGAATGTTAAAAAAGGACAACAATTCCAACTAACAATTTAGCAATTCCAGTTCACAATTCCAAATTTAAATTGTTTTTCTCACATCAAACCACCATCATGTCACTCACAATCTCCTCAAACTCAACCCCAACATCAATACAACTTTTATACATCAATTCAAACTCTGCTCATTCACAAATAATCGCCCAAATTTCAAAGCTTCGGGGAAATGAAAATCTGCCCAAAGTTTATAAGATAATGAAGTAGCTCAAAGAGATAAATTCTAACTACTTACCCAAACGAATCAACTTCGAGCAACGACACGACGATAGCACGGGAATGGCGAGCGCCGAGCGAGGGGCGGGCTGAAGGGGGTAGGAAGAGCGAGGGGGAGTTGAGGGGGGGGCGGCTGCGGGATGGGGGGAGTTGAGGGAGGGGGCGCGGGGGTGGGGGGGCTGCGGGATGGGCGCGAGGGAGGGGGCGCGGGGAGGGGGCGGGGAGGGGGCGCGGGGGAGGGGGCCGCGGGGGTGTGGGGGGTTGAGGGAGGGGAGTTGAGGGGGGGGCTGCGGGATGGGGGAGTTGAGGGAGGGGGCCGCGGGATGAGGGAGGGGGAGCAGGAGGGGGCGCGGATGAGGGAGGGGGAGCGGGAGGGGGCGCGGGATGGGGGGGTCGCCGGCGGGGAGAGGGAGGGGGAGCGGGAGGGGGCGCGGGATGGGGGGTCGCCGACGGGGAGAGGGAGAGGGAGGAGCGGGAGGGGCGCGGGATGGGGGTCGCCGGCGGGGAGAGGGAGGGGGAGCGGGAGGGCGCGGGATGGGGGTCGCCGGCGGGAGAGGGAGGGGGAGCGGGAGGGGGCGCGGGATGGGGGGTGCCGTGAGGGAGGTGAGGGAGGGAGTTGAGGAGGAAGAAGGAAGGGGGAAGAAGGAGGGAAAAAAAAAAAAAAAAAGAGGGAGTGAAAAATTTTGGAAATTTTTAATTTTTTTTAAATTTCTAGCTATTTCGTCGCAATTTGTGACGAAAAAATAAAATCCTCGCTAATTTCTCATAAATTAATACGAATAATATTATAAATCGATCTATACATTATAATTTTTATTATTTTTTAGTGATTCTAATAATAATATTATTATGTAAATTATTTTTCTTTATATATTTTAATTTATACACCACTTAATCAAATAAATAGATAAAAAAAATTAGAATATGTATATATATAACTATATAGTATAATATATATTAATATGTTCGAGATGAATAACATTACAAATCGATCTCTACATTATAATTTTCAATATTTTTTTTAGTAATCTCAACAATAATAACAGTATTTGAATTGTTTTTCTTTACATATTTTATTTTATACACTACTTAACAAAATAGATATATTAAAAAATTGGACATATGTATATACATAGCTAAATTAGTATAATATATATTAACATGTAGGAGACGAAGAACATTACAAATTGATCTCTACATTATAAATTTCATAATTTTTTTAGTGATATCAACAATAATAACGAGTATTTGAATTATTTTTCTTTATACACTACTTAATCAAAGTGATAGATTAAAAAATTAGACATATGTATATATATACCTACATGTTATAGTATATATATATATATATATATATATATATATATATTAAACTAAACGAGATACTTATATACATTATATACATATACTTATATATTAGAATAAGTATATAACATAACATAATTAACTATATACATTTACTTATGCAATACATTAGGTGTATAACATGACATAATTACATATACAAAATTATAATAAAATGCACTAATTGAGACATGTTATTAAAAATATTTCAGTAAATTTGTCAAAATACACCATCACATAAACACATAAAGAAATTTAAAAAAAAAAATTAAAACCCTATTTTGTTGTAAAACCCTCGCAAATTCGTCGCAATTAGTGACGTATTAGCGACGAATTGGGGTTTTGAGATTTTCTATACATTTTGCCATTTATTTATTTTTTAATTAAAAATATTGACCGTCGCAAAACCCTCGCAAATTGCGAGAGCCGAAAATTCGTCTCAAAACCCTCGCAAATTGCGAGAACTTTGCGACGGATGTTCAAAAATTTTTAAAATATTTTTTTAAAAAATAATCGATCGTCGCAAATCCCTCGCAAATTGCGAGGGTTATTGCCGTCGCAAAATCCTCGCAATTTGCGAGGGTTTGCGATGAACGTTCAATTTTTTTTAAAAATAAATTACCGTCGCAAAACCCTCGCAAATTGCGAGGGCTAACTACCGTCACAAAACCTTCGCAAATTGCGAGAACTTTGCGATGGACGTTCAAAAATTTTAAAAATATTTTTTTAAAAAAATAATTTGTCGTCGCAAACCCATCGCAAATTGCGAGGGTTATTTACCGTCGCAAAACCCTCGCAATTTGCGAGGGTTTTGCGATGGAAGTTCAAAAAATTTTTTAAAAATATTTTTTTAAAAAATAAATTGCACGTCGCAAAACCCTCGCAAATTGAGAGGGTTTATTGGCCGTCGCAAATTGCGAGGGTTTTGCGATGGACGTTCAAATTTTTTTAAAAAATATTTTTTAAAATTAAATATCCGTCGCAAAACCCTCGCAAATTGAGAGGATTATTTGCCGTCGCAAAACCCTCGCAATTTGCGAGGGTTTTGCGATGGTCGTTCAAAAAATTTTTAAAAATATTATTTTAAAAAATAACTTGCCGTCGCAAAACCCTCGCAATTTGCGAGGGTTTATTAGCCGTCGCAAATTGCGAGGGTTTTGCGACGGACGTACTGAAAATTTATTTAAAAATATTTTTTTTAAAATAACTCGCCGTCGCAAAACCCTCGCAATTTGCGAGGGTTTATTAGCCGTCGCAAAATCCTCGCAAATTGCGAGGGTTTTGCGACGGACATACTGAAAATTTATTTAAAAATATATTTTTTAAAATAACTCGCCGTCGCAAAACCCTCGCAATTTGCGATGGTTTATTAGCCGTCGCAAAATCCTCGCAAATTGCGAGGGTTTTGCGACGGACATCTGAAAATTTATTTAAAATTATTTTTTTAAAATAACTTGCCGTCGCAAAATCCTCGCAAATTGCGAGGGCATAAATACCGTCGCAAAACCGTCGCAAATAGCGATGATTTTGCTACGAATTGCGACGGGTATATTGGCCGTCGCAAAACCGTCGCAAATTGCGACGGTTTTGCGACGGTTTTGGTCAACTCGCTACTTGTTTGAAAATCGTCGCAAATTGGTCGCTATTAGCGACGGTATTGAAGCCGTCGCAAAAAATTCGTCGCAAATCGCGATTTTTCCTGTAGTGTGTTTACCTTGCTAGAGGGAAACAATTAAAGTACATGATCCATATTTGCTACCCCCCAACCCTAATAGCTGGCTAGAGAGTAGAAAGACCACTTCTCTAAACAAACTCATGATTTTTTTTTTTTCTTTCTAAACGGAATTGAATTCTAAAACTCTCATCTACATGGTAATGCAAAACAAATTACTTCACAAATGGTTCAACACAAAGGACGCCACATTACACACAAAGCGCATCAAATCGTAAACAATTCATCATCTTTAGAAGATCATTCAAAACAAGAAAAAATGGGAATTTTCTCGGGCTTTTAGCAGTTTTGTTAGCAGTTCTTTCGGGATCAACAATGGGTAGTTTGTACCAGGTTGTAGTGATGTCTTTTGATACCCAAAATAATCATATAATACACAAAGATCCTTGAGTCAATAGTAATATCTCTGCAATCAATACTTAATAGAATCAGTAGTTTCCTCGATAGAATTAACAGTGAGCAAGAATGGGTACGTAATGTCTTAGAAGAAAATATGGTCGCATGGCTACATGGCATCAACAACATCCATATTGAGCCTTTCAAGCTCTCTCCTCTAGGTATTGAATTTTTTTTTTTTTTTGGTTTAACTCTCTTCTCTAGCATTGATTTTCCTTTTTCTGTTTTTGTTTAACATAGAATTAGACCGAAACTCTGTTTACAACATAGAAAGACTTTTAGATTGAAGCTTTGTTTACAACATAGAAAAACTTTGCTGAGCACGACCAGTTTTTTTAGTTTTTTTTTCCCCTTCCAATTAGTTTTAATCAAATTTTTAGTTTTTTTTCTCTATTCAAAATAGTATGTTTCCCTTACCCATATGCATTATATTTGCCCTTAACATTGTTAGAAAACGTCAATTTTGCAACCATGGATTTGTAATGAGTTGTAATTCATTACAAATTTGCAACTAGATTACAAAAAAAAGTGCAACAAGAGAGAGTTTACAATCAATTTGCAATGGAAATGTATGAAGCAAAATTTTTCATTGTAATTTAGTTGCGCTCTCATTTCAAATACTAATTTTTTCTAAAAATATAAATTAAATTTTGTTTAAACGACCAATTTATATTTATAACGAAACTCTCGCAGCATTTGGATACTATTCATATGTTGTTTCATTTTGGTTGTATTTTGGTGGCAAGTTATTCCGATAAATTGTAAATCGTTGCGACTTTGTAATTGGTGGCAAATTATTGCAACAAATTGCAAATCGTTGTGACTTTGTAATTGATGTTTCATTTTGGTTGTAATCTGGACAAATTATTGTAAAAAATTACAAATCATTGTGACTTTTTAATTGAAAATGCAATAGAAAAGGATATGTAGAACTTGAAAGAGAGTTTGTAATGAGTTTACGAATGAAAATGTATAATGCAAAATTCTTCATTGCCATACTATTACAAGTTCATTACAAATAGTATATTTTGAATAAAACTTTAACATCAATAATTTATTTAACAACAACTTTGTAAATAATGTCTAATTTCTTATATAAAAAAATTATAAATATTCTACATGATAAAATATACTATATAATTAGTATAAGATGAAAATAAATAAAAAAAAAAATCAAACATAGCCTAATGGAGAAGCACATGCTCCCCCACAATAACGACGTTGGGTTCAAACCCCGTGTCCAACAACAATTAACAAAAATAACAAAAATTTGCACGACGCAGGACGCGAGTTTAGGTCAGGTCGAGTGCAACGACTATAGGATCATTAAAACAAATTTTCATTGCAATTTTTGTTTCAATTTTGTAACGATTTTGAAATGATGTAGTTAAGTTTTCATTCACGTCAGGTCGTGATCGAGTCGGGTGCAATGACAATAGGACCGTTAAAACAAATTTTCCTTGCAATTTTTGTTTCAAGTTTGAAACGATTTTGAAATGATGTAATCAAGTTTTCATTGCAATTTTGTTCCAATTTTGGAAGTTGCAATTTTATTTCATATAGTTTCTTGGCAATATATCATATATTTGCCATGGGCTTGATTCCTTTTCTTTCCTTACAAAATTGACATATTTGCAAAGAAAACAAGTTCTTGCAAATTTAGCAATAGTCTTTTTTTGCTACCAGTATGTTTTCATTTCAAATTCATTATGATGGATATTTTGCAACGAATATTATTAATTTAATTTACAACGAAAATTGATCATTGCAAAATTGATGTTTTCTAGTAGTGTATATTCTTATGGAAACTTTTCTTATTGGCCTTTCCTAAATAGTCATTTCCCTTACCTAAGTCATGTTCAAGTGAATATGTGGCAGTTCTATAAATGTGGGGGAGAAAGCGGGATAGAGAATCATACAAGGCAAATATACTATTTATAGATAAGTGAAACATACTACTTTGGGCAAAAAAATGATTAAAAACGAATTTGTCGCCTTTCAAAAGTGTTCAACATACCCATACATGTTAAAATGCAACCTGCCTATTTAGATGCCAGTTCAGCATTATTGGCTAGCTCAACTCATTTACAACCATTTGATCCTAGTTGACTAGGGTCATCCTCAGCAGTCAGATTAGCAGTTAGATTAGCAGTTTGTTAGCATAGGAGTTAGTGTATTTAGTTATTTTCATCAGCATAGCCGACTGTATTTCAATAATGTATTTCTAGTTTTCAATTCATTGTAATGCAATTTAGCTTTCAAATCTGTGTTGTATATATACACACTTTGATTGTATTTCAATTGTGAAGTGAAATAGAAATTCCTTTACGCAAAGTTGCTTCTTTCTCATTCAATATTGTTCTTCATATTCCAATTTCTTTGTTTTCAATATGGCATCAGAGCAATTTTCTTTTGAAAAAGAATGAGTTAATTCATTCGTTTTCTGCCATTTCTTTTCCTCAATATTGTTATTGATTTCAATTCATTACCTTGATTGAGTTTTGGAGTTGTATACGATCAGTTTGGGGTTAAGTGGCCAATTCGGATATTTCTAGTCCTTATTATTTGCATCCATATGAAAATCCTTTTGATTCTTGTTCAACCTCCTCTGAATGCAAAGAACTATCATTGTGGTGCCAAGCTATGCAAATAGCTTTGATTTCTAAAAAAAATTAAGTTTTGTTAATGGAGTTATTAAAATAACTAATCAAGCCAACAACAATTATGGAGCTTGGGAGCAATGCAAAAATATGGTACTATACTAAGTTTTAAATTCGGTTTCAGCTTCCATAGCTCAAAGTGTTATATGGATTGATATTGATTATGAGATGCGGAAAGATCTATGTGAGCAATTTTCTCAAAGCGATTCATTTAAAATCTCATATCTTCAAGAAGACATTTATAATCTTAAGCAAGGAGCTTCCATTGTAAATAAGTATTACACCAACTTGAAGACATTATAGGAGGAATTGTTAAATTTGAGGCCACTTCCAATTTGTCCCTGTGATCTGAGACGCAAATGTCCAGCATTACCTAAGGTGAAAGCTACAAATGATGTCAATTTTGTCATTAAACTCATAAAAGGACAGAGATGAGTTTAATGGAATTAAATATCAGGTACTATTGACTTACCCATTCCCTGTTGTAAATTAAGCTTTTCAATAGTATTTTCACATGAACGATCACCTTAATTATTATGTTGCACATCTAGATATCACAATTTCTACTAATTCACAAGTTTTTGCTACTAGAAATAGTATTAGTAATTCATATATGTACACTAGAAATAGATAAGGACTAATCGTATAATGAATACAAATGGTAATGTCAATGGGAGAAATACTTTTGCTTCTAATGCGGTGCTGAATCAAATTGGTAGTATGTAAGTAGTAGAAGTTTTAACAATGTTGGAAATCAAAATTATGGAAAAAGGCATGGCCAAAATAGAAAATTGCAATGCTTTTTTTTGTGGATTACAGGGGCACATTGTTGATAGACATTGAAAACATAGCTTTCCTATTAGATATAGAAACAAAACCAGAAATCAGAGAGGAATGGGCTTCACATCTCATCATATTAATGCTATTACTAATAGCAGTGGTTTTTCAGATGTTTATACAGCTATGAATTCGAATGCTGGTGTTGCTCTAACAATTCTACAAATTCATAGCAAACTTCAAAGTTGGTTACACAGGAACAATACCAACAACTCTTACATCTTATTCAATCCCATCACCTATCTTCTAATCTCAAGCATAATGATGTTCTGAACAAAGTTCTTCCATCAATCAAGCTAGTAATTTTTCAACAAACTTCTCAAATTCTTCAAATTATGCACAAAACTCAGGTATACATTCCTCCACTTGGAACTTAGATTCAGGTGCCACAAATCACATTTACTCCTATTTATGATATTTTACTGAATGTCATTCAGTACGACATATTTGTGTCAAACTTCTGAAGGTTTAAAATGACAAAAATCATCAAATCGAAAGCATGCTTTCAAAACGAAAAATTTACATTTGTAATTGAATGGCCCTTTTCGCACTGAAGAAGATGTCTGTACAAGGATGCTTGAAACTATTGGATCACGCCCTTATAAACGTCGACTGCGTCTCATTCACACGAAGCTTTTGATATTCTAAAAGGGTGCCCGTAACACTGTGGTGAAAGCTTGAAGTGTTGGGTTTGCTAAGCTTTTGTCTTCTGTGAATACTTCACAGACTTGGTCTCTGTTATCAAAATTAGGTTTGCTGTCTATGATGAACTACGAAGTGCATCCTATGTCATTCACTTCATTTTCATCAATACCTCCGAGAGAAAACCAACCATGTGAACACAGAAAGCATGAATGCTTTCTGTTATCCTTCACGCAAAACAACACGGATCCATCCCGTGTTATTTTTTATTTTATTTAATTTTATTTTACCCTTAGTCTTATTCATTGGGCCAGATAAAATTATTTATTTTTGGACTTGAACACCCATAAATAATAAATCTTAATTATTTATCTTCTGAGCTTCATTAAACAGCCCAATAAATAATTAACAAGTCTAAATAGGCCAATATAAAATTTCATACCTTTTATCTAGTTTATATCTAGATTAATTTTTTAATTATTCAATCTAGGTCTTGTGTTCTGAATAATTAATTAACCAACTAAACTAGATAAAATATATAATCTCTCTCTCTCGAGCCTTTTATTTTATTCTAGTCTAATAATAAATTAGACTACTTAAATAAAATAAAATAAAATTCATAATTATCAAGACCAATTCCTAAACCCAAATCTGTTAGGACTTAAGGGCTATTTCGGGGACCAAAAGACACATCGCCTTGGTTACTAAAATGACCAAAATATCTCTACTATATAAATAGCTATATTTTACATTTTAAATATTTTTTAATATCACCATAAGGAAATATTGACTCCAAGGATAATGTTGCGTTAGCAAAGTCTTCAACCTACAAGTGTAATGACTAAAATACCCCTCTACGTATCACCTTGCATTTAGAGAGGAAGAGTGTACTAACACCTTTGTAATATATATCTACCATCTTTAGACCTCTAGTCTAATGATCCACAACTCATGGAATGTTTTCACTTTCCAAGGGAGCTACCGTAAAGTAAACATCCAAGTCATGTTCTCCAAGGCCCTGAATAACTAGATCATTTGAACAGTCACAGGGGGTGATATAGTGCATAAGTTATCTTGTACAAGTCTGTCTTAACTAACTAGTCACATATACCTAATATACAAGTATATCGATTCTACGAAAGAACCTCAACTACAGTATATCAAAATATATACTTTTAGCTTCGTCAGACTACCAACTCATACTCAAGCGGTAGAGTATTAGCCTACGTTGTAGCAATAATAGTCTAGATTTCTTCTAAATAGTACTTTTAGAAATCACTATTACAGGTCCTATTCTACGTATTCGAAATATGCTATGCTATGAAGTGAGTGGATTACTCACTGGCTAAAGGTAAGCCATTTCCCATTTGAAATTCATAACACAATAACCTATACATGATGAGATTCTCATTGTCATCAATCGGTTAAGAACAAACATTTATGTGTTAAGTAACCCGTGATCCATACCTTACTGTGAAAAACCACCATTCATATGGATCACTTACTTAAACATAATGGGTCCTTTCCAAACGTAAATCGTGTACAAATAAAATGTAAATTCACAAATAAATTTTGAGAATAAATTCATTTATTAATAAATTTGATAATTACATCAAATAAAATTAGTCTAGAGGGCATATATTCCAATAATCTCCGACTTACACTCTAAGACTAAGAAAGCCCGTAGGTGCCTACCCCTATGACGTCTAAGTATTTCTTAAAGACTCTTTCAGCCAAAGGTTTGGTGAAGGAATTTGCTAGGTTGTTCGCTATCTATTCCACCATAATTTCCCGTCTCTGAATGAAATCCCAGATCATGTGGTACTTCCTCTGGATGTGCTTCCCCTTCTTGTGGTTCTTGGGTTCTTTTGATTGTAAGATTGCTCCAGAGTTGTCACAATACACCATAATCAGTCTGTCTATGTGTGGCATAACTTCAAGTTCTGAAAGGAACTTTCGGAGCTAGATTGCCTTCTTAGATGCTTCTGAAACTGCCACATACTCAACTTCCATGGTTGAGTCAGCAATACATGATTGCTTGATATTCTTCCATGAAATAGCTCCTCCAGACAAGATGAAGATATATCCACTAGTGAATTTTCTCTCACCCTTATCTGTCTAGAAATCTGAGTCTGTGTATCTAGTAGGAACTAAGTCATCAGCCCTATAAACCAGCATATAATCTTTTGTATCATTGAGGTACTTAAGAATATATTTTACAGCTTGCCAATAAACTTCCTCCGGGTTTAACTGATATCTGCTAACTACGCCTACGGCAAAACAGATATTTGGCCTAGTGTATAGCATGGTGTACATGAGACTTCCCACAGCTGAAGTGTAAAGAATCCAACTCATTCTGTCTTTTTCCTCTCGAGACTTATGATAGTTCTTAGAACAAAAAGACAATCAATGTCTGCAAGGAATTAGAGTTCCCTTGCATGAGTCCATGCTAAACTTGGCCAGCATCTTGTCAATATATGTCATTCGGGATAATCTTAACATTCTCTACTTTCTATTTCTAAGAAGTTTAATCCCGAGAATGTAACTGGCTTCTCCCAAATCTTTTATACTAAATTAACTAGACAGCCAAACCTTAGTAAATGACACTGTCCCTACATCATTTCCAATGAATATAATGTAATCTATATATAGGACAAGAAAAATCACATTTATGCCTTCTAATTTACTGTACACGCATGGTTCATTCTCGTTTGAATGAAACCGTAAGACTTTACAGGCTCGTCAAAACTAATGTTCCATATTTTAGATGCCTGCTTAAGTCTATAAATAAACTTCTTAAACTTGCAAATCATATATTCCTGGCCTTTAGCAATAAAACCTTCCGGTTGGAACGTATAGGTATCTTCGTTAAAATGACCATTAAGAAATGTCATCTTGACATCCATTTATCATATTTCATAGTCGAAATGACATGCAATGGCAAAGAGAATACGAATGGATTTAAGCATGGTTATCAGAGAAAAGGTTTCATCATAATCGATTCCCTCTTTTTGAGTATACCTAGAAATGGCTAATGGGTCGGCCCGCACGGTTTTGGGCTGTGCTAGGCTAGGCCCGAGGACCAGCCAGCGTGGAGTGCAAGCCGATCCCAGAAAGAGGCAGGCCGGTCCCTGGGCCAGAGGCCCTAGGACCAGCACGGCCCGGGCCTTTGGCATGTGAGGCCCACGGGCCGACCCGTGGGTATATTTTTCTTTTTTTTCTCTTACTTAATATAATTTTTTAAAATTATAAAAAAAATCACCTTGAAGTGGTGGGGGGTTTGGCTTGAACTCCTACCTGTTTTATTAATTAATAAAATAAAGATTACAGAAGAGGGGGACTTGATGCCTAAACCTCTTAAAATTATTACAATGATTAAAATTTAAAAATATTATACATATCCTAAAAATAAAATTAAATATATAGTATTACTTATCCTAAATTCCTAATTACAAAAATATAAAACTAACTACTTGATTCACCCCATTCATCATCTGAGTCATTATCAATAATCCACGAATTAGCCGTCCTATCTTCGGCTGCAAACCATCTACTACAATACATTAACATCTCCAAAGTTTGAGGAGCTAATCGAGATCTTCTTTCATCGATTGTTCGAACGCTCTCACTGAAGACGCTTTTTCGATGGCACTGTAGAGACTGGTGGTGTCAAAAGATCACGTGCCAGTATTGACTTACATGAGCTTTCCACCAACCACAAATATCAAAATGTTGATCTTCATTTTCTATCAAGGGCTGCATCTCATAAATTACCATCTCGTTGTAGGTGGTAGTCGATCTTTTTTTACATTTCATAATACCCCATAGATTAAATACTGATAAAATTGAAGAGGTAGATTTTCATGGAGGTTGAAAGTGACTACAAGATGATGAAGCTTGCCTACTTAAACTAGGAGAACTAGAACAAGAAGACTCAAATTCAAACAAATTATACCTATCAGATAAAGCTTTAGCTGTTTTATCTTTTATATCTTTTATCATACATTATTTAAGTGTTTGTGATTCATCAAAATATAATGTTTCATATAAATATTCAATAAAACTATGAAAATAAGTCGTCTTTACTCTAGGATCTATACACAATGCCATACAATATAAAATAGGAATATCTTTATAATATTTTTTATATTTTTCAAATATACTTCTCATAACATAACCATATTGGGGATGATACATATATTTACAAAAAATATGTGCTACCTTAGCAAGTATTGGAAGAATATGATGAGTAGTGGGATAATAGGATCTCGATAAAAGTTCAGTAACTTCTTTGAAAGTAAATAAAAATGTTGAAAGTACAGTACAATTTTCAAAATGAGTTTCAGTTAGTGGAGGTTGAAAATTATTACTATTACAAAATTCAATAAATTGGTTTTGAAAAGGTATAGCACTTTCAAACATATTTAAAGTTGAGTTCCATATAGTTTTACAATATAATCTAAAGTTTTTAAAAGATACACCTTGTTCTCGGCATAATACCTTAAAATTTTGTTGCCTAGTTGGACAGATTTTAATAAATAAAACAACATTTCTAATTATATTAACAATATCATCAAAATATTTATATCATTTTTTAACACACAAATTAAGTATATGACAAGTACACCTTATATGAAATAAAATACCATCTAACATAAGATTCATAGTATTTTTTAAAATTGCTATGGCGGAATTATTATTTGAAGCATTATATAAAGAAATAGAAATAATTTTATTTAAAATTTTATATTCACGACATGTTTGAGTAATCATTCTAGCTATACTACTACCTACATGAGGATATTCAAATAATTTAAAACAAATGATTTTTTTTTTGTACTAACTAATCATGATCTATCCAAGACATGTAATGCACAAACAAGATTTATTAGTAATTGCAGTCCAATCATCACAAGTAAGAACAAATTTCTAATTACAAGAATCAAACATAGTAATTAGATACTCTTTCATTTCTTCATATATCTTTATTATATCATTTTTTAATGTTGTTCTAAAAATTCTTTTCCATGCTGGTTGACAATTATTTTGCATATATTGTTCATAATGTAGATTTTCTGCAAAATTAAAAGGTAATTTAATTCGAACAATCATTTTAGCAAATGCACTTCTATTTTTTCTATGATCATATTGAAAATTATCAACAATTTGACCTCATGTAATACGTATTTGTTGTTATTTAAGTAGGTTTTCTAACCAATCATTATTTGACATTTTCATATGTCTAACTAATGTTCTAGTCCCTCCTCCCTTCATATGTGCATATACCACCCTACAAATTTTATATATTGCCCTATCATTATCATTATCTTTTTCAAAAAGATTCTAAACCATATATGTTTTTGCTTTAGTTATAACATCCGTTGTTTCAACATCATCCTTACCTATATTAGATTCATCAGGATTAATTATTGGAGTTGGTTGTCATTGTGAAACACTAACACTAGGCCTACTAGGACCTTCATCTTCATTACCGATTTCATTATCTATTAAATTCAAAACTGGATCTATATTAAAATCAAAATGTGCAGATGATTGTGATGAAGAAAAATGATGATATTGATTTGAATCCATTATTTCTTTAAAAAAAACAAGCAATCAAAATTCAAATAAAAGTTTAAAAAATAAAGTATTAACAAAAAATGAAATAAGAGAATTGAAAAATATAAAAAATATATTAACTTAAAAATTAAACAAATAACTAAAATAAATAAACAATTAATAAAGTCAAAATATAAGAATGTAAGATTAAGAAAAACTAACTCGTTGATGACCAAGATTCAAGAATAACAATACTTTGTGGAGCTTTTTACTTCTTGTATTCACTATTTTGCTACTCAACAATCTTCTACAATATGAAGACTTTCTTGAAGAATTGAAAAAGTATAACACAAAAATAAATTTTATTATAATGCTTTTTGTAGAGAAAATGGAGAATTGAAAAGAGTTTGAGAGAATTGGAGAGTATTTGATGAGTTTTGAGTTGAATTGGGGGGTATTTATAGAGTTTTGTGGGTAAAAATAGAGAATATAACCGTTAGGGACCAAAATATATATAAAAAAAATATTTCAGCCATTATGAGGGCTGAAATGCAATAAACAAAAGTGGTAACGGCTCTTTCTAGGCGGGCCGGCCCGTGGCGAGCCAGGGGTTTTACCCCCTGGCCCGGGACCTAGGCCCAGACCGGTGCACAGTGGGCGGTTCAATTGCCGGGCCTGGCCCACTGGCCATTGCTAAGTATACTCTTTCGCCACAAGCCTAACTTTTAAGGTTTCCATCTTTCCATCCGCTCCCCTCTTCCTCTTATATAACCACTTACACTCAATGGGTTTTATCCTATCAGATGAAGCTACAAGATCCCAAACCTGATTGAAATACGTAGACTTAATCTCAGTTTTCATTGCTTCATGCCAAAGATCTGCATCGACATCAGTAATAGCCTCCTCGTATTTAGTGGGATCTTGTTCCTGATGGTCAAAAACTAGCTTGAAAACCTCTCATGTCCATCTTTCTAGAATTCTAAATACCCTCCCACTATGACGAAGCTCCGTTTGTACAGATTCTTAAGGCTATGCCTCTTCTTGTTCCATAATTAGGTCTAAAGAAGTTGATTCCAAAGATAACTTCTCCTCGAGTTCCAACCTTATTGAACCTTTAGTAGAAGTATTTTGATCATCTTCCAAGTATCTTCTTGGGATGATAAAAGTAACTTCCTTTTGTCCCTTTTGAATACCCAACAAAGTAGCATAATTCTAATATTGGTTCAAGCTTGTCTCCCTTGATCAGTATATAAGTTGGACAGTCTCATATCCTGAGATAATTTAGACTTAACTTACGCCCAATCCACATCTCATAGGATGTCCTAGGTACTGACTTAGAATGTACCAAGTTCAGAATGTATATTGATATTTCCAAGGCATATCCCCAAAAAGAGACCATAAGAGTAGCATGAGACATCATTCTTTGGACTATTTCTATTAATGTCTTATTCCTTCTCTCAGTTACTCCATTCTGCTAGGGTGTATCGGACGTAGAGAGTTGGGATATTATCCTATGATGTACCATATAATCCTTGAACTCACCGAGGAGGTATTCTCCACCACGATCTGATCGTAAAGTTTTGATCAATTTACCTATCCGACGCTCCACTTCAGCGTTAAACTCTTTAAACTTGGCAAAAGAGTCAGATTTGCGCCTCATTAGGTAGACGATAGATTTAAAGAACAGGGGAGCATGCATGGGAGACAAAAATGGAGGAAAACGAAATTGAACCAGTAGCATAGAAGTGTTAAGATCATACATTTGCATGCTTTAAGCCTCTTAGGTTGTATAGGAACGGACTGAACCACGAAAATAGCCTCTCTTTGTCCGCTTGATGAAGCTTCCAGTTGAAAACCTGCTAACCTCCTACTTCGCCTTGCTTGCATGAACGCTAAGCTCTATGGCTCACAGAATATTCCACTGCCTCAATACTTGTTAGTGAAACAAAGAGTGAAGATGAGTGGTCTCAAAACTCCTTGGTTTTCTTGCTATTGATTAGCAAAGCTCCAAGGAAAAACAAGAGGAGAAGGAGACGTGAGAGAGAGAGAGAGAGAGAGAGAGAGAGAGAAAACATTGGGAAAAGATTAAGGTTTTTGCTTCTAAGAGGCTTGTCTTATGGTTAGCCAAAATTAGGTCTCAGATATCTGATAACTATATCCCCCGGGATATAATATTTCAAACACCCGGATGTTATCAAGAGAATAAGCTTGGCTTAACCCTACACTCATCTGAACCGTATCTGGAAGAAACCCTACGGTTCAAGCTATTGGCCCAAAATAATATTTGTTATTTTTCTTAGACCCAAAAAGCCTAAAATAATAAATATTAATTATTTATTTTCTGGGCTTATAGAAATAACTCAATTAATAATTAATGAGTCTAAATGAACCAAAATAATTAAACTTTAATTATTTATTTCTTGGGCTTATATAAATAACTCAATAAATAATTAAGCATTAGTTATTTTTCTCTAATTTAAGCCCAAGTTAATTTTCTAATTATTCAAACTGAACCTAGGTCCTGAATAATTAACTAACCTATTAAATCAGATAATTAATTTCTCTCAACTCCTATTTATATTTTATTTATTTATTTATTTTATTCCAGTCTAATAATAAATTAGACTTCTTGAATAAAATAAAATAAAATACTCTTTAACTGAGACCAATTCCTCAATCCAAAATTAATTAGAACTTACGGGCTATTTCGAGGACCAACAAGATACATCGTCTTGGCTGCTAAAATGACCAAAATACCCCTATTATATAAATAGCGGTATTTTATATTTTAAATATTTTCTAATATCACCATAAGAAAATATTGACTCCAAGGACAATGCTGCATTAGCAAAGTCTCCAACCTATAGGTGAAATAACTAAAATACCCCTCTACACATCACCGTACATTTAGAGAGGAAAAAGTATACTAAAACCTCTCTAAATAACATCTACCATCCTTAGGCTTCTAGTCTAATGATCCACGACTTCCTGAAGTGTTTCTGCTTTCCAAGGGAGCTACTCTAAAGTAAACATCCAAGTCATGTTTCCCAGGGCCCTAGACATTTAGATCATTCAAATAACCACAAGGGGCGATATAGTGTAGAAACTATCTTATACAAGTCTGTCTTAACTAACTAGTGACATAAACCCAATATGCAAGTATATTGGTTCTACTATAGAGCCTCAACTATAGCATATCAAAGTATATACTTCCAGCTTCATCAGACCACCAACTCATACTCAAGTTGTAGAGTACTAGTCCACGCTGTAGCGGTAGTAGTCTAAGTTTCTACCATATAGTATTTTTAGAAACCACTACTACATGTTCTATTTTACGTATTCGAAATACGCTTATATCATGAAGTGAGTGGACTACTCACTGGTTAAAGGTAAGCCATTCTCCATTGGAATTCATAACATAATAATCTAAACATGATGAGATTCCCATTCTCACCAATAGGTTAAGAACAAATGTTTATGTATTTAAATAACCCATGATCCATACCTTACTGTGAAAGACCACCATTCACATAGATCACTTATTTAAACACAATGGGTATGTTCCAAACGAAATTGTACACAAATAAATAAAAATAAATTCACAAATAATTTTTGAAAATAAATTTTTTTATTAAAATATTCGATATTTACATTAGAAACCTAGTCATACTATCCAACAATCTCCCACTTGTACTCTAAGACTAGGTAAGTCCATAGGTGCCCACCCCTATGGCGTTTAAGTATCTCTTGAAGACTCTCTCAGCCAAAGGCTTAGTGAATGGATTTGCTAGATTGTTTTTTGGGACAATCTGTTCCACCACGACTTCCTGTCTCTGGATGATATCTCGGATCAGGTGGTACTTCCTCTCGATGTGCTTCCCCTTCTTGTGGTTTCGAGGTTCCTTAGATTGCGATACTGCTTCAGCTTCCATGGTTGAGTCAGCAATGCAAGATTACTTTATACTCCTTCATGAAATTGCTCCTCCAGATAAGGTGAAGACATATCCACCAGTGGATTTTCTCTCATCCTTATCCTCCTAGAAGTCTAAGTCTGTGTATTTTGTAGCAACCAAATCATTAGCTCTGTAAACCAGCATATAATCTCTCCTCCCTTGAGATACTTGAGAATATGCTTTATAGCTTACCAATGAACTTCCTCAGGGTTTGACTGATATCTGCTAACTAAGCCTATAGTAAAGCAGATATCTGGCCTAGTACACAGCATGGCGTACATGAGATTTCCCACAGTTGAAGCATAGGGAATCCTACTTATTCTGTCATTTTATTCTTGAGACTTCGGACAATCCCTTAAAGAAAATGACAACCCATGTCTACAAGGAATTAAAGCTCCCTTGCATGAGTCCATGCTGTACTTGGCCAGCATTTTGTCAATGTATGCCTCTTGGAATAATCCTAACATTCTCTACTTCCTATTTCTAAGAAGCCTAATCCCGAGAATGTAGCTGGCTTCTCTTAAGTCCTTCATACTGAATTGACTAGACAGCCAAACCTTTGTAGATGACAATGACCCTACATCATTTCCAATTAGTAGAATGGCATCCACATACAAGACAAGAAAAACAACATTAATGCCTTCAAGTTTTCTGTACACGCATGGTTCATCCTCGTTTTGAATAAAACCATAAGACTTTACAATCTCATCAAAACAAATGTTCCATGCTCTCGATGCCTGCTTAGATCCATAAATGGACTTCTTAAGCTTGCAAACCATATGTTCCTGGCCTTCAGCAAAAAGCCTTCCGGTTGGGACATATAGATGTCTTCGCTAAGATGGCCATTTAAGAATCATGTCTTGACATCCATTTGTCATATCTCGTAGTCATAGTGACATGCGATGGCAAGGAAGATGCGGATGGATTTAAGCATGGCTACCGGGAAAAATGTTTCCTCATAATCGATTCCCTCTTTCTGAGTATACCCTTTCGCCACAAGCCTAGCTTTGAAGGTTTCCACCTTCCTATTCGCTCCCCTCTTTCTCTTGTACACCCACTTACATCTAATGGGTTTTATCCTTTCAAGTGAAGCTACAAGATCCTAAACCTGATTGAAGTACATAGACTCAATCTCGGCTTTCATTACTTCATGCCATAGATTTGCATCAACATCAGCAATAGCCTCCTCATATCTAGTGGGGTCTTGTTCCTGATGGTCGGAGAGTAGCTCAAAAGCTTCTCCAATCCATCTCTCCGGAATCCTAGACACTCTCCCACTATGACGAGGTTCCATTTGTACAGACTCTTGAGGCTGTGCCTCTTCTTGTTCCACAATCGGGTTAGAAGAAGTTGATTTCATAGATAACCTCTCCTCAAGTTCTAACCTTATTGAACCTTTCGTGGAAGTACTTTAATCATCTTCTAAGTATCTAGCATTGGTACTAATTAGTACTTTTTGCTCCTTAAGATGATAAAAGTAACCACATTTTGTCCCTTTTAGATACCCAACAAAATAGTATAATTCTGATCTTGGTTCCAACTTGTCTCCCTTGACCAGTACATAAGTTAGACAATCCCATATCCTGAAATTAATCAGACTTGGCTTATGCCTAGTCCACATCTCATAGGGAGTCCTAGGTACTAACTTGGAAGGTACCAAGGTCAGAATGTATGCCACTATTTTCAGGGCATATCCCCAAAATAACACTAGAAGAGTAGCATGAGACATCATGTTTTGGACCATTTCCATTAATGTCCTGTTCCTTCTCTCAGCTACTCCATTCTGCTGGGGTGTCCCCGGCGCAGAGAGTTGGGATACTATCTCATGATGTACAATGTAATCCTTGAATTCACCTAAGAGGTACTCTCCACTACGATCCGATCATAAGGTTTTGATTAATTTACTTGTCCGACGCTCCACTTCAGCCTTAAACTCCTTGAACTTGCCAAAAGAGTCAGACTTGCATCTCATCAGGTAAATGTAACTATACCTTATACAATCATCTATGAAAGTGATGAAGTACTCAAAATCTCCTCTAGCTGGTGTAGACAATGGACCACACACATCAGTGTGAACAAGACTCAATACCTCCTTGGCTCTATCTGCCTTAGGTGTAAATGACCTTTTGGTCATCTTTTCCATCAAGCCGGATTCATACTGAGGCCAATTTTTCAATCTTAATGAGCCCAAAGGCCCATCATGAATTAGCCTCTGAATCTTGGTTAAGTTAATATGACCCAACCTTAGATACTATTGGTATGAGTCATTGACATTGATCTTTCTCTTCTTAGTTAAAGGTTCAGATTGAGCGTTATGCAATTGATTGTTAATAAGGTTTAAAAAGAATAGATTTCCATACATGTGCCCAGTACATAAAATTTTTTCATCTCTACTAATAGAAATACCAGAATGGAAAGATACAGAATATCCTTGATTTATTAGTTTTGCAATTGAAATCAAATTCTGACGAAATCCAGGTACATATAAAATATCTTTTAAAATCACTATTCTATTACAATAAAAAATAAGATCCAGCTCTTCCACTACAAGGACCCAGACTTGTACTCCATTTCCCACGCATAACCCATGTTCGCCCTTCTTGAGTTTTTTAATTTTTTTAAACCCCTGTAAAGAGTTACAGATATGATCAGTGGCTCCTAAATCAACAATCCAAGTGGAAGTTAATCCAACTATTGATATAGACTCTAGATAGAAAATATTACCTGTGGGGTTTTTCTTGATTTGAAGATCTAGACACTCCTTTTTTCAGTGTCTCTTCTTTCCACATTTGAAGCACTTGCCCTTTGGTTTGTCCTTAGGCTGGGTCTTGGGCTGGGCTGCTGCGTTTTCCTTCTTCCTTTTGAACTTTCTGGGCTTAGGCCCAGTTCTTTATGAAGAAGCCTTAGCAATCATGGCATTCGACTATGGCTTCATGACCTTCTCTGTCATCTGGAGTTCCTTGATTAATTCAGTTAAATTCATGTTTAACTTGTTTATGTTGTAATTCAACTTGAACTGAGTAAAGGAACCCGATAGAGATTTGAGAACCATATCCACTTGGCTCTTAGGGCCAATAACAGCCCCTAATATTTTTGCCTCCTTGAAAGCAGCAATCATCTTGAGCATATACTCTCGGACTGATACTCCCTCAGCCATGTTAGTGTTTATTATAGTTCAAAGAGCCTCCTGCCTTGTGGTCCGGCTCTTGTCTGCGAACATAGTGACCAATGACTGACTAATGTCATATGCAGAAGCCATGTGCTCGTGTTTTGACTGGAGCACATTAGACATGGAGGCTAACATATAGCAACGTGCCATTTCGTCAGCCTTCTTCCACGCCTTCTCAGCCTCTCGCTCTTCGGCGGTGGAACCTTCCCTAATAATAGAGCAGGTCTCGTAAAGGACATACTTATACTCCTCGACTATGAGTATTATGTCCAGGTTCTTATTTCAGTCCACATAGTTCGGTCCCGTTAACTTATTCTCTTGGAGAATAACGGCCAAAAGACTAAAAAACCTCCCAACATTTCTGAAAAATCGAAAATAAAAGAAAATATTTAGTTTATGAAAACAAAATGAATTTGTGCACTGAAAATAATTTAGCTCTTAGAAAAACTGACATAGCTTCTTAGGAAGATTAACAGTTCCCTAAGCTAAGTGTATTAACCACCATAAATTAATTTTCCTTCTAGGTAATAATCTAGAGAATAACTCTATCGAGGGGATGGCCGTTTCCTCTCATTTCCTATGGATATACCTCGCACTATAACCTCCAACGTGGGCTAACCGATTATAGTACGTGTCCCGAGTTGTTAATTACATCATTCCATTAGATCTAGATTCTTGTGGTATCCCCATCCTATACGGGTTCACTCCTAGGGTGACGTGAGGGGACCCATGATCTCTAATGAGGATTGCGATGGAAGCCGTGTGACCGTTGGAACCCCTCTCCCACTTAGTCTTTTGAAATAAAGATTCTCTGAAAAATATCCTTTTGAAATTTCCATTAAGTTTTTCTTTAGCTTAAAATTAAAATATCTAAATTTATTAAAATCTTTATGTCAAGGATTATATCCTTTGAGAGATTTTTCCATGGACTAATTTTATTTAAGTTAAAACTTAATGATTTCAAAAAATTTTCAATTAAAACTTTCTAAAGACTTTAGTCTCAAGTTTATTTGACAAAATAATTTTTCTAGTACCAAATAAAACAAAATGGCTTTCTATTTTAATTTACAAAAATATCTAAATTCAATATATTTTCTATGTCAAAGATTATATCTTTTGAGAAAATATCCAATGATTAATTTTTATATAAATTAAAATAACCATTTAATTTTTGAAGAAAAATATTTTCTTGTTAAAAATGTTCCCAAAGACTTTGGTCTTTGAGAAAATGCGCACATAGGAACAAAAAAAAGCATGCTAGAAAACAGTAAACGTTTTCATGCTTTTCTATTTTTAAACCTAAGTGTCCAAATAATAGAATTAAACACATTAATTAATTAATTAATGGTCTTATTTAATCCTAAAATCCCTTACTAATATTTTTCATGCAAATATATTCCAAGAATATAAACTATTGCAAAAATATTAACTTTACCTGGTATGGGACCCAAAACGGAAAAAAAAACAACGAAAATTGCAAAAAATAAAACTGCCAGTCCACGTATACCCGTTGCACCGGATCAGAACCCGCTCCAGGTGCCGACTCGTGCCCTCGACCCGCTACTACCGCCCTCATGTGCGCCCGGTGCCCCGCTGACCCGTGCATCAACCCATTTACCCGCGCGCGAATTGCAATCGGCTCTTGCGCCGGCACCTCAAGCCGCTTCCAGCGACACAGCTCCAGATTCAATAATGGTGGTGGCTCGGCTCGGTGGCTTAGGAACAATGCCTTCTTCTTCGTTTTTTTTTCTCTGCACGAAAACTTACAATTTCTTCTACGCTTTTCTGCTGCTTCTTTCTGCAGCTTCTTTGGACATTTTTACTTACAAAAAACTCATCCAAACCAAAACTATATTCGCCTATACCCTTCAAATTGGGTTTACACAATGTTCTAGCAAAGCAAAAAAAGCTTTACAGTAGCCTATGCTTCCACTGTGAAGCTTACAAATCCATCTATCCCATACCAAAATAGTGAATGATCACACGTTTAAGCACCAAACAATAATCTTCTCCATTTTTATTAACTAACATGCTCCCTAAGTTGATCAAAACACATGGCTCTGATACCACTTTCATGGATTTAAAGAACAGGGGAGCATGCACGGGAGACAAAAATGGAGGAAAACAAAATTGAACCAGCAGCATGGAAGCGTTAAGATCATACCTTTGCGTGCTTTAAGCCTCTTAGGTTGTGTAGGAACGGATCGAACCACGGAAATAGCCTCTCTTCGCCTGCTTGATGAAGCTTCCAATTGAAAATCCGCTAACTTCCTACTTCGCCTTGCTTGCATGAATGCCAAGCTTTCCGACTCATAGAATATTCCACTACATCAATCCTTGTTGGTGAAACAAAGAGTGAAGAGGAGTGGTCTCAAAACTCCTTGGTTTTCTTGCTATTAATTAGCAAAGCTCCAAGGAAAAACAAGAGGAGAAGGAGACATGAGAGAGAGAGAGAGCTTCGTGAGAGGGAGAGAAAACCTTGGGAAAAGATTAGGGTTTTTGCTTCTCAGAGGCTTGTCTTATGGTTAGTAGGTCTCAGATATCTGATAACTATATCCCCCGAAATATAATATTTCAAACACCCAGATATTATCAAGAGAATAAGCTTGGTTTATCCCTAAACTCATCTGAATCGTATTTGAAAGAACCCATACGGTCCAAGCTATTGGGCCAAAATAATATTTATTATTTTTCTTAGACCCAAAAAACTCAAAATAATAAACATTAATTATTTATTTTCTGGACTTATAGAAATAACCCAATAAATAATTAACGAATCCAAATGAACCAAAATAAGTAAACTTTAATTATTTATTTCTTGGGCTTATATAAATAACCCAATAAATAATTAAGTATTAATTATTTTCCTCTAATTTAAGCCTATTAATTTTCTAATTATTCAAACTGGATTTAGGCCCTAAATAATTAACTAACCAATTAAATCAGATAATTAATTTCTCTCAACTCCTATTTTTATTTTATTTATTTATTTATTTTATTCCAGTCTAATAATAAATTAGACTTCCTGAATAAAATAAAATAAAATTCTCTTTAACTGAGACCAATTCCTCAACCCAAAATTAATTAGGACTTATGGGCGATTCCGATGACCAAAAAGACATATCACATTGGCTGTTAAAATGATCAAAATACCCCTACTATATAAATAGCGGTATTTTACATTTTAATATTTCCTAATATCACTATAAGGAAATATTGACCTCAAGGACAATACTGTGTTAGCAAAGTCTCCGACCTACAGGTGAAATGACTAAAATACCCTTCTACACATCGCCGTACATTTAGAAAGGAAAAAGTGTGCTAACACCTCTCTAAATGTACATCTACCATCTTTAGGCTTCTAGTCTAATGATCTACGACTTCCTGGAGTGTTTCCACTTTCCAAGGGAGTTACTCCAAAGCAAACATCCAAGTCATGTTTCCCAGGGCCCTGGACATTTAGATCATTCAGACAACCACAAGGAGTGATATAGTGTAGAAACTATCTTATATAAGTCTGTCTTAACTAACTAATTACATAAATCCAATATGCAAGTATATTAGTCCTACTATAGAGCCTCAACTATAGCATATCAAAGTATATGCTTCCAGCTTTATCAGACCACCAACTCATACTCAAGTTGTAGAGTACTAGTCCACGCTGTAGCGGTAGTAGTCTAGGTTTCTACCATATAGTACTTTTAGAAACCACTACTACAGGTCATGTCCTACGTATTCGAATTACGCTTATATCATGAAGTGAATGGACAACTTACTGGCTAAAGGTAAGTCATTCCCCATTGGAATTCATAACATAATAACCTAAACATGATAAGATTCTCATTTTCACCAATAAGTTAAGAACAAATGTTTATGTGTTTAAATAACCCATGATCCATACCTTACTGTGAAAGACTACCATTCACATAGATCACTTATTTAAACACAATGGGTCTGTTCCAAATGAAATTGTGCACAAATAAATAAAAATAAATTCACAAACGATTTCTGAAAATAAATTCTTTTTATTAAAATATTCGATATTTACATTAGAAACCTAGTCTAAGAGGGCATACTATCCAACAGTAGACATAATCAAATCTTGTATAATCATCCGTGAAAGTGATGAAGTACTCAAAACCCCCTCTAACTTGAGTAGACAAAGGACCACACATATCAGTATGAATAAGCCAATATCTCATTGGTTGCCTTTTGGGTGAACGACCTTTTGGTCATTTTTTTCCATAAGGCAGGATTCATATTGAGGCCAACTTTCTAATCTTAATGAAGCCAAGGGCCCATCATAGATTAACCTCTGAATCTTGGTTAAGTTAATATGACCCAACCTTATATGTCAAAGATATGAGTCATTGACATTGGTCTTTCTTTTTTTACTTAAAGGTTCAGATTGAGCGTTATTTATTTGATTGATTGTAGGATTTAAAAAGAATAAGTTTTCATACATGTGCCCTGTACATAAAACTTCTCCATTTCTACTGATAGTAATACCAAAATGGAAAGAAATAGAATATCCATGATTTATTAGTTTTGCAACTGAAATCAAATTCTGTCTAAAATCGGGTACATATAAAATATTCTTTAATATAACTACTTTATTACAATAAAAAACAAGATCCAGTTCTTCCACAGCAAGGGCCCATACTCGTACTCCATTTCCTACTCGTAGTCCATGCTCGCCCTTTTGGAGTCTTCTTATTTCCTAAACCCCTGTAGGGAGTTATAGATATGATCAATAGCACCAAAATTATCAATCAAAGTGGAAGTTAATCCAACCATTGAAATAGACTCTAAATAGAGAATAATACCTGTAGGATTTTTCTTGGCCTGAAGTTCTCACCACAAGAAAACAGAGAATTAGCGAGGGACAATTCCAGCACTAAACAAAATTAGTGACGATTAGCGAGGGAATTATCCCCCGCTAATTTCTTCCTCGCAAAGGAAAATTTTTACGACGGATTAAAATTTCCGTCGCAAGTAGCGACGGATTTGCGAGGGAATTAGTTAGCAGTCAACGACCTTCAATAATGAATTTTGAAACGGATCTGCAAGGAAATTTTTAAATCTGTCGAAGATCCCTTTCTAAATAAAAATGGATTATCTTAATAATTAATAAAAGTAAAATGTCCGTAACTAGAAAATTATTCTGTCTCTAATTCCTCGCAAATTAGCCAGGAATTAGCTATGGAATTTCCTTTTTAAATTACTGGTTTAAATATATCCATCGCTAATCCCTCGTAAATTAGCTTCGGATTAGCTACGGATAATTTTTCAATATTTGAATCTGTCGCTAATCCCTCGCTAACAGCGAGGGATTAGCGACAGATTCAAATATTGAAAAATTATCCGTAGCTGTTAGCGAGGGATTAGCGACAGATTCAAATATTGAAAAATTATCCGTAGCTAATCCGAAGCTAATTTAACAGCGAGAGATTAGCGACAGAAATTTAAGCAGACAGAATGTCCGCCTCTAACCCATCGCTTTTAGCGAGGGATTAGCGATGGAAGTTATTTTTTCTCTCTAATCCCCTTCTAATTTCTCACTAATATTATATAATTTTAAAATATTTTAAAAAATGTCCTATATTAGAAGAAAATTCATCTGTCAAAGTAATGTCAATATTCAATTAAATAAAAAAACCCATCAAATAGTATAATTAATAAATATAATACATAAAAATATGAATAATACATAAAAATATTGTCCAAATATTTTAACTATGAAATAGGAATCGGTGCGGATGTTGGAGCCGACAAAGGGGGCGGGAGTGGATCGGAAGGGCCTGGCTGATGGTCAGGATGTGAATCTGGAGGACTAATGATGAAGTCCTCATCATTCTTAGCATCGTCTTTCTGAGTAGCTGACATCGGCAGTGGCGGAAGTAGATTCAAATTCTGAGACATAAGCATCGGTACTCAATCAAGCTCTGGTTGTGACTCCGATATACTTGTACCTGATACTCAACCCTCTCTCACCTCTTCCTCTCCGTGTGTAACTCTCTCTGTAACTGGCTCACATCTAAAGAGGTAGAAAAAGTCGATGACTCAGCTATCTCACTCTCGAAGACTCGGAACCCAATCTGTATACTCGCCCCTTCTTGCACGCTCTGTCATCCACCTCGATGAATAGTGTCTTCTCGTCGGGCACCTTACTTGGTGCGACTATACTCATAGAATCTGTCTGAGAACCCGACTACGTATGACGCTCAATAATAGCAGTGACAGTATCCTGTCAAATTTGGGATAAGGAAACACGCATAAAATATTTAAAATTAGTGATCAAAATATAAATAATATTAAACTTAAAAACGTATAAGATTGTGTATTCTTACTAGTGTATGGCGTGATCAATCACTGACATATTGGCCCTTCCTCGGCCCGTCCTGAAACATGTGGGTGCGTCTGAAGAAATCGATGTAGTTGAAGTCAGGACCTAGCTGTCTCCGCTATCGTTGTAACAAAAAAGACTAGATGTTAATTTTTATGATGGACCAAGTCTAAAATAGTGGATATATCGAAAAGTAAAAAATTTTATACTTACCATCCGCTCCTCATGCTCAGTAAAAGAAATGGATCCTCCTATGTGCGACACCTCACCAGTGGATCTGTTCTGCTTAGCAGCGGAAGAGATACGCTTCCACCTATCGAACTCCCAATGCTCCGATAAAGCAGCCCAATGGTCTGGAGAAATCCACTTGGGGTAGCGACCCCTATGCTTCTTCCAAGCCTTCGACAATATGTCTAAAAGTCTAACCTTACACTTCTTCTCCCAATTAGCCTGGATCTGTGCGGCATGCTCAGGGCACCAACAGAAGAAAGACTGCAAAGTCAAAATAGCCGTTACAAGTAATTACAAGTAAGAAAACATATTACAAATACTAAAAATACTACAAGTAATAATTACAAATCGAACTCACACTCCAAAGATCGAACCACATGTTCTGAACATTAATCGAAACCTGTGAGAAGGTAGCATAGACTTTAGTGTAGTGTCGTCTAAAAATCTCAACTATCTCCCTCACACATCGAACCGAATGTATGAACTTGTTCCGAAAAAATAGATTTTGTAATATAAAACAAAGTTATAATTTTGCGAGGTAAGATAAGAGTATAATAAATAATTATGTAGTCGACTTACGACTCACCAATTAGCTCAATCATCAATAGCGTATCCTCAGTATAGGGAGTGCCAACTGTGGATCCCGAAGAACCTGTGATCGGGGTAGGGACCTGTTCTAATCGGTCCTCGTCTGGGGGTAACGGCTGTAGAGCAGGTATACGTGGCGCGATGCTCAGGGACGGTGTCTCATCCGCCCTCGATGACTTACGAGTCACTAACTAATCACCGGGTGAGGCATCGAAAGCTATATGTGATTGGAATTATTTAAAAATATAAAAATGGTCATATTTTGGAAGAAGAAAAAAATAATAAAAGCAAATTAAAATGCTTGTAATGTAACGATAGTAAAACTAATAATTGTTTCTATACAGTAGTTAAACTTAGTCCTAGTCTATGGACTTCTGTCATCATCGGATGAGTATCCTTCCACATCGTCGTCTGTAGAGGATCCTGTCTCCCATTCTTCTTCCTCGTCATTGTTTTCATTATTTGGTTGTGCTTCCTCCATCATTAAGCCCGCCATAACATCGATTGTATCTCTAATACCGGACTCATCTGCTAACTTTCCAAAGTCGTCATCCTTAACACACTGATTGATTGCTAGCGTGTCATCTACTTCCTTCTGATATGATGCCTTGACAACGGATGCATCAATGACATGTTGAGCTTTCGATTTACAAATAGCTATCCAATTAGATTTTGATCTTTTGTTCCCCGGGTAGGATAGGAAATATACTTGAGTTGCTTGTTGAGTTAACACAAATGGATTATATTTTGGGTAATTTCTCTTGCAGTTGATGTTAAAGTTTATAGTGAGGATGAATTTTAACCCCCCGATTTAGCGTTGGATCAAACCAATTACACTTGAATAGGACAACTTTTAAACAAGGAGTCCCAGGGAACTGAAGTTCAACAATCTCCTTCAACACTCCATAATAATCGTTGCCACTATCTCCGTCGTCTTTAACACAAACTCTGCTGTTAATTGTTTTTTTTTTCCAAATGACTGATCATGTGTATGGAACCTAAAACCATTTATGAAATAGCCATGAAAGTATTTCACTTGTCTCGAAGGTCCCCAGGCCAAGTTTTTTAAATGTTGATCAATAACTTAATTTTGTGGATCATGAACCTAGCAAAAACAAAGTGTTAATGTACCTTCATTATCAATGTAATTTATTTTAAAGTCCTATTTTGGATTTGCTCAATTCACATAGGTTCTGAACCATCCAGCAAACTCCGACTCTATTTTCCTATCAACTTCAGGATTTGTTATACTCGGTGCATGCAACTGCAAGTCATTTTTGAATTTCTTAAAACGATCAAAATGAACACATAAGGATACTTGTTCTAAGCATTACTGTAAAAAATTCATAAATGTGCAATAAGTATAATTACGTAATGTATTGTTAAACCTCTTTATAGTTTAGGTATATGTAATTTGTGGCAGCCTTAAATTCATCTGGAGTAAGATATCTATTCTGAATATTTCTCAAAACCTTCCCTAGAACGGTGCATATAGACAGCACACTATCACTTGAGTAAGTATTGAGAACACCTTCATCATTTTGAGCCATAGTTGTATGTCGAGTCTACACATGTAGCTCAAAATAATAGGAGAAGAATGTAGATGCCTCTGCAACTAAATAAGTATTGCAAATTGATCCCTCCACTCTCGCCTTATTTTCAACTTTGGTCTTCAAACAATATAAGTACATAATGTATTTTTTAAGGCCAGAACTGATTCACATAGTAGATATATATATGGATATAATAATACACAACATTTTACCTTTCGAACGGATACATCCATCTATATTGAACAGGGCCACCAACCCTGGCCTCGTATGGCAAGTGGACCATAAGGTGCTTCATCACGTCAAAGAAGCCGACTGGGAAGATCTTCTTCAATTTACAGATGAGTAATGCAATATTATCTTTCAAATGCTTCATATGAGTTCTGGAAAGTTTAGAAGAACATAAGTCATGATAAAAGAAATTGACTTTATTTAAAACGTTCTAAATTGACACTGGGAGTAATTCTTTTAATGTAGTTAGAAGCAACCTTTCCATAAACACATAGCAGTCATAGCTTTTCATATCCGGCATTTTAAGCTCATTCAAATCAACACACCTACTTAAATTCGAAGAATATCCATCCAAAAGTCACAAATCTCTAACCCACTCAAGTAGAAGTTTCTTTTGTTCGAGTGAAATAGAGTATTTAGCCTTTGGCATTGATGCCCTCGGGTCACCTAATCTAGTCACATATAATTCAGGTCTATCACAATATACCTCTAGATTACGTCGCGCCTTTATATTGTCCTTTGTTTTTCTCTTTATATTCATGACTGTGTAAAAGACATTATCGAACACATTTTTTTCATTGTGCATCACATCTATGTTATGACGAATTGAATGTATTCTCCAATATTAGAAATCCCAAAAGATACTCCTTTTAGCTCAATTATGGTAGATGCCTCTGCCATCATCCCTACAAAACTTCGCAGCTGTCTCGGTTATTTTTGGTAAATGGCACACTCTATCCAACATACCATCTCCAGAAGCACATTGTACAGGGTGTGCAGTCTCACAACCTTCATCCTTTCTAAAAGACCTAGCGTCTCTTCTGTTTGGATGATTGATGTGTATTTATTTGGGTATAAGAATCATACAAAAATTAAGCACATTCCCAATCAAGTTTACATTAAAACGTTAACCCCAAATCACACATATGAGCAAGCGTACTCATCATTAACCGAGCATAGGGTTCAAACGAGTGTCGATCTTCAAGAAACAAGTAGACATTAATCACTTTTCTTTCATTGTTTAATTGACTCGATAAAGTGAAAAATAAATAAAAAGAAAAAAATAAAAGAAAAGAAAATCAAAATAAAAATATATACATGTCAAGGATGGAGAAGTATGCAATTCAAACCATTGTTTGGATAAACATGATCTTAAAGTACCTAATCTTTATCATAACTAATTATTCTCTTGGCATCATGAATGATGAAGGTAAACTCACTTCGATGGTCAATCCATGAAATCACTATCTTCTAGATGAATTAGAATCACTTAGTCCATCTCAACTAATTCATCCAAAAGGTGCATTAAACACAATCTTTAGTTAAATTCCCTTACTCTCGAAAAATTTAAATTATGAAATTAAGCAATAAACCCTTGGTCTCGGAAGACATCAATTAACCTTCAATTACCAGTTCTAAGCAATCAACCCCCTTTGGTCCAGCAAGTTAATGGAAAAAACCAAACAACTAATCTCGTAATAAGTATAAGTAATTGAATACCAAAAATAATAACCAGTCAATCAAAATATCAAACAACTCTAAAAATTATGAATATCTAAACAACGTTGAATTACAATAAAACATTTAGCATATCATTGTCAAGAAAAAGAAAACAAAGTAAAAGAAAGCACTCATAGACAAGCTTTTTTCTTCTTTCTTTGAAGACATTCTCGTACAACCCTCCTTGAATTGAAGAATTCCTCCTCTGATTTGAATGATTTTCTATGATGATCAATGAATTCTCTCCCTTTTTTGCTTGTGTTCTTTATCTATTTATAGGCTTAGGAAGTGCCTAAACTCGTAGGTACAATATTCTTGGCCGAGTAGAAGTTGGAAGATACTAAAACTCCACAGATTACCAAAAGCCGCGTAGAAAATCACAACACCACCTTAGCTTCAGGGCACAGCCGGCGCCGCCTTGGCTTTCGGAGACGGCGCCGCCTTGGCTTTCGGAGCCGGCGCCGATTGTGTTCTGCTTCTCTACCTATTCGTCGATTTTTCTCCGAATTTCACATGATAAAGACTAGAATGCAGCCGGTGCCGGTTCCACTCTATTTTGCTCTATTTCAATAATTTTTTGTCGCCTTGAAGTTCGTGCAACCAGTGCACGGCCGGTGTCGGTTCCAGTGCCCTAGCTGGCGAGCCTCTAATCTCTTTTGCGACGTTTTTGCTTCGTTTTACCCTAAAAATCTGTAATAATAAATAAAATATCATTTCAAGGGTAAAATCTCAAATATGAAGGAATATAACTAGTTATTGAACAGAATGTATCACAAAAGAATCTCAAATAATTAGAAAAAATATGACTAATTTAACCCCTATCAATTCCACTTAACTCTTTGTTTGTCCTCAAGCAAAGTATCAAGAACAAGTAGGAAAACACAAGGTTTCATTAATCACTCAATCAATTTTAAAACAATATCTTCAACGCTTTCTTCATTCAAGAATATAAAACACATGCTATTACATCTTTCACAACAAATGCAAGACTTGTGTTAGTGATAAATGACTTAGTAAAACCATCTCAATACTTCATAATATCCTTAAACCATTGGAAAGAATTTAGTTCATAAAGAATATGCATTCCATAGGCTTACTTTTTATACACTCTCTCCACTAATCCGAGACATATCATGATTCTACTTAGATCAAGTAGGACTTTTAAGCTTGTAATGTAAGGCTAAAGGCTTGCAATGTAGCTTATCAAACGAAGGATATAGGAAAATCAAAAGTCAAAGAAAAACTGAGAGTTAGCAAGAAAAAGATAAACAAAATGAATCAATAATTTCCAACTCTTCTTGTTCCCCTATTCCAAAAATCGATCAAACCATAACTTTATTCAGCAATTCCTGTGCACTTCAAGTAAATCCTGCATTTTTTCTCTTTCTTTTTCTCATCAACTCTTCTTTATTTCTTCCACAAGATCACTCAAATTTTCTAGCAATGGTATCAAGTACTTTAATATGAACTTTAACTTTTATAACTCAATCACCATTCTTTTTGTGATCTTTTCTTTTCTTCTTCTTTCACTTGTCTTTACCTTCATTGCTGCTTTTTTGCCTTTTCTCACTTCTTCTCTTTCCATTCTTCCTAGCATCTTTTTGTTTTCTTTTTTTTTTTTCAATCCCTCTATTCTTTTTCTTCTCTTTCTTTGCTTTCTTTCCTCTTTCCAGCTCAACTCAGTATTGAGCCATGACTGAAAGTAACAAGTCATGATCTTTATCCCAACATTCTTTCTCAACATTCTCATACATATACTTTCATCTATCAAGAGCATAAAGATTTGAAAAATTATTCAAACTCTCAGCAACAAGCAATGGACAAAATATTGTGACGGATTTTAATGAAAGAAATCAACAATTTAGGCTCAAAATAGGCGCTAGGGATAATATAACAATAGGTAGGCTTGAAAATCTCAAACTATCCAAAGAAGGCCTATTACCATCATCCCTAAGTTAAATCATGATTGTCTTTCTTATTTCGCCTCGAGAATTATTCAAATAAGCTCTAGAATGATCCATGAATTTTAGTAGAACAATAGGTTTAAGGACAATGTAAAGTATTTGATCAAGAATTACTTTGTCCAAGTGAGTGCAAAAAGTCATACATATGTCATAAATGATCTAGAACATATGCTCTATAATCCATCATAAAGATATGCATTAAAAATATAGCTTGAAATCTCAAAGAAAGTCAGAGAAATTTTTGAAAATTTTGCTCCCAAAAAGGCTAAAGTATATGTATAGAAGACTTGTCAATTAAATCACTCCCCCACACTTAAACTGGACATTGTCCTCAATGGCCAAATAAATATAACAAAAAATTAACCATACCATGGGACCAAAAATAAAAAGGAGAAGAGATAAGAAAGTCAATACTGCCATTACAAATTAGCTCCAAAAGTTCCAATCTTTTAACTCTTCAAATTTTCAAAACTTTTAAACCAAAATTTTCTAAAGTAGCTCAATACTAAGAAAGTACCAAGATAATTGATTAAAACTTGGTCAAAAAAATATCACCAAACCACTCCCCCATATTTAAATTGGATAATGTCCTCATTGGCAAAAAATAAACACAAGAAAACATCTCCAAAGGAACCAAAAATAATAATGGGTTAGAAAGTTTAAGTAATACTTCCCAAGTGCAATAATGCTCCAATAGGTATCCAAACTTAAGGTACATAGAAGGGCTTGTCCAAGAGGACTTTATTCCTATAAAACAAAATACAAATAAAAGTACAAAGAAAAGTAATAATAAAATAAAAACACATACCTAAATAAAAGAAACCAAACTAAAGAAAAAGACAAAAATAAAAAAATAAAACAAAAACTTTTTACACTCATCATGTTTCCTCATCAAAGCTCAATATAGAAGATAGGCATGATGAATGTAGAATGAAGAATTGACGATTTTGAAAAATCGAAGGTTCATGAAAACGATTTGTCTTAGCGAAACATATAAACCTCATTTTCTAACATTCCTTTAGACACATAAATATCTTTTCCAACATATAAGTGCACATAGTATCTAACGGATGCATCAACTTTGAAATCACCAATTAACCCTTCAAAAGAAGTTTTTTCAAGTAAAATTCCCATTTAAACTTAGTATTTGAGTTCTTAAACATGGGATTGGGGAATCCTTATTTTTCAATGCTTCTAAAAATACCAAGTTACCTCCCTGAAATTGGGGTGAAGGGTAGAATTCGTCAATATCCTCAAAGGGTTTCTTAAATGATGAATCCAACTTCTTGAGGTATGTTGAACTCCATACATCATCAGTGGGACCATTGTTCTCCAAGGAGTGAGAGGAACCTAAGAAATCATATGACAAAGAAATATTAGAATTATGAGCACATAGAGTAGAATCACATACCTCTCTTGCCACATCATGCAATTGTCCCTCATAGCCTCTCTTTTTTTTCCCATGGTCAATTGTACGGGTTAGTATGAACTCATGAGTCTCCTCAACAATCTCAAATAATTATTTCCTTTGATCATAAAATCATTGGGAAGCTTCTTCATGCTCCTAAATAGATGAATTTGTATTGGCAATAAAAGATTTTACTAATGCTTCTAATGACGTCTCACTAAAAACATCACTGTGAGCTTGTAATTTTACCAATACACTAATGCTCTTTTCTTGTTCTTTTTTTTTTCTTGACAACTAAAAGCTATCCTAATTGAATGCATGACCATGAATTCATAAATTAAATATTTAAACTAAGATTAAAAATTGTAAATAAAGAAACAAATAAATTATGTCCGTCGAAAATATCGTGTCAGCCAAAAGTCCAAACCTGAAAATAAGAAGAGTTAGTATTGACTCAAAATTATAGACGTACAAATCATCTAATTCAAAATACAAAGATTATAGATATTCCACATTAACATTAGGTTAGTAAAATTAAATAACTAAATATACAGTATATACAAACATACAAAGACAAGTTAGTTATTATGAATACGTATCTACCTATTTACATATTTACAATATATAGTGAAATTAAAATACAATTATAGAAAGAACAAAATAGGCCACTTATTCATACAAGAAACATATATACATATTTACATATAAACATATTTACATAGTTAAATCAACAAAATTCAAGCTTTCATGATATTGTTCCCAGGCAACGGCGCCAAAAACTTGGTGCGTATTTATTTGAGTATAAAAATTATACAAAAACTAAGCACATTCACAATCAAGTTTACATTAAAACGTTAACCCCAAATCACACATATGAGCAAGCGTACTTATCATTAACCGAGCATAGGGTTCAAACGAGTGTCGATCCTCAATGAACAAGTAGACATTAATCACTTTTCTTTCATTGTTTAACCAACTCGATAAAGAGAAAAACAAATAAAAGAAAAAAACAAAATAAAAGAAAATAAAAATAAAAATATATACATGTCAAGGATGGAGAAGTATGCAATTCAAACCATTGTTTGGATAAACATGATCTTAAAGTACCTAATATTTATCATAACTAATTATTCTCTTGGCATCATGAATGATGAAGGTAGACTCGCTTCGATGGTCAATCCATGAAATCACTATCTTCTAGATTAATTAGAATCACTTGGTCCGTCTCAACTAATTCATCCAAAAGATGCATTAAACACAATCCTTAGTTAAATTCCCTTACACTCGAAAAATTTAAATTATGAAATTAAGCAATAAACCCTTGGTCTCGGAAGACATCAATTAACCTTCAATTACCAGTTCTAAGCAATCAACCCCCTTTGGTCCAGCAAGTTAATGGAAAAAACCAAACAACTAATCTCGTAATAAGTATAAGTAATTGAATACCAAGAATAATAACCAGTCAATCAAAATATCAAACAACTCTAAAAATTATGAATATCTAAACAACGTTGAATTACAATAAAATAATTAACATATCATTGTCAAGAAAAAGAAACCAAAGTAAAAGAAAGCACTCATAGACAAGCTTTTTTCTTCTTTCTTTGAAGACCTTCTTGTACAACCCTCCTTGAATTGAAGAATTTATCCTCTGATTTGAATGATTTTCTATGATGATCAATGAATTCTCTCCCTTTTTTCCCTTATGTTCTTTATCTATTTATAGGCTTAGGAAGTGCCTAAACTCGTAGGCACAATGTTCTTGGCCGAGTAGAAGTTGGAAGATACTAAAACTCCACAGATTACCAAAAGCCGCGTAGAAAAATCACAGCACCACCTTAGCTTCAAGGTACAGCCGACGCCGCCTTGGCTTTCGGAGCCGGTGCCGGTTGTGTTCTGCTTCTCTACTTGTTCGCCGATTTTTTTCCGAATTTCACATGATGAAGACTAGAATGTAGCCGGCGTCGCCTTGACTCTTGGAGCCGGTGCCGGTTCCACTCTGTTTTGCACTATTTCAATAATTTTTCGTAGCCTTGAAGTTCGTGCAGCAAGTGCATGGCCGGCATCAGTTCCAGTGCCCTAGTCGGCGCGCCTCTAATCTGTTTCGCAACATTTTTGCTTCGTTTTACCCTAAAAATCTATAATAATGAATAAAATACCTTTTCAAGGGTAAAATCTCAAATATGAAGGAATATGATTAGTTATTGAACAAAATGTATCACAAAAGAACCTCAAATAACTAGAAAAAATATGACTAATTCAGCCCCTATCAATGATCTAAAGGCAAGAAGCGTCGGTGGTAGTCAAACTAAGATTGTTTACCTCCATTTTACAAGTGAAATGATTTTGTTTGCTCTATACAATACGAACATGCTAATCTGCTAATTGTACTTCAACCACTTAGCATCTCATATGTCGAGAAGTCGTTTATTATCCAAAGAAGTGCTGCTTACAGACAAAAGTTTTGTTTCTTTGAAATATCATATGTAGAGACTCCATTAAACCACATCATCCTTAATTCATCTACCAAAGGTTGTAAATAGATATCAATTTTATACTTTGGATTCCTAGTATTGGAAATATGCCCTCTTAAACTAGTTTTCTAATGAAAATATCGAATATGCTAATAAAAAAATTTATTTGTCTGTGAAATAATTTTCTTTATTTGTATACATTTTCGTTTGGAACAGACCCATTGTGTTTGAATAAGTAATCCATGTGAAATGGAGGTCTTTCACAGTAAGGTATGGATCATGGGTTATTTAAACATATAAACAGTTGTTCTTAACCAATTGATGAGAATGGGAATCTCATCATGTTTAGGTTATTATGTTATGAATTCCAAATGGGAATGGCTTACCTTTAGCCAGTGAGTAGGCCACTCACTTCATGACATAAGCGTATTTCGAATACGTAGAACAGGATCTATAGTAGTGGTTTCTAAAAAGTACTATATAGTAGAAACCTAGACTACTACTGCTACAACGTGGACTAGTACTCTATGACTTGAGTACGGGTTGGTGGTTTGGCGAAGCTGGAAGCATATGCTTTGATATACTATGGTTGAGGTTCTATCGGATGGCCAATATACTTGTATGTTGGGTATGTGTGACTAGTTAGTTAAGACAGATTTGTACAAGATAGTTTCTACACTATATCGCCCCTTGTGGTTGTCTGGATGATCTAAATATCCAGGGCCCTGGGAAACGTGACTTGAATGTATGCTTTAGGGTCGCTCCCTTGGAAAGCGGAAACACTCCAGGAAGTCGTGGATCATTGGACTAGAAGCCTAAGGGTGGTAGATGTCTTTAGAGAGATGTTAGTACACTTCTTCCTCTCTAAATGTATAGCGATGTGTAGAGGGGTATTTTAGTTATTTTCACTTGTAGGTCGAAGACTCTGCTAATGCAGCATTGTCCTTGGGGTCAATATTTCCTTATGGTGATATTAGAAAATATTTAAAATGCAAAATACATCTATTTATATAGTAGGGGTATTTTGGTCATTTTAGTAACCAAGACGATGTGTCTTTTTGGTCCTCGGAATAGCCCGTAAGTCCTAATTAATTTTTTGGATTGAGAAAATGATCTCAGTTGAGAGAGTTGTATTTTATTCGGGAAGTCTGATTTATTATTAGACTGAAATAAAATAAATGGAGATAAATTTATTTTCTGGTTTAATTAGTTAATCAATTATTCAGGACCTGGGTCCAGTTTGAATAATTAAAAAATTAACCGGGACTTAAACTAGAGGAAAATAATTATTACTTAATTATTTATTGAGTTATTTATTTAATTAAATCCCAAGAAATAAATAATTAAAGTTTAATTATTTTTTTGTTCATTTGGGTTCATTAATTATTTGTTGGGTTATTTATTTAATCTCAAGAAAAATAATTAATATTTATTATTTTGGGCTTTTCGGGTCCAAAAAAAAATAAATATTATTTTAGCCCAATAACCTGGATCATAGGATTTTTCCGGACACAATTTAGAAGAGTTTAGAGTGAAACCAAAATTTATTTTGTAAATAATATTCGGGTATTAAATCCCGGGAATATGATTTTGATCAAAATAATTATTTTTAGTTTCATGACTCTTGGCTTTCTGTGTGAAAAAAATAAAATAAAAGAAAATGAAAATGAAAGGTCTCTCTCTCGTGACTGTTTCTCTCCTGGCTTTTGGCCTTCTCCACTGGCTTTTGTTTTTAACGGAAGAAAGCTAACATAGAGAATGGCTAGTGAGCTAGAAAAACGGCTGATCATTTTTTCCTTCAACCCTTCGTTGCTCACCAAACAGAAATTAGGCTGGGAATATTCCGTGAGCTGAAAAGCCATGCATTGTTCATTTCCACCGGAGGAAGGAAGAAGAAGGATGCAGTGCACTAGACAGTGGAAGCTCACTGGACGTTGATGAAGATGAAGCTGTTCTTGAGCTTCAATTGATTCAATCAAGTTCTTCATGTGTTTAAGACTCCAACAGGTATGTTTTTAGCCCACCATGATGCTTCCATACTTTGATATATTCCATGTTCTTCCATTTTTCCTTTGCTGTCCACGGTTGAATTGCATGCTCTGTGAATGTCAATCCTTCAAGTGGTATCAGAGCATGAGTTTGATTGACTTAGGGAGCATGTTAGTTAATAAAAATGGAGAAGAACATTATTTGGAGCTTGAATATGTGATCCTTCGCTGTTTTGGTATGGGACTGTGATGTATGTAAGCTTTAGAGAGGAAGCATGAACATTCTGCAAATTTTTAGTTTTTGGAGTTTAGATCGTGTAAACCCAATTTAAATGGGTATAGGCAGTTGTTGTTTTGGTTTGGATGAGTTTTTGTAATGAAAAATGTCCAAAGAAGCAAAAAGAAGCGATTTGGAGAAAAAATCGCAAAATAATTTCACAAAAATCACTCTCTGGAGAAGATGACATTGTTCCTAAGCCGCCGTGGAGCTAAGCTGCAGCGCCGAGCCGTCACTGTATCTGTGAGAGGAGCCGTGCCGATTGAGCCACTGTAGCTGAGCCAATTGCATAGAATTCAAACCGATTTGCATTCGAAATTTGCAATTGAATTGCAATTGTATCCGGGTTGGCACGCGGGTTGACGGGGCTCCGGATCTGGGTGCACTCGCGCGGACGGAGCAAGGCGGGTCAACGGGGCGGGCTTCCGGTGCAGGTCACGAAGCGAGCGGCATATCGGGTCGAGCTGTGCGCGATCCAGTGCGGGCGGTGCACCGGAACCGTGGTCAACCGCAGTGCATGCAGGCGGATCCGCTGCAGTGAACCGCTAGTAAAAAAAAATATATTTATTTTTTCTTTAAAGATTTTTAATTTGGGTCCCTATACCAAGCGAAGTTAATATTTTTGCAATAGTTTATATTCTTGGAATATATTTGCATGAAAAATATTAATAAAGGATTTTAGGATTAAATAAGATAATTAATTAATTAATTAATGTGTTTAATTCTATTATTTGGACACATAGGTTTAAAAATAGAAAAGCATGAAAACGTTTACTGTTTTCTGGCATGCTATTTATTTTGTGTACCTATGTGCGCAGTTTCTCAAAGACCAAAGTCTTTGGGAATATTTATGCAAGGAAAGACATTTTTCTTTAAAAAAATTAAATGGTTATTTTAACTTAAACAAAAATTAATCCTTGTCTATTTTCTTAAAGGATTTAATCCTTGGTATAGAAAATATATTGGATTTAGATATTTTTGTAAGTTAAAATAGAAAGCCATTTTATTTTATTTTGCAAAAGAAAATTGTTTTGTTAAGTAAAAATAGAGACCAAAGTCTCGATAAAGTTTTAATTGGAAAATTTTTGAAATCATTAAGTTTTAACTTAAATGAAATTAGTCCATGGATAAATTCTCTCAAAGGATATAATCTTTGGCATTGAGATTTTAATGGACTTGGATATTTTCTTTTTAAGTTAAGGAAAACTTAACGGAATTTTCAAAAGGATATTTTTCTAAAAAACTTTATTTTAAAAGATTAAGTGGGAGAGGGGTTCTAACGGCCCCACGGCTTCCATCACGGTTCTCATTAGAGATCGTGGATTCCCTCGCGTCACCCTGAGAGTGAACTCATATAGGATGGGGATACCACAAGGATCTAGATATAATGGAAGGATGCAATTAATAACCCGGGACACGTACTATAATCGGTCAGCCCACGTTGAAGATAATAGTGCGAGGAATGTCGATAGGAAATAGAGAGGAAACGGCCATCCCACGATGGAGTTGTCCTCTAGATCATTACCTAGAAAGGAAATTGATTTGTGGTGGTTATTACACTTAGCTTAGGGAACTGTTAATCTTCCAAAGAAGCTATGTCAGTTTTCTTAAGAGCCAAATTAATTTTTGTACACAAATTTATTTTCACAAACTAAATCCTTTCTTTTATTATTCGATTTTTCGGAAATGGTGGGAGGTTCTTTCAGTCCTTTGGCCGTTATTCTCCATGAGATTAAGTTAACGGGACCAAACTATGTGGACTAGAAGAGGAACATAGACATAATACTCATAGCCGTAAAGTATAAGTATGTCCTTTACGAGACCTACCTTGTAATCGGGAATGGTTCCACCGATAATAGAGCGAGAGGTTGTGAAGGCATGGAAGAAGGCTAATGAAATAGCACGTTGCTATATACTAGTCTCCATGTCTAATGTGCTCCAGTCTAAATACGAGAACATGGCTTCAGCGTATGACATTAGTCATTGGCCACTATATTTGCAGATAAGAGCCGACCCACAAGGCAGGAAGTTCTTCGAACTATAATAAACTCTAAGATGGCTGAGAGAACACCAGTCAGAGAGCATATGCTCAAGTCGATTGCTGCTTTCGAGGAGGCAGATATCTTAGGGGCTATCATTGACCACGGGAGTCAAGTGGACATGGTTCTCGAATCTCTACTGGATTCCTTTGCTCAGTTCAAATTAAATTACAATATGAGTTTGACTGAGTTGATGAAGGAACTTCAGATGGTAGAGAAGGTCATGAAGCCACATTCAATGGCCATGATTGCTAAGACTTCTTCCTCAAGAACTGGATCTAAGCCCAGAAAGTTCAAAAAGAAGAAGGGAAACCCAGTAGCCCAGCCCAAGACCCAGCCCAAAGATAAAATAAAGGGCAAGTGCTTCATATATGGGAAGAAGAGACACTGGAAAAATGAGAGTCCAGATCTTCAATCCAAGAAAAACCCCACATGTAATGTTCTCTCTCTAGAGTCTATATCAATGGTTGGATCAACTTCCACTTGGATTGTTGATTCAGGAGCCACTGATCATATCTGTAACTCCTTCCAGGGGTTTAGAAAGATAAGAAGACTCAAAAAGGGTGAACATGGATTACGTGTGGAAATGGAGCATAAGTCTGGGCCCTTGCAGTGAGAGAGTTGGATCTTGTTTTGATTGTAATAATACAGTGGTTTTAATAGATATTTTATATGTACCTGGTTTTTGTCAGAATTTGATTTTAGTTGCAAAACTTATAAATCAAGGATATTCTGAATATTTTCATTCTGGTATTTCTATCAGTAGAAATGGAGAAATGTTATGTATTGGGCACATGTATGGAAATCTATTCTATTTAAACCCTATTAACAATCAATCAAATAACGCTCAATTTGAACCTTTAACTAAGAAGAGAAAGACCAATATCAATGACTCATATCTTTAGCATCTGTGGTTGGGTCACATCAATTCAACCAGGATTCAGAGGCTAATTCACAATGGGCCTTTGGGCACATTGAGATTGAAAAATTGGCCTCAGTGTGAATCTAGCCTAATGGGAAAGATGACCAAAAGGTCTTTTATCCCTAAGGAAGATAGAGCCAAGGAGGTATTGAGTCTTGTTCACACTGATGTGTGTGGTCCCATGTCTATACCAGCTAAAGGAGGTTTTTGAGTCCTTCATTACTTTCACGGATGATTGTACAAGATTTGGTTACGTTTACCTTATGAGACGCGAGTCTGATTCTTTTGACAAGTTCAAAGAGTTTAAGGCTGAAGTGGAGTATCGGACAGGTAAATTAATCAAGACCTTACGATCGGATCGTGGTGGAGAGTACCTCCTAGGTGAATTCAAGGACTACATGGTGCATCATGGGATAGTATCCCAACTCTCTGTGCCAGGGACACCCCAGCAGAACAAACTAGCTGAGATAAGGAAGAGGATATTGATGGACAAAACGCAGCACAGGAAGCCATGGACGGGAAAACAGAGACCAAAAAAAAAATTAAACGCGGGCCATAAAGGCCATGCGGAAGCGTGAAGATCATACCTTTGCGTTCCTTAACCCTCCTAGGTTGTGTAGGAACAAATTGAACGGCTGGAATCGCCTCGCTTTGAACGGTTGAAGGAGCTTCCGGTTGAACACCCGCTAGCCTTCGACTTCGTCTTGTTTGCATTAACGCTTAGCTCTCCAGCTCTCGGGATATTCCTCAGCCTACCCTCTAGTCGGTGAACACTATGGTGAAGAGGAAGGGTCTCAATTCTCCTTGGTTCGTTCGCTATTGGTTAGCAAAGAACAAGGGAAAAACAAGAAGAAGGAGAGAGTTTTGTGAGAGAGAGAGAGACTCACGTAAGTCTTGCTTGGGAAGGGAAAAGTTAGGGTTTTTTTCCTTTCAAAGAGTTGTTTATGTTCTTAGCCAAAATTAGGTCTCTCAATCTCTGATAAACATATCCCCGGGATTTCAAAATATCCGGATGTTATCCTGAGAAACAGTTTGGCCTAACCTTAAACTCCTCTTAACCGTATATGGAAAAACCCTAAGGTCCAAGCTATTGGGCCAGATAAATATTTATTATTTTTCTTGGACCCAAAAGGCCCAAAATAATAAATATTAATTATTTATTTTCTGGGCTTACATAAGTAACCCAATAAATAATTAATGAGCCCAAATGAACCATAATAATTAATCTTTAATTATTTATTTCTTGGGCCTACATAAATAACCCAATAAATAATTAAACATTAATTATTTCTCCTAGTTTAAGCCCAGGTTAATTTCTTAATTATTCATACTGGACCTAGGCCCTGAATAATTAATTAACCAAATAAACTAGATAATTAATTTCTCTCAACTCCTATTTTATTTATTTATTTATTTATTTTATTCCAGTCCAATAATAAATTAGACTTCCTGAATAAAATAAAATAAAACAAAATAAAGTCAAATCCTCTTCAACTGAGACCAATTCCTCATCCCAAAAAATAGTTAGGACTTACGGGCTATCTCGAGGACCAAAAAGACACATCGCATTGGCTGCTAAAATGACCAAAATACCCCTGCTATATAAATAGCTGTATTTTGCATTTTAAATATTTCCTAATATCACCATAAGGAAATATTGACCCCAAGGACAATGCTGCATTCGCAAAGTCTCCGACCTACGGGTGAAATGACTAAAATACCCCTCTACACATCGTCGTACATTTAGAGAGGAAGAAGTGTACTAACACCCCTCTAAATGACATCTACCATCCTTAGGCTTCTAGTCCAATGATCCACGACTTCTGGAGTGTTTCCGCTTTCAAGGGAGCTACCCTAAAGCAAACATCCAAGTCATGTTTCCCGGGGCCCTGGATAATTTAGACCATTCGGACAACCACAATGGGCGATATAGTGCGAAACTATCTTGTATAAGTCTGTCTTAACTAACTAGTCACACATACCCAACATGCAAGTATATTGGCCCTACTATAGAACCTCAACTATAGCAAATCAAAGTATATGCTTCCGGCTTCGCTAGACCACCAACTCATACTCAAGTCGTAGAGTACTAGTCCACTGTTGTAGCGGTAGTAGTCTAGGTTTCTACCATATAGTACTTTGAGAAACCACTACTACGAGGTCATGTTCTACGTATTCGAAATACGCTTATGTCATGAAGTGAGTGGACTACCCATTGGCTAAAGGTAAGCCATTCCCCATTTGGAATTCATAACATAATAACCTAAACATGATGAGGTTCCCAGTCTCATCAATAGGTTAAGAACAAATGTTTATGTGTTAAATAACCCGTGATCCATACCTTACTTGTGAAAGACCACCATTCACATGGATCACTTATTTAAACACAATGGAGTGCTATTCCAAACGAAAATCGTGCACAAACAAAAAGTAAATTCACAAACAATTTCCGAAAACAAATTCTTTTATTAAATAATTCGATTTTACATCGAAACCTAGTCTAAGAGGGCATACAATCCAACAATCTCCCACTTGCACTCTAAGACTAGGTAAGTCCATAGGTGCCCACCCATATGGCGTCTAAGTGTCTCTTGAAGACTCTCTCGGCCAAAGGCTTGGTGAATAGGTCTGCTAGATTGTTTTACGAGGTAATATGCTCCACCACGACTTCCGTCTCTCGGATGAAATCCCGGATCGGGTGGTACTTCCTCTCGATGTGTTTCCCCTTCTTGTGGTTCCGAGGCTCCTTAGATTGCGACACTTGCTCCGGTGTTGTCGCAATACATCACAACCGGCCTGTCCATATGTGGTACGACTCCAAGTTACGAAAGAAACTTCCGGAGCAGGCTGCTTCCTTGGACGCTTCCGAAGGCTGCCACATACTCGGCTTCCATGGTTGAGTCGGCAATACAAGATTGCTTGATACTCCTCCATGAAATTGCTCCTCCGGACAAGGTGAAGACATATCCACTAGTGGATTTTCTCTCATCCTTATCCGCCTGGAAGTACGAGTACGTGTATCCTGCAGGAACCAAATCATCGACCACTGTAAACCGACATATAATCTCTCGTTCCCTTGAGGTACTTGAGAATATGCTTTACGACTTGCCAATGAACCTCCCACAGGGTTTGAGCGATATCTGCTAACTAAGCCCACGGCAAAGCGGATATACGGCCTAGTACACGACATGGCGTACATGAGACTTCCCACCGCCGAAGCGTAGGGAATCCTACTCATTCTGTCCTTTTCTTCTTGAGACTTAGGACGAGTCCTTCGAAGAAAATGACAACCCATGTACGCAAGGGATTAGAGCTCCCTTGCATGAGTCCATCTTGTACTTGGCGGCATCTTGTCAATGTATGTCGCTTGGGATAATCCTAACATTCTCTGCTTCCTATTTCTAAGAAGCTTAATCCCGAGAATGTAGTGGCTTCTCCCAAGTCCTTCATCTTGAATTGACTAGACAACCAAACCTTTGTAGATGACAATGTCCCTACATCATTTCCAATGAGTAGAATGTCATCCACATACGGGACAAGAAAAACCACATTGATGCCTTCAAGTTTCCTGTACACGCATGGTTCATCTTCGTTTTGAATAAAACCATAAGACTTTACAGTCTCATCAAAACGAATGTTCCATGCTCTTGATGCCTGCTTAAGTCCATAAATGGACTTCTTAAGCTTGCAAACCATGTGTTCCTGGCCTTCAGCAATGAAGCCTTCCGGTTGGGACATATAGATGTCTTCGCTAAGATGGCCATTTAAGAATGCCGTCTTGACATCCATTTGCCATATCTCGTAGTCATAGTGACGAGGCGATGGCAAGGAGGATGCGAATGGATTTAAGCATGGCTACCGGGGAAAAGGTTTCCTCATAGTCGATACCCTCTTTCTGAGTATACCCTTTCGCCACAAGCCTAGCTTTGAAGGTTTCCACCTTCCCATCCGCTCCTCTCTTCCTCTTGTATACCCACTTGCACCCAATGGGTTTTATCCCTTCAGGTGAAGCTACAAGATCCCAAACTCTGATTGAGGTACATAGACTCAATCTCGGCTTTCATTGCTTCATGCCACGGATTTGCATCGGCATCGGCAATAGCCTCCTCGTACCTAGCGGGGTCTTGTTCACGATGGTCGGAAACCGGCTCAAAGGCTTCTCCGAGTCCATCTATCCGGAACCCTAGACACTCTCCCACTACGACGAGGCTCCATTTGTACTGAGTTCTTGAGGCTGTGCCTCTTCTTGTTCCAAAATCGGGTCGATAGAAGTTGATTCCATAGATAACTTCTCCTGCGGTTCCAACCTCGTTGAACCTTTAGTGGAAGTACTTTGATCATCTTCCAAGTATCTAGCATTGAGTGCTGACTAGTACCTTCTGCTCCTTAGGATGATAAAAGTAGCCTCCTTTTGTCCCTTTTGGATACCCAACAAAATAGCATAATTCGATCTTGGTTCCAACTTGTCTCCCTTAATCAGTACATAAGCTGGACACCCCCAAATCCTTGAGATGATTCAGACTTGGCTTATGCCCAGTCCACATCTCATAGGGAGTCCTAGGTACTGACTTGGAAGGCACCAAGTTCGAGAATATATGCCGTTGTTTCCGGGGCATATCCCCAAAGGACACTCTGGAAGAGTAGCATGAGACATCATGCTTCGGACCATTTCCATCAACGTCCTGTTCCTTCTCTCAGCTACTCCGTTCTGTTGGGGGTTCCGGCGCAGAGAGCTGGGATACTATCCCATGATGTACCATGTAGTCCTTGAATTCACCTAGGAGGTACTCTCCACCACGATCCGATCGTAAGGTTTTGATTAATTTACCTGTCCGACGCTCCACTTCAGCCTTAAACTCTTTGAACTTGTCAAAAGAGTCAGACTTGCGTCTCATCAGGTAAATGTAACCATACCTCGTACAATCATCCGTGAACGTGATGAAGTACTCAAAACCTCCCCTGGCTGGTGTAGACAATGGACCGCACACATCAGTGTGAACAAGACTCAACACCTCCTTGGCTCTATCCGCCTTTGGTGTAAAAGACCTTTTGGTCATTTTTCCCATCAGGCAAGATTCACACTGAGGCCAACTTTCCAATCTCAATGAGCCCAAAGGCCCATCATGGATTAGCCTATGAATCCTGGTTGAGTTAATATGACCCAACCTCAGATGCCAAAGGTATGAATCATTGATATTGGTCTTTCTCTTCTTAGTTAAAGGTTCAGACAGAGCGTTATTTGATTGGTTATTAATAGGGTTTAAAAAGAACAAATTTCCATACATGTGCCCAGTACATAAAATTTCTCCATCTCTACTGATAGAAATACCAGAATGGAAAGATACAGAATATCCTTGATTAATAAGTTTTGCAACTGAAATCAAATTCGACGAAAACCGGTACATATAAAATGTCTTTTAAAACCACTATCTTATTACAATCAAAATTAAGATCCGGCTCTCCCACTTGCAAGGGCCTGGACTTGTGCTCCATTACCCACTCGAAGCCCATGTTCGCCCTTCTTGAGTCTTCTTATCTTCCTAAACCCACGCAAGGAGTTACGAGATATGATCGGTGGCTCCTGAATCAACAATCCAAGTGGAAGTTGATCCTACCATTGATATGGACTCTAGATAGTAAACATTACCTGTGGGGTTTTTCTTGGCACGAAGATCCGGACACTCCTTTTTCCAGTGTCCCTTCTTTCCACACTTGAAGCACTTGCCCTTTGGTTTGTCCTTGGGCTGGTTCTTGAGGTGAGCTGCTTGCATTCCCCTTCTTCCTCTTGAACTTTACGGGCTTAGGCCCGGTTCTTGAAGAAGAAGCCTTAGCAATCATGGCCTTAGGCTGCGGCTTCATGACCTTCTCCGCCATACGGAGCTCCTTCATCGATTCGATCAAACTCATGTTCAACTTGTTCATGTTATAGTTTAACTTGAGGCGAGTGAAAGAGCCGGTAGAGATTCGAGAACCATGTCCACTTGGCTCTCGGGGTCAATGACGGCCCCTAAGATTTACGCCTCCTCGAAAGCGGCAATCATCTTGAGCATATGCTCTCGGACTGATGCTCCCTCGGCCATCTTAGTGTTTACAATTGTTCGAAGAGCCTCCTGCCTTGCGGGCCGGCTCTTGTCCGCGAACATAGTTGCCAACGATTGACTAATGTCATATGCGAAGCCATGTGCTCGTGTTTTGGTTGGAGCACATTAGACATGGAAGCTAACATATAGCAACGTGCCATTTCGTCGGCTTTCTTCCATGCCTTTTCGGCCTCTCGCTCTTCGGCGGTGGAACCTTCCCAGATAACGGGGCGGGTTTCATAAAGGACATACTTATACTCCTCGAGTTGTGAGTATTATGTCCGGGTTCCTTTTCCGGTCCACATAGTTTGGACCCGTTAACTTATTCTCCACGAGAATAACGGCCAATGGACTAAAAGAACCTCCCACCATTTACTGAAAATCGAAAATAAAAGAAAGAAATTAGTTTGTGAAAACAAAATGAAATTTGTGCACTGAAAATAATTTGGCTCTTAGGAAAAGCCGACATAGCTTCTTGGGAAGATTAACGGTTTCCTAAGCTAAGTGTATTAACCACCACAAATTAATTTCCCTTCTAGGTAATGGTCTAGAGAATAACTCCATCGTGGGATGGCCGTTTCCTCTCATTTCCTATGGACATACCTCGCACTATAACCTCCAACGTGGGCTGGCCGATCATAGTACGTGCCCGGGTTATTAATTACATCCTTCCATTAGATCTAGATCCTTGTGGTATCCCCATCCTATACGGGTTCACTCCCAGGGTGACGCGAGGGGATCCACGATCTCTAATGAGGACCGTGATGGAAGCCGTGGGGCCGTTGGAACCCCTCTCCCACTTAGTCTTTTAAAATAAAGGTTTTCTGGAAAATATCCTTTTGAAATTTCCATTAAGTTTTTCTTAACTCAAAAATATTTAAGTCCAATAAAATCTCTATGTCAAGGCTTATATCCTTTGAGAGATTTCCTCCATGGACTAATTTTATATAAGTTAAAACTTAATGATTTCAAAAATTTCCAACTAGAACTTTCTAGAGACTTTGGTCTCAAGTTTATTTGACAAAATCATTTTTCTAGTCCAAAACAAAACAAAATGGCTCTCCATTTTAATTTACAAAAATATCTAAATCCAATATATTTTCTATGTCAAGGATTAAATCCTTTGAGAAAATATTCAAGGATTAATTTTTGTACCAATTAAAATAACCATTTAGTTTTTAAAGAAAAATATTTTTCCTTGCCAAAACAAAAGGTTCCCAAAGACTTTGGTCTTTGAGGAAAAGCACACATAGGTACATAAAAAAGATAGCATGCTAGAAAACAATAAACGTTTTCATGCTTTTCTATTTTTTAAACCTAAGTGCCCAAATAATAGAATTAAACACATTAATTAATTAATTAATTAATTATCTTGTTTAATCCTAAAATCCCTTACTAATATTTTTCATGCAAATATATTCCAAGAATATAAATATTGCAAAAATATTAACTTCGCCTGATATGGGACCCCAAAACGAAAAAAAAAAAAAATTTTGACTGGAGGTCCACTGCACCGGCCGCACCGGATCGGGCCCATTTGGCCTGTGGTCCACCGCGGCCGCTGTGAACCAGCCGCACCAGATCTCCTGAAGCTTCCAAACCGCCAAGCCGTGACCCGCCCGCCCGCGAACCGCGCCCGAACCGCTTCTCCTCTGCACGCGACCCGCGTGTTTTACCGGATTCGCTGCCCAACCCGGAATCAATTGCAATTCAAAATCAACATTCAAAATGAATTCGGCTTGGATTGCTACAGTCGCGGCTCGGCTCCAGCGGCTCGTGCGACACGGCTCTTCACACAGAAACAGTGCGCGGCTTGGCTCAAGGCTCGGCTCGGCTTAAACGGCTTAGGAACAGTGCATCTTCTTCATTTTTTTCTTCAGTTTCGCGCGCGACTTGCAGAGCATTTTTCCTTCGATTTTTTCTGTCTTCTTTGGCTTCTTTGGACATTTTTACTTATAAAAACTCATCCAAAACATAACCACAACCGCCTATACCCATTAAAATTGGGTTTACACGATTAAAACACCAAAGCCAGAAAATTTACAGAGGGTCCTATGCTTCCACTGTGAAGCTTACAAAACCATCTATCCCATACCAAAATAGCGAAGTATCACAGGTATAATCATCTTCTCCATTTTATTAACTACCATGCTCCCTATATTGATCAAAACATGTGGCTTTGATACCACTTTGATGGACAAAACGCAGCACAGGAAGCCATGGACGGGAAAACAGAGACAAAAAAAAAAAATTAAACGCGGGCCATAAAGGCCATGCGGAAGCGTGAAGATCATACATTTGCGTTCCTTAACCCTCCTAGGTTGCGTAGGAACAGATTGAACGGCTGGAATCGCCTCGCTTTGAACGGTTGAAGGAGCTTCCGGTTGAACACCCGCTAGCCTTCGACTTCGTCTTGTTTGCATTAACGCTTAGCTCTCCAGCTCTCGGGATATTCCTCAGCCTACCCTCTAGTCGGTGAACACTATGGTGAAGAGGAAGGGTCTCAATTCTCCTTGGTTCGTTCGCTATTGGTTAGCAAAGAACAAGGGAAAAACAAGAAGAATGAGAGAGTTTTGTGAGAGAGACAGAGACTCACGTGAGTCTTGCTTGGGAAGGGAAAAGTTAGGGTTTTTTTCCTTTCAAAGAGTTGTTTATGTTCTTAGCCAAAATTAGGTCTCTCAATCTCTGATAAACATATCCCCGGGATTTCAAAATATCCGGATGTTATCCTGAGAAACAGTTTGGCCTAACCTTAAACTCCTCTTAACCGTATATGGAAAAACCCTAAGGTCCAAGCTATTGGGCCAGATAAATATTTATTATTTTTCTTGGACCCAAAAGGCCCAAAATAATAAATATTAATTATTTATTTTCTGGGCTTACATAAGTAACCCAATAAATAATTAATGAGCCCAAATGAACCATAATAATTAATCTTTAATTATTTATTTCTTGGGCCTACATAAATAACCCAATAAATAATTAAACATTAATTATTTCTCCTAGTTTAAGCCCAGGTTAATTTCTTAATTATTCATACTGGACCTAGGCCCTGAATAATTAATTAACCAAATAAACTAGATAATTAATTTCTCTCAACTCCTATTTTATTTATTTATTTATTTATTTTATTCCAGTCCAATAATAAATTAGACTTCCTGAATAAAATAAAATAAAACAAAATAAAGTCAAATCCTCTTCAACTGAGACCAATTCCTCATCCCAAAAAATAGTTAGGACTTACGGGCTATCTCGAGGACAAAAAAGACACATCGCATTGGCTGCTAAAATGACCAAAATACCCCTGCTATATAAATAGCTGTATTTTGCATTTTAAATATTTCCTAATATCACCATAAGAAAATATTGACCCCAAGGACAATGCTGCATTCGCAAAGTCTCCGACCTACAGGTGAAATGACTAAAATACCCCTCTACACATCGCCGTACATTTAGAGAGGAAGAGGTGTACTAACACCCCTCTAAATGACATCTACCATCCTTAGGCTTCTAGTCCAATGATCCACGACTTCCTGGAGTGTTTCCGCTTTCCAATGGAGCTACCCTAAAGCAAACATCCAAGTCATGTTTCCCAGGGCCCTGGATAATTTAGACCATTCGGACAACCACAATGGGCGATATAGTGCAGAAACTATCTTGTATAAGTCTGTCTTAACTAACTAGTCACACATACCCAACATGCAAGTATATTGGCCCTACTATAGAACCTCAACTATAGCAAATCAAAGTATATGCTTCCAGCTTCGCCAGACCACCAACTCATACTCAAGTCGTAGAGTACTAGTCCACGCTGTAGCGGTAGTAGTCTAGGTTTCTATCATATAGTACTTTGAGAAACCACTACTACAGGTCATGTTCTACGTATTCGAAATACGCTTATGTCATGAAGTGAGTGGACTACCCACTGGTTAAAGGTAAGCCATTCCCCATTTGGAATTCACAACATAATAACCTAAACATGATGAGGTTCCCAGTCTCATCAATAGGTTAAGAACAAATGTTTATGTGTTAAATAACCCGTGATCCATACCTTACTGTGAAAGACCACCATTCACATGGATCACTTATTTAAACACAATGGGTCTGTTCCAAACGAAAATCGTGCACAAACAAAAAGTAAATTCACAAATAATTTCCGAAAACAAATTCTTTTATTAAATAATTCGATTTTACATCAGAAACCTAGTCTAAGAGGGCATACAATCCAACAGATATTAATGGAAATGGTCAAAAGCATGATGTCTCATGCTATTCTTCCAGTATCTTTTAGGAAATATGCCCTGGAAATAGCAGCATACATTCTAAACTTGGTACTTTCCAAGTCAGTACCTAAGACTCCTTATGAGATGTGGACTAGGCGTAAGCCAAGTCTGAATCATCTCAGGATATGGGGTTGTCTAACTTATGTATTGATCATGGGAGACAAGTTGGAACCAAGATCAGAATTATGCTATTTTGTTGGGTATCCAAAAGAAACAAAGGGTGGTTATTTTTATCATCCTAAGGAGTAGAAAGTATTGGGTAGTACCAATGTTAGATACTTAGAGGATGATCAAAATACTTTCACGAAAGGTTCAAGTAGGTTGGAACTCGAGTAGAAGTTATCTTCGGAAGCAACTTCTTCTGACCTAATTGTGGAACAAGAAAAGGCACAGCCTCAAGAGCCTGTACAAATGGTGTCTTATTGCAGTGGGAGAGTGTCTAGGGTTCCGGATAGATAGTATGGAAAAGCTTTTGAGCTGGTCTTTCACCATCAAGAACAAGACCCCACTAGATACGATGAGGCAATTGCTGATGCCGATGCAAATCTATGGCACGAAGCAATGAAAGCCGAGATTGAGTCTATGTACTTCAATCAGGTGGAGGATCTTGTAGCTTCACCTGAAGGGATAAAACCCATTGGGTATACATGGGTGTACAAGAGGAAGAGGTGAACGGATGGGAAGGTGGAAATCTTCAAAGTTAGGCTTGTGGCAAAAGGGTATACTCAGAAAGAAGGGATCGATTATGAAGAAACCTTTTCCCCTGTGGCCATGCTTAAATCCATCCATATCCTCATTACCATCGCATGTCACTATGACTACGAGATATAGCAAATGGATGTCAAGATGGCATTTTTGAATGGCCATCTTAACAAAGACATCTATATGTCCCAACCGGAAGGTTTTATTGCTGAAGGCCAGGAACATATAATTTGCAAGCTTAATAAGTTCATTTATGGATTTGAGCAAGCATCAAGAGCATGGAACATTCGTTTTGATGAGACTGTAAAGTTTTATGATTTTATTCAAAACGAGGATGAACCATGCGTATACAAGAATCTTGAGGGGTTTAATGTAGTTTTTCTTGTCTTGTATGTAGATGGCATTCTACTCATTGGATATGATGTAGGGTCATTGTTATCTACAAAGGCTTGGCTATCTAGTCAATTTAGAATGAAGGACTTGGAAGATGCCAGTTACATTCTCGGGATTAGACTTCTTAGAAATAGAAAGCAGAGAATGTTAGGATTATCCCAAGTCGCATACATTGACAAGATGCTGGCCAAGTACAACATGAATTCATATAAGGGAGTTCCAATCCCCTGAAGATATGGGTTGTCACTTTCTTCAAGGGACTATCCGAAATCTCAAAAATTAAAAGACAGGATGAGTAGGATTCCCTACGCTTCGGCTATGGGAAGTCTCATGTACGCCATGCTATGTACTAGGCCAGATATCTGTTTTGCCGTAGGCTTAGTTAACAGATATCAGTCAAACCTTGGGGAGGTTTATTGGCATGCTGTAAAGTATGTTCTTAAGTACCTCAAAGGAATCTTGGAACCACAAGGAGGGGAAGCATATTAAAAGGTAGTACCACCTGATCCGAGATATCCAGAGACGGGATATGGTGGTGATACAGAGGTTTCCTCCGAGAACAATCTAGTAAATCCATTCACCAAACTTTTGGCTGAGAGGGTCTTCAAGAGACACTTAGACGCTATTGGGGTGGGCACCTATAGACTTACCTAGTCTTAGAGTGCAAGTGGGAGATTGTTGGAAATATGCCATCTTAGACTAGTTTTCTGATGAAAATATCGAATATGTTAATAAAAGAATTTATTTGTCTGTGAAATAATTTTCTTTATTTGTGTACATTTTCATTTGGAACAGACCCATTGTGTTTGAATAAGTGATCCATGTGAATGGAGGTCTTTCACAGTAATGTATGGATTATGGGTTATTTAAACACATAAACAGTTGTTCTTAACCGATTGATGAGAATGGGAATCTCATCATGTTTAGGTTATTATGTTATGAATTCCAAATGGGGAATGGCTTACCTTTAGCCAATGAGTAGGCCACTCACTTCATGACATAAGCGTATTTCGAATACGTAGAACAGGACCTATAGTAGTGGTTTCTAAAAAGTACTATATGGTAGAAACCTAGACTACTACTGCTACAACATGGACTAGTACTCTATGACTTGAGTACGGGTTGGTGGTTTGGCGAAGCTGGAAGCATATGCTTTGATATACTATAGTTGAGGTTCTATCGGAGGGCCAATATACTTGTATGTTAGGTATGTGTGACTAGTTAGTTAAGACAGACTTGTACAAGATAGTTTCTATACTATATCGTCCCTTATGGTTATCCGGATGATCTAAATATCCAGGGCCCTGGGAAACGTGACTTGGATGTTTGCTTTAGGGTCGCTCCCTCAGAAAGCGGAAACACTCCAGGAAGTCATGGATCATTGGACTAGAAGCCTAAGGATGGTAGATGTTTTTAGAGAGGTGTTAGTACACTTCTTCCTCTCTAAATGTATGGCGATGTGTAGAGGGGTATTTTAGTTATTTTCACTTGTAAGTCGAAGACTCTGCTAATGCAACATTGTCCTTGTGGTCAATATTTTTTTATGGTGATATTAGGAAATATTTAAAATGCAAAATACATCTATTTATATAGTAGGGGTATTTTGGTCATTTTAGTAACCAAGACGATGTGTCTTTTTGGTCCTCGGAAAATCCCGTAAGTCCTAATTAATTTTTTGAATTGAGAAAGTGATCTCAGTTGAGAGAGTTGTATTTTATTCAGGAAGTCTAATTTATTATTAGATTGGAATAAAATAAATGGAGAGAAATTTATTTTCTGGTTTAATTGGTTAATCAATTATTCAGGACCTGAGTCCAGTTTGAATAATTAAAAAATTAACCGGGACTTAAACTAGAGGAAAATAATTATTACTTAATTATTTATTGAGTTATTTATTTAATTAAATCCCAAGAAATAAATAATTAAAGTTTAATTATTTTTTTGTTCATTTGGGTTCATTAATTATTTGTTAGGTTATTTATTTAATCTCAAGAAAAATAATTAATATTTATTATTTTGGGCTTTTCGGGTCCAAAAAAAATAATAAATATTATTTTGGCCCAATAGCTTGGATCATAGGATTTTTTCGAACGCAGTTTAAAAGAGTTTAGAGTGAAACCAAAATTTATTTTGTAAATAATATTCAGGTATTAAATCCCGGGAATATGATTTTGATCAAAATAATTATTTTTAGTTTCATGACTCTTGGCTTTCTGTGTGAAAAAAATAAAATAAAATAAAAAGAAAATGAAAGGTCTCTCTCTCGTGACTGTTTCTCTCCTGGCTTTTGGCCTTCTCCACTGGCTATTGTTTTTAACAGAAGAAAGCGAACATGGAGAATGGCCAGTGAGCTGGAAAAATGGCCGATCATTTTTCCCTTCAACCCTTCGTTACTCACCAAACAGAAATTAGGCTGGGAATATTCCGTGAGCCGAAAAGCCATGCATTGTTCATTTCCACCGAAGGAAGGAAGAAGAAGGATGCAGTGCACTGGACAATGGAAGCTCACTGGACGTTGATGAAAATGAAGCTGTTCTTGAGTTTCAATTGATTCAATCATGTTCTTCATGTGTTTAAGACTCCAATAGGTATGTTTTTAGCCCACCATGATGCTTCCATACTCTGATATATGCCATGTTCTTCCATTTTTCCTTTCCTGTCCATGGTTGAATTGCATACTCTGTGAATGTCAATCCTTCACCTTGGTCCCGGGACAATGACTATCAAAAATATAAATAGATCCCTCGTGCACATCGAAGGAAGCAAATTATATGGAGTAATAATAACAGGCCAACAAGAGTATTGTTTTTCCGACATTCCAAATGGTGAAAAACCATCTGTGCATAACCCAAGACGTACATTACGAACTTCAGCTGCAAATTCAGGATGACTATGGTCAAAGTGTTTCTAAACTTCACCATCGCGTAGATGGCTCATAACGTCTTTTTTCGATCGACTCTCCGCATGCCATCTCATGTAGCAATGGCCAGTGGGCCAGTTCGGCCCGCCGGGCCGGCGTGTCGGCCCAGCCCGGCGGCCGAACCGCCCACTGTTCGCCAGTCCAAGCCTAGGTCCCGGGCCGGTCCAGGCCAGGGGGTAAAACCCCTGGCCCGCTCTCGGCCCGGCAGGCTAGCCCGCCCGAAAAGAGCCATTACCTACTTTTGTTTATTGCATTTCAGCCCCCCTAACGACTGAAATATTTTTTTTTTACATTTTAGTCCCTAACGGTTTTATTCTCTATTTTAACCCCCAAAACTCTATAAATACCCCCCAATTGAACCCAAAACTCATCAAACACTCTCCAATTCTTTCAAACTCTCTCCAATTCTCCACTTTCTCTACAAAAAGTATTAGAATAGAATTTATTTTTGTGTTATACTTTTTCAATTCTTCAATAAAGTCTTCATATTTTGGAAGATTGTTGAGTAGCAAAATAGTGGATACAAGAAGTAAAAAGCTCCACAAAGTATTATTATTCTTGAATCTTGGTCATCAACGAGTTAGTATTTCTTAATCTTACATTCTTATATTTTGGCTTTATTAATTGTTTATTTGTTTTAGTTATTTGTTTAATTTTTAAGTTAATTTATTTTTTATATTTTTCAATTCTCTTATTTCATTTTTTGTTAATACTTTATTTTTTTGAACTTTTATTTGAATTTTGATTGCTTTTTTTTTTTTTAAGAAATAATGGATCCAAATCAATATCATCATTTTTCTTCATCCCAATCATCTGTACATTTTGATTTTAATATAGATCCAGCTTTGAATTTAATAAATAATGAAGTAGGTAATGAAGATGAAAGTCCTAGTAGGCCTAGTGTTAGTGTTTCACAATCACAACCAACACCAACAATTAATCCTGACGAATCTAATATAGGTGAGGATTGTGTTGAAACAACGGATGTTATAACTAAAGAAAAAATATCTATGGTTTGGAATCTTTTTGAAAAAGATAATAATAATGATAGGGTTATATGTAAAATTTGTAGAGTGGTATATGCACATAAGAAGAGAGGAAGGACGAGAACATTAGTTAGACATATGAAAAGGTCACATAATAATTGGTTAGAAAACCTACTTAAACAACAACAAATACGTACTACATGAGGTCAAATTGCTGGTAATTTTCAATATGATCCAAAAAAAAAAATAGAAGTGCATTTGCTAAAATGATTGTTCAAACTAAATTACCTTTTAATTTTGCAGAAAATCCACATTATGAACAATATATGCAAAAAAAATTGTCAACCAGCATGGAAAAGAACTCCTAGAACAACATTAAAAAATGATATAATAAAGATATATAAAGAAATGAAAGAGTATCTAATTGCTATGTTTGATTCTTATAATTGTAAATTTGCTTTTACTTGTGATGGTTGGATTGCAATTACTAATGAATCTTATTTGTGCATTACATGTCATGAATATACGATTTTAAATAAAATTATTTCTATTTCTTTAGATAATGCTTCAAATAATGATTCCGCGATAGCAATTTTAAAAAATACTATGAATCCTATGTTAGATGGTATTTTATTTCATATTAGGTGTGCTTGTCATATACTTAATTTGTGTGTTAAAGAATGATATAAATATATTGATTATATTGTTAATATAATTAGAAATGTTGTTTTATTTGTTAAAACATCCTCAATTAGGCAACAAAATTTTAAGGTATTATGTCGAAAACAAGGTGTATCTTTTAAAAAATTTAGATTATATTATAAAACTAGATGGAACTCAATTTTAGATATGTTTGAAAGTGTTATACCTTTTCAAAATCAACTTATTGAATTTTGTAATAGTAATAATTTTTAACCTCCACTAACTGAAACTCATTTTGAAAATTGTACTGCACTTTTAACATTTTTATTTACTTTCGAAGTAGCTACTGAACTTTTATTGGGATCCTATTATCCCATTACTCATTATATTCTTCCAGCACTTGCTAAGGTAGCATATATTTTTGGTGAATATATGTATCATCCCCAATATGGTTATTTTATGATAAATATGTTTGAAAAATATAAAAAATATTATGAAGATATTCTTATTTTATATTGTATGACATTGTGTCTGGATCCTAGAGTAAAGACGACTAGTTTTCATAGTATTATTGAATATTTATATGAAACATTAGATTTTGATGAGTCACAAACACTTAAACAATGTATGATAAAAGATATAAAAGATAAAACAGCTAAAGTTTTATCTGACATGTATAATTTGTATGAGTTTGAGTCTTCTTGTTCTAGTTCTCCTAGTTTAAGTAGGCAAACTTCATCATCTAGTAGTCACTTTCAACCTCCACGAAAATCTACCTCTTCAATTTCATTAGTATTTAATTCATGGGGTATTGTAAAACGTAAAAAAAGATCGTCTACCACCTACAACGAGATGACAATTTATGAGATGCAGCCCTTGGTAGAAAATGAAGATCAACATTTTGATATTTGTGGTTGGTGGAAGGCTCATGTAAGTCAATACCCCATTTTATCTAAAATGGTACGTGATTTTTTGGCACGACCAGTCTCTACAGTGCCATCAGAAAGCGTCTTTAGTGAGAATGCTCGAACAATCGATGAAAGAATATCTCGATTGGCTCCCCAAACTTTGGAGATATTAATGTGTTGTGGTAGTTGGTTTGCAATCGAAGATAGGACATCTAATTATTGGATTATTGATGATAACTCAGATGATGAATGGGGTGAACCAAGTAGTTAGTTTAGTATTTTTGTAATTAGGAATTTATGATAAGTAATATTATGTATTTTATTTTATTTTTAGGATATTTATTATATTTTTAAATTTTATTTATTGTAATATTTTTAAGAGGTTTAGGCATCAAGTCCCCATCTTATGTAATCTTTATTTTATTAATTAATAAAACAGGTAGGGGTCCAAGCCAAACCCCCCACCATTTCAATGTGGCTTTTTTATAATTTTAAAAAATTGTGTTAAGTAGGAGGGGAAAAAAAAGAATAATAAGCCCACGGGCCAATGGCCCGGGCCGTGCCGGTCCCAGGGCCTCTAGCACAGGGCCCGGCTTGCACTCCACGCGGGCCGGTCCTCGGGCCCGGCCCGGCAAGGCCCAAAACCGTGTGGGCTGGCTCATTAGCCATTGCTAATCTCATGTGCTCCACTGTTGTGGAGGATGCAAACAGTATCTACAATTTGGGTGTTAATGAAAAGTAATACATCTTTTTGAAAAGGATGTCTTTTTGTTGTTTATCCTTTGCAACTTTCTTCTTTGCCATATATCTGCCATGTCTACAGAATTTGTAGTCCCTCCTATCACTATCGTTCTTCCAATAGAGTATGCATTCATTTGGGCAAACATCTATCTTCTAAACAGGTAGCCCTAGATTAGCATTGACACTTGGGCCGGCTTGCACGGTTTCGAGCCGTGTCAGGCCGGGCCCAAGGACCTACTCGCGTGGTGTGCGAGCCAGTCCCAATTGGGGACGGACCGGTCCGTGGGCCAGAAGCCCTGGGACCAGCACGGCCCGCGGGTCGGGCGGGCCGGCCCGTGGGCTTATTCTTTTTTCGATATTCAACTGTTTTGTATTTTTTTTTTTTTTGTTACTTAAATAACACAATTTTTTAAAATTATAAAAAAACCACTTTGAAGTGGTGAAAATTTTGGCTTGGACTCCTACCTGTTTTATTAATTAATAAAATAAAGATTATATAAGAGGGGGACTCGATACCTAAAATTCTTAAAAATATTACAATGATTAAAATTTAAAAATAGAATAAATATCTTTAAAATAAAATTAAATACATAATATTACTTATCCTAAATTCCTAATTACAAGAACACTAAATTAACTACTTGGTTCACCCCATTCATCATTTGAGTCATTATCAATAATCCACGAATTAGCCGTTCTATCTTCGACTGCAAACCAACTACTACAACACATTAACATCTCCAAAGTTTGAGAAACCAATCGAGATCTTCTTTCATCCATTGTTCGAATGCTCTCACTGAAGACGTTTTCTGATGACACTGTGGAGATTGGTGATGTCAAAAGAACATATGCCATTTTAGATAAAATAGGGTATTAACTTACATGAGCCTTCTACCAACCACAAATATCAAAATGTTGATCTTCATTTTCTACCAAGGGCTGCATCTCATAAATTACTATCTCGTTGTAGGTGGTAGACGATCTTTTTTAACGTTTCATAATACTCCATGGATTAAATATTGATGAAATTGAAGAGATAGATTTTCGTGGAGCTTTAAAGTGACTACTAGATGATGATGAAACTTGCTTACTTAAACTAGGAGAACTAGAATATGAAGACTCAAACTCATGCAAATTATACATGTCAGATAAAGCGTTGTATCTTTATATCTTTAATCATACATTGTCTAAGTGTTTGATATTCATCAAAATCTAATGTTTCACATAAGTATTTAATAATACTATGAAAACCAACCGTCTTTACTCGAGGATCCATACACAATGCCATATAATATAAAATAGGAATATCTTCATAACTTTTTTTATATTTTTCAAACATACTTATCATAAAATAACCATATTGGGGATGATCCCTATACTCACAAAAAATATATGCTACCTTAGCAAGTGTTGGAAGAATATGATGAGTAGTGGGATAATAAGATCCCGATAAAAGTTCAGTAGCTTTTTTGAAAGTAAATAAAAATATTGAAAGTGCAGTACAATTTTCAAAATGAGTTTCAGTTAGTGAAGGTTGAAAATTATTACTATTACAAAATTTAATAAGTTGGTTTTGAAAATGTATAACACTTTTAAACATATCTAAAGTTGAGTTCCATCTAATTTTACAATTTAATCTAATTTTTTTAAAAGATACACCTTGTTCTCGACATAATGCCTTAAAATTTTGTTGCCTAGTTGGGGAGGTTTTAATAAATAAAACAACATTTTTAATTATATTAACAATATCATCAACATATTTATATCCTTTTTGAACACACAAATTAAATATATGACAAGCACACTTGATATGAAATAAAATACAATCTAATATAGGATTCATAGTATTTTTCAAAATTGCTATGACAGAATCATTATTTGAAGCATTATCTAAAGAAATAGAAATAATTTTATTTAAAATCCTATATTCACGACATGTTTGAGTAATCATTCAAGCTATAATACTACCTATATGAGGACATTCAAATAATTTAAAACAAATGGTTTTTTTTTATACTAACCAATCATAATCTATCCAATGACGTGTAATTCACAAATAAGACTCATTAGTAATTACAGTTCATCCATCACAAGTACGAGCAAATTTTCAATTACAAGAATCAAATATAGCAATTAGATACTCTTTCATTTCTTTATATATATTTATTCTATCATTTTTTAACGTTGTTCTAGGAATTCTTTTCCATGCTGGTTGACAATTATTTTGCATATATTGTTCATAATGTGAATTTTTTGCAAAATTAAAAGATAATTTCGTTTGAACAATCATTTTAGCAAATGCACTTCTATATTTTCTATGATCATATTGAAAATTACCAACAATTTGACCTCTTGTAGTACGTATTTATTGTTATTTAAATAGATTTTCTAACCGATCATTATGTGACTTTTTCATATGTCTAACTAATATTCCCGTCCCTCTTCCCTTCTTATGTGCATATACCACCCTACAAATTTTACATATTGCCCTATCATTATCATTATCTTTTTCAAAAGATTCCAAACCATAGATGTTTTTTCTTTAGCTATAACATCCGCTGATTTAACATCATCCTCACCTATATTAAATTCGTTAGGATTAATTGTTGGAGTTGGTTGTGATTGTGAAACACTAACGCTAGGCTTACTAGGACATTTATCTTCATTATCTATTTCATTATTTATTAAATTTAAGGCTGGATCTATATTAAAATCAAAATGTGCAGATGATTGGGATGAAGAAAAATGATGATATTGATTTAGATCCATTATTTAAAAATAAAAAAAAACAAGCAATCAAAAATCAAATAAAAAGTTCAAAAAAATAAAGTATTAACAAATAATGAAATAATAGAATTGAAAAATATAAATAATAAATTAACTTAAAAATTAAATAAATAAATAATTATTAAAGCTAAAATATAAGAATGTAAAATTAAGAAATACTAACTCGTTAATGACCAAGAATAACAACACTTTGTGCAGCTTTTCACTTCTTGTATCCACTATTCCACTACTTAACAATCTTCCAAAATATAAAGACTTTCTTGAAGAATTGACAAAGTCTAACACAAAAATAAATTCTATTCTAATACTTTTTGTAGATAAAACGAAGAAATTTGAGGATTATGAGAGAAAGATGAATGAAAATAAGAGTTTGAGAGAATTAAAGAGTGTTTGATGAGTTTTTGGTTGAATTGGGAGGTATTTATAGCGTTTTGGGGGTTAAAATAGAGAATATAATCGTTAGGGACCAAAATATATTAAAAAAAATATTTCAATTGTTTTTAGGGCTGAAATGCAATAAAAAAATTGAACGGCTTTCTCAAGCGAGCCTGCCCGCCGGGCCCAGGTGGGCTGGCCCGTGGTGGGCCAAAGATTTCTACCCCCAGCCCGGATCGGATCGAGACCTAGGCCCGGCCCGGTCTGACCCGACAGGCTGAACCGGCCTACTGGCCATTGCTACCCTAGACCGGTTACCAATTTCTTTGTTTGATAGAAGTCATCCGGAAGCTTATTACTACTTGATAATACCTCATTCATCAATTGTATCACCTGATTAAAGTATTTCTCCGACACGCTATTTCAAATTTAATATTCAAAAGTCGAGAAACAATTGATAATGTACTGTGATTCTTGCATCCATCCCATATAAGAGTTTCTGAAGCTCTCAGCATGTCATAAAATTTTTGTGCGTCTGGGTTAGATGGTTCCTCAACATTCTCGGATAATGAAGGTTCAATTGAAAATTGATGTCCTACTGCATCAATCACCATATCTCGAAATCGATTATTAGAGCTTGACTCAACTGTCGTCGTACAAGTGCCGGTAATTGAGGCTGATGACGGATTAATACCCGTACCATGCTAGTCCATCTTTGGTAATTAGCAACAAAGCTAAATCTGTACAGGTGCAGCTCCACTTCATCAGGAGAAAGATACGCTTTGTTTTTACACTTTCCACATGGATACTTTATAACTAAGGCTGGACCAGTTGACAAACAATACACAATGAATCGCTTGACCCCTTGTTCAAACTCAGATGTAATTCCTTTAATCCCTTGTACGTGTCTTCTGTACATCCAACTAAAATCACCCATCTACATTTAGGCCATAACCGTATAGCTTATTAGCACTTGTATAATTCGAATGAAGAACCATGGTGATTATGGAGGTCGAGGACCCTAGTATACTCGTTATGAATTATGGAAGAAATATTGAATAATGATATCGAAAAAATACTATCAACTATCGAATTGTGTATTCTAAATCTTTTAAAAAAATTTAACAAAGTTTCTCTTATAACTTGAACGTTTTCTAGGTACAAAGTCACCTCAATTCACTCAATAGTTATTGTAAAAAATACACAAAACACAAATAATCTCTTAACAATTAATCAAGACAATAAAGTATTCTACACATGAAAGCTAAAACAAGAAAAGAACATAGGGAAATACAGTAGGTAAGAAACAATAAACATTTCTTGGCATTAAGCCACCTCAATTTAAAAAAAAAAAAAATTGATAGAGTTTCCCTTATAACTTGAACATTTTTTAGGCACAAAGCTACCTCAATTCACCCAACATTCATTGTAAATGGCACACAAAATACAAATAACCTCAAAACAATTAATCAACAACGCAAGTAAAGCCCTCCTAAAGAGGAACAAATCATCAGCAAAAAAAAACCAATTGTAAAATTCCAAGTCCACTCCTAGAAGCTTTCATCGCTTTTCAATTCCCCTAATCCACCAATTCTCTATGCTATTTTGTTGTACAATCAGAGGAGTAAAAGGGTGTTTTGATGAAATATGAAGTGGATTAAGTAGTATATAATTACTACAAACAAAGAAGAACAAAACGATAATATTATTTTGTAAGAAAAATACTTAAAACAATAGAAAAGATGGGACTGTTTTGGCTCAGCAGTGCTGCAACGGTCATGTGTCTATGCAATTGGAATTCATAAGATTGTATTTGAATGTCTTATGAGCATTTTGAGCAAATTTGAGGTTAACCAAAGTTGTATGTGAAAAGTTATGCAAAAATCAAGATGGTGTGATAAAATTGAAAATCCAAAAATTGATTTAAAAAAAATGGAATTAATTTGTTGTTTCAATAATGTTCAAGGAATGAATGAAAGGTTGAGAAGACTTATGTAAATCTTGTATTCATTTGAAGAAAAGAGATAAGGAAGTGAATGAGGGGTTTTATTATGTGAAGAAATACTATTTCAAGAAGAAATAGGAGAACTAGGAAATTAGCAATTTCTATATATATTTCCTAATTCAAGCTTTATACTCAAGAAAGGTATTTTAAACCTTAAGCTATGTAAGTTAATTGGATTAGTTAAAGGTTTAGGTTATAGTAGAAATATATGGAAGCTTTACCCAGACAATATAAGGTTGTTACAGTAAAGGTGCAAAATAGAATGTGCTAACATTAGTTTTACAATTGGTTGAATGTTTTATTCTGGTAAAGCTGTTCAGGCATCAAACACCTATAAATTCCATACCATATTTCTCCTAACTTCAAATACTTGAAGTAGGTTTAGTTTATTAGAGTTCCTAACCATCCATTAGGCAACGATAATCCAAAACAACATGCATCCTCTAGTTGAACAAAATAGTATTTCCAGCAATAGCAGTCTTACTTGTTTTAGTCATAACTTTCCATCTACTTATCCAAATCATGCAAAAGATGTCCCAAAATGTTTGTAGGACATATATCTATAAAGCCCAGTTCACGAAATCCCAAAAATAAGCAAAATTGTATACAATTTAATGCTCAAACAAACAACATACACAAACTGCAAAATCAGAATTCTAATTTGAACATATTTTCTACCTAGGACAGAGTTTCAACAACCTTTTTCCATATCATCCATCACTTCTAAACTTACTTAAATTGTTTTTCGAATCTAAATAACAGAGTTTCAATCACCATTTCCCCTCAGCTCTCTTAACTGTTCAAATAGTCCATAGGATTAGACATAACAAAACAACATTTTCATGAATATTATGCAATAAGATTTCACTCTTTCACTTCCTATGACTTTGTTAACAACAAAAACCTCCTCAAATCAGTTCCACAACCTTCCTAACATCTCAAGGCATACTTTGGTTTAGGCATTGCTCTTCAGTACCTTACAACTACAATCATTTTATAGCTACAAACAATGAACAAATGCATTTCCAGCATTTCCTTCATTCTATTTTCAGCTTTATCGTTTTATATTATATGGAGTTAATGTACTTTGTTCTTGCCCTTCTTTTTACTACTTTTTATTCACACAAAAACACATAAAATGAACTGAAAAATCACACCAAAATACTCTCAAACAGTCTAGTTAACATCCTACACAAACAGCACAGAAACAGAATTTTTTTCAAAATCTCCATCATGAATTCATTCAACTTCAGTCATCAAAACTTATATCAAAATATTCCTCATCATGCATAGATCAACTTTTGTTCAAGGGATAAGGGTTTTACTTGAGTTTTGAAGCTTTCTCAAGGTGGGACTTAGTAGAGGTATTAAGATGAAGGATTATCAAGTTCACAATGAAAAGAACATATAGAAATACACTAAGTAAGAAACAATAAGAATTTCTTGGCATTAAGCCACCTCAATTTAAAAAAAAAAATGGACAGAATTTTTCTTATAACTTGAACGTTTTTCAGGCACAAAGTCATCTCAATTCACCCAACATTCATTGTAAAAAAACACACAAAACACAAATAACCTCAAAATAATTAATCAACAACACTAACTATGAGGGTAATCACCCATTACCCGTAGGGAATGATCATCCATCACTCACGGAATTCTAAATATGCAATTGGAAGGTTTTCTTACCTAAGAAGAGCTCACCTGTCCAGTCAAATCAATGAAGAACTGTATGTTTAACCTATGCGTAACAATAACATAATGTTACTGTAGAACAAATTATAAGTGTAACATAGTCTCGACATCAGATGGAACGAAATCTTAATTAGTTAAGTAAACATAATAAGATTAAAAAACATTATCCATCAGTGAACTTTTGAATTCAAAATGACCAAAAGAGGCTAAAACAAAATATTAGAGACAAAGTCATACCTTTACACTTAGAAAATTAATAAAGTTGTAAGTAAATAATCCATCAAGTCTCAATTACAAATGATGTTTCATTTTCCCTTAATTCCATCATTTTTATCTATTTCCCAGCTATATCACAGCTTATGAATGCATTCCTCCAAATTTCACTCTTATGCTTACTCATTTATGCCTTCATGAAATAAATACATTACTCCTAATAAAAACTAAAGAATATGAATATGGTAGAGATCATATCATTTCCCTTCAACAATGGAAAACAACTCAACATTTATTCAATCAAAAAGACTTTAGAAAAACTTCCATATTAGTTCAAATATGGTTAAGGTCATTATAGTTTTAGGTAAAATATGGTTAAGTCCAAAAGAAATAAAGGAAATAAAAAGGAAGCAAGCTTTAGATATAATTAGGATTTCAATTAACTCAATCACAACACCACTATAAACTCAATCTTAGAACCTAAAACAATACTCAGACACTCAAAATTAATCAATCCATCAACAAAAGTCAGTTCACAAACAAGACCCAATTTAGCTCCAACATAAACCAGCATTCCTGTGTTTTTAACACCATCAAACAAACTCCTCAACAACATCAAATCTCTTCATCCACCACATATACAATCACCCACACATAACATGACACATCCACTGCATAGCTACATCTTTCCTTTAACAAAATCACACCCAAAATGAGTACATATAGCATATCTCAACGAGCTGTAAAATAACTGCAGATTTTAGTCCAGCAAGTTAAATTGAAGGGAAAATGCATTTCTTTGTATACAAGAAGCCATTTTCACTTAATATCTCAAGTCCCTAGATTAGATACAACATTTAGGCATCAAAATACAACATAACTAAACCATAAAATCTCAAATTTTATAGCTAGATAGCAGCCACAATTTTTGCTACATAAAGAAGACAAGAATAGTGGATGGTTTACCTTCAAGCTTTGTTGGTGTGTGTTGGACACTGTGCATCCAATATGAATATGTAAAGAAATAAGTCCAAATTCAATTAAGTTTTAAAAATAAAATACCAATTTACTCAAATACACACACAATTAGATAAGTATACACATCATGAATTATAGAGTCTAGTTCTTAAGTATAAAAAATCAAATATATAAAATCATCATGCAAGTAAAGCCCCCCTAAAGAGAAACAAATTATCAGCAAAAAAAACCAAGTGTAAAAACTAAATGGAATTTATGGAATTTATTCTTGGTTATTCAAAATTGAAGTACCTATTTTATCTCCTAAGGGAACTTCATATTTTTTGTTCTTGGTTTAGTTGAAAAGTAGGAAAATTTTTCTTGTTCAATTCCTTAGGCTACTCGGTCACACCATTTCTCCTTGTGACCAAAAGCATTACAACAAGCTTTTCTTTCTTTTGGCAAATCAACTTCCTTCCTTTATAATGAGCAAAATCTAGAACTTGTTCCACCCATATTCTTGTTTGATTTCAACCCTTAACTGAGAGATTTAGACACAAACACAAGTAACCATACTACACAAAAATAGCTTTCCTACTCTTGATTATTTCCATCAAAACATAATAATTTTGTCTGACTTCTACTTATGCATACTTCTTATCTACCAGCTTTGGAATTCCTTAAGCAATAAATCCCAAAAATCATCTTCTAATTCACTCATTTTTTCTATATCAAAATAGCTGGTGAAGCCTACATTGTAGCTACATCATAACTAAAACACTTTATTCAAAATGTTTTGAAATGAAATTCAAAACCCTAACTAATTCCTAATAACTTTCCGCACTTTCACTCATATATATAACCAGAAATTTTCCAGCATTCTTGGTGCCATATAATCAGGTTTTTCTCATCTCCTTCTTCTTCATTATTTCGGCCTCCCTGAGCACCCAAGCTAATCATTTTCTTCCTTGCCTAATGAAAGCCAAAAATCTCCATTGTTACATCTTCAAACACTCCTAAATTTCCTCTATTCAATTTAGTTTGAATTTGAAAATCAAAAGCCTTGAATATCTTTTCCAAACTCTCAACCAAAACAACTTATGACTACACCCCAATTTACAATATTCCAGGTTCTATTGTTCACACCATTTAGCCATCACAAGCATAAAACTAGTAAAAGTTCCATTTAAACAGCACATAGCTCAACAATTCAACTCAGCCAACATATAGTAAGGCAGCACATAGCTCAACAATTCAACTCAGTAACATAAATTCCATTTGAATCCAATAAAAATTGATAGATACCTCGATCAATTGCGGTCCAGTGTGGTGCCCAAGTTTCGGCAACAGCGGTTGAGGTTGAGATGCAGTGGTGCCAGCGGCAGTTGTCCACAGCTTAATGAAGGTCGCCGGTGGTTCGATAATGGGAAGGAATTGCGGCTTTAGTTAGATGGTCTTTTGGTGGTAGTTCAGGTAAGGAAGAGGTAAGGTCACCGGCGGGATTGGAAGGGATTTGAGAGGGATTAGCCGAAGAAGACAGAGAAAATGGGAAAGAACACAACAAAAGGGAAGATAGAACAGGGATGTTATAGTCGTTGGGCTTTGCAAGGAACATTTCCATCGCTAATCCTTTTCTATTAGCGAGGGATTTGCGATGGTAATTAAAAAATAAAATAAATATAATCCCTCGCAAATCACTCACAAATTAGCATGCGATTATTCAGCGACGGATTAGTGAGGGTCGACCTCAACGGAGTTTTTAATGACTTTCTAATCCCTCATTAATTGCGTTGTATTAGAAAGGGATTAGCGAGGAATTTTTTGAATTTCATATTCTATTCAAAATTTTTGCGTTGTTTTGAAGTTATAAGTTTTGAATCCCTCACTAATCCCTCGTTGTTATTATCCGTCGCTATTAGAGACGGATTAGTGACGGATATGTCATTTTCCTTACTTTTTTCAATACTCTACTAGGAAAATATATTTATTTCTATCAACACTTAGCTACTTCCTACTTAGCTATGGATTAAGAGTATGAAATATTTCGTCAATGAACAATTCTAAATAATCATCATGGTGTTTATTTAAGTTTAATTAACATCGATCCTCTTAGGCTTACTAATATGAGAGGTTTAATTAGTATTGACGTGTTTTCATATCCTAAAATTGTATTTATTACCCAAATCAAATATAATAAAATGTATTATATAGAACTTCGATTATACATATAACTTTCATAGTAATCAAATATGTATTCAAATTTGCATTATACACGACCATATGATACATCAAATATATATATATATATATATATATATATATATATGCATGTAAAGTGACCAATATATTATATATATACTACATATGATGGATTTCTACAGAGGCATAGTGTATGCATATCATTTAATAATAATCTATGCTTCGTAACTTGTCGATGGTAATTACACATATATTGAATGCAAATATATTGGTTATAATTTAATAGATAATAAAGAATTTAGTATTTATAAGGATATTACATAAAAAAAATTTACCACACATAAAAGTATTGTAAGGAAAAAAAATTGAAATTCCACAAAATAGTGAATCCCTTGCAAATCCCTTGAAAATTAGTGAGGGATTTGTGACAGATTCATTCAGTGATGGATTAGCAAGGGATAATAATTATCCCTCGTCAATAAAACTCTAATCGGTCGCAAATCGGTCAATGAATTACGATGGAAAAATTCCCATTCTAATCCCTTGCAAAACTGTGAGCGATTAGCTAGGGATTATAATTTTATTATAATTTAGTTTTAGGAATTCCGTCGCTATTCCCTTGCAAATTAGTGTGGGATTAGCTTGAGTTTAGTCGCAAATCCGAAGCTAAAGTTTTACAACGAATATTAAGTAAATATAAAAAAATCCATCGCAAATCTCTATTAAGTTTGCGACGGATTAGAATGGGATTTTATTATCATTCACTAATTTGAAAGGGATTTTCGTTAACGCTGATCCGTTGCTAATCAGCTAGGGATTAGCGACGAAAAGTTAATATGTGTGCCTATCTCAATTTCCCTCACTAATCCCTCACATATTTAGTGAGGGATTTTATCCCTCGCTAATTCCTGCCTTTCTTGTAGTGTTTTGGACACTCATTTTTTCAGTATCCTTTCTGCCCACACTTGAAGCATTTACCTTTAGGCTTGTTAGGTTGGTTCTTAGGCTAAGCCGGTACGTTTTCCTTCTTCTTCTTAAACTTCTTGAGCTTAGGCCCAATTCTGGAAGAAAAAGTCCTAGCAATCATAGTCTTAGACTATGACTTCATGACTTTCTCTGTTACTTGGAGCTCTTTCATTAACTCAGTTAAACTCATGTTTAACTTGTTCATGTTATAATTTAACTTGAATTGAGTAAAAGAGCTCGGAAGAGATTCGAGAATTATGTCCACTTAGCTCTCGGGGTCAATTATATCCCCTAAGACTTCTGCTTCCTCAAAAGTAACAATTATCTTGAGCATATACTCTCTGACTGATGCTTCCTCAATCATCTTAGTGTTGATGATCGTTCTAAGAGCCTCCTGCTTTGCGAGCCAGCTCTTATTTGCAAATATCGTGGTTAGTGATTAGCTAATATTGTACGCAGTGGCCATGTGCTCGTGTTTAGATTGAAGCACATTAGGCATAGAGGCCAACATGTACTATCGAGCCATTTTGTTGGCCTTCTTCTATACTTTCTCAGCCTCGCGCTCCTCAGCGATGAAACCTTCCCCGATAACAGGGCAGGTATCAAAGAAGACATACATATACTCCTCAGTAATGAGTATTATGTTCAAATTTCTTTTTCAATCCACATAATTTGGACCCGTTAGCTTATTCTAACGGAGAATAACGGCAAAATGACTAAAAGAACCTCCACCAACTATTTTTGAAAAATTAAAAAATAAAAAAAAACTCAATTTGTGAAAAATAAAATAATTTGTAATTTTATCCTCATATTAAATTCGATAATAGTTAACCCTATTACTATTATCTTTAATATGATTAATTTAGCTCTTAGAAAAATTGACATAACTTCTTGTGAGGATTAACAGTTTTCTAAGTTAAGTGTATTAATCACCACAAATTAATTTTCCTTCTAGGTAATTATCTAAAAGATAACTCTATCGTGTGATGACCGTTTCTTCTTATTTTCTATGGATATTCCTCGCACTATAACCTCCAATGTGGGCTGGCCGATCATAGCACGTGTCCCGAGTTATTAACTACATTCATCAATTAGTTCTAAACCCTTGTGTTATTCCCATCCTATACGGATTCACTATCAGAATGACATGAGAGGATCCACAATCTCTAATGAAGATCGTAATGGAAGCCGTGGGGCTGTTGGAACCCCTCTCCCACTGAATATTTTAAAATAAGAGTTTTTCTTGAAAAATATCTTTTGAAAATTTTAATTAAGTTTTCTTTTAACTCAAAAACAAAATATCTAAATTCATAAAAATTTCTATGTCAAGATTTATACTCTTTGAGAAATTTTTTCATGGATTAATTTTATTTAAGTTAATAAACTTAATAATTTCAAAAATTTTCAACAAAACTTTTGAGAGATTTTGATCTCAATTTTAATTTGACAAAAACAATTTTTCTTATTAAAATTCAATCAAAATGATTTTCTTTTTTAATTCACAAAAATATCTAAATTCAAAATATTTTATATGTCAAGGATAAAATTCTTTGAGAAAATAACCAAGAATTAATTTTTTTTTCAAATTAAAATTAACCATTTGATTTAAGAAAAATATTTTTCTTTGTCAAAAACTCCCAAAGACTTTGGTCTTCGAGAAAATGTGCACATAGGATACAAAAAAAATAAGCATACTAGAAAATTGTAAACGTTTTCATACGTTTTTATTCTTTTAACCTAAGTGTCTAAAAAATAGAATTAAACACATTAATTAATTAATCATCTTGTTTAATCCTAAATTTCCTTTACTACTATATTTCATGTAAAATATTCAAAGAACATTAACTATTGCAATAAAAATAACTTCATTTGGTATGGAACCAAAAATTAAATTTTTTTTTTAAATATCGGGTCCAGTGCACCTGCCACAATGGATCATGGCCTATGGGAAAACTCATGGGGCAAGATCCGGGCAGGTGCCAGCAACCCGGCCTGCACCCACCTATTGTCGTGGTCAAAATTGCTGACCACGGCAAAACATCAAATTGCAAATTAATGAAATGCTTCCTCACGGAAGCCGGCTTCCTCTCCAAGAGGGGGGGGGGGAGGGGGGGAGGGGGCGGCTGCGGCTCCAAGCTCGGTTTAGCAGCTTCTCTCACATCCGCAGTGGCTCGACTCGAATAGCTCGGCTCGGCTCCGATTTGATTGCTACAGTACCTTCTTCTCCAACATTTCCTCCTCTGTTTCAGACACTACTAGGTTTCGATCAAAACTCATCCAAACAACTGCCTATGCTCTTAAAAATACTGGGCTTACACGATATCTATGAAAGCAATCAAAATATAGTATTCCTATACTTCTACTCGCGAAGCTTACAAAGAAACTACTCATACAAAAAAACACGAAGGATCACAGATTTCACCCAAAATAAATATTTTCTTGTTTTAGTTAAGCCTAGCATGCTTCCTACATTTGCCAAACCATAGCTCTAATACCAATTGAAGGTTTAAAATGGCAAAAATCATCAAACCGAAAGCATGCTTACAAAATAAAAAATTTATCTTAATGATTGAATGGCCCTTTTTGCACTAAAGAAGATGTTTGTACAATGATGTTTAAAACTATTGGATCATGTCCTTATAAACATCAACTGCGTCTCATTCACACGAAGCTTTGATTTTTCGAAATGGTGCCCGTAGTACTGCCGGTGAAAACTTGAAGTGTTGGGTTTGCTAAGCTTTTGGCTTCTGTGAATACTTCACAGACTTGGTCTTTGTGACCAAAATTAGGTTTGCTGTCTATGATGAACTGCAAAGTGCATACTATGTCATTTGCATTTCACTTCATTTTCATCAATACTTTCGAGAGAGAAACCAACTGCGTGAAAACAGAAAGCATGGCTGCTTTCTGTTATCCTTCACGCAAAACAACATAGGATCCATCCTGTGTTGTTTTTTATTTTATTTAATTTTATTTTACCTTTAGTTTTATTCATTGAGTCGGATAAAATTATTTATTCTTGGGTTTGAATACCCATAAATAATAAATCTTAATTATTTATATTTTGGGCTTCATTAAACAGCCCAATAAATAATTAACAAGCCCAACTAGATCAATATAAAAGTTTATACCTTTTATCTAGTTTATATCTAGATTAATTTTCTAATTATTCAATTTAGGCCTTGTGTCCTGAATAATTAGTTAACCAATTAAACTAGTTAAAATATATACTCTCTATTGGGCATTTTATTTTATTCCAATCAAAAAATAAATTAGACTACTTAAATAAAATAAAATAAAATCCATAATTATCAAGACCAATTCCTTAATCCAAATCTGTCAGGACTTAAAGGCCATTCTGGGGACCAAAAAACACATCGTCTTGGCTACTAAAATGACCAAAATACCCTTACTATATGAATAGCTATATTTTACATTTTAAATATTTTCTAATATCACCATAAGAAAATATTGACCCCAAGAATAATATTACGTTAGTAAAGTCTTCGACCTACATGTGTAATGACTAAAATACCCCTCTACGCATCGCCATGCATTTAGAGATGAAGAGTGTACTAACACCTCTCTAATATACATCTACCATCGTTAGACCTCTAGTCCAATAATCCACGACACCTAGAATATTTTCACTTTCCAAAGGAGCTATTCTAAAGTAAACATCTAAGTCATGTTCCCTAGGGCCCTGAATAATTAGATCATTTGAACAGTCACAATGGGCGATATAGCGCAGAAGCTATCTTATACAAGTCTGTCTTAATTAACTAGTCATATATACCCAACATACAAATATATCGACTCTATGAAAGAACCTCAACTATAGTATATCAAAGTATATATTTCTAGTTTCGTCAGACCACCAACTCATACTCAAGCAGTAGAGTATTAGTCCACATTGTAGCAGTAATAGTCTAGGTTTCTTTTAAATAATATTTTTAGAAACTACTATTACATGTCCTATTCTACATATTCAAAAGACACTCATAGTATAAGTGAGTAGACTACTCACTAGTTAAAGGTAAGTCATTCCCTATTTAGAATTCATAATACAATAACTTATATATGATAAAATTCTCATTCTCATTAATCGGTTAAAAACAAACATTTATGTGTTAAGTAACCCATGATCCATACTTTATTGTGAAAGACCACCATTAACATAGATCACTTACTTAAACACAATAGGTCATTTCCAAACGTAAATCGTGCACAAATAAAGTGTAAATTCATAAACAATTTTAGAGAATAAATTCTTTTATTAATAAATTCGATAATTACATCAGATAAAATTAGTCTAAAGGGCATACATTCCAACAACTTCCCACTGGAGAAATGATTAAAGTCTCACATATAGGAAATATGCAATTAAGTTCTTCCATTGTTTTGACTAATGTTCTTTACATTCCTATGTATGCCTTCAACTTGATTTCTATAAGCAAACTTGTTCGGCAGTTGAAGTGTATCACAACCTTTAAAAATAGTCTTTGTTTGCTTCAGGATCCTCATATTTGACAGATGATTAGATCACTTAAAATAATTAATGGACTCTATCATTTTGAACTTCTTCAACAAGATTCTGTCATCAATATAACATATGCACTTTCTAATGGTGATCTTTGTAATAAGTCATTGTTATTGAATTGCAGATTAGGACACCTTTATTCCAAACAATTAGTTGAGGTTCAAAAGTTAAAATCTTCTGTTTTTTTACCTGAAAATGATGTATCTTGCCCTATTTGTCCTTTAGCTAAATAACACAAATTGTTATTTCCTTTACATCATGGAATTGCAAAATCTAGTTTTGATCTTGTTCACATGGACATTTGGGGTCCTTTTAACATTCATACAATTTAAGTACACAAATACTTCTTGATTGTTGTTGATGATTTCAGTAGGTACACTTGAGTTTTTTTTTTTTTTTTTATGAAACAAAAATCAAAGGTTAATGTTTTGATTCAGCATTTTGTTGCTTTTGTTGAAACTCAGTTCCATAAAAGAATAAATATCCTAATATTAGACAATGGTCTTGAGTTTTCTCTTAGTTAATTCTATCTATCAAAGGGCATTATTCTTCAAACCTCTTGTCCACATACTCCTAAGCAGAATGGCATTTTAGAAAGAAAGCATCAACATATTTTAAATGATGTACGAGCACTTAGATTCCAATTCCAAATTCCTTTAGGATATTAGGCGCATTACATCAAGCATGTTGTGCATTATTTCAATATCACTCCTATATACCCCTATTTTAAATCAGCAAATATCTTTTGAAAGACTATACAATAAACTTCCAAATTATAATTTCCTCAAAGTATTTGGTAGTCTTACTTGTGCCTGCACTTAGATACCTTATAGAAATAAGTTTGAACCTAGAAGCAACCCTTGTGTTTTTCTTAGGTATTCACAGTCTACAAAAGTTTTCATTCTGTTGATTTCTTTTAAGAGAAATTTTTATGTCTAGAAATGTTTTCTTTCTGGAATCTTATTTCTCCTTTTTAAATTCTGATTCCTTTACCCATTCAAGATATGTAAAAACCTGTTTTACCTCTTCCTTATTCCATATCTTATTATGTACCTGTTAGTGATTCTACACATTCTGTTAACTCAACTTCAATATCAGATCATAATATTTTAGCTCCTCCTTCTAATCCTTCTTCTTCTATTCCTTCCATTCGAAGGTCTACTAGATCCATTACCATTCCTACATATCTGTCTGATTATATTTGTTCAACAGTAGACAAAATTACCACACCGCATGTACTATCATCTTCCATTCTATCATCTGCTTTCTTATGTAATGCTTTTGTTCATTCTAAGCCAAAACACTACTTTGAAACTGTGCAATCTAAGAAATGGTGTGTAGCTATGCAGGTAAAAATTACAGCTTTAGAAGCCAATAAGACTTGGCACTTAGTTCTTTTGCTTTCAAGTAAGAAGCCTATTGGTTGCAAATGGGTATACAAGGTGAAATACAAAGCAGGTAGTACTATTGACAGGTATAAAGTAAGACTTGTGGCCAAAGGCCAGGTACAATCAGCAAGAAGGTGTGGATTATTTGGATACATTTGCCCCAGTGGTTAAAATAACTACCATCAGGATTATGTTATCTCTTGCAGCCATCTTTAATTAGCACGTACACCAACTTGACATTAACAATACTTTTTTACATGGTGATTTGTTTGAGGATGTATACATGGTTTTACTTCCAAATTTTTCTTCGACAGTTTCTTCTTTAGTTTGCAAGCTTGATAAGTCACTTTTTAGACTTAAACAAGCAAGCAGATAGTGGAATGCTAAGCTTACTACTTTTCTTTTATCACTTGGTTTTCATCAATCCAAGAGTGACTATAACTTGTTTTTTAGACATCATGATGGTTTGTTTATTACTCTTTTGGTCAATGTTGATGATATACTTGTTATGAGCAATTAGTTGCCAGCAATCACAAATATTAAAGATCAGATGCATCAGGAATTTCAAATTAAGGATTTAGGATATTGGCACTACTTCTTAGGCTTTGAAGTGCATAGAAATTTAGCAAGTGTTACTCTTTCACAGAAGAAGTATGCTCTTGATTTGATTCAAACACATGGATGTGTTGGTTGTAAGTCTATCTCTACTCCTTTATACAGTAAATAGAAGTTTGCAATAGGTGATTCTGAATTGTTTAGTGATGCATCTGTTTATAGAAGTCTGGTTGGTCGACTTTTGTAGTTAACTCATAGCAGACCTAATTTGTCTTTTGTTGTGCAGCATTTAAGTCAATTTTTGGTTGCTCCTACTGTGTTGCACACTACAAGAAAAAAGCAAAATTTTGACCACAAATTCGGTCATAATTCAGTAGCTGTTCACTAAATTGTGACCGAATTTGTGGTCGCAATTTTGCTTCGCAACCTACCTCTACTAGTTTCATATCAGTAGTAGCTAATTCAATTTTGCGACCAAATTGCAACTGCATTTTCTATAATAAAATTAAGTAAAAAATTTTGAAAATTTTTAATTTTTTTTAATTTGGTAGCTAAATTGCGACGGCTTTTTTTAAAAAAAGAAATTGTTGAATTTAACCCAACCCAAGCCCACCAACCTGACCCGGTTGGCCTTACAGCACTTGGTCCATAGAACACCCGCCACACTGGATCAGTGCCTCTACAAGAAAAATGTGCTGAAGTGTGCCGTCCGTGGAACACAATATGCCGAAGTCTGCCGTCCTGCTAAGTCTGTTGTTGTATTAAGTATTACCATAAATTATATTTATTATATATTTGTAACTTTTTTTTCATTTCATTTTCAATTATTAGCTTATTTATAAATATTTTTAATATTAAGTTGAATGTATTTTAAGTAAATAAAAAGTTATAATAATTTATTAATTTTGAAGTAAAGATGTGATATACAGGACTAAAAATATTTTTCAATTAAATAACAATTATCTTTTATTCCTTTTTATATAATTAAATAACAATTATTTTTATTCTTTTTTATATTTATATATTAAATATTTTTTTAAATAATGTTGTTTTTTTCTTTTTCTTTTTTTTTTGTTAGGTTATTTTTTTCTTTTATTCTATAAAAATTAACACTTAATAGAGGATTACTAATTTAGATATATTTTCATCTTTTACTTGTATTATTTATTTCTTAAAGCATCAACTATTGTTAAAAAGTATTATTCATTATAAGTTAAAAATGAAGTAAAAAAATTAGAAACTAATAATTAACAATTATATAAAACTTGTTAAAATTCAAAGTATTATAATTTTTTGAAATTTTTTCTTATAAACTTCTATGCATGTTCTATAAAGCATCAAATATTGTAATAGGTATCTAAGTACAAAAAAAAAAAAAAACCCTTATTAATACTTAATATGATTGGAGAAAAAAGTATCAATTTTAGATAAAAATTGAATTACTCTTAATTCTTGTTTTGGCATTCGACGTATTTATCGACATATCATAATATAATGCTCAACTATAATACAAGTCATTATTGGAAACCCTATTAAAATTATATATATTAAAAACATATCTCCAACATATATCATTTGATGGTTTAAAAAAAATAATCTAATAAAAATTTTTAATTTATTTTTTATAAATAAACTATTAATTAAATAGCTACCGAATTGCAACCAAACAGCGACTGAATTGTAACTAACTAATTAATTAGTTGAAATTTGAATTAATTTAATTGTAAATCGGTCACTGGTTTAGGATTCAATGACAATAGTTTAGGGTATAGGGTTTAGCGACTGAATAGCTACCGAATTGAGCCGGTCACAAACTTCGGTCGCAAAATTGTTACAATTTGGTCACTCTTTTTTGTGGGAATAATTCCCACCAAGAATTCAAGGGTATTAACAATTAGGTCACAATTCGGACACTATTTTGCAACTGAATTAAATCGATCACAAATTTCGATCGCAAAATCATGTTTTTTTGGTAGTGTTAGATACAAGGGGTTTATAGAATACTGAAATATCTAAAAGGATCTCTTAATCTTGGTCTTCATTTTCTTGTTGATAATTCTTGAAAGCTACAAGTTTATATAGATTCTAATTGGGTAGGGTGCCTTGATTCTTCTAGAAGATCTGTGACAGGATATTATATTTATCTTGGACAAGCTCTTGTTTCCTAGAAATCCAAAAAACAGTTTGTTATTGCTAAAAGTTCAGCAGAGGCTAAATATTGAGCTTTAACTCAAGCCACTTGTGAACTGCATGGTTCCCTCATTTTCTTACTAAATTGCAGTTTGTTTGCTCTTCACTAGTTCTTGTATTTTGTAATAATAGAAGTGCAATATATTTAGTAGAAAATCATATTTTTCATGAAAAGACAAAGCATATTGAACTTGATTGTCACTTTGTCCGAGATTAATATCAAGCTGGCTACATTAAACCTCTTCCTATTTCCTTGGCTTAACAATTGGCAGACATTTTTACTAAGGCTTTACCACCTGCATCTTTCAATCTTCTGTTATCTCATCTTGGTGTTGTTTTTGCATCCAGCATGCAGGGGGTTGTTGAAATACAAACAACCAATTCAGATGCCGTTTCAACATTATTGGCTGACTATGATCATCCTCAATAGTCAGATTAGCAGTTAATTAGCATAGGAATTAGTGTAGTTAGCTATTTGCATCAGCAGAGCCAGCTGTATTTCGTTAATGTATTTCTAGTTTTCAATTCATTGTAATGCAATTTAGCTTTCAGATCTGTGTTGTACATATAAAATTTTTTATTGTATTTTAGTTGTGAAGTGAAGTAGAAAATTCATTTTGCAAAGTTGCTTCTTTCTCATTCAATATTATTCTTCATATTCCAGTTTCTTTGTTTTCAACAATACCAGCTTAGAGCAAGTCTAAAGATTTAACATGACTTTGATAGCTTTACCACCATGAGCACTGGCAATCACAATCAAACATGATACTTCAAAACATTGCCAATGAACACAAGAGATGCTATACCAAGGTTAGATGATGAGATAGAAATCTTCAACATTGATGATATATGTATCCATTAATCAAGTTCAATCATTTGATTAGTGAAGTGAATTCGACCTTAGACAAGTTGCATTCACAATCAGATGTACAGGATACTTAGAACATTGCCAATGAACACTACCAAGGATGATGAGCCAGAAACCTATAAAGATCTTGTAGATGTTCTCTCAAAGTATTAGGAGGATGAAAATGGTGAATTTCATCTAACAGTGGACAACATAAAAACAGCACTTATGGTATCCAATCCCTTTGTTTGTCTTATATTTTTTCGGTTTCTATTAAGTCTTGGAAATAGTTGTATTGTCTTGTATTATGATTTTCGTCATTTCTAAAGTAGATTATAATCTGATTGAAAGATGCAGTACCTTGTGTTTCTATCTTTGTAGCAGCCAAGGTCATGTGAGTCTACACCATATGATATTACAACTATAGTAGTGGTATAGTGTTTAGCAAGCCCCTGACAGGCCTCTTGGAAAGACCTTCTGTATCGTCAGTTAAAATATACAATTTTCTGCAGCTTCTCCTCTTTATGTATGGACATATTATTTACAGTGAATAAGAAGGAATATTTTGATCTTTATCAGGAATTTTTCTGGTGGAAGCAAAATATCAGCGACAACCGTAAATTGGGCAATGTCAGAAATGTTAAGGAATCCAAGCATCCTAAAGAAGGCACAAGGAGAATTGGGGCGGGCTTTTAGTAGCGAAGGGTATGTAGATGAAGAAGAATTGAAGGGTCTCAAGTATCTCAAGGCCGTAATCAAAGAGACACTGAGGTTACTGTTGGGTTGGCTCCCAACATATGGAATATAAATAACCAAAAAGTAACAAAAAAAGAAAAAGTTTTTTACTTTCTAGTCAACACAAAGAAGAAGCCAGTAAGATATAGAAAGATATAGAGAATCTAGTGTGTGTGGTGTGAAAAAAAATATAGAGAGAAACAGAAAACAGCTGGAGAAAATAGATAGAAAAATGGAGAAATTGCAGAAATTTCTATTTGAGCAGTCTACTTTTACTGCACGATCGGACGGTAATTTCTTCTCTGATTTGGCTCAATTTTGAATATATTATAGAGGAGAGGCAAAATTACATTTAACGGTTGTGATCAATTTTTTACGGCCGGATTAAGAAATACCACCTCTGAATAGTGTCAAAATTCTGGTGCATTTTCTCTAATTATTCTTTTCTATATTTTGATTTTTAATGAAATTGTAGCTTCATTATGGCTGTATTTTCAGTTGTCTATTGTAGAACTCTATTTTGTATTCTTCTTGTTGATTAGTGGAGCTTTTAGCGTGGACTCGAAGGTCCTGAGGTTTTTCCTCTTAACATTAGAGAGGTTTTCCACGTAAAAAATTGGTTTACCTTGTTCTTGCGTTTTGACTGTCTTTTTGTCTTTCATTATTGCTGCCATTTTCATTTTCCTTAGTGCTCCTAATTTTCATTCAAGTATGGGGTTGATAAGCAGTAGGGGTTTACAGGAGATTTGAATCTATTTTTGTTCCGCTGCTTTTACGTGCCCATGTCCTTGGTCTATTTGTCCCCAACAAAGTGATATCAGAGCACTCCTGATTGGTGCTTAGTGCATTTTGTTTGTTTGAATTATAGAGAATGTTGCTAGTCAAATGATTATTTTAAATAGTTCAAACTATAATAGTTGGCAAGGAAAAATGAAAGATTTATTATTTGTGAAGAGTTTTCATTTACCTGTGCTTGCTTCTCAAAAGCCTGAAAATAAATCTAATGAAGAATGGGCCTTTAAGCATCAACAAGTCTGTAGTTATATTAGGTGTTAGGTTGAGGAGCATGTTCATAGCCACATTGTAAATGAAACTAATGCCAAATAATTATGGAAGAAACTTGAAAACTTGTATGCTTAAAAAACTGATAACAACAAGCTGTTCCTATTAAAACATATGATAAATTTGAAATACAAAGAAGGAACTTCTATGATGGACCATGTAAATTACTTTCAGTGTCTTATTGATCAGTTGTCAAATGTGAGAATTAAATTTGATGATGATATTATAGGACTTTAGTTGCTTAGCAGTTTACTTGATTCTTATGAGACATTTCGGGTTTCTTATACTAACTCTGCTTCTATTGGTGCCTTGTCTTTGGAATATGCTAAATATAGTATTCTTAATGAAGAAGTTACAAGGAGAACTTCAGGATGTTCATCTTCTCGATTTGAGGTTCTTGTTACTGAAAATTGAGGAAGGAGTACAAGTAAGGTTCAGACAAATAGAGACAAGAGCAGAAGTAAGTTTAGGTCCAGGTGTAAGGATGTTGAATGTCATCACTGTAGCAAGAATAGATACATTAAAAGAAACTGTTTCAAATGGAAAAAGGAAAACAAGAAAGGTACTAGTACTTCAAAAGCAAAGGATGATAGTGGAAATCAGATTGCTGCTACTACTTCTTCAAGAGACCTTGTTCTTGTGTTTGACGAGGATGTGATTAGTTATACCTCTCATGACACTGATTGGGTAGTAGATACAGGTGCTTCACTTTATGTTACAGCCAAGAGAGACTTCTTCCTTACATATTCTCCTGGTGACTTTGGAGTTTTAAAGATAGACAATGATGGCATATCTAAAGATATTGGCATGGGTGATGTTTGCTTGAAGACCAGTAATGGTAGTCAGTTATTACTTAGAGATGTCAGACATGCTCAAGATGTTCGACTAAATTGATTTCCATTGGCAGACTTGATAATGATGGTTTCTGCAACAACTTTGATGGAGGACAATGGAAACTCTCTAAGGGTTCTCTTGTTGTGGCTCGAGAGAAAAAAAGTTCTATTCTATATTTAATGCAGGCTTCGATTTCTGGTGCTAGTATTAATGTGGTAAACAAGAAAATCTCACCTGAACTATAGCACAAGCGGCTTAGTCACATTAGTGAGAAAGCACTTAATTGTTTAATCAGAAACATTGCAATTTCTGGAGTCAGTACTGCAAAGTTAGAAAAATGCACTCATTGTCTAGTAGGAAAGCAAAATAGGGTGCCATTCAAGACTAACCCTCCTTCACGAAAATATAAGTTGTTGGAGTTGATTCATTCTGATGTTTGTGGTCCAGTAAAGGTACAGTCATTCAGTGGTGCATCTTACTTTGTGACTTTCATTGAGATTGAAGGTTTAAAATGGCAAAAATTATCAAAATGAAAGCATATTAGGAAAACAAAAATTTTACCTCTGTGATTGAATGGCTCTCTTCGAATTGGTGTAGATGTCTGTATAAGGATATTTGAGGCTAGTGACTCATGTTCTTACGAACGTCTATTGTGTCTCATCCACACGAAGCTTTCGATCTTCCAAAATGATGCCCGTAGCATAGCCAGTGAAGGCTTGAAGTTTGGGTTTTGATCAACTTTGAAGGCTTGGTATGAGTTTGGTTTCTCTGAATTCTTCACAGACGAAGCCTTCCCTAGAAATTGGTTTACTATGGTGCTATTTGATTGCAATTGAAAAGCCAACCCTCACCTCACTGTGAAGACCCATTTCAATTGATCAAATTAGATGCCCGGGAGAGAAGACATTGTGCGTGCAAACAGAAAGCTTCCATAGTTTCTATTATCCTGCACGTGAAATAACACGGAATCTATCTCGTGTTGTTTTTATTTTATTTTATTTTATCAATTAATTAATATTTTTTATATATATAAATTTTATTTTACTTTAGTCTTATTCATTGGTCCAGATAAATTATTTATTCTTGAGCTTGAACACTCATAAATAATAAATTTCAATTATTTATTTTCTGAGCTTTATTAAACAGCCCAATAAATAATTAATAAATCCAAATAGACCAAATAAAATTTCATACATTTTATCTAGTTCCAGATTAATTTTCTAATTATTCAATTTGGGCCTTGGGCCCTGAATAATTAATTAATTAATTATTTAAACTAGATAAAATAAATATTCTCTCTCGAACATTTTATTTTATTCTAGTCCAATAATAAATTAGATTAATAAAATAAAAACTCATAAATATCAAGACCAATTCCTTAACCCAAATCCTTCATGACTTAAGGGTCATTCCGGAGACCAAAAGACGCATCGCCTTAGCTACTAAAATAATCAAAATACTACTACTATATAAATAGTTATATTTTGCATTTTAAATATTTTCTAATATCACCATAAGAAAATATTGACTCCAAGGATAATGCTGCATTAGCAAAGTCTTCGACCTACAGGTGTAATGACTAAAATCTCCTTCTACGTATTGCCATGCAATTAGAGAAGAAGAATGTACTAACACCTCTCTAATAGACATCTACCATCCTTAAACCTCTAGTCCAATGATTCACGACTCTTGAAATGTTTCCACTTTTCAAGGGAGCTATCCTAAAGTAAACATCCAAGTCATATTTCTCAGGGCCCTAGATAATTAGATCATTTGAACAGTCACAATGGGCGATATAGCGTAAAAGTTATCTTGTACAAATTTGTCTTAACTATTTAGTCACATATACTCAACATATAAGTATATTGGTTCTACGAAAAAACCTCAAGTATAGTATATCAAAGTATATGCTTCTAGTTTTGTCAGACTACCAACTCATACTCAAGCGGTAGAATATTAGTCTATATTGTAGCAATAATAGTTTGGATTTCTTTTAAATAGTACTTTTAGAAATCATTATTACATGTCATATTCTACGTATTCAAAATTCGCTCATACTATGAAGTGAGTGAACTATTCACTGGCTAAAGGTAAGCCATTCCCGATTTGGAATTCAAAATACAATAACCTATTCATGATGAGATTCTCATTCTCATCAATCGGTTAAGAACAAACATTTATATGTTAAGTAACCCGTGATCCATACCTTACTGTGAAAGACTACCATTCACATGGATCATTTACTTAAATACAATGGGTTATTTCCAAACAAAAATCGTGCATAAATAAAATGTAAATTCACAAACAAATTTTAAGAATAAATTCTTTTATTAATAAATTCGATAATTACATCAGATAATCTAGTCTAGAGGACATATATTCCAACAGAGATCATTCAAGAAAATTGTGGGTTTATATCTTAAGAACTAAAGATCAGGTTTTAGATAAGTTCAAGCAGTTTCAGGCTTCCGTTGAACGAGAAACTAGAAAGAAGATTAAGTGCATCCGATCAGATAATGGTCGTGAGTACAGTGGACCGTTTGATGAGTACTGCAGGCAGCAGGGTATCAAACATCAGAAGACTCCTCCTAAGACACCTCAGTTGAATAGTTTGACAGAAAAGATGAACAGAACTCTAGTTGAGAGAGTTAGGTGTTTGCTTTCAGAGGCTAAGTTACCAAATTCTTTTTGGGGTGAAACATTGCATACAGTGGCGCATGTCATTAATCTATTTCCCACTATTACTCTAGATAGAGATGTTCCTAAGAATATTTGGTCTGGTAAGAAAGTTTCTTAAAATCACTTGCGTGTTTTTGGCTGCAGGGCTTTTGTTCATATTCTAAAAAATGAAAGGACTAAATTGGATGCAAAGACAAGATAGTGTATCTTTCTTGGATATGGCCAGGATGAGTTTGGATATAGACTCTATGATCCAGTTGAGAAGAAGCTAGTTAGAAGTAGAGATGTGGTGTTCTTCGAGGATCAGACCATTAATAACATTGAGAAAGCTCAGAAGACAAAGTCACAGGTTTAGTATGATCTGGTTGATTTGGATTCAAAAACTAGACATCGTTATCCTAATACAACTGAGGATGGTACATAGACAGATGTGCAGCAGGATTATCTGGATGCTAATTACCATGGTGTTGTTGATTTAGACATTCCAGATGATGATGCTACTGATATTCAGATTCCAGCAGTTACAGATTTGCCAGAAGAACCACAAGATGCTCCACTCAGAAGATCTACCAAAGATAGACAGCCTTCTACCAAGTATTCTCCAAATGAGTATATACTGCTGACTGACGGGGGAGAACTAAAATGCTATCAGGAAGCCATGAAAAGTGAGCAGAAGGATCAATGGTTCAATGTAATGAAAAATGAGATAAAATCTTTGTTTGACAACCACACCTTTGACTTGGTAAAGTTTCCCAAGGGTAAAAGAGCTTTGAAGAATAGATGGGTCTAAAGATTGAAGCAGGAAGAGAATTCTTCTCACCCACAGTACAAAGCTAGATTAGTTGTCAAGGGCTTCAGTCAGAGGAAAGGTATAGACTTCTCAAAGATATTTTCTCCCGTTGTAAAAATGTCATCTATCAGAGTTATGCTTGGTTTAGCTACGAGTTTTGACTTGGAGATTGAGCAGGTGGATGTAAAAACAGTTTTTCTTTATGGTGATCTTGAAGAAGAAATCTATATGGAACAGCCAGAGGGATTCAAGTGAAAGGAAAAGAAGATTATATTGGCAAATTGAAGAAAAGTTTGTATGGATTGAAACAAGCACCAAGACAGCGGTATAAGAAGTTTTAGTCTGTTATGAGAAAGCAAGGCTACAAGAAGATTACTTCAGACCATTGTGTATTTGTGCAAAAGTTTTTTGATAATAATTTTATTATTCTTTTACTTTATGTTGATGACATGCTTATTGTTGGCAAAAATACTTCCACGATTGACAAGTTAAAGCAAGAGTTGAACAAGTCTTTTGCTATGAAAGACTTAGGACTAGCTAGGCAGATTCTTGGAGTGAAGATTTCCCGTGATAGGAATGCTAAGAAACTTTAGCTATCTCAGAAAAACTACATTCAAAAGGTGCTCCAGAGGTTCAAGATGGATAAGTCCAAAACTGTGAGTACTCCTCTTGCTAGTTGCTTCAAATTAAGTGTAAAACAATGCCCCTCTACTCAAGAAGATAAACAAGATATGCAGAAAATTCCCTATGCCTCAGCAGTTGGTAGTTTGAGGAATACTATGGATTGTACAAGGCCTGATATAACTTATGTTGTTGGTATTGTTAGTCGTTTTCTTTCTAATTCAGGAAGAGAACATTGGGATGCTGTGAAGTAGATTTTGAGATATCTCCGTGGTACTTCTAGTTTGAGACTCTGTTTTGGCAGTGAGAAACCTGTTCTTGATGACTATACAGATTCAGATATGGCTGGAGATGTTGATTCGAGAAAATCTACTTCTAGTTACTTGATTACCTTTGCAGGGGGAGCTGTATCATGGCAATCTCGATTGCAAAGATGTGTTGCATTGTCTACTACAGAAGTTGAATTCATTACAGCTACAGAGGTTTGTAAAGAGTTGCTTTGGATAAAGAAGTTTCTTCAAGAGTTTGGTCACTCTCAAAGGAATTTTGTGCTACATTGTGATAGCCAGAGCATCTTTGTAAGAATCCAACTTTTCATTCAAGATCTAAACATATTGATGTGAGGTATCATTGGATATGTGAGGTATTAGATGACAAATTGGTGGAACTTAAAAGGGTTCACACAAATGATTTTGGGGCTGATATGATAACAAAAGCATTGTCTAAATGGAAGTTTGAGGTTTGTTGCTCCATTGTCAGGATGGCAAGTTCCTCCACATAGTTGGGAGGGGGGAGATTTGCTGGATTGGCTCCCAACATATGGAATATAAACAACGAAAAAGCAACAAAAAGAGAAAGCTTTTTGGTCAACACAAAGAAGAAGCCAGTGAGATATAGAAAGATAGAGAGAAGCCGGTGTGAATGGTGTGAAAAAAAATATAGAGAGAGAAACAAAAAACAGCCGGGGAAAATAGATAGAGAAAGGGAGAAGTTGCATAAATTTCTGTTTGAGAAGTCTACTTCTACTGTACGATCGGATGGTGATTTCTTCTCCGTTTTAGCTTAATTTTGGATATGTTGTAAAGGATAGGCAGATTACATTCTGACAGTGGTGATCAATTTTTTACAGCAGGATTCAAAAATACTACCGCCGAACTATGATGAAATTCTGGTATTTTTTCTCTAATTATTCTTCTCTATATTTTAGTTTTTAATAAAATTGTAGTTTCATTGTGACTGTATTTTTAGTTGTATATTGTGAAACTCTATCTTGTATTCTTCTTGTTGATTAATGGGGCTTTTAGCGTGGACTCGAAGGTCCTGTGGTTTTTCCTGTTCATATTGAAGAGGTTTTCTACGTAAAAATTTGGTGTGCCTTGATCTTGCATTTTGGCTGTGTTTTTGTCTTCCATTACTGCTGCCATTTTCATTTTCCGTGGTGCTCCTAATTTTCATTCAAGTGTGGGATTGATAAAGAGTAGGGGTTTACAGGAGGTTTGAATATATTTTTATTCTGCTACTTGTACGTGCCCCTATTCTTGGTCTATTTGTCCCCAACAATTACATCCAATAGTACCTTTATTATTCCCGGGAGAAAACAGTGAAAGATTTGAGATTAATGGATATGAAATCCCCACAGCTAAACTCATAGTTAATGCATGGGCGATACGAAAAGAGATGAGGTGAGACAAATCTTCCATGGAAGTTGAACTGTTGAAAAATCAGGAATTGCAAGCCGTTATCAAAGAGACTATGAGATTACCCCCTCCAGTTCCTATGTTAATTCCTAGGAGATGCAGTGAGCAATGTGAAATCAATGGATATGGCATACTAGTAAAGAGCAGAGTCATTGTCAATGCTTGGGCAATCGGTAGAGATTCTAGATACTGGCCTATGCTGAAAATTTAACCCATATCTGTTTCTTGATTCTGCTGTTGATTACCAAGGGAAAGATTTCAAATACATTCTATTTGGAGCTGGAAGAAGGACATGTCCAGGTATATCATTTGGTGTAGTTAACTTTGAGCTGATACTTGCGCAATTACTCTACCATTTGGATTGGAAACTTCAGATGGATTGAGCAATAAGGAATTTGACATGACTGAGTTCTTTAGCGAAAAAATGACCTGTGCTTGTTCCAGTTCCCTACAATCATTCTCAACTGGAATAAGAATGATAATTTTATACAAATTAGGTCAGTAAATTCTGCGACTCTTTTCCTGGGATGAAATGTTTTCAGCATGTACTCATGAATGAATTAAAGAATTGATGAAAACAAATGTACTATCCTGAATTATGATTTAAATCTTGTTATATTCTGAAAATGTTTTACAGAAAATAATAAACTATTTCTGTGCTCAACTCTTAGTAAGATAATCCATTAGTCGGAACTATGTTTCTTGCACCATAAATTTCCAATCCCCTCTATAAACCACGAACCAAGAAGGAGCCCATAAAACAGTAATTTGAAACTGAAACAAAGGAAATGTTTGAAACACAAAACTTTCATGCATGGTCTGCATCACATGGCGATAAACAAGGATAAGGCAGTCTACAAATGTCATGATCAGATTCAGCTATTATGACTAATCAATAAGTAGTCTCTCAAAAGAAATAAAAAGATCAGAGCTCAGAACGCTGTCCGATGGATCTCAGGAACAAAATAAAACTTTACTGACGAAAATCACACAAGACAATAAAATAATAAAAAAATAATAATGTGAAGAAAAATAAAATAACAAAAAAACAAAAAAAGATACAAAAATTTTGTAGTTCGGTCATATGATCTACATCTACCAGCAAATGAGGAACAAAATTTCAAAATAAGACAATTTAGAAAGTTAGAAAAAGTGTTAAAATTCACAAATATCATTAATACAGAATAAGAGAATCATAAAAAATAAATGCCTAAAACAAGCTTCCAAATTGTCGTGTGTGGTGTTGTTGAGTGAAAGCCAAACAAGAGCCCTTTACGTACACACACTATGGGTGGTGGAAAAGCTTGGCAATCCGATGTAGGATTTTGTAAGATGAAAGTCATTCCTTAACAAATTTCTATCTCGACTTACGTCTCAAACTCAAATATAGTAGTTTTTTCTACATCATCTATAAAAGTTCAAAAACCATAAATTATGAATATTAAATGCCAATTAACTAATTAAGTTTAGATACTGCTTAAATGACTTATTAACTCTATTGTTTCTTCTACAACTGAAAAGATATATATAACTAAATTTGTATATAGTTATAGTGACCGATTAAATCTCTCTTCTTGGTCTATTCTTAGCTATTAAACTCTCTTCTTCTATATATTCTTTTTCACTATGAACTAAATTTTTTTGAATAAAAGAAAATCAAATTAGAAGGACCAAAATTATCAATTTCAACTCCTATTTACTCGTACGTATCATCTTAAACTGTACAAGAAGAATTAGAATACTCCCTTTACATCCTTATTGACTATAAATTTTTGGTAATTTAAAATTTTAACATCATAATCTACGTCATTTCACCCAGAGGTATACCCAAAGAAAAAACTTTAAGCTCCAATGTCTCATTATCTATATGCATGTAGGTTGAAAACAAAAAATAAAAATAAAAAAACTATCAAGTCAGATTAATCAGCATGCGTAGTTAACTAAACTTCCTCTAAGAGTTTTAAATTCAAAAGTTATAAAAGAAGTTCGGTTGAAAACATCACAAGTCAGTATAAATAGTCTCTATCCAAAAATCATTTGTCAGTATTTGAAAAGCTTGGCAATTCAATGTGGGATTTTGTGAGATGAAAGTCACCCCTCATACAGAAACATTGAAACTCCAATCCCCACTACAGTCAAAAGTGGCAACCATGAAGTTTCTCTTTCCCTATAAATCTGATGAAACTATGGCTCAAGCCTCAGGCAGTTGTCTTGTTAGCAAAAGCAATACTACTACTTCCTCTTTAGTCCATGGAGTTTGTCAATTCCTTCTGCGGAGTTGTTTTGGTGCTGTACGTGTTGGTCAAAGTTATCAACAGCCACAGAACTACCAAGTCATCTCTAAACTTACCTCCGGGGCCAAAGCCTTTGCCTATCATTGGAAACATGCACCAACTTCTTGGCTCACAAATGCATCATATCCTCAGAGACTTGGCCAAAAAATATGGATCATTGATGCACCTTCAACTAGGTGAAGTTTCTGCTGTGATCGTGTCTTCGCCAGAGGCTGCAGAACAGTTCATGAAAAAACATGATACCGTATTTTCACACAGACCTCAACTTCTATCTGCTAGGATAATCAATTATGATGGCACTGATATTGCCTTTGCTCCACTTGGGGACTATTGGAGACAACTGAGGAAAATTTGCACGATGGAGCTTTTAAGTCCAAAACGAGTACAGAGTTTTAGATCAATTAGAGAAGAGGAGATGCTGAATTTGATAAGGTCAATTTCTTTGAACAAGGGATCAGAAGTCAACCTTAGCAGAAAGATTTTCTCATATACCTATGGCGTTGTATCACGGGCTGCTTTTGGTGAAAAGTGCAAATACCAAGAAGAGTTCATCTCTCTGGTGGAAGAAACGACAAAGCTGGCCGCAGGTTTCAATATAGCTGACTTCTATCCTTCAATCAAATTCATTCAAGTGATCAGCGAAATGAGTCCTAAGCTCAATAGGGTACACAAAAGAACTGACGCAATACTTGAAAACATTGTGAACGAGCATAAAGAGAAAAGCATGAATATCAAACCTTCAGTTGGAGCAACAAAGGATGATCTAGTTGCTGTTCTTCTTGACATTAAAAAATCTGGTGATTTTGGGGCTCCACTGACTGATAGAAACATCAAAGCAGTCATCATGGTGAGTGAACGTTTATCTATCAGAAAATTATTCATCCTTCATTTTCTTTTCATTTTTGGATTTTAAACTGCCAAGCATGATGACTTGAAGACCACAGTATACCAGACAACGTAACCATCGCAAATTTGTGTATGCACTACACACAAGTCCACTAGTTCATTTATGTTTTGTGGGATTTCCGTCCACAATGTCCATGTCGGTGCATCTAATTTAGCTGCGTTGTAATGTCAATCTAAAGTCAAGTTTACTGCTCCAATTTCAGGACATTTTCAGTGCCGGGAGTGAGACTTCATCAACAACTGTGGAATGGGCTATGTCAGAAATGCTGAAGAACCCTCAAGTGATGAAAAGGGCTCAAGATGAGGTCAGAAAAGTCTTCAATGGGAAAGGAAACGTAGATGAATCAGGCCTTCGTGAACTAAAATACCTACAAGGAGTTATCAAAGAGACTTTGAGATTGCACCCCTCTGCACCACTACTACTTCCAAGGGAATGCAGTTTGCCATGCAAAATTAATGAATATGATGTAGCAATCAAGACTAGAGTTATTATCAATGCTTGGGCTATTGGCAGGGATTCCAGGTACTGGAATGAAGCTGAAAAATTCAGCCCTGAGAGGTTTCTTGATTCTACAATTGATTACCATGGGAAGGATTTCAAATATATCCCTTTTGGTGCTGGAAGAAGGATATGTCCAGGTATATCATTTGCTCTACCCAATGTAGAACTTCCACTTGCCCAACTTCTCTACCACTTTGATTGGAAACTCCCAAATGAACTGAAGCATGAAGAACTGGATATGACTGAGGCCTTCGCTTTGACAGTGAGGCGAAGAAATGACCTGTGCTTGATCCCAATTCCTTATAGTCACTCTTTTGTGTAATGTAATAAATAAGACCACAAAAAGGCATGCATTTATGTAGTGATTAGACACAACGCAAAAATGCAGTGCTCTACATTAGTACCAAAATAAATACAGTTGTTGGCATAATCTGGTACTGGTCAAATTCCCTGCAGACTTTCATCCCTTTTCTATTCCTTCTGAATTTTAGGCTTGTTTTTTCCTATTATACTACACTAATTTGATTCCGGAGTTTGTGTAATATATTAATTTAATAAATTCAAATAATTTTTATTTGAGTTTAATGAATTAAAATAAATTTTTACATTTCAATTTATGTGAATTTAATGTATTCTGATAATTTTCAATGAATTCAAATAATTTTTATCTCAATTAATTTGAATTTAGAAAATTATTGATTTTCTATTAAAAAAATTATTTAAATTTAATGTATTTACATGTCAATACAAGATGAATATCACTTTTCACAATAGGAATTGCGGAAGTTGCCACATGATCATAGTATGCTTCCGAAGTTATATATATATATATATATATATATATATATATATATATAGTAATTTTATTTATCATTATAAATTAATTTTCTGAACTTAATTTGTTAGATTCAAAAAAAAATTGTGTATTGAATGTGGGAATATTAAAAATAAATAAAAATAAATCTATGTATATTCTTTCACCATAAATTTTTATAAAACAATCTAATCAAATCAAATTTTGGATAACTAAAATCAAATTTTCAACTTATTTTTTATATTCTTTCACCACATACTTGTTGGTGATTTTTTTTTTTTTTAATATTTGTTGGAGCATGTGAAATCTTCTGGGGAGCCAATTTACAGCTATCCCATTCCTTCCAAAATCATCATCCATATAGATCGCAATCACCTTTCTCCACTCATAGTGATCAACCATTTCTGCTATAGCAGCCATCTAATCAAAGAGTTCATTTGGTGAGGTCCTCACAAAGAATGGCTACTAAAGTGACGAAAGGATAGGGTCTTTGGCTGCAATAGATCATAGTGGACACTGGAGCTCATTTGCAATGTGGGATATCACGTGAGCCATGACTAAAGATAGGGAACCAATTATTGCCATAGTTTCCGTCTCCATGAAGCACATAGCTGTTATTAGCAAAAGAATTGAGAGTATGAAAAGATTCAAAATAACCAAAGAAATATATATTGACATCCAAACAAAAAAGGACAAACAATAGACATTGTAAGAAGATTACCCTCAACTATCCCCAAAAATCCACTAAAATTGCTATCAAGAGTTGTAATGTTCAACTTGGTTCTTCAAAGAACAACAGGATTTCACATCTTATACAGCAAGTAGCAACATCAATGGCAATATTTGCAACTTTGCCCACAATAGAATTCACAGTCAGAATAGACCAAATGTTCACAACATTAGGCCTCCTAGATAAGTTGGTATTGGCACATTCTGCAAGAAGCGAAAGTGCTGCTAGAAACTAAGTAATGTAATGGAAATTGATGTTAAATCTAAGAGATTGATGTTTGGTTTCTCTAGAATTGAAGCAAGAGAAATAGAGCAGTATTTGTGGTTTTTGACTCCTCAATTCTTTCTTTTTAATAATTTTCTAAGAAGATTAATTCCTTCCAATTCTTTGAACTTTCAAGAATTTTTAGATTCAATGATGCTAAATGTCAATCCATTATCTGCCATGTGTCACTTGTATATCATTTCAAACTTGCCACATGTCACTACCAAAATTATTTGAAGCTACTTATATATATATATATATATATATATATATATATATATATATATATATATTGTTTAGACAATAAATCAAAACATTATTATCACACTAAAATAAAAAATAATTTTAATAAATTACGAAGGTCAATCAAAATTTCTTTAAAATAGTTTCTTTCCTTATCTAACTCAACTACTCTAGAAATTAACATCTATCTCCTTGTTGTCATCGCTACGAAATCCTCCCTCTCAAATCCCTTCCCCAATTTACTTTAACAACTATGTTTCAACACGCATATTGAAGATTAAAGAAAACTTAAATTCTATTATATTTTAGTAATCATAATTATAATAATTATTATCATTATTTGCTGTTTTAAAAATAAATAAATAGAGATGATGAGAGGTAATTAGAGTTGTACTCGAATTGAATCTAGTCAAATCTTAAAATAATCGAACTGAACTTTACTATTTTCACAAGTTTCGAAGAATTTCTGTTCCACTCGAATGTTAAATCTTTGTTCAAGTTAGATTTGTTTGAAATACTTTAAAAACTAGAATTTCATTCGAAATTTGATTATAATAAGTTCATATTCGAGTTTAAACTCGAGCTCAAATTTAAATAAATAATTTATAATATAATATATTAGAAATTATGTATGAATTAATTAATTAATCAAACATATTTACGAGTTTTCAAGTTTAATACTTAGGATATTCGAATTCGACTCATTTAAAATTTAAAATTAAATATAATATTTATATTTAAGTTCGAACTCAATATTTTAAATTCGATTTAAACTCTTATCGAATCCAATCCAAATATGTTTGAAAGTGAAGAAGAGGATCAGGGAAGAATTTGGAAGGGAGGATCTATTGCACTCTTTCCTTCTCGAAGGGAGGAGTCTTTCTCTTTCTCAAAGGAAAATGACTTTTACTTTTATAATTTGATTGATTCAAGCAATTGCATCCTTCCACTAACCATCTACCAAAGATGCCCTGATATCTTGGGATTCTGAGGTCATGAAAAAGAGAATTAATAACCACGTACAGCATACCAAGTGGACGAAAGCAAACACATACTTTGAACAAATGGCTTTGTTTTGTAGTCAACAAACGGACCCAAGAAAGTACGCATGCAAATAATGTGGAGGAGGACGAAGGCCATCTTTCAAATTTCTTCGTTCAGGTACTACTGTATATGGCTTTTCATAAGATGGGTGTTTGGGAGGAAAGATTTGGAGCAGGGCGGAAATGACCTGAAAGTAAAGCAGGACCATTATTTTGGTTTGTCAATATGATTTTCCACTAGAAAAGGCCATAAACATCTTCTTCCGTCGGCAGCATTTTCTAGTCTGGTAAGTGAAGAATAGACACTGAAAAGTAAGCCACACCTTGTTGGCTTCCTTGACCCATCTCTTTGTGACACAAGCAGTAAAACTCTTTTGTGATAGGAAGTTGATCAGCATTATCCTATACGTTGTTGTGAGAGCCAATGTCCGACTACTATGTAGTTTCCTACTCAAACGGGCACCAGATATTATTGCCTATCTGCTTTTTTCTTTTTCTTTTTCTTTTTCTTTTTCTTTTTCTTTTTCTTTTTTCTTTTTTCCTTCTTTTTTCCTTTTTTAAACTACTTAACTACTAGAACATTACTTCAACCACTATTCAGCAATATTATTATCAGGTCATCCCTTTCTGTCTAATATAATTATTATTTGACTGCAACTATCGTTAAAAAAAAAAAAAAAAACTGTAACTACACTTACATTAAAAAAAAGGAATAGGAAAAACAAAGCTGTTTAATTAGAATTTTTTTAAATAAAAATGTTGTTGCGGGGTACATGGATTAGCATGAAATAATTTTACCTTACTTCAAAAACCTTTTTTGTATTTTTTTTTTTCCCTTTTAGGAATCAAAAACCTCACGTTCATCCTAGTGTAAAATTACCCCTCTAAGGTTTACCTTACATTCCACCCAAGTTATTTAAAAAAAAAAAAACCAAGAACGCTAAATCCTCTCATCATATTCAGAATTGTTTGAAAATAGATTTAATTTATCCTTATCTTATCATATTCAGAATTATTTAAAAATAGATTTGATTTATCTTTATATCTTATATTTCGTAATTGATATCCATAATAGTCCGATAAATACATAAAGATTTTTAGATCAATAGTAATATCTCTAAAACCAATACTTGATAGAATCAATAAGAATGGGTAATGTCTCAGGAGAAAATATGGCCGCATGGCAACATGGTGTCAACAACATTAAGATTGAGCCTTTCAACCTCCCTCCTCTAGGTATTGATTTTTTGTTTGGCCATTGATTTTCCTTTTTCTGTTTTTCCTTAACATAGAAATAGTTCGAAACCTACATGGCTCTCCGATAAGGGCTTGCCTGGTCTAGGACCATTTATTTTTTGTTCAACATATTTCAATGGTTAATCATGCCTTTTGCTATGTTATAGGTCCACATGACGTTAAAGTCAGGATGAAGGCTGCTGGCATTAGTGGGAGCGATGTTCATTATCTCAAGGTCAAAACCCTGTTATGTTTGATTTCTAGGATGTATCCCTCCGGCAAAAGGAGGACATTATTCATTGAATATTTGAGTTGCTTGACAGAATGGTTTCTTGTGTAACACTTTCAGACCTGTAGCTGTGGACATTATGTGGTTAAGGAACCAATGGTGATAGGACACGAGTGTGCCGGAATTATTGATGAAGTTGGCAGCGAAGTAAAAAATCTAGTCCCTGGTGACCGTGTTGCCTTAGAGCCCGGAATCGGTTGTTTCCAGTGTGATCACTGCAAGGAAGGACGCTACAATCTCTGTCCTGACATGAAGTTCTTTGCAACGCCACCAATCCATGGCTCTCTTGCTAATAATGTCGGCAACTATCCATTATAATAACATGAAATTTCATTCACTATTTCAGATATAAATGTTAAAGAAAATGTTTATTTTTGTGGTTTGAAACAGATTGTGCATCCGGCAGATTTGTGCTTCAAATTGCCAGACAATGTGAGCCTGGAGGAAGGGGCAATGTGTGAGCCTTTGAGTGTAGGTGTTTATGCCTGTCGTCGTGCTGACATTGGCCCTGAGAAGAATGTGTTGATTCTTGGAGCAGGACCAATAGGGCTGGTTTCATTGCTTGCTGCCCGTGCCTTCGGATCTCCAAGGATTGTGGTTGTAGATGTTGATGATTATCGCCTCCAAGTTGCTAAGCAACTTGGGCTGGGCTGTCAGCTGATGTTACTGTCAAAGTCTCAACCAGTGTGCAGGGGCAACCAATTCTTCCTTACCACGACAAATCCTTTGATCACAGAACTAACATTAGTTGTTAACAGGATGTGGATGCAGAGGTCGATCAGATGCATAAAGCTGCCGGATTTGAGATTGATGTGAGTCTAGATTGTGCTGCCCTCACCAATACCATGACTACTGCCCTTAGTGCCGCACGCAATGGAGGCAAAGTGTGCCTTGTGGGCATGGGTCACTGTGATATGACTCTTCCCCTCACCCCTGCTGCTTCAAGGTGAATGTTCAAATCTTTGGATCTTCTAGTGGATAATTCATATATAATATTTGAGTAATTCTAAGCTTTATGTCTTGTAATACTTTCAGGGAGGTTGACATTCTTGGCATTTTCCGTTACAAGAATACATGGCCATTATGCATCCAGTTCATTCGATCGGGAAAGATTGATGTGAAGCCCTTGATAACTCATAGTTATGGCTTCTCTCAGAAGGAGGTTGAAGAGACCTTTGAAACCAGTGCTCGTGGTGCCAAAGCTATCAAAGTCATGTTCAATCTCTAGATTTTTTTGGTCTGAGGAAATTTAGCTATGATCAGTTTTTCAGTTTTTTTAGTAGTATGTTTCCCTTACCAACATTATATTTTGGGAAAGGATTTTTAGACTTCTTCCGCTAATGGTTCCCTTCATGAGGCTGGCTCGAACCTCTTAAGGGGAAATGCCAAATTTTCTCTCTAGTTATATGGTACACATCTGTTTTTTTTTTTTTTTAAACCTTCAAGTAGACACGTGAACCACAATTATGTCACTCATGAATCTTAAAGTACCTCTGGAGGTCTTTGTAAAAAAATAGTTTAAGTAATTATGAATTAGCAAAAAAAATTATGACTATATTTGAATAATGTTATGAATTATTGGAATCTCCATTAATTAGTGGAGGCTCCACTAATTATGGATTTATGTGAATTATTAGAAGATTTTTATGGATGTCCACCATTTAGTGGAGACACCATTAATTGAAGATGATGTATGCCATGATGTATTTCACTAATTAGAGCTCTATAAATAGAGCTATTCTCTAAGCTTGTAATATACCATCATTTTGTGAAAGAAAGATTAGTGAAAGAAAGATTAGAGAAAGAATTGTGAGAGAAAGAAAGAGAGAAGTTTGAAGAGAAATTCTTGTGCAAAGAATAGTTAGAATTTTCTTAGTGTGTAGTGTGTAGATTTTATTCTAACACTACCCTAATTTTATAACACGTTATCAGCACGAGTCTCTACCGTTATTAAAGCCGAGAAGACAGTACGCATTTATTGATCTCGCTAAATTCGAATTTGTAGCCCTTGATATTTACGAAAACAAAATTTTATATGTCATACAAAAATGCATCTAAATGCTAAAAAAGGGAGATCCATATGTCCTGTGGATAAAAAGAAAGATTTGACCACCTGAAGATGGTCGTACTACCCACTGTACGGTATGAATGGTTGCACCTGAAGTTGCAAGATTGTAAAACCGTGAACTTCGTAATGTATAAAACTACATCTTAGTTAAAAATTTTGCGGAGAAAAAGTTACCGATGAAGTTATATTGGAGAAGACATTCTCCACTTTTCATACCTCGAATATTGTCCTGCAGTAACAATATCGAGAAAAATGGTATCCCAAATTGACAAATTTAACATGAGTTATTATTGAGAAATCATGAAGCCGGATGAAGCGGCTCAACAGAGCACTCCGAAGTGAATGTTGTTGGCTCCAGCGAAAGCCATCGTTATAGTCGTAGTTGTGGCGGTGGCCGTGGTTATGGTCATGGACACACTCGATATTTCCCTTATCACAGAGAAATACTGGCCACCTGAAGTGGAACAGAAAAGATAATAAGGGAAAAAGATATTTCCATTAATAATAAGCATCACATCTTTTATTCATATCAATAGTGTTCATATGAACTTGATGATACATGCTTATAGTTGCTCTTTTGTAATTGAGCTGACAAATGTAAGATGAAGGTTTGTAATTGTTCTTTTTCAATATTTACATTAGAGGATGACAAACAATTAGTAATTATGGACTTCAGCTCCTCTTTTTCGACATCCTCCTCCTTTTCTTTCCCCTTTGAGCCAGCATCGAGACTAGTAGTTCTTTGCACAAGAATTTCTCTTCAAACTTCTCTCTTTCTTTCTCTCACAATTCTTTCTCTAATCTTTCTTTCACTAATCTTTCTTTCACAAAATGATGGTATATTACAAGCTTAGAGAATAGCTCTATTTATAGAGCTCTAATTAGTGAAATACATCATGGCATACATCATCTTCAATTAATGGTGTCTCCACTAAATGGTGGACATCCATAAAAATCTTCTAATAATTCACATAAATCCATAATTAGTGGAGCCTCCACTAATTAATGGAGATTCCAATAATTCATAACACTCCCCCTTGGATGTCCATCCATACATAAAGAATATGCCTCGTTAAAACCTTACTAGATAAAAACCCAGTGGGAAAAAAAATCTAGTGAAGGAAAAAGAGTACACTATTCTATATGTATGTTTATTACTCCCCTTGATGAGATGATTCCTTTAAATCTTTAAACCGACGCATACCGATTTTATATCTCAACTTTTCAAATGTTGCCGTCGGTAAAGTCTTCGTGAAAATATCTGCGAGGTTGTTACATGACCGAATTTGTAGCACATCAATTTCACATTTCTTCTGGAGTTCATGAGTAAAGAAGAATTTTGGTGAAATATGTTTTGTCCGATCTCCTTTAATATATCCTCCTCGTAATTGAGCTATGCAAGCTGCATTGTCTTCATAAAGAGGAGTTGGAATATCTTTGATTGATGATAATCCACAACTTTCTCAGATATAATGAATCATGGATCTTAGCCATACACATTCTCGACTTGCTTCATGAATAGCTATAATTTCAGCATGATTTGAAGAAGTAGCTGCTATAGATTGTTTCGTAGAACGCCATGATATAGCAGTATTTCCACATGTAAATAGATAGCCCGTTTGAGAACGTGCTTTATGTGGATCAGATAAATAACCAGCATCTGCATAACCTATCAATGTTGGACTGGTTTTATTTGAATAAAATAATCCGAGATCAATTGTACCTTGGAGATATCGAAGGACTTGTTTGTAAAATTACTGCGAAATGAGTCTTGAGATTTTATGATCTCCTTAAGTTTATTATATTTCTTATTATATTTGGCCTTGAAACATGCTTGTCTCAATTTATGTGTTTGGTCCTCTAACTGCGTATTAGGACTTTCTTCCACCAACTGTTTTTCACATTCCAGTATCGCAATGGCTTCTTGTAATTTCTTCTCAGCCATATGTCCTCCTTCTTCTTTATTTTGCATATCCTGTAAATCGAAGTGATATCATCGGTTATTTACTTATAAATCTTTCATAGTTTCATACTTGCAAATTATAAGTATGTATGAGAGAGAACACGAACATTCTTGATTATGGTCTCCAAGCTCACCAATTTCTGTGAGGCCATCGACGAATTCCTAACTCCCTACATCTTTTCTTGAGACGGGTTATGCCAATATTCGGTTCTTTGGTTGCGCTTTTGATTGGTAGGTAAGAAATCTTTGCGAAATTGTTTCTCTTGATAGTGTCCGGGAGTTATTGCCCTTCTTCTCTCTCTGCCTCTTAATCATCTTCTTCTCCCCAGGAATTTTGTCTGCAATAATATCTTGAACTTCGATATTATGCATTTCATGAGTACTTACTCCGACTTCGTTGTCAAGACCACTCATTATTTCTCCTAGAAAAATAAAATAATATCAATAAAGGTAATACCATTCAAAATCCATGTTTAAATGGATAATAACCTGGAATCATATTCTGGCTTTGTTCAAAATCCATTAGAGAGTAGAAAAGATCATGCACAAGCATATCCTCATTCAAAGGAATAGCATCAAGAAGAACAGTATCAAAAGCGAGTCTCTTGTAGGAGCGAGATCAACTTGGTCCAAAGCGGTATGTTCAAAACTTCCACTGATTTACATAAAAAACAAACCAAAAGAGAGTTTAATTTCATTATCAAGCACACTAAAAACAAATGGAAGCCATCAAAGGTATCTCACCTGAAATTAGGAGGAAGCGGTTGGTTTGAAAAGGAAAACATATCAAAATCTTCTGCGTTCGAATTAGGCAGAAGCGGTTGGTTTGGAAAGGAAAACATATCCAAATCTTCTGTGTTCGAATTAGGCAGAAGCGGTTGGTTTGGAAATGAAAATACATCAACATCTGCTGCAAAAACTAAGTCAAAATTTGACCATGTCTCAAATGAATTACGAGTCTCCATATACGCTTTATGATTTTTGTTTTTGATGTTTACTAATGATCGATAAGCGATATATATATCGATACATATATATATATATATATATATATCTGTATGAGGAAGAAGAAGAGGTAGATGGTAGGTAGAGGGTCGGAGGAGAAGAAAAGACAAGAGAGGAAGATGAAAAGTCGGTACCGGGAAGAGTGAAAAAAAAAATAGATATTTTTCTTGACATTTCCTGCTTGTCATCATTTTCTTATATTTATTTTCTTATTCTCTTATGAAATCATTATTCCCTAAATTAAGGGGAGAATAGAAACAGTACAAGAAAGATCGTGATTGGACAACATCATTAAATTACCTTGATCCGCATACAAGTACATGTGAACTTGAAGTTCAAAAGATAATTCATTTGTAAAGCATTGCAAATCAAATGCCGGACGCTTTTGTTGACTCTAGAAGAGTAACAAAATCGCATATACCGACTATAAATGCTCCTATTCGAATTGAAGTTCCAGTGAGAACAAAATATTATACATATAGTCTGCTTGAGCCAAAAGCATGCCGGAAGCATGGCCGACCTCTTGGTTCTAAAGATAAAAATCCTCGAAAGAAAAGAGGATTAAATGATCCAGAAGATCATATTGAAGAAAAGAATGATAAAGACCAAGAGAGAAGCGATGACAAAGAACCGAAGTTGATGAAAGTAACACTGAAATTTCTATCAATTATACCACTTACGGTAGAAGTTGGAATCGGATAAAAGCTGTTATTGATGATATATTTGCATACAATATATCTCTTGATGTTACATAGGATAATGATGATCCTGAACCAATATCGATTGATGAATGTCGGCATAGAAAAGATTGGCTGCAATGGAAAGATGCGATTCAATCGGAGTTAAATGCAGCGGCAAAACGTGAAGTCTTCGGACTGCGGTCCGAACACCGGAAGGTATAAAACCTGTTGGCTACAAATGGATATTTGTGCGAAAGCGCAATGAAAAGAGTGAAATCGTTCGATATAAAGCGCAATTAGTAGCCCAAGGTTTTTCACAAAGACTAGGTATTGATTATGATGAAACTTATTCTCCTGTTGTTGATGCTATTACACTCCGATATCTTATCGGTTTGGCGAGTACATGAAAAGATAGATATGCGCCTATTAGATGTTGTCATCTGCTTACTTGTATGGAAATTTAGAAAATGATGTTTACATGAAAATCCCGAAGGATTTCATATGCACGAAGCATATAAACATTATCCTCGTGAAAATTACTCCATCAAGTTGCAGAAATCATTATATGGCCTGAAGCAATGCAGGCGCATGTGGTTCACACGTCTTAGTGAATATTTATTGAAAGCGAGATTTAAAAATGACCAGGTATGTCCATGTGTTTTTATTAAGAAATGCGGTTCTAAATTTGTGATATTAGCTATATATGTTGATGATATTAATCTTATTGGAACTCTGAAGAGCTCCAAGAAACAATTGATTATTTAAAAAGAGAATTCGAAATCAAGGATTTTGGTAAAACCAAATTTTGCCTTGGTTTACAAATTGAACATTTGGAGAGTGGAACATTTATTCATCAATCAACATATACAGACAAAAGTGCTAAAAGATTTTACATGGACAAAGCACATCCATTGAGTATTCCAATGATCGTCCGATCATTAAATGTGGATAAAGATCCTTTCAGACCTCAAGAAAATGATGAAGAACTCCTTGGTCTCGAAGTACCATATCTCAGTGCAATTGGTGCATTGATGTATCTTGCTAATAATACACGACCTGATATTGCTTTTGCTGTCAATTTATTAGCAAGATTTAGTTCTTCACCAACACGACGACATTGGAATGGAATTATTCTAACACTACCCTAATTTTATAACAAATAAGAGTTTTTTATTCTCATTTTAAATTAAAATTTTATTTTAATTTTATATAATTTTTATTTTTTAACAACTATCATCTACTCACACCCCATCATTTTTCTCTCCCTTTAAACTAAATTAACCTCATATATTTAATAATTTTTTTATAAAATTCATCTCAAATTAAATTCCTCCCAATTACACCAATATGAAAATGAAATCATTCCTGCTTGACAACTACTGCTTGTAAGTGGGAAAAATGTATCCCACAAGTTGGTGCTGTCCTTTCAGTCTTGTCAAATGAGTCATATTGATTAGATTTGAATATCTTTTACTAACCAATTAAGCATCGATAAAACAAATATATTGACTAGGGGACTAAAAGTTTGAAATAGTATAATTAAGTGGCAAGTTTATTAATCATAATTAAGTGTCAAATAAGTCCTTTGTGAACCACTATAATATTCCTTTTTTTCATAAATTAATATCATCAGCTTCTGCAGTACCGACATGACGTCATTTGTCTTTTTGTTTTTGAGAAAGACAGATGAATCATTTTCATAATCCTCTCCAGAAAAAAAAATAATTTAAAAGAAAATGGATGAATTTTAAAATTAAATAGTATACTATCACTTGAGAATCTCATCTCATTTATCTCTTTAATCAAATCTTTAAAAAAAATCAAAATGTACAACTCAAATTTAAATTTACAAAATATGACACTTCTTCGAAATTCAAATTCTTGAACTAATTCTTTTCTTTTAGAAAAAAAAAAATCTACAGGATTCTGAATGTAAATCAACATCAATATCCACCTGATAATTAATGGGCTTTTATCCGTTTGATTGATAATTAATGGGCTTCTATCCATGGCATACTGCAAAGTACTTGATAAATAATGGGTTTCTGGCTTCTATCCGTTTGATTGGCATACAATAAATTTATATATATATATATATATTTTTTCATAGAACGTTCATCAATAAATTTCATTAACATAACATATTGGTTACAAAATTATTACCAATAATACAAATCATATTGTTTCTCATATTTACCCCAAGATATAGATTCCCTTGCTTTTTTTTTTTTTTTTTTTTTGGTGTTTGCTTTTGAGGGGGATAGATTCCCTTGGTTGATTTGTATTGATGAGAAAAAAACAGCTTTCTTCACAAAACAAAGGCCAGTGATATTGCCAGGGCAATTATCCTCCTGGTAGAGCAAAAATTTACAAAATGACATCTCTATCCTCTAACCCTGAAGGAAAATATTTTATTTTTATTTTTTCGGTACCTCTTGTTTGTGTTAATTTTGTACTTTTAAGATTGAAGTCTGAAAGCAAAGGTGGGATTGTAGATGGGACCTTAACAATAATATATAACCTTGAATCTCATATCTAAATTTCATCATCCCTTCTTTTAGTTTTACAAAATTGAAAGTCCATTTTCCTATAAAAGATTTAAATTTTAACTCCTACCCAATAAAAATACATCTCTTCGCTGATATTTTGTACTCATAATCAATGCATAAGCATTTGATGAAAGAAAGAATTAAAGGAGTCATTATTTGCTTCATGTTAAGTTGAAAATATATTGGACCCTAGATCTGTTAGTGCATTTTTCTGTAACATCCTCTAATAAATTACTAAAAACGTAATATGTGTCAACTAATTTAATAGATATTTACCTAATTTTGTAAATTAGTAAATATATGTATTAGATATTTACAAAATATTAGATAAAAATTAAGAAAATATATAAATACGTGTTATGTTTTTAATAGTATACTAGAAAATGTTATAAAAAATGTATTAGAAGACCTTAAGTCGATATATTGGAATATCTATATTGGCATGGAGACTAAGAGAGGAGGCGGCAGAATGTGCATAAATTAGGGAGAAGTTCTTTAGTGTCATTGATGATATTGAGTACATGGATTTTTTTTTACTATAAAGATACAATTGTCACTAGAAAGTGACACGACTGGCAGGGAGCCAACGGTTGGACGAGACGAAAACGACACGGAACGGAACCGACAGGTGCACGACGGGCCGACACGCGCTGGACGCCCAGGACCGTGCCCAGGCAGACCGAGCTAAGCACGGGCGCGCACGCGATAGCACGAAACCAACGAGGGACCGAAACGGGCCGACGAGTCGTTCTGGACTGTTGGGCTACTTTGACCGGTCAACTTTGAGGAGGTTTGTATATACTTCTAGAATATTTTAGGATACTCTAGAGAACTCTTGTATAGTATAGAAAAACCCGAAAAACTATAGAATTCTCTAGAACATTGTAGTATTTATGCAAGTTGTGAGAAGATTCTAGACACTAAGGCTTGCCCATAAATAAGGCCAAACCCTCCCATTTGTAAACATCCAAGTTTGGAGAATACAAGCAAAGTTCCTTCAAGTGCTCTCTTGCTATCTCTTAGCTATCTCACCGTTTTCTCACTTAGCTTTCGTTTAATCATTTAACCACCTTATTTCCAACTCTTTTCCTATCTTTTGTTCCCTTTAGGCTTATCCAACTAACCTTTCCTAAATTAGTTTTAAGAAATAGCTAGAGCCGCACGGGTTATCTTAGTTAAAATAGTCAACCCGGAACTTGCTTTGGCAGGAGGATAACTACTCTAGCAATATCGCCTGTCCAAAACAAAAGTTACCCAACATTTTTTTTTTTTTCTCTTTTTTGCTGGATAAAAAGTTACCTAACCTTTAATCACATCACATGCCAACACTACAACGCATAATCTCTAATAGATATATTAGTTATCTCTAATAGATATATTAGTTGTAAAGTAAAAAAAAAAAAAAAAAGGAAAATCTACCCTAATCCTCTCAACTGAAAATTTTTTACAATTACTTTTATCTTTTCTTAGACATAATGATATTTTTTTATTACATGCAAAATTTTCATAAACCATTCACCTTCTGTAAATGGTAAATATACAAACATATGTTCAGTATTTATAAGTTACATACAATAAAAACTTGTACATAAATTAATATATATATTACAAGTTTTTTAAAAAATTATTTAAAATGATCAGAATTTATACAATATTCTCCTCAACAAATTTGTACTTGTCAATTTTCGTACATCACGTACGTCAAACAATTATATATATATAAAACAATTCTTATATAAATCTAACTTTTATAGGACATGTGCTTTAATAATTTATATATTTTAAAAAATATAACATGTAATATATGTAATATAAAAAATCTATAAAAATTAAATTTATGTAAATATTTTTCAAATATTTCAAAAATATCTAAGTTGATTTTTATATTTTATATAATTTAAATATTTATATTTTTTATAAAAAATAATATACAAAGCATATAATAAAAGTCTTTGATGTGACCATGACCGGAATATAATATGAAAAATAGGGGAAAATAATCGGATGCCCTATTCGCACAAGAAAAGTCAAGTGGTAGCCAGCAACAAGCTTGCTTTTCAATTTGGGGAGAGAGACCAAAGAAAAAAAAAGAAAAACGAAAAGAAGGTAGGAAGGCAACTAACCGGAAACAAACGCGGTTTAAATTTAATACCGCCACGAGTCGGCCGATGCAAATTGACGGCAAAGCTAAATTTTGTTCCCATCATCATATGGATCTTTGCCTCTAGTCAACCTATCTGTTCTAGCCAGCCTTATCATATATCTGTATCTGTATTGTATGTAAGGGCATTCCATTTTGAGAGTTTTGTGAAGATTTCGTGGCTAAAATTCTGGGGTCGTTTCGTTCTGAGTTTCTTGTGAAGATTTGCTGGGAACAGACATGAGTGGAAAAGAAATTCTTCATAAGATAAGGGTTGTTTCTTCTGGTTCTTGAACTTTAATTGAAGATATTGCTTTTGGATGTGTATTTCTGCGAAAGGGGTTCTTTTTTCTGTTCATTTCATTTGCTTCTGATAATTGAATCTGTAACAGATGGACCCAAGTGTTTATTTTGTTAACTGCCTTTTCTTTTGTAAATTATTGAATGTCAAGTTGTCTTTGAATGTCATGTATTGGGGATGTTTTCAAGGATGCAAATGTGAGGGATTGGGAATTTAGGAAGTATTTCCTTACTTGAAGGATGGATGTGATGAGCTTTTTGAATCATTATCTTTACTCGGGATTGAGGAACAGTGGGTGAATATTGAAATTTCTTTCACAATCATCCTAAACTGGAGGACTCAACTTTGCTGATTCCCATTGCAACCATATGGATATTGGGCACTTGATGTTGAGTGACCCAAGGATAGCTTGGCATGTCTCATTTTCTTGCTTTTTGCACACCCTTTCGGTAATGGACTATGATCTGAAATTAGGTTACAATAATCTGAAGAATTATACTTGATTTTGCTTTGGCCCTGGAGTAATCCACGATTGAATCTTGTCTTGTAACTTCAATTCATTCAGTTTCTGAGTCTCTGACAGTGGGCTTGTAACAGGAGCTTATGTTTTTATTCATGATTCGCTCATGGTAGTAATTGCAAATATCAACTTATCTTTAGTTCTCCTTTCTGTAATTTACTTAACTTTCACCAACAACTAATCAATTCCTTTTCTTGTTCTGTCATTTTGCAATACAAATACCTTCTATTACTTAGTAAACTGACATAAGGTCAAGTAAAAGTAGCTTAATCTTCTGTCATGGCTTGGCAATCTGGGAGTTTTTTATGCTCAAAAGTCTTGCAACTAGAGTGGTTATCTTGGCTTACATTGCCATTCTGTTTTTCACCTTCACAAGTCTCATGCTCAACTTGCCCAAAAGAATGTTGTTGATATTTTAATAGTGTGTAACCATTTCCGGTATGAAGTATTGCTGATAATGCAGAAGTGGTTCAAGTTATATCTGTAACTTTCTTATGCATATTGACATAATTGTTATGTGTCTGCCGTAAAAACTTGTCCAAGCTCGGAAACTGACTGTTTCCCTATCCCATTTAGTTCTTCCTTCATGTTTTGGCAGGTACTGAAACAATTTTTTATATTTGAAAATTGAGAAAAAGGTGACAGAAAGCATTCTTGAATTGATATTTAGAAGATACCCTATTTTTCTCCCATGTGAATATACTTATAGGTGGATTATGGACGTGGTTATCCTTAGAATGTTGAATTTCTTTGAGAGAAATGCATTGATAGTAAAATTCGCATCTACTATACATCATTATCACCATTCTTTTCCTCATTTCCTTTCCCATTATGCTTGTGTATTTCTGTTATTTGTTAGAAAAGAGGAGATTTGACAATGATGTACCCATAATTCTCATTGCTACTATAATTTAACACTTGTCATTTATGAATTTATTGGTTGACTACATTGCTATTTGTTCATTTGTTACTACTCTGAAAACCATCGTCTAACTCGAGAACATGTGCATGTCCAGGAAAAAGCATGTTTTTCTGCTCCAGTATCACCCCATAATGATAAAGGAAAGAACAAGGCAACAAAGCGCATAACTCATGGCTTTCATCTCGTAAAAGGAAAGTCAAATCATGCCATGGAAGATTATTTGGTTTCTGAATTCAAGAAATTAGGTGATAATGAATTGGGTTTATTTGCAATATTTGACGGGCATATGGGTCATGATGTTGCAAGTTACCTGCAATCACATTTGTTTAATAATATTTTGAAAGAGGTATGTCGTATCATCTCTAATGAGAAACTTTATAATATTTCAGTGTGGACTTAAATGGAATAATCTTTACCTGCAATCCTTCTTTTTCTTATTCAGATAATTTTTTGATTTTCTAATTCAGTATCACTTGAATTATTTTCTGTAAATAGCCCGAATTTTGGACTGATACAGAGAAAGCAATACAAAAAGCTTATCATACAACTGACAGCGATATATTGGAGCAATCAATTAAGTTGGGGAAAGGGGGTTCAACTGCGGTCACTGCCATTTTGATAAATGGTGAAAAACTAGTGGTAGCGAATGTTGGAGATTCTCGTGCTGTGATATGCAGGAAAGGTGTTGCCAAGCAGTTATCAATTGATCATGAACCAAGTAGAGAGAAAAAGATGATTGAGAGCAAGGGTGGCTTTGTATCAAACCTTCCTGGTAATCGCTATTTGATGTGATTTACCTTCTTATTATATGTATTAATAATCTAAAAATTAAAATTTATCAAGAGAAATTTTAATGAAGAAAAGGATGTCTGCAATTTTTTTAATGTTTTTGTTAGTCTTCAATATCAAAGCTAATTTCTACGCATAAGAAAGCTAAAAGTAGCCTATGCAAATAGCTGATTTATAGTGCATAACAAAACATTTCTGGCAATGTAATAGTTTCCTAAATTTCCAGTCGATAGCAGTAAACAATCTGCTGCTGAGATGGTCCTTGCTACTAAAAAAATTGTGACCTTTCATTTTGTTGTTCTCTTGCTCTCTTCTGCCTTTCCTCAACCCTTGCGTGTCTCATTTTTTGCTGGAAAAGGAAAAAAAAAGAAGAGAACAAAATGATCCCTCCGCTCTGATTTATTATTATTTTTTCTTCTTCTTTTTCTTTCCTCTCTTAGATGTACAAATTAATTATAGTGTGAATATGTGTCTCCTTACCGTAGTTGCAAAAAGAAACTAATAGATTGAATATGCAACTATCTTTGCAGCTAAGCAGTTGTTGTACTCGAGCTAATTACTCATAATTATCACAGGGGATGTTCCGCGAGTTGATGGGCAGCTTGCAGTTGCTCGAGCTTTTGGTGACAAAAGTTTGAAAAGACACCTTAGTTCAGAACCAGATATTGCCGTGGAGATCATCGATGACGATGTTGTATGTGTTATTTTAGCCAGCGATGGCTTATGGAAGGTGATTTTTTCTCCAAAACTAAGTAGAAGAAATCATGTTCTAACATGATGTTTGATTACATTGTGAAGATGATTATAGCAATATTCTAACACTTGCTTGGATTTTCTTAGGTAATATCAAACCAAGAAGCAGTTGACTTGATTGCGAATATAAAAGATGCCAAGTTAGCAGCAGAACAACTAACTCTTGAGGCTCTATCGAGGAAGAGTAGAGATGATATTTCTTGCATAGTCGTAATGTTTCAATAGCTTCTAGTTCTGGAATCCAAAATACAGTAGTATTCGGAAAACTTCAAGCATCTGAAACTTAAATTTGTTTCCTTTATATAATGCACAACTTGAATAAACTGTTATTTTCTATACTCTCTTCTGTTTCATTTGCATTCCTTTTTCCACGTATTGGATTCAAAATACCTTTTGCATTGCTTTCACTAAGGTTTTCTAAAAAAAGACATTTCATCAATACGCACATAAAATATTCAATATAGTATCAAAGACTCTATTTTGTTTAATATAAAAAATATGAATTAAATTCAAAATTTATTGCTTAATAAATAGTTTTTTAACCAATTGAACTATCACCTCAATTGCATAACATAGAGTTTCTTTTTTTTTTTTTTCCTTTTACTAAAAGTCCTTTTTCTTTCCAAAAGATTCTGAATGCTCTTAATTTTTTTTAAAAAAATTATTTTTATTCTCTAATCATAAATAATGTAATGTTTTCTCTAGAATTATCAAAAGGTGTCAAATATTATTCTTCTATCTATTTTTATCATTAAAAACTAGCAAAACGAGAATATTTTCTTCAATTTCAACCATTTTTTTCCTTTAGCTCATTTTTAAACCCATTTAGCTTGAGCCATTTTTAGATGGGTATCAATAAATTTTTTCCCCTGCTCTTTCCTTTTCTTCCTTTCAAATAGTTTTGAGAACGAAAATTTTAAAAATAGAAAAGGAAAAAAAAAACACACTAACAAAAATATCATGTTTTCTTTAATTTTTAATGTCAAAAATTAAGAAAATGACAACATTTAATACATTTGGATAATTCAAGTATAAAATTATATATTTTATAATTAAAAGGTAAAAATCAAAATTTTAAAAGTTAAGAAAGACCTTGAACCTTTTGCATTTTCTTTCAATACTAAACGCTTCTAAAAGGGATCATTTTAGTGTCCGTCAGGGTTTATTATAATTTATTCCCATTAAGTTAGAGAGTAATAGTATTTTAATATCACAAGGTGTAAAAAATGTACTAAATGTCTATTGACCGTTAGTTAATGATAGTATTCATTAACGCAATTTATTTTTTCAATAAAATGTTTACTTAATTATAAGATGTCTAAAATAACCTTTTAGTAGAGAAAATTTGACATATGAAGTATTTATGAACCTATAATATTTTTTTTATAACTTTTGGTATTAAAATGTCTATTATCCTAATTTAATATGATAAAATACAACGAACACATAAAGTAAAGTTACAATCAATTTTTTGAAATTAAATATATCATATACAACTATGCTAAAACTCTAAATATGATGCAAATTCAAGTATAACAGGCTCAAAATAAAATTTATCCAATTATACCAGCATTTTCCTCACAAAAAATAAATAAATAAAGTCACAAAAAAATTTATCATCTTTCCCTAAAATAACAGATTGGTTTGCTATTGAATATATTAGGGAAAGATGATAATTTTTTTTGGTGATTTTATTTTTTTGGAGAAAAATATTAGTACAATTTTATATTTTATTTTGGGATGATTATGTTTGAATTTATATTTAGGTTTTGTCCATATGCCAAGTTCATTCCAATAAAAAGTTATTTTAGATATCTTATAATTAATATGGGTAAAATAGTCATTTTATTATAAAAAATAACTTCTGTTAGTTAATATTATCATTGATTAATGGTTAATAGACCTCTAGTACCTTTTTACTACTTGTAATATTACTTCCATTTCAAAATATAAGTGGTTTTAGATTTGAAAAGTTTTTTCACAATATAAGTCGTTTTATAAAATTTTATAAAAATTTATTACTTTTTTCTATCTCTATCCCTCTCTACAATATCTTTTTTTCCACTAATTATAACTCAACTCTCTCTAATTACCAAAGTAATCAAAGACTTAATTAAAGACATTTTTAAAATTTTAATTTTAAAATTATATAGAATTTATAAACTCTTAACAACTTATATTATAAAATGAAAATAATATTAAAATATAATTATTTTTTAATTTAATAGGATAAATTACAATAAATCATCTCCGCAATCCAAAAACATGTCTGAGTTGTCGATAGAAAAGAAAGGGGGTGGGGAACTGTATTCTTGAGTATGTCACTCCGCACATGGCCCATGGGATAATTGGGTTACTTAATTGGGCCATCAATAATTACGAGACCTCATATTGGATCTAACCAAATAAAACAAAAAAGAAAATTGTAAATTGACAATTCTAGACATGCCACGCATGAATTCCAGTTGTCAAAAATGAAACGTGGCATTTCACTCAGCCTCCAAGCCACTGCCATGTGAGGCTAACACAGGCAGCTCCTCCCGTTACACGCGCCACCATATTATGGGCAGTCCCCTAAATCAATTCACGGCGGCCGAATTGCAACCAACTCCGCTGAGTGGGCTTTGTCCGAGCCCAATTGCTGATTTCATCACCCAAGGATGGAATAGACAAAAGAAGGCCAACTTCCTAAGCAGGAAAGTACAATACACATAAGAGCCAATCTCATCCTATCTCCAACACACCTTATTCATCTTTTGACACGTGTAACTTCTAGAAAATTAAAATGCATTTAATGACAATATTTAGGTCAAATTTTGCTTTAGGGTTTGCAGTCATCACATATGTACTCTCAAATTTCTTTTTTCTCTAATAAATAATTCTTATATAAAGTATAGAACGATAGATTAAGTGTATTAATAAATTATACTATATAATTTATATAACACACAATATAAGTTACTAATACACTTAATTTATGAATCAGTAGTTCATGTTAGAATTTTTCTTCTTCAATTGATTTCTTGTGCCAGGATCGAAGAAATTTGAAAGCATTTTGCGAATATTAACACAAATACAATTAGCTATATACAATTATCAGTCTCGCTATAATACTATATAATTATTCTTTTTTTTTTCCTCTTTTGATATAAAAAATACTTAATACAAGGTTGGACACTAATCTCTTACCCATTAGCAAGATGGAATGTTAGATTATTAAAAAAATTAAATCACTTAAATAAATATTTGTTTATTTATTTCTAGTGATTAAATAATTATTATTTTTTTATAAAAAAAATACGTGTTGTGGGTGAAAACATCATCATTTTGAGATACTTGGGAAAAGTACAAAAGAGAGACGAGACTTTTTCCCTTGTAGGACAACAAGGGCTTCTTGCATGCAGAGGGTGTAATGTCGAGCTGCCACATATATCACTTTGCATGCCAATCCCTAATACTATGAAGCCACGCATCCCTTAGCCCATCCCTCACACCATCCTTGTCATTCTTCTTTCTCTCTCATACTTCTTCTCTCTCTGAATCCATTTCTCATTATATAACTCTTCCTCATATCTTTACCTCTCCTCACTACTCGCCACTTTTGCTTCCTTCTCTTTCAACACTTCTCTCATGTCCCCCACCCTCTGAAAATCTGCCCTCCCCCATACCCTCCTAACCCATTAATGTCATTGTCATTATCATCCGATATGGGCAGTGTATGTGCTGAGCAGCAACACAAGTTCCATCCCTCCCACCAACTCTATTTCAACAAGAAAACTCTCCGGGAGATTGACATCCCACCAAGAAAGCTCCTCAGCCGCCGTGCCGCCCCGGTGCATCTGGATACTGATATGTTCATGGATTCTCCCAAGGTGGAAGAAGCCCTCCTTCAGAAATTCTTGCCTTATAACAGCATTGATGATGAGGATGCTAATCCTTACTCGTCTGACCATTTTAGGATGTATGAGTTCAAGGTTCGTAAGTGCACTCGCAGCCGTAGCCATGATTGGACTGACTGCCCTTTTGCTCATCCTGGTGAAAAGGCCCGCCGGAGAGACCCGAGAAGGTATCATTATTCTGGAACTGTTTGTGCTGAATTTCGCAGAGGCAATTGTAGCCGTGGAGATAACTGTGAGTTTGCTCACGGTGTATTTGAGTGTTGGCTGCATCCTTCTCGATATCGGACCGAGGCATGCAAAGATGGTAAGAATTGTAAGCGAAAGGTCTGTTTTTTCGCTCATACACCTCGTCAGCTTCGTGTTCTGCCGGCTAATTGCCACGAAAATGCTTCCTCTCCGGTGAATTCTCCGGTTCCTCTTGAAAAGAAGCACCAAAATGTACATTGCTGTATCTATTGTCATTCTGTTGCAGCTTCTCCAACCTCAACCTTAATGGGCATGTCCCATGTGTCCCCTCCTCTGTCACCATCGCTATCACCACCACTTTCACCGGTGAAAGCCGCCAGATTTTCACCAGTTTCGAGGTATAAAGATCATTTTGGAAGCATAGAGCCCTGTGGATTTCCTCAATTAATCAATTCCAGCGGCCTCGGTTACAGAGATGCATTGACCGAATTGATGAGCTCCCTAGAGGCTATGCATGTGAATGAATCTTCTTCACATGCAGCCATTAACAATAGCCATTTACAGTGGCTTGATGTGAATTTTAACGGCGACGATCAGCAGCAGTTCATTCTGTCTCCTTCAACCCCAAGTCCAGGTTCCAGCAAGTTCCTCCGGGGAAATTTTTCAGCCAAGAACTTCATGGAAGAAAACAAGTACAACGACAATGGGTTGGCTGGACCTGATCTGGGGTGGGTCAATGATCTATTGACATAAAATTGTTCTGCAAAAATTAGGACCACCATAGAAGTCATTAAGACCAAGAAGAAGATGATGATGATGATGAAATATTTGGAGGAGGAGAAGATGAAAAAGAGTTTTCTGTATATAGAGAGTCCTTCACCAGCAATCCACACAGACCAACCCAAGAAACTGCTTTGTGTGAGATCGGAAGCTCTTTGTGATTATTTTGCTATAGTCAAGAAGTTTGGATTTTTTTTTTTCTTTCAAATTTTAAGCTTTTTTCTGGGTCTTCAATTGCTAATTTGAAATTTCCGTGTCTATGTTAAATATTTTGAATTCAAGATAATGTATTTGTATGACAAATTTGAGTTTGAAGAAAGCATGTACTGAACCAACGGAAATATAATGAGAGGATAATGGGGCTCTTATTTACCTTTGAATTATTGCAATTGTAGTATTAATTGTTCTTATATAATTCTTTGTTTTCCTCCACAACTTTCCATTTTTGGGAGATAGGAATTTGTTTGATTAGGGCTACTAACTTGAGACGTACGTAGGAGTTGGGTCACTCTAACTCATCTCACTATGGCGCAGTATCATTTATTCACAACTCAATTCATTATCTATTTTGGAATTCATTGGTAATAATAGGCTACTATACTCAAAAATTAGGATCAAAGTTTAGAAGTACTACTAATTAAAGAAAACAACAGGAAGGAGGGGGGGGTTTGGAAAAGAGCAATTTGGCTTGTCTTTTTGGTTTTTCGGAAGGAATTTTTCCTTGCCATCGGTGACAAAAGACTTAACTAAGAAATTATATATATATATTGTTCTGAGATGAGACGTAGTAAGGAATGATGGCGTGGCATGGGATATATATCTTTTAGGGGAGAAATGTAAGACATGATATTCGGGAAAAATCCCAAGAATAGATGTGAGAACAAAAACTGATTTGTTTGGTCAAAATTATGTTGAGATCTAATTTCCGCCAAATTCTTGATGTTGATTACGTTAGTTTAGATTTTTAGATATATATATATATATTGGGATGACTTTGATGTGGTAATATTTTGTTGATATATTTAATGGACGAGAATATAAATCAAATTTTAATGATTATTTTTTGGGTAAAATGTTATTTTTAACCAATTAATCAGATTAAAGTTATCACATTAACAATACATATACAGGGGTGTGTTCAACCAATTCACTCTTTTCCTCCCAACACCTCTAATTTGGGAAAATGAATGCTAATGTTAGGGAGGAGAAGCGAGAAGTAATGATATCCCTCTTAGTTTACTTTTTTTTATGTTTTTTTTGTATTCGATTTATATTCTTTTTAATTTGAATATATTGAAGTAAAATATAATTGAATCAAAATGAGTCGCTCTATATTTCCAGAAAGGACCTTGGAAGTAATGTATGTATGGAACCCAAAGATTTGAGAGCGAAAAAGTAAAAATAAATTAATTCACTTTCAAATAATCACTATTTTGAGTATTTATTTACAATTCTCAACCAAAGTGTTAATGGATTATGTTTCAGATATTATAAAAAAAAAAAAAAAAGAGGAAAAATCACTCTCAATCCTTGAGTCTCTACCCATACTAAAAAGGAGAAAGAGCATCTTTATGATTCCAACAGCTACCTGGTACCTTCTAGATTTCTCAACAATCCTTTGAAAGAATATGAAGAAAACCACCATTCCTTCCCCTTCAATTTCACGTCCACTTCTCTTTATTCCAATGGCAGAGAGTCCTAGAACTACCAAATATACTTAAAGCTAGTTGAAAATGCCTAGGCAACCCGAACAATTTGTTCCTTTTCAAGATTATTGAGGCATTTTGTTTTAGTATTTTTTTTTTAAGAATTGTGGTACTTCTAGAATCTCTATCTTCCTTTTCTTTTTTTCTTTTTCTTTAAGAGGGGGTTTTCTAGAATGTCTATCTAAGAGTTGCATTATGTGCTACAAAACAAATATTATGACTTTTTGAAGAAGTTCATGTGATAGGATGTTCTATGCCTTGGCAATTCACTAAATTTTCTTTTTTTTTTCACTAATTTTGTTTCCACAACCCTGACTATCGCGATTACATTTTATATATATATGAGATTTTCTAAAATTTTATTTAACATACTATAATTAAATATTATTGAATACGTACAACGAGATGTTATACAATATAACAATAAATTGAGATAACGCGTTGATTAAAATATAAAATATAATATCAAAAACTTTATTTTAGAAGTTCACATGACAAATAATGGCAGATATCATGAATGAATATGCCCTTGGACAATGGAGTTTTTGAGGTAGATTCATGTACATTATATGGCATCAATATAGCAATTCCATGATTGAGTACTGTGTATTAGTCTTGTGTTTCCTCGGAAGGATACTTATCTGTTGGACAGCGAGGATGGTAGGGTACATTAGGGTTCTTTGATAGAGAGTGGTAGGGCAAAGTCTCTTCAAGATCGTCCCTTGCCCTATCCCCATTCTTCTTTTCTTGTAGGACTATTTGCCTATGCTAGGTTAGGTGGGAAGTTGTCAGACATTCACAAGGAATGGTGTGTGAAGTGGGGAATAACAGCCCATCCTCTAATGTGACCTTACCTTTGCAATAAGGTCCCCCACATGCCCTTTGCTATGACTAACTGACCCACCAAAGAAAATATCATTGCCCTTATTTAAACACAAAATCATTGTAAAAAAAACCTTTCAATCTTATTAATTTTAACGGTTAAATAACAAGTTCTTGTAGCATTGACGAGGCAACTTGAGAGGGAAACAATTGGCCCATACTTTGTAACGTCTGCAAAGTCACCTTACCAAAGAGCATGGCTGATTCCTGCTATGGCATGACTTTTCTTGCTTTGCATTATAGCAGAGACGGATCCAGGGGCGGCCGGTGGTTTCTTGCTTGGCATTATAGGATAGACGGACCTAAGGAGGCAGGTGCCATCCCGCGTCCCAAAATTTTTAAAACTCTATAATTTATCTTAAAAATTTTTAAAATTATAGAAAATTTTAAAATTTTATATTTCGTCTTTTAAATTTTTTAAAAATTATAATATTATTTTGATTCCTTTCTTGCATTATAAGATTGCAATTCCTTTCCATTTTTGGATCCCACATCAAAATTCATCCTCTATTTTTTTTAAATAAACATAATTACTTAGTTGTTTCTATTGTTACAATCCAAATCAATACAACTACTAAAATCAATATCTTCTCTATTATAAAATACCATAAAGGAAACTAACTATGATGATAAATAATCAGTAAAATTATAGGACGCAACTCATCTGAAAAACACAATTCGCATGACATCTCAATTATAAAATTTAAATTATGAACATCTACTGTTATCATTGAAATTCTTTCACTATATTGAAGCTGTGGTAGCTAAGAGGTCACAATTGACACAATTGGAATGGGACTATCATGAAGCACCAGCAGACAGCAGTGGCATATTGTGGTATTGTTGATGTTTATGTGGCTCCTAATCTAATGGAACAAAATCAAATTTGAGTCGTTTTGTTTTCATATACTAGCAGAATGCAGTCAAAATAGAACATTTGTTACCTCACAAAGTTTTAATTCAAACTTCATATTGGTTTTTTGCCCCATTGTCTACTATAACTGCATATATCACACTTTTTTATATATTTTTTAATAAACGTAACTTATTCACTGGTTATCTTTTTCTTCATTTTTTCTCGCCTTTTTAATTTTGTTAAAATTTAAATATTGTAACAATAAATAAATTATTGTTAGTAAATGATAAAGTTTTATTTTTAAAGACATTATTATTATTGACCCAATACCTCAGTATATTCATCACCTCCACAAGTGGGTCAATTCAAAACTTTATGATAAACTTTTGATAAAGTTTTGCATTTTTATTTTTTTAAGTTCTAGTAGAAAATGGGGTCAAATAGGTAGAAGCAAAAGTCCCACTTCACATGGTAATTTGAGATAAAGAAGCGTTTGGATAACACAAGTCAAAAATTGCACAATGTTTAGATTATGTGTCATTTTCACTTTCTATTTTTTGTTTCCTATCTTTTTTGACTTTGTACCCTTACCTTTTTTTTTTTTTGGGGGGGGTGGCTGGGGGTTACATTACTGAAAGAATATGTATATTAAACTCAAAAAATTTTATCTATTAAAAATACTTTTATTAATTATTATCTTAAAGCTTACACCAATGATAGAATCAAAAAGGGCAGTAGTGGGTTTGCCATTTTTTATCTTTTTTAGAAAAAATTAAATATAAAAGTCTTTTTAAATTTTACCTTTTGCCCTTTCTCTAAAAATTTTTCTAAAATTATAATATTATCTTCTAACACATTTATTTTTATGGCTTATTGCCACAATTCTAAATTGTTGGTTCCCTCCCTACTTACACCATTACATTTATCTACTCACTACAAGAATATTCTAAATTGCTGTTGATTCCCCCCCCCCTGCCAGTGCTATGTGTTGTTGATTTTGTTTCTTCTTTGCATTCATGTAAGACTTCAGTTTGCTATGGGTTGTTGATTATTCTCTTGATTTCTCAATTCAGGCGTTCATCATTTATATGTTTTCCAATTCATATGTAGTTTCTTTTCTTTGTATTTTGCAAACAAATTTAAAAAAAAAACGTGAAATTTTGTCCTTTACTCTGGTGCTGGGATGTGGAAAATTTGTATGAAATGGAAAAGATTCTTTTCATAGTAATGCATGCTTTAATTGTCGATGAAAAAAGGGGCAAATGGCGATCCCTTAAGTTAGTTTGATGCTGTATGTCATTGTTTGCTCGTGGGTAATGTTTATATTGAATGATTGTTAAATTTTGACGTGGCCTAAAGCCTACGAAATAGTCAATTTATAGGAGAGATTCTGTTATTTTTTTTTAGATAATGAAACTTTTAATATTACATTTTATTTTGTTAGATAGTGGTTTTGAGGGTATGGGAGGAGCATTCCATTCTATTTAAGGTTATATATATAATTGTTATAATAATTTATTATAAACAGTCTTATTATCTATTATCTATTTGCAATTAATTCTACTAAAGTTGAATATATAATAGTTTAATTAGTATTCCATCTAAAAATCATTAATTTTTAGTGATGAAAACAGTAAAATACGGTCTATATTTTAATATTTATTATTTTTAAAAACTTTTCTATAATTATTTGTCATTTTGTAAAATAAAAATATATTTATTATTTTTCCTATTCTGTCTTTAAATTTTGTTTTTCCATTAAACTTAATATTAGTTAATTTTTAATTTTTAATCTAACTTTATAATTTCTAATAAACATAATTTAATTTTTTTAGAATTCAATAAGCATTAGAACCTCCTTGACTTATATAAATTCTTCAATAATGACAAAATGCTATACTAATTTGTGAAATTTTGGAATATGAATCATATATGTAAAAATTTTGAAATACATAAATATTTATATAATCATTACTTTAAAATATTATACTTCTAACTTTTACACAAAATACTTGTTTTATTACGGATGGTATTTGTTCTTTAGCATTATTTTTATGATATTTCAGCAATTCACATTAATTAAAATTAGATGGAAGATCGTACTTGAATGTGTAGAATGTATGTTTCGAGGATAAAGGGACTTTTTGAAGAATTCATTAAATGTATTGAACATTTTGTTACATAAGCGCTTGCACATTTAGAATGATTGGGTATTGATCAAATTAGATGTCATTATTCTAAGTGTAAGAACAAGAAGTTTTAAATTATGGTGAGGATTCATTTATATAGTAAAGGGTTTGTGAAAGATTATCATAATTGGACTTGTCATGGGGAACCATTCATTCCAACTGCACAAATGATACCAGTATTTAGTGTTGGAATGTATGTCCTCTTAGATTAGGTTTCTGATATAAATATCAAATATTTTAATAAAAGAATTTATTTTCAGAAATCGTTTGTGAATTTATTTGCTTTATTTGTGCACAATTTCGTTTGGAATAGACCCATTATGTTTAAATAAGTGATCCATGTGAATGGAGGTCTTTCACAGTAAGATATGGATTAGGGCTGTTCAGGGAAATTAAAACCCGAACCAACCCGATCGACCCAACCCAAATTTTGATTTTTTGGGTTGGTTTGGGTTGGGTTGGGTTAAAAAAATTAGGAACCGATAATTTGGTTCGGGTTTTTTAAATTATATAACCCAACCCAACCCGAACTAATATAATTAATTAAATTTATTTAATTTTAAAAAATATATTAAAACATTAAAAAATAAAATTAGACAAACACTAAAATCTAAATATCTTTTTAGACAAAATCACTTCAAGGTTACAGGCCTCTCTCTCGTTCGGTCGTTTCTGTTGTTCTGCTACTGCGTCGCTAATATGAGATCTCCAAGTCCATCCTCTTCTTACTCTACTACGATGTTGTCTATGCAAAGAAAGTCTCCTTCAAAACTAATTCAAGTCCATCTCCAAAACTCATCAGTCCTTACTTCCTATTCCTGTTATATAGAATAAATGTGTAATTGTATGAGTCATCATTTTTGTTCAAGAAATGTGTTTGACTTGTATTTTTTGTACTTGTCATACAAAAAGTGAGTTTTTAAGGGTTATCAATTCAAGATGCCTAAAGGGGCACTCAAAATTTTTCTTGACGGAGAGTATCAAAGTAAGAAGAGGCCTTGAGATCACAACAAGAACAACTACTTCAAAGAACATTGAAGTTGAAGTTGACAAGCCACTAGGTTTGACTTTGGGCCTAAAAGCACGATGTGGTATGGTCATCACGGTGAGTTTCTTAATACCTATCTTGATAATTTGATCGAGCATTGCATTTATGATTTTGGTGGTAATTATTTGGGAAATTGCTAATCGCTAATCAAATTACTTTTGTAATGCTTTGTAGTATTGTTAAGTTTGGAATTTTTACAACTGAAAATGAATTAGTATCAGATGGATGATGATATTCTTATTGGTATTGTTTAATGTTGTTGTTGTTTTTTTTTTTTTTTTGTCAGTTTATGAAATAAAGTATTGAGATTAATTTATATCATTCTTTTTTAATTACGATACTTGACTATATTTATTCATTATAGAATTTTCAAACTCTTCATACACTAAAGTAACTAAGGCATTTGGAGAAACAACTCCAGTTGTTGGTGATTGAAATTTACCTTTCATATCCAGGCTAATCATATCAGCAGTCCAAGCAAATGCCTAGGAGGGATTTTCAGTATTCATCATTTTTTGATACCTTTGTTAATAGACTAATTTGATACTATGTGGTCATGCACTCATATGCTTTATGGTTTTCATATTACCTTTTGTTAGTATGTCTCAAATACATATTTTATTTATAAAATTAGAAGTATGTTCTAAGTGGGAGATTAAGACCTTACTTAGTAAATTATATACAAATCGATCAAATCAAACCAACCCAAACCGAACCAATCCAAACCGAACACAACCCAAACCGACGGTTTGAAATTTTAAATAGTTTGGTTTGGGTTTAAAATTTTGAAACCGAAATATTTGGGTTAGGTTAAAAAATTAAAAAAACCAACCCAACCCAACCCATGAACAGCCCTAGTATGGATCATGGGTTATTTAAATATATAAACTTTTGTTCTTAACCGATTGATGAGAATGGAAATTTCATCATGTTTAGGTTATTATGTTATAAATTTCAAATGGGAAATGGCTTATCTTTAGCCAGTGAGTAGGCCACCCACTTCATGATATAAGCGTATTTTGAATACATATAACTGGACATGTAGTAGTGATTTCTTAAAAGCACTATATGGTAGAAACCTAGACTACTACCGCTACAGTATGGACTAATACTCTATGACTTGAGTATGAGTTGGTGGTCTGGCGAAGCTGGAAGTATATACTTTAATATGCTATAGTTGAGGTTCTATTATATGGCCAATATACATGTATGTTGGGTATGTGTAATTAGTTAGTTAAGACAAACTTGTACAAGATAGTTTCTACACTATATCGCCCCTTGTGGTTGTCTGAATGATCTAAATATCCAGGGCCCTGGGTAACATGACTTGGATGTTTGCTTTAGGGTAGCTCCCTTGGAAAGTGGGAACACTCCAGAAAGTCGTGGATCATTGGATTAAAAGCTTAAGGATAGTAGATGTCATTTAGAAAGGTGTTAGTACACTTCTTCCTCTCTAAATGTACGGCGATGTGTAGAGGGGTATTTTAGTCATTTCACCTATAGGTCGAAAACTTTGCTAATGCAGCATTGTCCTTGGGGTCAATATTTTCTTATGTTGATATTAGGAAATATTTAAAATGCAAAATACATCTATTTATATAGTATAGGTATTTTGGTCATTTTAGTAGCCAAGACAATGTGTCTTTTTGGTCATCGGAATAGCTCGTAAGTCCTAATTAATTTTTGGGTTGAGAAATTGATCTCAATTGAGAGGATTTTATGTTATTCAAGAAGTTTAATTTATTATTAGACTGGAATAAAATAAATTAAGAGAAATTTATTATCTGATTTAATTGGTTAATTAATTATTCAAGACTTAGGTCCAGCTTGAATACTTAGAAAATTAACCAAGACTTGAACTAGAGGAAAAATAATTAATACTTAATTATTTATTAGATTATTTATTTGATCCCAAGAATAATTAAAGTTTAATTATTTTTTGGTTCATTTGGGTTCATTAATTATTTATTGGGTTATTTATTTAATCTCAAGAAAAATAATTAATATTTATTATTTTGAGCTTTTCAGGTCCAAGAAAAATAATAAATATTATTTTAGCCCAATAGCCTGGACCATAGGATTTTTCCGAATACAGTTCAAAATAGTTTATGGTGAAGCCAAAATTTATTTTGTTAATAATATTCGGATATTAAAACCCAGAAATATTATTTTTATCAAAATAATTATTTTGGTTTCATAACTCTTGACTCTCTGTGTGGAAAAATAAAATAAAATAAAATAAAAATAATTTTCTCAGTCTTGTGGCTTTTGGTCTTCTTCACTGGCTTTTGTATTCTGTGAACTGAAGAAGCCAAGGTGTGAAAAACAAAACCAAAAGCTGTGGGAGAAAAACGTGTGATCTTCTCTACCCAAATCTGTGTTCACTAACAATGGATTAGGCTGTAGAATATTCTAAGAATTAAGAAGCTTGGCATTCATTACACCAGAGGTGAAAAAGAAAAGAAAAATAGTGCACTGGAGCTTCATCCACGGTGAAGAAAAAAGCTGTTTCTGTGCTTCAATCAATTCTTCTTCAATCTTCACGTTTTAAAACTCCAAGAGGTATGTGTTTAATCCCACCATGCTGGTGTCATGCTCTGTTTAATGTTTATTTCCTCCATCTTTGTTCTGTTGATGCATGCTATCTGTTTCTGTCATTGCCTTCAAGTGGTATCAGAGCATGAATTTGATTGACTTAGGGAGCATGTTAGTTAATAAAAATAGAGAAGAATATTGTTTGGAGCTTAAACATATGATCCTTCGCTGTTTATGGTATGGGATGTGATTTCTGTAAGCTTCATAGTGGAAGCATGAATTCTCTGTAAATTTTAGCTTTGATGATTTTGATCGTGTAAACCTAATTTAAATGGATATAGGCGGTTGTTGTTTTGGTTTGGATGAGTTTTTGTACTGAAAAATGTCCAAAGAAGCCAAAAGGAATGATCCGCAGAGAAAACGCAAAAGAATTGCAGAAGAAATCACGCGGAGCAGATGAAGTTATTATTCCTAAGTTGACACCGCCGTTTCTGTGTCACGAGCCGCGTCCTTCGTGCGCAACAGCCGAGCCGATTGCGGTAGAAATTGGAGCTGATTTCATTTGCACTTGCAAATTGCAATTGCATTTCACGCGGGTCAACGAGCGGGTTACTGGGTTAGCGCACGGGTTGGCAGTAGAGAGAGGCACGAGCGCGGGTTGAAGCGATGGTGCGGCTGGTGCACCGGGCGCCTAATGGACCGCTGTGCTACTAGGCGCGGATCCGGTGCATCCGGTGCACGTGGACCGCCAGTCAAATTTTTTATTTTTTTTTCTTTTCCATTTTAAGTCTCATACCAGGCGAAGTTAATATTTTTGCAATAGTTTATATTCTTAGAATATATTTGCATGAAAAATATTAGTAAGAGATTTTAGGATTAAACAAGATCATTAATTAACTAATTAATGTATTTAATTCTATTATTTGGGCACTCGGGTTTAAAAAATAGAAAAGTGTAAAAACGTTTACTATTTTCTGGCATGCTATTTTTGTGTACCTATGTGCGCGGTTTCTCAAAGACCAAAGTCTTTAGGAATATTTATACAAGGAAAATATGTTTCTTTACAAATTAAATAGTTTTTTTAATTTGAACAAAAATTAATCCTTTGATATTTTCTCAGATTAAATCTTTGACATAGAAAATATATTGGATTTAGATATTTTTGTAAGTTAAAATAGAAAGCTATTTTATTTTATTTTACACAAGGAAAAATGTTTTGTTAAATAAAATTGAGACCAAAGTCTCTAGAAAGTTTTAAATTGGAAAATTTTTGAAATCATTAAATTTTAACTTAAATAAAATTAGTCCATGGAAAAATCTCTCAAATGATATAATCCTTGACATAGAGATTTTGATGGATTTGGATATTTTATTTTTGAGTTAAGGAAAAATTTAATGGAAATTTCAAAATGATATTTTTCCAGAAAAAATGTTATTTTAAAAGACTAAGTGGGAGAGGGGTTCCAACGGCCCCACGGCTTCCATCACGATCCTCATTAGAGATCGTGGATGCCCTAGCCTCACCCTGGGAGTGAAACCGTATAGGATAGGGATACCACAAGGATCTAGAACTAATGGAAGGATGTAATTAATAACCCGGGACACGTACTATAATCGGCAAGCCCACATTGGAGGTTGTAGTGCTAGGAATGTCCATAGGAAATGAGAGGAAACGGCCATCCCACGATGGAGTTATCCTCTAGATCATTACCTATAAGAGAAATTAATTTGTGGTGGTTAATACACTTAACTTAGGGAACTGTTAATCTTCCAAAGAAGCTATGTCAGTTTTCTTAAGAGTTAAATTAATTTCAATGCACAAATTTATTTTCACAAACTAAATCCTTTTTTTTATTTTTCGATTTTTCAGAAATGATAGGAGGTTCTTTTAGTCCTTTGACCGTTATTCTCCGTGAGAATAAGTTAACGGGACCAAACTATGTAGACTGAAAGAGGAACCTGGACATAATACTCACAGTCGAGGAGTATAAGTATGTCCTTTACGAGACCTGCCCTGTGATCGGGGAAAGTTCCACCAACGAAGAGCGAGAGGCTGAGAAGGCATGGAAGAAGGCTAATGAAATGGCACGTGGCTATATGCTAGCCTCCATGTCTAATGTGCTCCAGTCTAAATACGAGCACACGGTTTCTGCGTATGACATTAGTCATTCATTGGCCACTATGTTCGCGGATAAGAGTCGGCTCGCAAGGCAAGAGGCTCTTCGAACTATAATAAACACTAAGATGGTTGAGGGAGCATCAGTCAGGGAGCATATGCTCAAGATGATTGCTGCTTTCGAGGAGACAGAAATCTTAGGAGCTATCATTGACCCCAAGAGCCAAGTGGACATGGTTCTCGAATCTCTACCGGGTTCCTTTACTCAGTTCAAACTAAATTACAATATGAACAAGTTAAACATAAATTTGACTGAGTTAATGAAGGAACTCCAAATGGCAGAAAAGGTCATGAAGCTACAATAATGGCCATGATTGCTAAGGTTTCTTCCTCAAGAATTGGGTCTAAGCCCAGAAAGTTCAAAAGGAAGAAGGGATAGCCCAGCCCAAAGACAAATCAAAGGGCAAATGTTTCAAATGTGGGAAAAAGGGACACTGGAAAAATGAGTATCCAGATCTTCAAACCAAGAAAAACTCCACATGTAATGTTCTCTATCTAGAGTCTATATCAATGGTTGGATCAACTTCCACTTGGATTGTTGATTCAAGAGCCACTGATCATATATGTAACTCCTTGTAGGGGTTTAGAAAAATAAGAAGACTCAAGAAGGGCGAACATGGATTACGCGTGGGAAATGGAGCACAAGTTTGGGCCCTTGCAGTGGGAGAGCTGGATCTTGTTTTTTATTGTAATAAAAAAAAATAGTTTTAATAGATATTTTATATATACTTGGTTTTCGTCAAAATTTGATTTCAGTTACAAAAATAATAAATCAATGATATTCTATATCTTTCCATTCTGGTATTTCTATTAGTAGAGATGGAGAAATTTTATGTACTGGGACATGTATGGAAATCTATTCTATTTAAACCCTATTAACAATCAATCAAATAACGCTCAATCTGAACCTTTAACTAAGAAGAGAAAGACCAATGTCAATGACTCATATCTTTGGCATCTAAGGTTGGGTCACATCAACGGATTCAAAGGCTAATCCATGATGAGCCTTTGGGCTCATTGAGATTAGAAAATTGGCCTTAATGTGAATTCTACCTGATGGGAAAGATGACCAAAAGGTTTTTTGTCCCAAAGGCGGATAGGGCTAAGGAAGTATTAAGTCTTGTTTACACTGATGTGTGTGATCCCTTATCTACGCCAGCTAGAGGAGCTTATGAGTACTTCATCACTTTCACGGATGATTGTATAAGGTTTGGTTATATTTACTTGATGAGGCGCAAATCTGACTCTTTTGATAAATTCAAGGAATTTAAGGCTGAAGTGGAGCGTCAGACAGGTAAATTAATCGAGATCTTACGATCGGATCGTGGTGGAGAGTACCTCCTAGGTGAATTCAAGGACTACATGGTACATCATGGGATAGTATTACAACTCTCTGCGCCGGGGACACCCCAGCAGAATGGAGTAGTTGAGAGAAGGAATAGGACATTGATGAAAATGGTCAGAAGCATGATGTCTCATGCTACTCTTCCAGTATCTTTTTGGGGATATGCCCTGGAAACAGCGGCATATATTCTAAACTTGGTGCATTCCAAGTCAGTACCTAGGACTCCCTATGAGATGTGGATTGGGCGTAAGCCAAGTCTGAATCATTTCAGGATATGGGGTTGTCCAGCTTATGTACTGATCAAGGGAGACAAGTTGGAACCAGAGTCAGAATTATGCAATTTTGTTGGATATGCAAAAGGAACAAAGTGTGGTTACTTTTATCATCTTAAGGAATAGAAAGTACTGGTTAGTACCAATGCTAGATACTTAGAGGATGATCAAAGTACTTCTACGAAAGGTTCAACTGGGTTGGAACTCAAGAAGAAGTTATCTTTGGAAGCAACTTCTTCTGACCCGATTATAGAATAAGAAAAGGCACAGCCTCAAGAGCCTGTACAGATAGTGCCTCGTCGTAGTGGGAGAGTGTCTAGGGTTCCAAATAGATGGTATGGAGAAGCTTTTGAGCTGGTCTTTGATCATCAGGAACAAGACCCCACTAGATACGATGAGGCAATTACTGATACCAATGCAAATCTATGGCATGAAACAATTAAAGTCGAGATTGAGTCTATGTACTTCAATCAGATTTGAGATCTTGTAGCTTCACCTGAAGGGATAAAACACATTTGGTGTAAGTGAGTGTACAAGAGAAAGAGGGGAGCGGATGGGAAGGTGAAAACCTTCGAAGCTAGGCTTGTGGCAAAAGGGTATACTCAGAAAGAATGGATTGATTATGAGGAAACCTTTTCCCCTGTGGCCATGCTTAAATCCATCCGTATTCTCCTTACCATCGCATGTCACTATGACTACGAGATATGGCAAATAAATATTAAGACGGCATTTTTGAATGGCCATCTTAGCGAAGACATCTATATGTCCCAACCGGAAGGTTTTATTGCTGACGACATTCTACTCATTGAAAATGATGTATAGTCATTGTCATCTACAAAGCTTTGGCTATATAGTCAATTCAATATAAAGGACTTGGGAGAAGCCAGCTACATTCTCGGGATTAAACTTCTTAGAAATAGGAAGTAGAAAATATTAAGATTATCCCAAGTCACAGACATTGACATGATGTTGGTCAGGTACAGCATGGACTCATGCAAGGGAACTCTGATCCCTTGCAGACATGGGTTGTCACTTTCTTCAAGTGACTTTCCTAAGTCTCAATGAGTGAAGGACAGGATAAGTAGGATTCCCTACGCTTCGGCTGTGAGAAGTCTCATGTACGCTATGTTGTGTACTGGGCCAGATATCTGTTTTGCCGTAGGCTTAGTTAGCAGATATCAGTCAAACCCTGTGGATGTTCATTGGCAAGTTGTAAAGCATATTCTTAAGTACCTCAAAGAAATTTTGGAACCACAAGGAGGGGAAGCATATGGAGAAGTAGTACCACCTGATTCGGGATTTTATCTAGAAACGAGAAGTCGTGGTGATATAGATTACCTCTAAGAATAATCTAACAGATCCATTCACCAAGCTTTTGGCTGAGAGAGTCTTCAAGAGACATTTAGATGCCATTGGGGTGGGCACCTACGGACTTACCTAATCTTAGAGTGCAAGTGGGAGATTGTTGGAATGTATGCCCTCTTAGATTAAGTTTCTGATATAAATATCGAATATTTTAATAAAAGAATTTATTTTTAGAAATCGTTTGTGAATTTATTTGCTTTATTTGGGCATAATTTCGTTTGGAATATACCCATTATGTTTAAATAAGTGATTCATGTGAATGGAAGTCTTTCACAGTAAGGTATGGATCATGGGTTATTTAAACACATAAACTTTTGTTCTTAATCGATTGATGAGAATGGGAATCTCATCATATTTAGGTTATTATGTTATGAATTCCAAATGGGGAATGGCTTACCTTTAGCCAGTGAGTAGGCCACTCATTTCATGACATAAGCATATTTTGAATACGTAGAATTAGACCTGTAGTAGTGGTTTCTTAAGAGTACTATATGGTAGAAACTTAGAGTACTACCGCTACATCGTGGACTAGTACTCTATGATTTGAGTATGTGTTGGTGGTCTGGTGAAGTTGGAAGCATATATTTTGATATGCTATAGTTGAGTATCGTAGGGCCAATATACTTACATATTGGGTATGTGTAACTAGTTAGTTAAGACAGACTTGTACAAGATAGTTTCTACACTATATCGCCCATTGTGGTTGTCTGAATGATCTAAATATCCAGGGTCTTGGGAAACATGACTTGGATGTTTACTTTAGGGTAGCTCCCTTGGAAAGCGGGAATACTCCAGGAAGTCGTGAATCATTGGACTAGAAGCCTAAGGATGGTAGATGTCATTTAGAGAGGTATTAGTACACTTCTTCCTCTCTAAATATACGGCGATGTGTAGAGAGGTATTTTAGTTATTTCACCTATAGGTCGAAGACTTTGCTAATACAGCATTGTCCTTGGGATCAATGTTTTCTTATGGTAATATTAGAAAATATTTGAAATGTAAAATACATCTATTTATATAGTAGGGATATTTTGGTCATTTTAGTAGCCAATGTGATGTGTCTTTTTGGTCTTCAAAATAACTCGTAAGTCCTAATTAATTTTTGGGTTAAGAAATTGATCTCAGTTAAGAGGGTTTTATATTATTCAAGAAGTCTAATTTATTATTAGACTGAAATAAAATAAATTGATAGAAATTTATTATCTGATTTAATTGGTTAATTAATTATTCAGGGTCTAGGTCCAACTTGAATAATTAGAAAATTAACCGAGACTTGAACTAGAGGAAAAATAATTAATATTTAATTATTTATTGGATTATTTATTTGATCCCAAGAATAATTAAAGTTTAATTATTTTTTGGTTCATTTGGGTTCATTAATTATTTATTGGGTTATTTATTTAATCCTAAGAAAAATAATTAATATTTATTATTTTGAGCTTTTCAGGTCCAAGAAAAATAATAAATATTATTTTAGCCCAATAGTCTGGACCATAGGATTTTTCCGAATACAGTTCAAAAGAGTTTAGGGTGAAGCCAAAATTTATTTTGTTAATAATATTCGGATATTAAAACCCGTGAATATTATTTTTATCAAAATAATTATTTTGGTTTCATGACTCTTGACTTTCTGTGTGGAAAAATAAAATAAAATAATTTTCTCAGTCTCTTGGCTTTCTGTCTCTCGTAGCTTTTGGTCTTCTTCACTGGCTTTTGTATTCTGTGAACTGAAGAAGCCAAGGTGTGAAAAACAAAACCAAAAGCTGTGGGAGAAAAACGTGTGATCTTCTCTACCCAAATCTGTGTTCACCAATAATGGATTAGGCTGTGGAATATTCTGAGAACTGAGAAGCTTAGCATTCATTACACCGAAGGTGAAAAAGAAAAGAAAGACAGTGCACTGGAGCTTCATCCACGGTGAAGAAGAAAGCTGTTTATGTACTTCAATCAATTCTTTTTCAATCTTCAAGTTTTAAGGCTCTAAGAGGTATGTGTTTAATCCCACCATACTGCTGCCATGCTCTGTTTAATATTTATTTCCTCCATCTTTGTTCTGTTGATGCATGCTCTCTGTTTCTGTCATCACCTTCATTTAGTACTGGGGGGATGGGTCAAAGTCTATAGTCTAGTAATCTCTTTCATGATGTGGTTCTAGATGCAGTAGGAACCAACTTTCCCTCAAATTCAAATCTACCAAATATTGAGGAACCAATTAATCTCAATGCTCTGTGATTTTATAATCTAGTAATGGTTGCAAATACTCCTTTGAGGGATAGATGTACAAATCACTCAAAATTATGTGATAGCTCGGTTGTTAAACATCAAGTTTGAAAATAACATGTCAGAAAAATACTTTAACAAAGTAGTAGTGCAATTAATAAAAGAGGTTATGTCAACTGGTAACAAGATACTAGATGATTTTTATAGAATGAAAGGATTAGTTGCTACACTTGAGTTACCACTACAAAAGATAGATATATGTTTTATTGGTTGCATGCTCTATTAGAAAAAGGATAGTGATGGTAGAGAATGCAAGTTATGTGGTCATGCTCAATATGCTCATAAAAAGAAAATAACGAAGAATAAACAACAGAAGGAGATTGCTTTGAAGAAAATCTACTATTTTTCACTCATTTAAAATTGCAAAGGCTTTATGCATCCAATAAAACAGTCGAGCATATGAGATGGCACGTAAAGAGTCAAGCTAAAAATGGGATTATGAATCATCCACGGAATGGTGAGGCATGGCAGCATTTCAATAGAACATATCCTGATTTCATGGCAGAGTCACGAAAATATTAGGTTTGGATTGTGTACATATGGTTTCTTGCCATTTGGGTTGTTAGAGAAGCAGTATTCTTATTAACAAGTCATAGTCACTCCATATCTTGATTTCATAGCAGAGTTACGAAAATATTGTGATGTTTTTTACAGTTATAATTCCCGAACCAAAATAAAAGTTAGATGCCTATTTGCACTTCCTTATAGATGAGCTTTCAACATTATGGACGGAGGGTATCTTTACATATGATATTTTTAAGAAATAAAATTTTAAGTTACAGGTTGCAATTCAGTGGACTATTAGTAATTTTCCTACAATGAAATGCTAAATAGGTGGAGTGCTTCGGGGATTCTAGCATGTCCATATTGCATGGAACGTACAAAGTCCTTTCAGTTATCTTATAGTGGTAAACAATTGTGCTCTGACTGCCCTCAATAGTTCCAGCCACCCAAGCACCATTTCTGAAGGGATTGCAAGTCTTTTAGAAAAGACAGAGATGTTGAACAATCATTACCTCCTCCATGCCTAACTAGGGATCAAATGTGGAATATGATGCGATTTCTTCCTAAAATCATAGAAACTACATTCAAACTTACAAGGGCATATGGTAAAGGTGAATATCATGGGCAAAATGAAGCATTTTTTGGAATTTGTTATTTTGGAAAATAAATCTGCTTTGACATAATATAGATATGATGCATAATGAGGAAAATGTATTTGATAATGTATTTAACACAGTGATAGATATAAATGGCAAAATGAAGGACAGCGTAAAGGCTAGATATGATATACACAAATATTGTAATCGTTTAGAATTATTTATTGACCCCGTCAATCAAAAAAGGGGGGTAAAACCAAACACCCATAGATGGAACTAAAGAGGGGTGGGGTTGGCTGTCGCGCCCCAAGAGTTTGAATTTTTTTTAGTATTATGTTACCATAAAAAAAATTTCACTCATAGGTATGTTAATAGGTTTTTTTTTTCTTCTTTAGTTTATTTTATATATTATTTTTTCTCTTTCTTAGTATTATTTTTTTTTTCTTATTTGCGTGAACGACTTCGTAATATAACAATTTTATTTTTTTTATTTACATTATAAATTGATTCTTATTTAAAGTCGAGAATTAAAATGTCTTAATTTTAAGGAATAATTATATTTATTATATGCGTTTTAAGCTTCATATTAAATTTTGAGTTGATTTCGTATTAAATATATATCTGTATATATTATATATTTATATTTATATAATAACATTAGAATTGTATTTAACTTTTTTTGTATTCTTTATTTTTCAATAATTGTATGAGTACAAACGTATTTTTAATGAAGATCCTTTTCTTTAGTGATCTATTCCAAATCCGAAGTGTAAGAATTCCTTTTTTTTTTTTGTCATAAATTGGGTAATATAAAATGTATTATGAACTTTTATTTATAAAATAATAATTTTTTATCTTTCTTGTAATTTTAGAAATTGTACTTATTTTTATCTTAACAAATTATGAAGAGTAGATTGAGCAATAAAATGAAAGATTATTTTTTTTATAAGTTGTTTAGTCATATATATTGAGAAAGATATTATTAGAAGTTCTGATATTAATTCAATTATAGATGATTTTGATTGAAAAAAAGATAAAAAGTACAATTTAAAATTCATTTGTAATACTAACATCCCTTAAGGCAGCATGAAAACATTGAAACTCTTATTCCAAAACAAAAAGAGAAAATATTTTAAGATAACTGAATAATATGTTACAAGTACAAAGCCTTAATAAAGTGTCAGATTTTTTTATATTTGCTTTATTTTACTTTTAGAGACATCGTTTTAAAATATAAAGTCGTAAATCAAATATTAATTATATATAAAGAATAAGCTTATTTATATATTTATTAAATTAAAATTGAAATTATAAATTTTCCCCCTCCTAAAGTAAAAGTTCTAGTTTCGTCCCTACAAACGCCTTATTACACATTGGCAAAAGAGTAAAGGTGGCTTGTGTTGAATGCATAAGGTGACTTAGACTTCATGATGGTTATGCTTCAAATTTGAGGCGGTATGTTGATTTGAAACAACTTAAGATTTTCGAAATGAAAAGTCATGATTGATGTATTTATAGAACGGTTAATGCCCATAGCATTGCTAGAGTTCCTCCCGTCGAAAGTGTGGAATATTTTGACTGAGTTAAGCATTTTCTATAGAAATTTGTACTTTCTAAAGTTATAGGTGTCATATATGCATGATCTAGAGAAGGATATTGCTCTGTTAGTCTGCAAGTTAGAGCACATCTTCCCACTGGCATTTTTTAACATTATGGAATATTTACTGGTTCATTTAAACTACAAGGCTAAAGTTGGTAGTCCAGTATAATACAGATGGATATATCCCTTCAAGAGATTTGTTTCTTTTCATATATTTCGCCAATTAGATAGTTTTGACATGTACTAGCAATTACAGATATGGTTGTAATGTCTCTTTAAAAAAAAAAAAAACTGTTAGATATTTACATAATCTGAAGATAAAAGTGACAAATAAGACTAGAATTAAAGACTCGATTTGCAAAACTTATCTTATTGAAGAGCATCTATATTCTTCTCGTATTATTTTGACTCTCATATCTAAACAAGGAGTAGAGCCCCAAACCATAATAATGATAGTATTTCAAACAACTCACATAAGGAGGTGTTGTCAATATGTAAACTTGTTGGAAGAAAATATGTCAAGATAAGAAGTTGATATTTGTCAGATCAAGAATTAAGAGCTGCTACAGACTACTTGCTATGTAATTGTCAGGAGATAGAACCGTATATTGAGTAAGTATAATTCAATAGAGCTTTTGATTATGCTCAAAAACTGAAAATGTATTAATCTTGATAAATATTTACTTACAAAAAATTCAATCACCACTTGAATGCTAAGGTGGCTGGTATAACCAGTGCAAATGTTGAAAGAATGATTAACTTAGAGTTTGCTAATTAGTTTATGGATTATGTAAGTGTTATTAGTCCAATATTTGAAGAAATTTTCTATACAATAACAATTTAATACTCACCAAAACTTTATTTTAATAGGTTTATGATCATCAAAATAGTGTGGATAATCAGTGCTTGAAATATCTTTCTTAGGGACCCTCGAGATGTATTCATTCATTCACTGGCAACATAGTAAATAGCTGTCAATTTCACACTGACGAGCATTGCGAGGGACAAAAGATAGTCAATAGTGGAGTATACATGAAAGCAAGTGATGTTAGTGACTTGGGTAGTGAATATTATGGCATGTTAAAAGAAGTTATTGAAGTACAATTTCTCAGACCTCGAAATCAAAATACCATTTTATTCTTATATGAATGGTTTGATCAAATGCTTAGTCGAGGGGTTAAGATGCATCCTCACTATAAGTTTATTGAAATCAACCATAAGAGAAGATAAAGTTTCGATCCATTTATTTTGGTCTCTCATGCTAATCAAGTACTATACTCCCTATCTGGTTTGTAAAAGACCAAAAAGCGGTTGGTAGACAATATGTAAATTTAAGGTGCATCATATTGTGGATGCTCTAATAGTTGATAACGCTTATCAACAAGATGTAGATAAAATAGATGTCATCATTATATCTGAGATATTTGAAGTTGTGGGTCCATTGGTAGATGAATCTGGTACAGTCGAGGTTATAGACTTGCAAGTTGATGAAAGGAGTTTGAGTGAAGAAAAAGATAGTTATGAGTACAATTAGGACACTGAAGATGATTTACATGAGGATGCTATTGAATACGAAACCGAAGACGAATCAGATGATTAAGTTATAATTTTATGTGAAATATTTTATGTTATATGTTAATTGTTTTTATTGATTATATTCTAATTAAATCTGCATATATTATCTCAGAGATGCCATGAAGATCTAATCTCGGTGCATTAGGTTCCAGGCAAAGAGAGGATGACAATAGAGCTTCTGGTTGTGATAAGCCACTATTATCTACAATGCCACCCTCAGTTTCTATACTAACTTCTATACTGCCCTCATTTATCCCATCATCATCTGCTTCTACTATCCGAGATGATCCATTTAGTAGATTATACATTGTTTTATATGGTAACATATAAGTACTCTTTAAATAAGATAACATAATTTTATGATAAATTCTAATTTTATGTAATAACTTCACGAACAAGTCAGCCTATGCCCGTGTCATGGCTAGCGTATTTAGAGAACGATTTTCTAGACCATATCACTCTATTCGAGACGTCCCACCTGATGTGTTAGATATATGGTTTGTGAAATTTTTGTGTAAGTAATTAAATAAAGTATCATTTATATTTATTTTAACTTTTAAGTCGGTCATATATTATATTTATTCACATTAAACTTTATTTTTTTTTATGATAAAAATCTCAGAGATACTTCAGATGGAATTCACAGCACGATGGACACATTCAGAGAGTATGAGAGTCCCGGTGTGCTAAGCGGCTGATAGACACTCTAGGAGGCCAGCTTGGACGGCTAAGGTAGTCTACAACCAGTTTATGCGGTATTAGAGATCTAAAGGTTTTTTAGAGTGGTCTAGACATGCTAGGGAGAACCAAGACAGTTCTCGTGATGGTTTAGGCCAATCACACCATACTAGAGGTTCGATTTCATTTCCAAAGCAAGAGACCAAGATGGGAAAATGACTTTTTAGTTCGTATATATGTCTAAATCAATATATTATTTTTCACTATATGATTTCTATTAAACTTTACATTTACACACAGTGCCATGAGTTGGGAAATGAATTTTTTCACTCTAAAGTTTGGAGGCGATGTCATGAATACTAGCAGCCAGGCCTAAATAAAGCTAATTCATAGACCCTAAAGCTCAGCACACTTGGGTACATTTTAAATATAAATTTAATCTATTCATATTAATCTTTTACATACACTTATTTATATATATATATATATATATATAATTTTAGGAGTAATTTAACGAGTTGTTGTCACAAGCTTCACAATAGAGCTCTATTAGTGGAGGGGCAGTGCATGATGAAAGGCCTTTACTTGTGCAAGCTATTAGATACTTTAGGAAGAGTTAGGTTTATGGGTTAGATGTTGAGTCTTCCAGCATCATACCAGAGTACAATTGGAATGAATATTACCATGGTGAGTCTTCGAGTGCAAAAACTCAACTGGTGATGTAGAAGAAGTTACACGAAGCGGAGTAGAGAATACGAGAAAAAGACCGATATATTATTCATTTGCACACATTTTAGAGGGTATTTCTCAACATCTCGGATTATCACTATCACAACCAGTACCACCACCACCAAATGGTCATGACATTCGTAGTGATTTTGGTGATGATGCATGTTCTTAGCCAAATCACCCATTTTTATTTTTTTGTGATAGGTACCTTCGAACTATGTTGTAGCTTTCATACTTCAAATTTATATATTATACGTATATAATTTTGTTTCACTACAAATATTTGAAATTGTTATATAATTTTGTTTAATAGTATATGCTTTTAGTTGTGAAAAACATGATATCATACAAAAATTAGTAGGGGAAATCGACAAATTTAGTCCCCAAACTTTTTTCGATTAACAAGTTTAGTCCCTAATCTTTATTTTCAATTTTTTTTGTCCTTATTTTTTGAGTAAAATATTTAGTCCTTCCGTTGACCATGCAATGGTCAATGCAAAGTCAACATTTATTTTTAGGAACCAAAATTTCTAATCAAAAAAAGTTTATGGACTAAATCCACCAATTTGAATACACACACACACACACACACACACAGAGTAATAAATTATGAATTGAATATAAAATTTATTACTTAATAAATAGTATTTTTAAGCAACTAAGTATTATCTTTGTATAAACTTATATATATGACTATTAGTAGATTGACTAGTGGACATATCCACGCGTAGCGTGAAAATTTTGCCTGATTATTAATTATTTATTTTAAAAAATTAATAATTTTGTGAGTAAGAAAATTTTATCTTATAACTAAACCAATATTAATGTTATGAAATTAATAAAGTTACTATATACAATATTCTTTCTTTAAAAAATTATATATACTGATTGTATACTGTCCAATCTTTCAATCTCATTCGATATGAATTACTACTTCAAAACTTAAATACAATTACTATAATCTTATTTGATATCAATTACAATTTCAAAACTCAAATATAGATGTAGTGAGATTCAAAAGGACTCTGCATAAACAATGGTACAATAAACATGGTCATCTAAAAATCACCATATATTGAAAGTGCTTATAAATTTAATCCAATTGAAAATGCTCCTGGCGGAGTAACCTTTATAAGATAGAATCCACTGACTATAAGAGATAGCATTTATGGATACAAATACAACAGCCCTTAAGTTTCCCTACTAAATTTTTTGCTTTTATTACATATCATTCTTTTGATATTGCTTGAAGGGTTAAATTCCATTCAAATCAAGCAGCCATAGAAGTCTCCAATTCATTCACAAATCTCTGATTCATTCACTCTAAGAAAAATTGTGCTACAGAAAATTAACAAAGAGTAGTAGAGATCATGCGGTCTTATTCAATGACTAAATGTACACCTTTCTATAAATAAAGAAATTAACAAGACAACTAAGTTATGGTTTTCAAAAAATAAAAGCTACTTGTGGGATATATTTAACAAGTTTAGCACCATCAAAATAGAATGTATTTTTAGTTATGCAAAACATACAAATCTTCATTCAAAGAAACAATTCCTTACTTCAAAACTTTATTCAGAATTGAATTTACCATCCTGCTTAAAAAAAACTCCACAAAACATTGAAATCAAAACTATACAAAAACACTGAACTTAATAAAACTACACACTCAATTGCTTGACCATCTCTATATTTTGTGCCATCATTGGCATATCATTTCCTCCTTGTGAAAGAAGAATTTTAGTAGGATTATTGTCAAATATTGAATGAAACACTCAGTGCCATGACTGACATTCTAAAGTTCAAAGATCTAGCTTTTATCTTATTATTTGATCATCTAGATTCCAAGATACTAATATTGTTCAAATTAAAAATTAGTTGAATCTACCTAAATGACCTTATATTCCCGAATTTCTACAGCAAAGCATTTGCTTGGAAATGATGTACCTCAACTAATAAACTTTGAGAAAGCCAACGTAGAAGATGCATAAGGAAAACCATATCCATATTAGACTTACATCTTTCTCGTTTCAGATGTCAAAATCTAGCTAAGCATCATTTGCCTTCTCTTATCAGCCTCCTTACATCAATAGCTAAGACAATTCTACTCAAGAAATTCTTAAAGATTTTTTTTTTAAATTTCATGAAAGTAAAACCAAACTAATGCACAACATGAGAACAATCAGATAAATAATGACACCAACCTCTTTTCATCTTCCTATACTTTTGCCTATTCTGAATTTTGATGGTATCTTTATTTATCAACAATTAAAATAGGTAAACCTAACCAAGCTTTAATGTGAGGAGAAGTTAATAGGAAAAACCCAATTACTTACAATGCCATATTGAGCCATTAGTTCCTGCATTCTTGTTTGTCTAATTGCTTCCAATTCAGGATCAGCCTATAACATCATATAACACACAAATTAAGCATAATTCCTCTTATTTCCCTACATGAAATTTGTAAAATCTCAAAACACCACATATTTTCTCCATCATTGTTTTAAGCATCAAATTTTGAACACAGAACTAATAAATTATTGTGCAATCTTGAAGTCCTGCACAATTTCTCTCACCAGTCTCTAAAATGGGTAGCACAATCCAATGATGGAACTGTGAGGCATCACAATCAATAAATAACAGAAACTTGCATTGCATTAAATAATTCCAAATGTGGTTGTAGTTGGGAGAGGAGTGGACTTGTAACAATAAAACTGGAGAGGTATAAGTTGAAGCTCTTCTTTTAGGTATATCCATGTACCATATAGCAGGTTAGTTCAGATATGCATATTTGCTCTTTGTCCACCTGCACATGTAAGTATCATATCAAAAAGCAACTATAACTCAATAAACTATTTAGTATATGTCAATACAGCTATGCACAGGATCATGTTAGAGGTAGCTATGACCCTCCAAAATGTTCCAATAAAGAACCATGGAAGGCTTATTAATAATGCCTTTTTGTTTTTGGGAGGTGGCAGTAGAAGGAAAAGAAACATAAAAATAGAACATTTTTAAATCTTTTTAACATATCAATCCTTTATTCCTACTTGTATCTCTTTATTGTTCTCATCCTTTGTTAGGGATGATGGTTTCCAGTAAAACAGAGAGCATGCTACGAGAACAAAAAAACAGAGAGAAAAAAAACAAGCCTTTTAATGGCAACACGAAAGCGTTAAGACTATACATTTGCGTGCTTTAAACCTTTTAGGTTGTGGAAGAACGGTTTGAACCACGGGAACGCCCTCTCCTTGCCCGCTAGATGAAACTTCCGATTGTAATCCTTCCAATCTCCTGCTTCTCCTCAGGTGCATTAATGCCAAGCTTTTCAGTTCTCAGAATATACCACTGCCCAACTTCTTGTTGGTGAACACAACAGTGAAGAAGAGTGATCACAATCCTTCTTGGTTCTACTGCTATTGGTTAGCAAAGCTCCCAGAACAAGAGGGTAAAAAAAGGCTCACGAGAGAGAGAGAAAGGTGCGTGAGGGAGAGAGAAAAGCTAAGGAGAATTAGGATTTCCTTTTTCCAAGAGTCTTGTTTATTGTTAGCTAAAACTAGGTCTCCAATATCTGATAACGAAATCCCTCGGAATATCTTATTTCAAACACTCGGATGTTATCGAGAGAATAGGTTTGGCTTAACCCTAAATTTATCTGATCCGTATATGGAAAAACTCTACGGTCCAAGTTATTGGGTCAAAATAATATTTATTATTTTTCTTGAACCCAAAAATGTCCAAAATAATAAACATTAATTATTTATTTATTGAGCTTATAGAAATAACTCAATAAATAATTAAAGAGCCCAAATGAACCAAAATAATTAAACTTCAATTATTTATTTCTTGGGCTTATATAAATAACCCAATAAATAATTAAGTATTAATTATTTTCCTCTAGTTTAAGCTCAGATTAATTTTCTAATTATTCAAACTAGACCTAAGCCTCGAATAATTAATTAACCAATTAAATCAGATAATTAATTTCTCTCAACTTCTAATTTTTATTTTTTTATTTTATTCCAATCTAATAATAAATTAGACTTCTTGAATAAAATAAAACAAAACAAAATAAAATCTTCTTTAACTGAGACTAATTCCTCAACCCAAAATTAATTAAGACTTACGGGCTATTCCAAGGACAAAAAAGACACATCGTCTTGGCTGCTATAATGACCAAAATACCCCTACTATATAAATAGCGGTATTTTACATTTTAAATATTTCCTAATATCACCATAAGAAAATATTGACCCCGAGGACAATGTTGCGTTAACAAAGTCTCCGACCTACAGGTGAAATGACTAAAATACCCCTTTACATATCGCCATACATTTAGAGAAGAAAAAGTGTACTAACACCACTCTAAATGACATCTACCATTCTTAGGCTTCTAGTCCAATGATCCACGACTTCCTAGAGTGTTTTCGCGTTCCAAGGGAGCTACTCTCGAGCAAACATCCAAATCATGTTTCCCAAGGCCCTGGACACTTTAGATCATTCAGACAACCACAAGAGGCGATATTGTGTAGAAACTTTCTTATATAAGTCTATCTTAACTAACTAGTTACATATACCCAAAACACAAGTATATTAGTTCTACCATAGAACCTCAACTATAGCCTATCAAAGTATATGCTTCCAATTTCGTCAGACCACCAACTCATACTGAAGTCGTAGAGTACTAATCCACGCTGTAACGGTAGTAGTTTAGGTTTCTATCATATAGTACTTTTAGAAATCACTACTATAGGTCCTATCCAACGTATTCCAAAATACGCTTATGTCATAAATTGAGTGGACTACTCACTGGCTAAAGGTAAGCCATTCCCCATTTGGAATTCATAACATAATAACCAAAACATAATGAGATTCTCATTCTCATCAATAGGTTAAGAATAAATGTTTATGTGTTTAAATAACCATGATCCACACCTTACTGTGAAAGACCATCATTCACATGGATCACTTATTTAAACACAATGGGTCTGTTCCAAACAAAATTGTGCACAAAAAGTAAATTCACAAACGATTTCTGAAAATAAATTCTTTTATTAAAATATTCGATATCTACATCAGAAATATAGTCTAAGAGGGCATACTATCCAACAAGGGATATACTCTAGAGTCAATTTGTACTTATACTATTATCGTTATGTATTATGTAAAAATACAAAGCATTTCTTTCTATGAATAGTGCATTTAGTTTTGTGGTCATCAAGTATGTGACTTGATAGTAAAATCCTACAATCAATACAATGACTATTCTTAAACTGTCCCTAATCAATTATTATTAATGAAACAATAATAAATTAAGATTAGTATGTTTGTAACTTGATGGTTATGTTTTACTGGTCATGGATATATGTAATATCAAGTCAAAATATAAATAAATGTTAGAGAACATTGTATTGGACATAACCCACTGTGAGAGTACTTCATGGAACATATCATAAGTACTTTTTAGCCATAATGATATTAAAAGTCCTTCAACCTGAATTCATCATAGTTTCCTACTTGATAAATTCTGTATTTTATCGTTGTCTAAAGTTGTCTTTAACCAAATAATAAATTAGACTACTGTTGGATATAGAATAAATCAAGGAGAGGAATATAATTGATAGTGAAGGAATTTGTCCCTCTCAATTATGGGAGAGATATCCATAGGCCTCTTGATAAATTAGACTGTTAAAATGCATGGTCGTACTCAAATATATCAATATAAGATATTGATATCATTTATTTGAACAATCTACTATGAGATCAAGAAATAATTGATTAAGCTTAATAAGGATGGCATGCTCCGTACCTTATGCTTAATCTGGATATCGTGTGACAAAAGAATTAAATATAAAATTATGATTTTGTTCAAAGAGATCACTGATCTTCATTTAACCTGAATAATTATAATATTTTGCTAAAAATCGCTTATAACTTGTGGGTTATTTAAATGTGATTTGGGCACATTGTCAGTGTTAAATAAACCTATAGGGTCACATAATAAGCGAATTTGTTAGGTTATTTTTCTGATAACCAGATTCGATGAATCTGAAAATATGTCTAAGTTAATCGAATCTAAAAAATTTATCAGATACAATGAATTTGAAAATATGCCCACATTCGATGTATCTAGATGATGTCCAGATTGTAAGAATCTGACTCGGTAAATTAATTAGTTAAATTATCGAGATAATGGCAAAATCTTATCATATCAGTTTTAGTTTAATTTGAATTTAAAATAAAATATGATGAGATATTATCAGAATTGGACTCCAAGATATTCGGATGGGTTTTAAGAAAACCCTAACCGTCTTCTTAAAGGATCTGTTCTATTAAAAATATTCGTACCTCCATTCACCAGAGAGAAAAAAAAAAAAGATTTGTTGCTTTAGTAATTTCAATACTATTATTATTTAGTAAATCATGATATCAATTTGTTGTTAATTTTTCAAATTAATTTTATTATTTTCAATACAAGATTACCTAACATTAACACTTAACTCTACGCTTTTTAAGTAATAAGAAAATATTATTAACCCAAAATATCATTTTTTTTTCGAAACTTTCATAATAATAATAATAATAATAATAATAATAATAATAATAATAATAATAATAATAATAATAATAATAATAATAATAATAATAATTCATACAGATTCTAAAGTAAAAGGGAAAGATAGAGATTATTAATAAAATAATTTAACTTAAATAAATTTAAAAAAATTTAAAAATAAAATTATAAATTTAATAACTTCTTTGATCTCAAAACTTTACTCTAACATGTAAAAAACCAATGGAAGTACTCCCTATTATTTTCTCCTCCTAGTCGACCATGCAATGCGTATCTTTACATTGTATTTATCACCTACAAACACATTAGATTAGTAAAAGAAATCGTCATTCTTGAACTTTTCAATATCTGACAAATTAGCTAATTTAATCCCTAAACTTTTATTGATTGGTAAGTTTGGTACCTAAAAATAAACATTGATTTTACATTGACTATCACATAGTAGATGAAAGTACCAACTATTTTACTCAAAAAAAAAAGACTAAAAGTTTGAAAACAAAGATTAGGAACCAAATTTGCTTATCAAAAATGTTAAATCCGTTAATTTGCCAAATTAGTAGTTGGGAGAATTGAATTTTTTTTTATAAAAAAATAAAAAGAAATTAGCGACCGACTTACTGTATTAACAACCGAAGAATGCGGTTGCAAAATATACAAGTAGTGATCGAATAGAAAAAATCGGTCGCAATGTAGTCATGAATTTTTTCAAATATAATTATTTTTTATTATTTGTGATTAAATAAGCAAAGAACTTTCAGTCTTTAACTAGTGACGGTGACTATTCCTCAGCCACTAAAAATTCCGCTTTGATTAACAACCAAATTGTCGGTGGCTAATTGGCCATTTCCTTATAGTGACTAACTCTTTCCTCACAGAAGAGATAGCCATTATGCAAGAAAGATAACAATAAGTTTCAATCAAATCGAAGGCAAGGTAACAACTCAACTTATACGAAAGAGATTTGTTAATACAATTTTTGTTGAATTCTTATCCACTTCAATTCGACATCAATCTTCCACTAATAAATGACATACAGGCCAGATGCCGAAACAAACCAACAACCGGACCAAGATGGTGGGCAAATCACAATCCGACCCAACTTGGATAACATGGATTGGACTCCTGGGAAGCCAAATCATCTTTGTTCGAATTACTATTTATCACAATTGACAACTGAACTACAAACTTTCAAGTGGGCTGCTATCTCCACCGTGAATAATAAAGTCTATCATATTTTTCATTTTTATAAATAATTTATAAATTCAAAAATGTAAATAATAAAATATTATAATTTTTTAATGTTATATTTATTTTTTTAAAGAAAAAAAGACATATTCTTTCTGTTTTATATTATTTGACCATTTAGCCATCTGCATACAGATTAAAAATACTAAAATCAATAAATATTTTTTTATATTTCTAAATTTATCATAATAAATATAAAGATGAGTAATTATTTACGATATTTTTTATCTTTTTATTAAATATAGTTTAACAAAATTTAAAGATAATATTGAAAAATATTAATCATTGATGTATGAAAATATATGAAAAATCAAATAAAAAGAAACAAATAAAAGTCAAAAAATCAAATAATATACTTAAAACGGAATTAGTACAATACTCCTTTCGTTTTAAAATTCTTATTCATGAAACCCTTTACACACAGATTAAGGGTATTGAAAATAATATTATAATTTAGATAGAGTTCTTAATTGTGTAGTTCTTGTTCATTGAGTAATTGAAGGAGAAATAAATTAAGAATATATATAATAAATGTATTCCTGATTTGTAAAATTAACAAGTAATTCCTCTATTTCAAAATATTTATTCATAAAACTTTTTGTACGGCAGAATTCGATGCCTACGCACCGACAACGGGGGAGAATACAATTCGAAGGAATTCACTCAATACCTAGAGAAGTACGGAATACGACGACAGTTGACCTGTCCAAATACTCCACAGCAGAATGGAGTTGCAGAAAGGAAGAACCGACACTTGGCAGAAAGGAGTACACACTAGATCCTCAGAAGAAGAGAAAGCAAGTGAGTTAGAAGAATTGGAGGAGGAAGTTCCTTAGTTACAACTAAGGACATCGACAAGGATTCGGAAGCCAAATCCCAAATATGCGAATGCAGCGCTGGTAGAAGACAATGGTGCAAAGGAGCCGAGTACTTACGAAGAAGCAGCTCAGTCTAAGGAGTGGAGAGATGCAATGGAAGAAGAGATCAAGGCACTTCGAACTTGGAACGAGCATGAAGAAATTAACGATACTTCTTTATCTTTTGAGTT